>OW240913.1:330068924-330114144 GCA_933207985.1 Pelobates cultripes
TTATAAAATGCACTACTCTGCACCCAGTAACCCTCAGACCCTCAGCCCTGCCATCACCCGGGATCAGACACTCAGCCCTGCCATCACCCGTGATCAGACCCTCAGCCCTGCCATCACCCGATATCAGACCCCCCAGCCCTGCCAGCACCCGAAATTAGAGCTTCCAGCCCTGCCAGCACCCAGGATCAGACCCCTATGTGGGGCTATGCAATGCGGCATTATAAAGGTTGATAGTTTACCAACGAGATTACCATAGAAGGGAATGCCGTGTGATGTGTTTGTGTACCAAGGATCGTTCGGGTACTTTGTTGTTGTGAAACATTGTAAACTCCCTATTGGTCTTGTTAAGATTATTATTATATTGTTGCATTGATTTAGGAAACATTTGCTGATCTACCCATGGCACTTTCCAATGAACTCGACTGGCCTCAGTTCTCTCTGTATACTGGATTCCAGAACTCTACAAATGGGTAAATATCTGTGTTCTAGATAATAAAACTGTATAACATAAGGAAGTGGATCATTTCTAGTGTCTGTCTAGCTAATTTGAACTCTGTGTGGATTTGTAAGTGTATTTCAATGTACCTTCTAGTACAATAATATGTCCTTTTGGCAAAACTGTAGAATTATGTTAAAAGGATTAGCCTTAAACCTGTTACCCATTCTCTTGGTATATTATGATGTACTATAAATAACAGATCTAAAGGTCCTTAGGGCATAATAGTATGTACTTTTTTTTACTGGTTTTTTTTTGGGGGGGGGGGTTGTTTTTTGTTTGTTTTTTGCATAACTATATTGACTTTTTCCTAATACTTAACAAGCACTCAAAGTAAGTGTTATTCATTATTAAATTATTACACACTAGAACAGTGTGCACCGCATCGAGAACTGGTTATCGTCTTGTGATGGTCACCACCTGGAGTCCCCTTGTTTAGAGATATCTTAAGAGATGTCACAGTGAATCTCTTCTCTTCACTCTGAGAAACTGTAGTGTACATGTTTTTGTTTTTTTTAAATAACTCAAAGTGGCTGAAATAGCAATGCCTATAGCCTTTAAGAGCCAAAAATGGTAAAAACATGAATTATAACCACAGTAACATATTTAGGGTTGTGGAAACATAACAGGTATGTACAAGTAACCAGTAATTTAGCCAGGAGTTTGCTTTCATGTGAACTCTAGCAGAAGACCGTAGGTAGAGAACAATGGCCTAATATAGTTTTGCAACCTTAGCCAGCATGAAAAATATAGTTTCATTTTCAAACAGATGTTAATTTGCTTTAGATGTTTTTATCTCCTGCACTGCTGTGAATATTTAGCTCAGGAGATAATATATTCTAAATTGAACACAATTTGCAGTAAAGTAAGTTTAAAGGAACACTGTAGTGTTAGGAATACAAAGCTGCAATATAGTGTTCCTTTAATAAACAGATGTTGAGGGGTAGGGATGCCCTTTCTCCAGAACTTATGCATAGGTAACAATAATGCATAGGGTGTCTTAATTAAATGAAGTCAAGACTAACAGCCAAACTGGGAGCATAACTGACTGGGAGACATTTTACAGTTTGACTACTTTAGCCTTGAATTTTAAATTCACTTTGAATTCTTCAAAATTCTCACTATAGTAAACAATCCTGTAACCTTTTTCATATTGTAACCTGTATAGTTTTTCTTTTATGCAGAATTCCTACAAATTCATTATATCTGCATTTAAGGAATTTGAATCGCTGTAACCACAGGGATTACCAGAGCATAGCACGGAATGGTATGTATGCTTTTTATTAGGATGTGTTCTTGAATAGATTGTAAAATTATTTAAAGGGACACTATAGTCACCTGAACAACTTCAGCTTAATGAGGTTGTTCAGGTGAGAACTATAGCTCCCTGCAGCCTTTCTCATGTAAACACTGTATTTTCTAAGAAAATACAGTGTTTACATTGAAAGCTAGGAACACCTCCAGTTGCAGTCACTCAGAGTGAACCAGAGGGACTTCGGAGTTGATGAAGGCATAATATGTTTCCATCCACTCAGATCTGCTGTGCAGGAGCATCCTGTGATTCAATATCTCCTCCCACTGCCTGCAGATACTGCACTTTCCTCATAGAGATTCACTGATTCAATTCATCTCTATGAAGAGATGCTGGCTGGCCAGGGCTGTGTTTGAATCATGCTGGCTCTGCCCCCTGATCTGCCTCTTTGTCAGTCTCAGCCAATCCTATGGGGAAGCACTGTGATTAGATCAGGCTATCACATGTCAGCAAACTGCTTGTTTTTCCTGAGTCTAACAGCATGCAGATTTACAGCTTCTGGCTTGAATACAGTAAGATTTTTACTATATTTATGGAGGCATGAGGGGCCCAGGGGGGCTAGATGGTCGTGTTAACACTATATGGTCAGGAATACATGTAGTTGCATTGGTGACTATAGTGTCCCTTTAAACAAGCAAAGGGGGGATTGGTGCATGATCCACGTGTGTTCCCAAATACCTTTATTGTTTTTATTACATGGACTGCACGGCAGAATTTTATTTTCAGTATTTATTTGCATTATCTTAAATTGGAGATGCCGCATTTAAACAAGTTTTATTTTTAACAGGTGGTTCTTATGGCAACATTCATAATTATATAGAAAGGTAAGTTTCTCATTTGTGTGTTCATAATGACAGTGTAATAGTTCACTGAAATGTGAATCTTTAGCATTTCAAAGCGAATTTGACAGTTTTGTCCAAAATAGCCAAATTGGAAAAAATAGCCAGCTATGTTTTTGTCTATTTTGGCTTAAAAATCTACTTTAAATCCACTTAGAACTCAAACAACTTTTTGTTAACCCTTTTGTGTTGCCGTGATGGCTGGAGTTTGCTGTAAGAGGCCCTGTTAGCAGAAAACTGCACTGAAAAAGATGGTTGCTTTCTACTGTTTTCGCTGTATTTTGCCACTTTGATTATATATACTTTGGAACTGAAAACAAGTGCCCTTCCATTGCGAACCACTGAAAAATGCCACCTTGTATAATTATTTTATGTTTATTTTTCTTTAACTACTAAAAGGCCCACAGTATGTATTTGCCTTATAATTTTGGATCTGTGTGTTTAACACATATAAACATACAAGTCCACATCCCATCGGCTACATATGTAGAAATACAAATACATTCAATTATATAAGATTATTTTAGACAAATTAAAAATATGACTAATATGATTAATGTACTAAACATATTTAAATTAAGAGAACACTATAGTGTGAAGAATACCAAAAAAGTGTTCCTGACACTATAGTGTTGGAGTGACTATTTAGGTAATTGGCTCCCTTCTCTGTAGAGTGAAAAGTTGTTTTTACTCACCCTTTCTCCCACGGTGTGCCGGTCGCTGCAGCTGGCTCCGCCTTCATGGCTGAGATCATCAATCTTGCTGATCTCAGCCAATTCAATGCTTTCCCATGTGAAAACATTGGGAGACTACTGCGCATGCGTGGCAAAACACAGCACTGCGCCAATCAGCATTTTTGTATAGTGATACATTGAATCAGTGCATCTCTATGGGGAACGTTCAGTGCCTCCACACAGCGCGTGGAGATGCTGAACGTAGGTGGTGTACATTGTGATGGTGTTCTAGATGATTTACTGCAAACCAATTAGTTTGAATGACTATCTGTTCCTGTCCAAATTAAAGATAATAAAGTTGCGTGCACGCAGAAGTAAATTCACACTGAGACACAAGGTTCAGGGTAATGAAAGAACTTCAGAGAAGTTTAATGGCTTCTGACAGAAAATGGGTGCGCAGACCCTTATAAAGGCATTATTACATCATTGAAGAAAATCAAGATATAGACAAATAGACATTGTTAATTGGCTTAGGTGCTAAGATGTTAGTAAAATGCCCTCCCCATTCTTAGGTCACTATCTACGTAATTTCTTAACTCCTACAGGTTTTAGCGCCATCTTGTTAAAATGAGGAGCTCACTCGACGGGAGGGGCCTTTTGGCAGCTATCCATTTGGAGCGTAGCTGGCACTTGTTAGTTTCTCAAGGTTAAGTTTCAAGGATTTTAGTAAATACACATTTTATCAAAGCTATTTCTTGCTGACATGCAAATTCTATGTTCTATAGACAAAGCTTCCTTGTAAAACTATGGGGGCCTCTTAGAGGTATAGCAAGAGGATTTAAAGGGGCCTTACAAATTTATAGAGGCCTAATAATTCTACAACAGTCCCCCCTAAAATGTTATTTGCTAAAAGACAAAACTTTATTTGTTAGTATCAGAAGAAGTATTAGCCCAAAGACACGGAAACCCCATGACCGCTGACTTAGTGTTAATGCAAAGTGCAAGTCTATCCCTCTCTTGACCCTAACAGGCTGCAGCACATCCGTCAGTACGGTTCAGGAACACTCTTCACTCCGCTGGTAACCCATAGTGGCTTATCCACTACTTCTCCGTACGGCAGTCTACCCATAAAGACGGACGCTGTCCCTGTACTGTCCCTTCCTAGACTTTCTGCACTTCATCAGTATAAGGGAGAGTTTGTAGCGGAATACAGGGTGAGATGAGGTCTTGATCATCGATTGTCAGATGAGTGAAGGTTGGTGTTGCTTGGTCTACAGTTTTCTGCAGGAATTTCCTTAGGCATGGGAGGACACAACAAATGAGAAGAGCGAGAATAAAAAGAAAAATTAGTAAGGCAATACCAATCTGGACTAAAGCTCTCTGCCAACCAGTCATCCAACCAAACCATTTTCCCCAGGGATCAGTAACTCCAGAGTTTCTCTTTAACTCTTCTGAGAGTCTATTTAATTTAGCTATGGCTAGAGTGACTTTACCATTAGGACCTGTGTTTTCTGGAATGTAAGTGCAACAAGTCATAGTGTCGGGAAGTATTTTACAGACTCCCCTTTTTCGGCTAAGATCATGTCTAAGGCCAGTCTGTTCTGGAAGGTCATTTGGGATGTGGCCTGTAATTGCTCGGCCAAGCCCTGGAGGGCATCCCTGGTGTAGTTCACGAAGCGCTGTTGGTTGTAATAGATATAATTAATCCAATTAAGGTTTTTGTTGGCAGTGACTATGGTAAAAAGTGATTCAAAACCTACAGCTACTTCATCTCTAGCTTTAAATTCATTAGGTACCCCCCTAGGCACCCCAATGGCATCTATGTAAATGTGGGGGTCAAAACTGCCTTTTACTGGGGTTTCGCGCCTTACTCTGGCTGATGTATGTGGAGGGTCGTATGTGTCATGATGATTATCAGAAATAATATGAATGGGCATGATAACTTTGGCCAGGGTACACTCACCCCACCACTCAGTTTCCAGCCTAGATCTTAACTGTAGATCCCCACATAACCAGTAAATATCCCCCAATGACCTGGTATGGTGTTGCAACAGGCGTATAGGAACAGTTCTGTAAGTGGCGCAATAACCTTTAGAAAAGTTACCCATGAATTTACCAATCCCGTCATACATGGCATAACAAGTGTAATTACCTCTATAGACTGTGATTCCATCTGGTGGCTTAACATTTTCAACTAAGAGAGGGTATTCTGCCGTCCATGCCATGCAGAGGGACCTATTAAAGTCATATTGGTAGGCAAAAAGGCTTAAGAAGCAATCTTCTATCTCTAAAGGGAGAATTAGGGGGACGGTGCCAAGGTGGGGTCGGGCACCGCCACATACATAACATGCTGTTTTATTATGTTTGTTGGCATTATACCTCATCCATTCTAACCACAAATTAATGTCATTGAATCCAGTTTCAGCGGCCATGGTATCTTCAAAAGTGGGGTTAGCGATGGCCATCATATCTTTAAAGGACTGGATATGTGGTTTTAGCGGATTTGGGACCATATGATCAGCCCCTTGCCACTCTGGAGAGTGGTACATATCTCTGAGGTAGAAATGACCTAATTTGTTGTAGGAACCTTTCTTCCAATACATTCCCATTACATATCGGTCTGCATCCTCGGGGCCAGGATGTTCAATATTTAACATTAATTTCATAGGGGTACTTCCTCCAGGCTTTCTTAAAGTCATTCTTTGAAGGAGGGATCTACCCTGATTGTCTATCTTAGATAAAGCACTTTTGGGTTTATAACCCCAGGCAGGCCCAGTATTCCATCCCGCAGCCCCCCAGTAGTTACAGTCATAACCCCATTGTTCATCTACTACACAAACGTAAGGGTCTTTTGCTTGTGGTATATCTTTATAAATGGCTTGAATCTGTGACTTAGGGAATGGGCACTCTACAATATCACAGTAATCAAAAGTGAATGTAGCCACATGGGTACATGATGAATTATACCAGAAAGTGTACCCACTAGCATCTTTGGTGATGGCCACCTGCTGGGCTTTAAGGAGGCCAACTAAGGAGATAATGTACCAGAGGCACATGGTTGCATAGAGTTAGCTTCCTCTGGGGCAGGTGTCTTCTTGCAGTGGGAAGCGTGGATCCAGTTAGGCCTTCCGGCCAATTTGACAGAGGGAGGGGAGATCAGGAGAACTTGGAACGGTCCGTCAAATCTTGGTTCCAGGGTGTGTTTTTGCACAAATTTCTTGACCAGAACCCAGTCACCGGGGAGCAGACTGTGGTTGCCTGTGTCAGAATCAGGATCTGGAATTGAAGAGAAAACTTGGGCATGGATTTTGTTCAAAGCATTGGCAAGTTCAGTTACATAGTTTACCAAAACATCAGTATGAAGTTGTAATTGCTGGGGAAAATAGCAACCTAGCCTGGGTGCTGACCCGAATAGAATCTCGTAAGGGGACAATGAGGGCTTCCCTCTAGGTGTATGTCTGACACTAAACAGGGCTATTGGCAAGCTTTCGGGCCAGGGCATTTTTGTTTCTTGCGACATTTTTAGCATTCTAGTTTTCAGGGTGCCATTCATACGCTCCACCTTACCACTGCTTTGTGGGTGATAAGGTGTGTGGAAGGCAAGGATCACTCCTAGGGCGGCCCAAATCTCTTTGGTTACTGATGCTGTGAAAGCTGGGCCTTGGTCACTTTCAATGACTTCTGGTAATCCAAACCTACATACAATTTCTGTAAGTAGCCGTCTTGCTGTTGTTTTTGCGGTGATGTTAACCACTGGGTAGGCTTCTGGCCAGCCTGAGAACATGTCTACTATTACTAGTGCATATTCGAAGTTGCCACTCTTTGGCATCTGGATGTGGTCTATCTGAATTCTTTGAAACGGGTACATGGGCTTGGCCAAGTGTTTTGGAGGGACTTTAGTCATTTTCTCCGGATTGCACTTGGCGCAGATGACACACGTTTTGCAGTAATTGCTGGCTAGCGTGGCAATTCCAGGAGCCTCATAGTACTTCTGTACAAGGGCAATCATCAAATCTTTTGATAGGTGTGCAGGGCCATGTGCCCACTGAACAACTGTTGGGTATAGATTCTTAGGAAGGCAGAATCTGAGATTGTTGTAATACACTCCATCTCTTAGAACTGCCCCTTTCTGTTTCCACTTCTGTATTTCTTCAGGGGCAACTGTAGCCTGTTGTTCCCGCAGAATTTTCAGGTCAGTTGGAAGAGTCTGCAGAGTAAATATGGGAGTCTCTTCATTTCCGGACACTCTTCTTTCCACTTCCTGTGGTTCTCTTGCAGCTTGTTTTGCAGCTTGATCAGCTAGATGGTTGCCCTTTGCTTCATCTGTGTCCAACTTCCCATGTGCTTTTATCTTTAAAATAGCCACTTCTTCTGGGAGTAGGAGGGCGTCCATCAGCTCCTTGATTGCGGAACCGTGCTTGATTGGTGTACCGGCGGTGGTAAGGAATCCTCTTGTTTTCCAAATTAATCCGAAGTCGTGAGCCACGCCCAGTGCATATCTTGAATCCGTGTAGATATTGGCGCGCTTTCCTTCAGAGATCTTGCATGCTGAAGTCAGGTCTTGCAATTCAGCTTCTTGTGCAGACATAGTTGATGGTAAAGATGATGATTTGACAATTTCATCTATTGTGGTTACGGCATATCCTGTATGGTATCTTCCTTCTTCATCAGCATATCTTGAGCCGTCCACAAACAGGGTGAGATCGGGATCTACCAATGGGTCTTCATGCACAGTTGGTAGATGTGTCGTTTCCATTTTCATCTGTTCAAAACAGTCATGAGGTGTATCTGGGTCGTAGTCATTCACTATGCTTAAATCTTGGAACTCATTCTCCAGGAAATGACGTGGCCATGCTTTTAGGTGGTCAGTTGTTGGATATTTGACAACACCATTTTCCTGTAGCTGTGATTCGTCCATAGTGGCCCATGCTTTTGCCATAGGCCCAAGATCATTTTCTTGATATTGTTTTCAACTTGGTCACAGGGACATGTGGAATGGCAGTGTCCCAATGACGGTACAAATGCTTGAGTTCCGGTAGATGAATCAAGACCATACTGTTGCCTTCAGAATCACAGTAGAAGTCTTGTGCAGTGAGTTTTACTTCGACCAGATGATAGAGTTCATCTTCATAGCAGGGTTCAGGAGTGATGTTTGATTTGTACCACATGGTACAGAAGGCATATCCTGCTCCGTCATGAAGGAGTGCTTGTCCATCATAAAAGGATAGGTTGGGATGCATTTCCTTCTTGATGGTGCCAGTGAGAAGAGAAACATAAATTTCGTCCATGATGAATCCGTAGTATACACCCCCCTCAGGGAGTGGCAGAAGAGTGGACGGATTGAGAACTTGACATCTTTGGAGGGTAATGTTGTCAGGCAACAAAAGATGACATTGAAGGCGAAGATGCCTGGCAGGAGTAACATGCTTAAGCTGGACCTGGTTGACTATGTCAGAAATGTCATGAGGGGCCAAGACAACCAGGGGGTGGCCAAGGACAAGATCTCCAGTTCTTTCAATGAGCTCTCTGGCAGCAAAGACGGCCCGAAGGCAAGAGGGACGTCCTCTGGCCACAATATCCAGTTGGCAGGAGAAAAATCCAATAGGCCTTTGGCGGCCTCCAGGACCATGAGCCTGAGTGAGTACTCCTGTTGCATGGCCTTGTCTTTCAGAAACAAACAATTTGAAGGGTTTGGTATAGTCTGGTAGGCCAAGAGCAGGAGCAGAAGCAATAGCACGTTTGAGAGAACAGAAGTTGTCAAGGGCTTCTGTGGACAAGCAAAATGGGTCTGACTTGAGAGCATCATAAAGAGGTTGCATAAGGAGCGAGGCTTCTGGCATCCATGCTCGGCAATAGGAAATAAGGCCTAGGAAGGCGTGTAGTGACTTCGAGGTCCTTGGAGGTGGAATGTCCAGTACTGCTCTAACTCGGTCACAGGTAAGATGTCTGGTTCCCTGAGACAGACAATGGCCAAGGAAGATAACAGTAGGTTGGCAGAATTGCAGCTTGAGACGTGAAGCTTTACATCCTTGTTCTGCTAGGTAGCAAAGAAGATTAAGTGAGCATTGTTCTGTTGTGGGTATATCATCTCCACAAAGCAACAAATCATCCACATATTGAAGCAGGACGACCTCAGGGTGGTCAGATTGCCATGGATCAAGGATAGAGCACATGGCCTTCGCAAATTGACTTGGTGAATTTTGTGCCCCTTGGGGCATGACAGTCCATGTGTACTGTTGTTTTTCATGTGTGAAAGCAAACAGATATTGGCAAGTTGGATCCAGGGGAACACTGAAGAAGGCATTGGCCAGATCAATGACAGTGAAGTACTTGGCAGAGGGTGGAACGCCGGAAAGGAGAGTGTGTGGGTTGGGCACTATTGGAGTGTCCAAAACTGTGGCTTCATTTACCGCTCTGAGGTCTTGGACCAATCTGTACTTTTCTGGTTCGCCTTTTGGAGTCTTTTTCTTTACTGGAAATAATGGAGTATTGCATGGTGATTCACATTTGACAAGAGCACCCTTCTCCAGGAGTGCTTGAATTTGAATTGTAATGGCTGCAGCTTGAGCTGGTTTCAAAGGATACTGTGATTTTCGTGGCAATTTTACGCCTGGGATGAGCTTTACCACCACAGGCGGGACCTTTAGATGGCCTATGTCCTCTGGGCCTGCGGACCACAGCTTCTTGGGAACATCAGTCTTTAGTGAATCAGGGAAATTAGTCCGTAGGTCTGTTGCATCCCCATGAGGCTCTTCTAGATGTAGCATCAGGGGTAAGGAGCACAAAGCTGAGGTGTCTGAGACAGATAGAGGGGTGGATAGTTCCACTTGTCCATCTGGAGTAAAGGTGATGGATGCCTGCAGGCGTGAAAGAACATCAGCTCCTAACAGGTTAATGGGGCATGTGGAAGATACCACAAAGCGAGCAAGCAAGTTGTGGCAGTTACCAACCCGCAGTGGGGTGGACAGGGGACTTTGCCTTGGAAGGCCGTCCACCCCAACACAGGAGACATCAATATTGGAAAGAAATGAGGTATCGGGCAGGTCTTGTTCTCTCAGAACACTTCGGGCTGCACCTGTGTCAACTAGGAAAGTGGTGGGCTGGCCCTCAATGGGTAAAATTACAGTAGCTAGAGGCCCCCCTTGTTCCCCTGAAGACACTGCCATAACAGGGGTTAATGACACAGGCTTGCCGGTGTCCTAGTCTTCTTGGGCTGAATCAGGTGAAGGGGTTTCTGGGGCCTTCGTGGTAGTGGCGGGCTTGGAAGTTTGTTTGCCAGCGTATGGCCTCCGGTGTTTTATGGGTTCAGGGCAGTCACTTCTAAAATGGCCTTTCACCCCACAATTAAAGCAAATTCCATCCTCAGGCCTAGTGCCTCTGGGAATCGGCGGGCGTGATACCATAAGGGGGGTGGGATTGGATCTTCTTGGCACCTGTGCTGCCTCCAAACCTCTGGCAACTAAAAGCAGCTTATCAAGGGAAACCACTCTATACTCAGGGCGGGCAGCAATAATACCTTTCCGTATAGAGTCTTTGATGCCCTGTACAAAGGCACCAGAAAGCATTTGGGCATGTATTTTATTGCTAAGTTCAAACCCTAGGTCAGAGAATACTTGAAAGAGCCTAGCGTGAAACCTCTCTACGGATTCACCTTTTTCCTGGACAATATCATTAAGTCCGGCTGCCTGATCAGCAAGTTTATCTTTGGCCCAAGTTTTTAGCTGATCACAGAACTCAAGTCCGGACGTATAATCAGTATCACTTGACAACCAATTAGTGCATAGGTGGCGAGCAATGCTAGGCCAGTAGGCATCTCCAGCCTTAATGGCACAGAGGCTCAGCAAATCACGCCATGCGGCGGAATAGGTCTGTTGAATCTGGACCACTGCTCTGTAAAAGGGCATAGGTTGCTTTTCTGGGTCAGGGAGTGACTTCATCAGGGCACTGGCCTGTGTTGGGTTAAAGGTAACATACATTACCGGGGCTTTGTCCCCTTGAACCCTGCGACCAAAGGGATCATTAAGAGAACGTCGCGGAGGTTGGGGCGAAATCTCCCTGGAGTCTGGTGGGGACTGGTAACCATGGGAGCTTACCGTGTCAAATTCATCTGCATGTGCTATCCGGACTCCCGGGGAGGGAACTACCTGTGGTGACAGGGCCGGGGGTAGAAGGGGCACTCCACCAGCCGGGGCTGCTGGTGAGCTATGGGGTGGAGGTAGCAGATCATTCGGAAGAACGGGCATAAGAGGGGCTATGTTACTGGGGGACGCCATATTGGAGGCGTGGAAGGAAGTTGCGTTCGGGTTAAGTGAGGAAGTGGCGGCCATATTGGATGTGGGCAAAGTGTGGGCAGGTGTAATCGGGGTCGGCTGTGTGAATATGGGAGGTACGGGATAGGCGGGCTGGGGAGGCGGAAGTGTGGAATAGGCATAGGCTAAGGGCCAAGGCATTTGGGCGGGCGGATAGGCAGAATAGGCGTAGGGCGGTGGCGGTGGGTAGGGATTAGGGAGAGGATGTGACGGGGAGGGGGAGGGACTGGGAGTGGGTGGAGTAGGAGGAGCTGGAGGAGTGGGAGGAGGATAGGGTGGAGTAGGAGGAGCTGGAGGAGTGGGAGGGTGGAGGATAGGGTGGAGTAGGAGGAGCTGGAGGAGTGGGAGGAGGATAGGGTGGAGTAGGAGGGTCTGAGAATACGGAAGAAGGAAGTAAGGGAGTAGTAGGAGGAGGAGAAAATGGAGAGGGTGGGTCGGTAGGAGGGGAGGAGGAAGATGAATAGGCAGGTGGGACGGCAGGAGAGGACGGGCGGGAGGAGGGCATGCTGGAGGGGTGCAATGGACTGGAGGAAGATGGGCGTGGTAAAGGAAGGGATGAGGATGATGGGAGTTGGGAAATCGATGGAGGGGAAAATACAGATCCATCGGCATTCAGGACAGGGCAAACAGGGGTAGTGTCAGGGAAAGGGGTGGCCACCTCATGTGTGCCATAACTAGGCGCGTGCTGGGGAGAATTTCCAGTGACAAAATTCTTATGATACACAAACATTTTCACACCCTTGTAATCAACCTCTTGTTCAATCCATCCCTCTTGCTGGATGGCTTTGGCTACTCTGTACCAGGCTTCCGCTGTGCGGACTAAATCATTGTCCATTAACTTGCCTTTCTTCTCTGTCAGTATCTTACGCCAGCTTTCTGGCTGCAATCTACCACACGGGGGTACCGTGATGCCACATACTTTAGCAATCTTATCAACCTTCTTAACCATCTCTTCACCTTCCCTATCTTCTACCAAGTCTCGTGCTAGCCAACCCTTATCGGGTTTTCCCAGTTTCTGTCCCATATTCCCTATACAAGGCGTCCCAGATATAGAGAGAGAAAGGAACAGAATGTCTACCGTGCTCGACTGCTACTTTAAGAGCAAGCTCTTTAAGTACGTCTTCCCAAAACGTAGACTAGTCACTGATTCCGCCTACCCGTGGTAGCCGCGGATTGGAGCGTGGCGAGAAGTGTGTGACCAATCACTTCTCTCAACAGAGAAAGAGAAATAGGAGGGGAAAGTGAAAATAGTACAGTGAGTAAGATAAAAGTAAACACAGGAATCTGTGTGACAGACAATTAAGTCAATAACATTTCAGTGTAAATACAGTGCATGCATCACAGTTCAAATAAGTTCAACAGTGTTATCCCTTGCCTTTACTCGTGTGGCCAAAAGCCACCTCCCTCAACCTCGTAGTGTCCCTGTTGCGGACCCACCCGCAAGTCTCACTACCAGCAGCCACAGGAAACAGCAACAGCTTCCAACCCGAATCCTGTATAGCCTAAAGAATTGGAATCTTACCTGCCTCAGCGCTTGAGACTGGAATTTTACCAAGAAGAAGTGTCTGATGAGGCTAGCTAAGCGGTCAAAATGACACTCTGGGGATCCCCAGGAAGCAGTGAGTCTACTGCCCTCCACAGATCCCCCCTACTCTTTTTCCTTACAGCCACAGCCACGTGGCTCCTAAAAGAGTTAAACAGGCAATAGAGGACCCCCAGGAAAACTTCCACAGGTCCACCCCCCTTTTTCCTTACTACCACAGGTATGTGGTACCTAAAAGGGGTTAAACAGGCACTTACACTCCCCGGGTACTAAGTTAAACACATACCAATACAAACACACCCAGGCAACAGATAGTCAACATGCAGGTAAACTAGGTATCATTAACAATACAAAGACTCTGGGCAAGTTATTACCTGACTTTGATGTCCTCTCGGCAGCAGTCACAGACACTGGGACAGGTCAATCACAGGGGCAGGAACATACCGGCTAGGTGCTGCAGCAATCTCTACCGTGTATTCAGAGGTGATCAGGCTCTTTTCCTTCCCCCAGGATTCAGCCCCCCCAGCGTCTTCTTGGACAGCTGCCCAGACTGGACATAGCCCAGAGCCCCACGTTGGGCGCCAATTGTTCTAGATGATTTACTGCAAACCAATTAGTTTGAATGACTATCTGTTCCTGTCCAAATTAAAGATAATAAAGTTGCGTGCACGCAGAAGTAAATTCACACTGAGACACAAGGTTCAGGGTAATGAAAGAACTTCAGAGAAGTTTAATGGCTTCTGACAGAAAATGGGTGCGCAGACCCTTATAAAGGCATTATTACATCATTGAAGAAAATCAAGATATAGACAAATAGACATTGTTAATTGGCTTAGGTGCTAAGATGTTAGTAAAATGCCCTCCCCATTCTTAGGTCACTATCTACGTAATTTCTTAACTCCTACAGGTTTTAGCGCCATTTTGTTAAAATGAGGAGCTCACTCGACGGGAGGGGCCTTTTGGCAGCTATCCATTTGGAGCGTAGCTGGCACTTGTTAGTTTCTCAAGGTTAAGTTTCAAGGATTTTAGTAAATACACATTTTATCAAAGCTATTTCTTGCTGACATGCAAATTCTATGTTCTATAGACAAAGCTTCCTTGTAAAACTATGGGGGCCTCTTAGAGGTATAGCAAGAGGATTTAAAGGGGCCTTACAAATTTATAGAGGCCTAATAATTCTACAACAATGGGAAGATAGGAAGCACCTCTAGTGGCCGTCTGAGTGACTGCCTCTAGAGGTGTTACTAGGTAGCAATTTTCTCTGAAAAGGCAGCTTTTACATTGAAAAGCCTAGAGGGACAGGCTATAGTTACCAGGACAACGACTATAGTGTCTCTTTACTTGCAGGGCGGAGGTTAAATAACTATTTTACATGAATGCAACTAATGAAATACCAGAGTTAGATTAAATCCTTTTTGAAATTCTTAACATACAGGTCAAACTTCATATGCAGATATACAGGTAAAACTGCAAAATCTTTAAATGGAACAGCCACGCAAATGTATTCTCTCAGTAGTAACAGTTAAAGGGACACTCCAGGCACCCAGACCACTTCTGCCTATTGGAGTGGTCTGGGTGCCAACTGCCACTACCCTTAACCCTGCAGGTGTAATTATTGCAGTTTTTATAAACTGCAATAATTACCTTGCAGGGTTAACTCCTCTAGTGGCTTTTTCTACTAGACAGCTACTAGAGGGCACTTCCTGGTCTATAGCACAGGTTTTCTGTGCTATAGCGTCGCTGGAAGTCCTCACGCTGTGTGAGGACCTCCAGCGTCGCTAAAATCCCCATAGGAAAGCATTGAAAGCATTTTCAATGCATTCCTATGGAGAGGTCTAATGTGCCTGCACATGCGCATTAGGTCTCCCCCGCCGGCTGAAGGGATGAAGGGGAGGAGCGTGAGCGGAGGAAGAAGCAGCTACGTAGGACATAGTCGCTGCCTCTGGTAAGTCACTGAAGGGGTTTTCACCCCTTCAGCAACTGGGGATGGGGGGTGGGAGGAAGAGGGGACCTGCAGTGCCAGGAAAACGGATTGTTTTCCTGGCACTGGAGAGTCCCTTTAAGAGAACTTCTAACTTTACTAGTTTCTATCTTGGCAGATAAGCATGTAGTTTAGCATACAGTTCTCTGTACAATGTATTGTGTACAAATAGTAGATTCTCATTATGTTCCACTGCCCTGTTATCTGTGTTCCAAAAAGCAATTTTAATTTGTTCTCTCCTCTCGTATAGTATGGCAAGAAACCAGCAGCTAGATAAGCCTGCAATTGTGTTCTATGCTTTGATTGGTAACGATGTGTGCAATGAGTAAGTACAGAAAATATATTTGCTACATGGATATACTTGTTTTTATTATTACTTTATTATTTATATAGCGCCAGTAAATTCTGTAGCGCTGTACAATGGGTGGACTAACAGACACGTAATTGTAACCAGACAAATGGACGCATATGAACAGAGAGGTTGAGGGCCCTACTCAATGAGCTTACATGCTAGAGGGAGTATGGTAAAGTGACACAAAGGGTATGAGTATCGGTAATGAAAAAGGTTGCTAGAAAATTAATCACTGAGACCGTAGTTGGTTATTTTTGACAGTTGCGGTAGAGAAGTGCTGGGGGGAGGCTATGAAAACCCACTAACAGTTTAAATGATATGCTTTCCTAAAGAAGTGTGTTTTCAAAGATTTTTTTAATGAGTGGAGACTGGGTGAAAGTCTAACGGAGAAGGGAAGGGGGTTCCACAGAAAAGGAGCAGCCCTGGAGAAGTCTTGGAGGCGAGCATCAGATGTGGGAGTACGGACAGACAATAGGCGTAGGTCTTCGGCAGAGCGCAGGGACCTCGACGGGACATATTTGTGTATTGTGTATTGTTTATGATAATGTGGCGACTATGAAGATGTGGAGCCATTTTATACAAATACATTTAAAATTTTCAAACAGAGACAACAAGGTTTACTTCAGAAAAGCTTTTACAGGGATATGTTAAGCACCATAACCACTGTAGTTTATTATTTAGTTATTGTGCATTGAAGCTGTCACTACATTCCCATAATTTCATTTTCAACCATTTTCTTTATTCTTATGTAAACCTCCAGTGCCCAGACTTTACCACCATCTTACATACTTTTAGAGAATCATAGCTTCTTTAATCACAGGCCCATATACTTGTATAGTTTTAGTTATGGAAAACCAGTCACCTCTAATGAGCTGAGCGGTGATTGCATTAATATGCTGACTCAGCAGTTTAATACTTGGCTCAGGGCACTGTGCTTGCATGTGCTTTTTCGTGAAAAGACTTGATAAAGATACAATATTGAGTAAGGAATCATTTGCCATTTTTCTGTCATATAACAAGAACGAACAGCTTATACCCAAGGGAGACAAACAAGCTAAGGAAAGAGACTAGAACGAGTACTGGGTAGCCTTTAGTAGGCAAGTAATAAGTTAAGGCAGAGTAATACACAAGTAGGTGTTTGCATTTACATTTTGGAAATTAAAGAATAGGACTTTTATTTTGAAGGACTCGTGCATGTTCCAACAGGTCTTTTCTAGACTCTGTTTAGAGGATGGAGACATGTGGAGATTTTTTTCCCGGCCTTGGTAAACTTTTGCCTTATTCTTGGCTCTAGTTATGAGGACACATTGAAACATATGACAACACCTGAGAATATGAAATCCAATCTCCTGAAAACCCTGCAATTCCTGGACTCTCGTCTGCCAAACGGAAGCCATATTGTGTTAATCCAATTAGCAGATGGACGTTTCTTGTGGAATTCATTACACGACCGTTATCATCCAATAGGTAATTTAATTTACAATGGTGATTTGCTTACACTATGCTCATGGAGAAGTAATTTGATTTTCACTAAAGCAGGTATCTTTGTCATGAATATGCCCGTTTTATATGTAAACATTACTCACTGCTAACATAACCTAAAATGCATAAAACATTCTAAGGACATAGAACCACTTGTATTTGTTCAAGAAAACATGGCTTGAATTCTGGCTGCAATGCTGATGGTGTGTTATCAAAGTCTGGGCTATTTTATGAGTAGTTAAATCCAGGTGAAGGGTTGTTAGGGTTTGTCTCTCTAAGGGAAATGTTAACATTTTTGGCAGCCTCTAATGACCTTTCATACAGTATTTCATTTCATAGCTAAAAAACAGCTATTCATAACAATAGGGCAGCCATTTTAGAGATTATCCACTCTAACTTACTACAGGCATACCCCACTTTTAAGTACACAATGGGACCAGAGCATGTATGTAAAACGAAAATGTACTTAAAGTGAAGCAATACATTTTTCACTTCCCAATGCATGTACTGCATTGCAATAGTCATTTACAGGCATAACTGATACTGCAACTGCAGCTTTCCACTGATTTTATTTCCACTGATTTATTTAGTGATTTCCAGTGATTTTATTTCTAGTGATTTATTTAGTGATTTCCAGTCGGCTTTTATTCAGTTAAAACAAACAGTAAAAAGAAAAATCTCATTCCAGATTGTACCATTTATCTTTAATGTTTTACTCATCTGACAACCTTAAACTGGGAGTAAAAGTAAAATAAACCTGCCCACTGGGCCATTTTCTGTCAATACAGTGCCAATTTGTATTTGTTAGCAGTTTAGTTGCACACTTTGTTTAGAAACACCTCTTCATATCTTAAGCGTTTAACTTTAAATCCTCAGAATTGTGGCTATTGCAGCTAAGCTGCTAAGTCATAGTTATAGAAAATGGCAGGGTGAACTCTTTCACTGGATGGCGCCGATTGCAGAATATGGATGTGACGAGACCAATCTCGCCACATTGCATTGGAGAAGCCTGGTTGCTCACCTGCTGCCTTTGGACTATGGCTCCCATGTTAAAAGACTTTGTTTCGCCTGCAGAAAAGCTGTATTCGTGCTTTTCTGCCGGTTGTTCGGTAGATTCAATCTACCGAACAACCGCACGAATGAATAGACCACCTGGGAGCTGGAGTGTGCTGGCAATTAACCTCCCTGAAGCTGCAGTTAACCGCAGCTTAATTGACCATTACTGGGTGGTCGCGGTTACACCTAGCCGCCACACGATGGCGGTGTTATGGAAGCTCCCTGGGTAGCCAGCGCTTGTTCTACCCAGCGGCAGGACACCAAAAGCAGACACTTTTGTCTTACAAGCCCTGCTGAGGCTGGAAGTCTGCAAACCCGTTCGGGAACCGAACAACGGAGCATTCGGGACTTTTAGTGCTGCAATTGTATTTAGTGCGAGTACCCAGATAGCCTGCCATGGAGCCTGTTCGTGGAATTAAAGACTTTGGCTCCATGGTGATTAAACTGTATTCGTGTGGTCTGAGCGCCATTCTCTTAATAATGTGCGCTCACACCTGAGCTATCTGGGGATATGTTAAATGTATAGTTTTAATGTAATGTGTCTTACCTGGTGTATTTTAACAGTAATGCTTGTTTTAGGATCCCCACGTGCATAATGGCGATTTGCCTTTGTCTTGGGAGATAATTGAATTACTTCTCAATTATCTCCCAGGGCAGAGGGGAGGAAGCCAGGATGCTTTGTGGGAATATACTGTGACTGTGTGTCCTATTTGTCTGCTTGTCTGTCCCTTGTCACAGTCTCCCATTTGGTCCCCTTGGGGAGTGTCTACCAGGTGGGAGACCTGCATAAATACTGGGCAGGTAGCCCTCATTAAACAGACCACTGCTTGACCCTCAACACGGAGCCTTGTCTCGTCTTTGGGGGGATTTATTGAATGCTGATAGAGACTGATTGCTAGGAGTGTTAGCCGCTTGGATGCTTTTCCTATTCGTCTGCTAGCAGTGATTCGTATGGTTCCTGTTCGTGTGTTTGGAGTGCTATATTGGATGCCGTTCGGGAGTTTGGAGCATTCACTTATTGATGGTTCGTGTGTTTGGTGTTCTGCAGTAGCTGTGCCTGCATCTCTGGAAAGGGGGCCGATCGCCTAAACGGTTTTTACCCCTTTTGTGCAAAACGGTCCGTTACAATGGACAATGTAAGGGCAGAAAAAATATATATATGTTCAGCTAGGAGTAGACATGAGATGATTAACCTGTGCCATGTCAGAAGGTGTGAAAAGTTCTTGCCCCAAAGACACTGAACTGAGCTGCTCCAGGCGAGAATAGAACCTTCCATTTCCTGTTGACTCGCGGACAGGAGAGGCGCAGGAAAGTCTGTACTCGTGATGCACCTTTAAGTACACTCGCGTGTATGTCTGTACTCGCGAGTGTACTTAAAGTGAGTGTATGTAAAGCCGGGTATGCCTGTATTAAGTTATTGGAACAAGCTCTTTAAGGGATTTTACTCAGCATTGTTTTTCACTCAAAACATTGTTTGCTAATGTCTGTGCCTGTATCTTCCATACTTTTCAGTGCATATTATATTTGTGTGATCTATATTTTTTGATGTCCCACAAGGATTTTAATCTATTTCTCATTTATACAGGTCAGTTAAATAAAGATGTGACATATAAGCAATTTTATTCTTTCCTGACCTGTCTTCAGGTAAACTAATATTGTTTAACATCTAAATTCATTATCCGTGTGCAAAAGATGGATTTGTGGGCATGTCTGTTTATACCTACTGCATACACAAAACTATGAGGACAATTCACATACTGGGCATGTTGCTAGTTAAACTGGCTCATTATTGAAAATATCCAAACATCAAATCATGTGGATTATAGCATGCAGATGTGGTCAAAAGTTTTCAGTGGAGAAGATGCATGATGAAGATCCATGACCAGACATGGCGCTTAAAACACCTCAGAACATCTGACTTTTCTGGGTCACAAATATTAAAATGATTAGTCTTTTTAAACCACCAACATATTCAACCAGCCATACATTATAATTGCGACAAGATTTTTACCTACAGGGTCAAGTAGGGATAATAGTCCAGGTAAAAGCCTATGGTACACATGTTAAAGTGGATTAAGATAGACAATGTGGAAGTGAGACATAAGTTGAAAGCTTATACAAATGTATTCCTAACACTATAGTGTTTAACTATTTAGGTCCGTTACCCCCCTTAAATTGCATGGGTAAGGTGATAAACCTATGCCGCGCTGGTCTACCATCGCTAGCTCCGCCTCCATGGTTGAGATCATCACTCTTGATGATCTCAGCCAATCCAATGCTTTCCCATAGGAAAACATTGTAAGGCTATTGTGCATGAGTGGCAAAATCGCTGCACTGCGCCAATTATCATCTCCTAATAGCGATGCATTGAATTAATCTAACCGTCTACATTGCTGCCTACAGTGGCGTACACACGATCCATGGGGCCCTGATCCAAAAACTGATCCGTGGGCCGCCCCCTCGGTGGTTACACTGCGCGGGCCGTGCTGCAACACATGGTGGCAGGCACCTGGTTGCAGGGCGGCCGGGCCCCCTGAAGTGACAGGCATGGTCACAGTTGCGGCCCCTGCGACCCCTGTATGTACGTCACTGGCTGCCTAGGAACACCTTTAGTGGCAGTCACTCAAACACTGCCTTTTCTCTGAAATCTTTTACATTGCTCAGCCTGCAAAGACAGGCTATAGTTACCAGAACCACTATATTAAGCTGTAGAGGTTCTGGTGACTATAGCGTCCCTTTAAATTGTGCAGAAATCCAGTGTACAAATGAGTTGAGAAAGACATGCGGTGTGATAAGAGTGGAGTCTATGGAAGATATGCTTGGCCGCACAATGAAAAGGTGCTGTAGTACAGATTCAATGTAATCAGTTTGTAAAAAAATTATTTTTGTGTAGAAAATGGTGAACTCACTGGATGTGAGGAGTGAGATCTGATTAATTTAGATTTCTGCTGTGACATGGTAGATGGTAAAATCTGAATTTGGCTCTAACTTCATTAATCCAAGGTTTTATTATGCATTTTGTCAGTTATATGGATGGCGATAATGCCGTAATGCTTTTTGGAATGCTTACCTGGCAAATATAAGGCTCCTGCATTGAATATTATCTGAATGCTGAAAGTCAAATTGTTTATGTGTCTCAAGTTTTTGTATTTATGATTATATAGCTGAGAGCACTGGGTAAAGCATACATTAACATTCATAGTCTATCTTTATAATCTAAAATTGCATGGATTTGTACAGATAATATGAAAGTGAGATCTCCAAATTCTCTTGGCAGCAACAAAGGAATTAGATCTTGTGTGTTAGGAGAACCCTGATTTTTATCAAATTTATCAAAATGGTATGACAAACATGGGGACTGCACGCAAAAACTCCTTTTTTTTATAATCTATACAAATATCTGTAGTGGCTGTGGTACTGAGTGTCCCTTTAAATTATGTCACGAACATTTAATTTGCTATTTTCAAGCTGCTGCATGAAACAATCTTTGTTGCAGGATCCCTATTGTTTTTAATCATGTTCTTCCCATGAATGTACAGATCCTCGCATAGGGCCATATGCCCATTGTTGGCTTATGTAAGTGTGTTATTAATATGGGAAAATAAAATCCAGACACTTGCTCAAGTCTTCCCATCTGCATCTCCTTCTGTCCAACTGAAATACCAACTCCTGTCCATTTGTACAGGACCACCATCTGATCAGCGCACTGCATCGAAGTAAACGTATTGTTATATACGTATTGCTCTACTATATGATTCTAAATAAAACAATGTTCCTTGATTATAACAAGAGAATTACATAAACCTGGTAAATCTACATCTGTCCTGCTTGTGCACTCAAAGCCATTGAGGTGTATTGATTAAGCTTCCAATTGTAGCAAATTAAAACCTTTAAAGGCAAAATTGAGGGGACAACACCTGGTGTGGAAAGTTTCTCCAGCTTGGCTCCAATCACAGCTTGACTAGTTTAGCCCCATTTTTGAGATTTTAATGTGCTGCAATGTGAAGTTTAGTGTATTACAATAATAATATAGTCCTCTGCCATGTTAAGTTTGTGGGTTTGTATAAATACATAGAATTGCAGCAATTTAATGATCATGTTTTTTAAATATATTAATTTGTATCTAGGGCTATCTATAACCTATATCCAAAACAGGAAGTCTGGCCATGATAAGGAACTGTATATTTGGTTGCGTTTGAATGCGCTCTATACAGTTTGTAAAACGCCTATAGCACAGATTTAACAAGCTATTTAGTAGTGATTTGGCAGAAACTTGAGCTCCCTCTGTCACCCAGAGATTTTCCCTTCCTCAGTTGCATTGATAAAATGGATACTTCTGCATTATGAAAGGATTGGTGAGTGGCTGAGAGTGTTGGGGTGGATGTCCAGACCTATCCAAACTGTGCAGGTTAGACAAAATTAACATTGAGGATGAAGTTTAACTTCCGCATCATTAATGAGGCTGAATTGGAGGCGATCTCTGGGTGACTAGAGAGCCCTAGTTTTGTCAAATCACAATTAAGTCATTTGACAATAAACCAAGGGTTGGCTCCCACAAACTATTAGAAACATAACCACAAGACTGAGTTGCAGTAATTATGTTGCTTACTCTGCATCTAATAATGAACTATCTTTTTTTTTTTCAATTTCATCTCAACCTGGCTAAACAATTAATCCCTTAAGGGACTGTCTAAGTATCCTTTTCCAAAATGGAATCATAACTCAATGAATTACTTTTTTCTTTCATAAAAAAATTATTTACTTATTTAGGCACACTCTGAGGACCAACACAGCTTAAGTGCATTTGATAGGTTTAGGCCTGTTACGAATGCTTTGGTTCTCTCCCTTTTAGTTGTGAGTGTGTCATTAAAATACAACTAATAGCTAACTTTTAGCTATTAAAATACATTGTTGCAGGGGCGTGGCTAACAGCCGGACGAGACGGATGCATAATCCTGAGCTCCGGCATCTGGGCTAAAAATCCAACTCCATCCTAGCACATAGAAAAGGAAAAATAAGCATAACACATGAAGATGTCCCAGCCAAAAGCTGGAAAGGCTGCCTCCAATGCAGAAAAACTAAAAAAATTTGGCTCAAAGTCACAACAAGCCACGAGTGAACATCAGGCGGCCAGCCAAGATGGCGGGAAAACACAGACAACAGGGATTTATCACCGACCACTTCCAGCAAAGAAGACACGCTCACTCCGAGCCACCTTTCAAAAGCACTAGATGCTCTATCACACAAGCTAATTACTGCATGGAAACACTCCATGGACTCCCTCCGCAAGGATGTCCAAGAACTGGGACGTAGAACAGCGTATATAGAATCCAAAATGGATGACTTTGCGACGGCTCATAATGACTTAGCAGACCATGTGGAAAATATGGCAGATAAAATAATACTCATGGAACACAAGCTGGCCGATCTAGAAGACCGATCGCGAAGAAACAATCTCTGACTGAGAGGATTGCCAGAGTCAGTATCACCAGTGGAACTACCGGCGTATGTCAGAGGTCTACTTGGGGCCTATGCCCCAGATGTCCTGGCCGACATGCTCCTGGTGGACCGAACACATCGAGTCCCACGACCACACCACTTACCTGACACCACACCAAGAGACGTGCTCATACGAATTCATTATTTGTACATCAAGGAGCATATACTCCGGGAAAGCAGAAACATAAGCAGGCCACACGAAGACTTCCCCACAGTCCCCCTTTTTACTGACCTGTCAGCAGCTACGCTCCGAAGACAGAATTCGCTCCAGTAACTGAAGCTCTACGAACAAATGGCATACGATATAGATGGGGTTTCTCCACAAAATTGCTCGCACTCAGAGAAGGCAGCCTAAAAGCCATTCTATCATCGGAAGATGGACTTAGGAAATTAAGAGCCTGGGGCATCAATACACATGAAGACACAGAAATGGACAATCCACAGGCACAGAGACTCCGGCTAGAGATAAACCAGCCGCTAACCCGGGGAGAAAGCCGCAAGTATTCTGAGCCTGATAGCTCATTGCAACACACCAGATCACCTGAGACCCCGGGACCCCACAAACACTTTAGATAACGGTGCTTTCCGCCTATACATTACACAGACAACCATTTAAAACAAAGGGCAATGGAGACGAGTCCTGGGTGCTTCGACCCACCCGTCCCCCTCCAAATGGGGAGGGCGGGGGGAGGACGCGGCCCAGGGGGAGGTGGCAGAGGGAAAGGAGAAGGTAGACGGGAGAGAAATTGCCCAAGGAGCTGCCCAGCTCGCAAGGTACCAATTTTCCATAAATATCAACCTCAGTTAAGCCTGAACTGCACCACCAATATGAACAATGCCAGACTGCAGTGACAGTGATTTTAGTTCTCTTTCCAAATTTAAATTTTCAATTTTTGCTTCACTAAAAGCTGGACAAACGCAAAATGTATAATGTATACTGTATGTTGTATAGGCTAGAAATTTTACTATTTGATATGCCATTGAGCCTTCCGGTCCTGGTATACCCGGGGCCGGTGTGCACAAACGACATGCGGAACAGCCGCAACCAATGAGAAATCGCAATATTAGACCAGAGGGAGCGGGAGGGGACTGGGGGCGGACGCTTTGGCCTACCTCTTACCGCCTGTATGTGGGCTGGGGGGGTCTGACATATACGCACCCTGATCAAGGGAGGGGAGTGGGGAAAGTCTCCGGAAAACAAAGACCAACAAAATGGCGGGAAAGCTCCCCACAAGACGACATATTTACTCACTCCTACATTACTCTAGTACGGGTTCTCTACTGTTTCATACAGACTTGCAAAACCTTTTCTGTTAAATCACAGAAATCTCTAAAAGCCCAATAGCCACATGCACTGGAACCAAAAGTTCCTAACCCCATGGTGCACAACCCATGCACCATACTTCCCTTCGGGGAAAATTGTATATACACCATCCCAATGTTTATATCCTAACCAAAACCAACCCCCTCCATCCAAGTTTTAAAACCCCTTCCGAGCTTACATATTAAACATAAATGCCAACCACACACACCAAATACTATAGATGGCACCGTAAAGAGCAACACAATTTGCCTTAAAATTCATAAGAATACGCTCCATTAACGCCCACAGCCTAAACTCGCCACATCAACAATGAGTTCTACTAGACTCTGCGAAAAAAGATAAAATTGACATCTTATGTATTCAGGAAACTCATTTTGTCCATAACCGATTACCGGAATTTGCGCTCCGGGACTACCCAACCCAATATCACTCAATACACTCTTCCAAAGCCAGAGGAGTATCTATACTCCTACATAACTCCCTAACATTTGAGTTACTTCAACTTAAAAAAGATGCACAAGGGAGATACCTTATTTTACATTGCCTTATCAATAAGACGTACACATTAGCTACAATTTACGCCACAAACTCCAACCAACGCAATTTCCTACATCATGTACTCTCCAAAATACCACCACCACCACAAATGCCTTATTTGATTTTGTGCAGAGACTTAAACCACAAATTACACCCTCAATTAGACACGACGGTACTGCAACAAACCCAAAGGTATGCATCTCTAGCACCAAAATGGAGGGCGTTGACAAAATTACACCTAGAATACGACATATACGATGCTTGGAGAACTAAACACCCGAATGATAGAGAATACACCTATTTCTCCCCAATGCACAAAACACACTCGAGGATAGACCACGCCCTGGTGGCCAGGACCCTTCTTCCCTCCATAAAGGACTGCCACATAGGAGACATAGTATGGACGGATCATGCCCCAATTGACCTAACACTCATAGATAGCTTCCAGCACTGAGGCAAAACCCTGTGGCGACTACCTGACTATCTACTAAATAATCACGACTTCAAAACAACACTACAGACAGAAATTTCCTCATACCTCAACACAAACGAAACACCCGAAGTTTCCTCAGTAACAGTATGGCAAGCACACAAGGCAGTTATAAGAGGCCTTGCCATAAGCAAAGCCGCCTACATTAAACGGACAACACAACAAGAATACAATACACTTCTAACGACACTGCGAGATTAAACATATGAGCAAATACTCCGACCAAAAGAATCGGGTTTGACCACTATAGCACAAACCAACAAAAAACTCAATGAGTATCTTCTAGCCAAAACCACACTTACCCTACAAAAAATAAGCACGTGCACCTATAGCCAAGGAAACAAGGCGAGTAAAGCCTTAGCATCTGTGCTCCGCCAGAAACAAAGCCAATCAAAGATCCCCTATCTAAACATGCCAAACGGCACAAATTTTTTTGACCCACAAGCAATCAACAATAACATGGCACAATACTACACATCACTATACAATCTCAAGAAAGACCCTAATACGCACCAACCTACAAAACAGGAAATACAAACATTTCTCATGCGAATCACACTCCCCGCACTGACCACCACCAACAAGAAACCCTACAAGCTACGATAACACTAAAAGAACTCAAAGAAGTGATCAAAGCCCTCCCAACAGGGAAATCCCCGGGCCTTGATGGGTTCACCAATAATTATTACAAGACCTACTCCAACACCCTAGCCCCCCATCTACTGAAAGTACTTAACCGTATTATAGACACGGGAACCATGCCACCAGAAATGCTCTTAGCTCACATAGCAACCATACCAAAACCCGGAAAACCACCGACCACACCTCATAAAATATGAGACCCATATCCCTATTAAATACGGACACAAAACTCCTAGCAAAGATATATGCGAATAGAGTGTCACATATGCTTCCCTCCCTGATACATGAAGATCAAGTGGGGTTTGTGACGGGCAGACAGGGAGCAGACGGAACAAGGAAACTATTGAATCTCCTATACAGCGCACGCAGCGGGAGGAGGCCCAGTGCATTCCTGTGGCTTGATGCTGAAAAAGCTTTTGACCGGCTGCACTGGAACTTCCAATTTTCCCTCAAGGATCATGTCCCTAGTATCTGCACTATACTCCGCTCCGTGTGCTAGAGTAGCCAATAGTGGATTCCAATCCAAAGAATTCCCAATCACAAATTGGACCAGGCAGGGATGCCCACTGTCCCCCCTTCTATATGTCTTGGCCCTGGAGCCTCTGGCACACCTTATACGAAATTATGCACACATCCAGGGAATTAAAGTGGGGGAAATAGACCATAAATTTACAATGTTTGCAGACGACCTAATGTTATCATTCATAAACCCACACACATCATTGCCACACATCACAGCTCACCTGGCAGCCTATAGCGCCTGCTCCTACTACAAAATGAACATAACCAAGACAAAGGTAATGCATCTCTTCCTGCCTGACCCGACAATTCGCACTCTAAAAGCTAACTACGCGTACCAATGGAACAATAACAGCCTCACCTTCCTGGGACTAGAATTCACGGCCAACCCCCAACACCTATTCCAAATAAATTACGGCATGATAGCCAAAGAAATCAAACAGAAGTTACTCACCTGGAAAGGGAAATACATATCCTGGCTAGGCCTCATAGCGGCCATAAAAATTATTCTCTTACCCAAATTACAGTACCTGTTCCACACACTGCCCATCGAGCCACCCTCCCACCCCCTTACCTAAACAACATGCAAAAAAATTTCATCGACTACATCTGGGACTACAAAAAGCCCAGAGTAGCAGCATCTGTACTCCACAAACCATTCAAAGATGGAGGCTTGGGTGTACCCATCATAGCCAAATACTACATGGCGTCACAACTAAGTCCATTAATTACAGCCCACCATCTCAAAACTCAGCTGACTTGGCTTGATATAGAAGCTTCATATATGGAAGGTCAAACACTTGCTGAGCTGATGTGGCTCCCACGCCGCCTTAGACCAAAATACAAACGCATGCTGCCCACCACATCCTTAACCCTTTCTATATGGGATGCACACCAAAAAGGATCCCAAGAAGGGATTTCTCTATCACCAATAACCCCCCTAACGGCGATTGCAACCCTTCTTCTCACCTTTTCCACGACAATACTGACCGCATGCGGGATCACTTGTTTACAACAACTGGTCAACGACCGTAATATATACTCATTCCTGCACCTCCAAACAACATTCGGCTTACCAAAATCAGCCTTCCTTTCTTACCTCCAAATAAAATCCTGGCTCACAAAACAGATGACTATGATACCAACTGAGACAAATGAAACGATAAACCCCCAAAACCCACAAATTACGGACCTCTGCACACAAAAAACGGCTCCCACTAAACTTATTTCCTCACTATATGCACTTACCACAAGACAACCTTATACGTTAAAGCATGGGAGTCAGACTTAAAAAAAAAACACTGGACCAAACACAGTGGTCAAAAATCTATCTGGCAAAAAAGACATTCACCCTGTGCACCACACATATAGAACTAACCAGGAAGATTCTTTACCGTTGGTACATGGTGCCTACATGACTCAAACACATGAATCCTGAAAAAATCAGATCAATGCTGGAGGTGTAAATCAGCACCAGGCACCATGTACCACATATGGTGGACCTGTCTGGGACTCAAGATGTTCTGGGAAAGGGTGGCAAAACTAATAAAGGATTCAACAAGTGCAGAACTACCACTATGCCCAGAAATGTACCTGTTACAACTCCTCCCCACAGACATACCAAAAGCTACAAAATACCTCTCTTATCATATCATAGTAGCAGCTCTGTCTACAATCAGCAGAGCCTGGCTCTCCGAGGCCACTCCAGATATGAGCCTTTGTATCCAAATAATACAAAACAATAAGATACATGAAACCATGGCTAGACTAGCTAGGCCCCCAAAAATTTTTTGGAGAGGCCTGGGAACTCTGGGACTCAGGAGGGGGAAAAAAGCCCCACTTCTCCCCTGGTGATCGGTTCTGTATGAGATGAACACATGTCTATCCACGTAAGCATACACAACTCTATGGCATAAAAAATAAAGATTCCTTGCTCACCCCAACCCCCATCATCCGTCCTATGTTTCTTCCCCCACCCTGTTCCAAAGTTTACACTCAACAAATGTGATGACCAAGGAGAGAAGCTCCACAATACATATTAAGAGACAAATCAAATGGGTCAGCGTACAACACAAATGTGAAAAACTGCAAATAAGAACTTCTGTATTAAAAGTTATGTGTATAAAAATATCTTGTTATACCCAATTGGAATATGTGAAAAGCTTTACAATGTTAGACAAATTACAAAATGAGGAAAAACTCATCCAATGCATCCAATGTCTATAATATCCTGCTTTTCTCTTCTGTAACACTATCTATTTTATGCAACATAAAAACCATTAACACATCTTAAAAAAAAATACATGCCTCAAAAGTGGCAATTTCATTTTTAAATCCATTCTTGACATTTTTATATTGTTGCTGTGGCAACAGTGGTGGACCGCTGTTTCTCTGGATTTGAAGCTTGTACCTCAGGACTAGTCAATTTGTGGCCCACTAGCTGTCATTTAACTAGAATCCAAAGCCTTAGTCTGACCACCCAGTGCTGGTTGAGAGCAGAATTATTAGTTGCAGTTGCCCACAAATTGCCTACCATTCTCTATGGTTCCTGTACTGACCTTATCTTATTCTTATACACTATTTTACAATATTGCAGTTCACCGTTTTACCTCCTAAATCATAGCTTTGATATATCAATGTGGCAGTTTGTTGCATCAATGTACTGATTTGATACAGCAATAACTGGTTTAATGTCACAATGTACTAGTCTTATGAGGAAATGTATTTGTTTGGTAGCAATGAATTCATATAATGTAAGGTGTTGATCTTTCAGTATTGTACCAAACCATTTTTTTGTTTTTGTTTTTTATAGAGCAACCCATGTGAAGGATGGATGAGTGCCAATGAAACACTTCGAAATTTAACTACTGAGGTATAATAAGATCACTCCCAGATTGTTACCTACCTACCTATATGTAAGGTATTTAAAGGACCACTATAGGCACCCAGACCACTTCAGCTCAGTGAAGTGGTCTGGGTGCCAGGTCCATCTAGGGTTAACCCTGTAGCTGTACACATAGCAATGTTTACATCAAGGTTAATCCAGCCTCTAGTGGCTGTCTCATTGACAGCCGCTAGAGGCGCTTCCGCGCTTCTCACTGTGAAAATCAGTGATAAGACACTGACGTCCATAGGAAAGCATTGAGAAATGCTTTCCTATGGACTGATTGAATGCGCGCGCGGCTCTTGCCGTGGATGCCCATTCAGCGCTGACGTCGGAAGAGGGAGGAGATTTCCCCAGCGCAGAGGAAAGGTAAGTGATTAACCCCTTCCTCCCGGCGGGAGTCAGACCCTGAGGGTGGGGGGGACCTAAAGACCCTATAGTGCCAGAAAAACTAGTTTGTTTTCTTGGCACTATAGTGGTCCTTTAAGAGAGTGTGCAGATTTAAACTTAAAACATCATAACTGTGTCTGATCGTCTACTTTTGTGGGTGGACTTTAAAAATCTTATTAATTGTTCTTTGTATTTTGTCTGGAAACATTTGTTTTTAAATATTTTATTTTCCAATTCAAACTAGAGACTGTGTGTAATTTAAAGGGACACTGTAGGCACCCAGACCACTTCAGCTTACTGAATTGGTCTGGGTGCATTGTCCCATGTCCCTTAACCCTACTAGACAGCTACTAGAGGGACTTTTGGAATCCAAACAGACCTTTGGTCCGTTATCTGACCTCCAGCTTCAGATTTTCCCCATAGGAAACCACAGGATTCTACAGTGCCAGGAAAATGGGTTTGTTTTCCTGGCACTATAGAATCCCTTTAACCATCGTAATACACATTATAATCCTTGTCATAAGAGGGAATAAACAGGGACTGAGTAGCTAACCCTCCCCCCACGGCTCTCAGCCTATCATTGTTGTACAGATTAATAATGCTATAAAGTAGTTCACAAATTATCAGGGCAGCAGAAGACAGGTACTAGGAAGTGCCCATTTTTTTTTCAAACCTTTTCAAAATGTTTTAAAAAAACTAGGGAAGCTACCCATCCAATGAGCTGCAGTGGTTATGGTGTTTAGTGTGCTACTTCAAAAATACTGTTCCATTCAACAGGAGGAAGAATATTTCAATATAATTAAATTGGACGTCACCACATGCTAAGAGGTGGACAATTGTGCCAACACCTGTCCTGACTACATTAAATTCCCCCAAAAAAGAATAGAACTCTTAATGGAATGCAAACCCTAAAAAGAATAGAACTCTTAATGGAATGCAAACCCTACGTAGCCTAATGAAATACACAGTCATGTTGCTGTTTCTAAGGCTGCTAGATGAATCATGTACCATTTATTCCTACAATTGGAATGGTCCTTATAATGGATGCATGTTTAGATCATTACAGCCCCCTTGTTCCATATATATATTTGTCTAATTTAATCATCACACTGTAATGGATATGGTGCCAGAAGCTCTCTGTCTGAGCTAAATCCAGTGGTGCTAATGCTCTCAGCCAATGAGCTAGTGCTGCACTGCAGGGCTAAGCTCAGCTTAGCTAGCGGAAGCTCGTAAACGGGAGCCCCTGTCTCTCCTGACTACTGAGAGAATGCAGGAAGATTAGCCCAGCAGACCCCTGGTAAGGTTATAATCAGGAAGCCCCAGGGCACTCCTGGCACGATAATTACTACAAAACGCTGCAGTGCTTGAAGTAATCCCTTAACACACCCCAACCTCTGCCAACACACAGGTGCTCTATTACTATTCCATCAGGCATTATTATTAGGCATTAACGCTGTTCCTGAAGCCCTTATGTAATTTTTGTTTATTGCAGATTGAGTGTGGCATTAATGTCATTACCCTGATGTTTTTCTTCAACAAGAGAGTTTTTGGGTTATGTGGCACACTGGATTTAATTAGTGATGTAAACTAATTAATTTTCGTATATTTTTCAGAGAGCCAACCAGTTGTCTGGTGTCCTTAATGAAGTAGTGTCATCATACAAGTTTAATAACTTTGATATGGTTTACTTTGACAACCTCTACCAGAAAGGTAAACGTTAAAACAAGTTCATTTAATTATACCAAAAACATATGCGTATTTCATTGTAAAAAACAGAGATCAATGTGTTAAGAATGATCATCTATTCCTGCTTACTTTGGGAGACCTTTAACTGGTTTGCCCAATGGGGTCGGTGGCCATGGCCATCAAAGGTGGCAAGTCAGCTTGGAGGAAACATGCACCTGTTCTAACATACAAATGGACTTTCCCCCAAACCTGTTTAGAATGTATGCCATGTAGACATTGTATTTTTCTTTAGCTCTAATTGTCATATAGTAATTATTCCAAGCATTGCACGATTTTTAAAATTATTTAATTGTTTTACATTTTGTTCATATTTGTTATTTTTATAAATATTGTATCAAGAAAAAATCTTGCTTTGTCCTGTTTGTAGTGTGACAATTCTGAGATTTTCTTCGATTTACAAATATAATTGAGGATCTGCTAAAAAAAATACTGCCCCAAATGGTCACCACCACTCCACATGGGTGAGAGGATAGTGGGAACCACTCAGCATGATTGAACATTTGTGTTCTCATCAGAACATATAAGACAGGTTAAATGTAGCTGCCAACTTGTATTTGTCTTGTTAGTGAACCTCGTGAAAAGTTTTGTGATCTAATGACTGAATCAACATGATGGCAATTTTTACCATCGAGCATGGTAACAAGGTGTAGCTACTATCATTTCTTATTAAACTGTTTACTACACATGTAATCTTTCATCAGCCATTGATTAATAGTTGTTAAATGGCATTATATAGATAATGCATTAAAAAAACATAATGCAAAAATAATAATGAAAAATAAAAAAGAAACTTATGTTTAAAGATCCATTTTGAGTGAGTCTGCCTGCAGCCACAGACAGACCTTCCCTCAGCAGGAAGAAACGATCCAATTAGCAGCGTCTTATTCTTATCTCATAACGTAGGAGCTTCTTATTCTTATCTCATATATTTCCATTCAAAAGAGATTCATGGGATAAGTAGTTTATCCCCAAGAGCAGTTCCCTCAATTTGAACTGCTCTGTAAACGTATAGCATCCATTCTGTTTTGGCTATTGTTTTACACATGGTCTGGTCAGAGTCAGATTTATAATTAGGCAGGAGTACTCTAAGAGTTCGCTATGTTAAATCTGATCATGGCCACACACCCTCAGACTTAAAAGAACACTATAGTCACCCAGACCACTTCAGCTCAATGAAGTTAGCTGGGTGTCAGGTCCCTCTAGGGTTAACCCTGCCTGATGTAAACATAACAGTTTCTGAGAAACTGCTATGTTTACATCTGGGGTTAAGCCAGCCTCTAGTTGCTGTCTTCCGGACAGCCACTAGAGGCGCATCGGCAATGACTGAGGCATATTATGCCTCGATCACGCAGTGTGTCCATAGGAAAGCATTGAAAAATGGATGCTGACGTGGGCGGGGGAGGAGAGTTAAGGGAGCCCGGCAGGGGAAAAGGGTGAGTAGCTGAAGGGGCTTTAAGCGCCGCGGGAGGGGGACCCTGAGGGCTGGGCACCCTCAGGGTACTATAGTGTCAGGAAAACCAAGTGGTTTTCCTGACACTATAGTGTCCCTTTAATACAGTGATCTCAGACTCGAAGAAGCCAATATATGGAGTGAGTAGAGTATTATGCATCACAGGTACAGACACACTTGCTGACACACACTACTACACAAACTGAGATGCATACTAATACAGAAATACAAGATTTAAAAAAAAAAAAATTTAGAATTGAGAATTGCTTGAGAATTCTGGCCCATGAAAATGTAAATTCAGCTCTTAGCTGTTTAGTGAACCAAGCTATAAGCACCAGTTGGCAGAGCAGGGACGAGTAATGACTTGGTTCTGTTCTGTGAGGAGAGCTTGGCCCAAGTTCTGCTTGAGGAATGTGCACATTGCATGCTCCAATTAGACAGAACTGACAATAGGCAGCCAGTTTGAGCCGAGAGTGGGTGCAGGGTACTCTCTGTACTGTCGGCTTGGAATTTTGCAAAGTTGTGATGATGCTTAGTGCGACCCTTTAAGCACTATTAAGGATAATCCTCCCACTCTCATTCATGTCAATAAGAATTATTCACTCATGTATGGTAGTCAGGTATATCCTAGACATTTATTGATTAATATTATGGAGAGAGGAGGAGGAAGCACATAAAATTCTTCTTCTAATAGATGATAAATCAGTCATGGAGTGTCCCAGTGTTAAATGAACGTAATGGGCAATCCCAGGTGCTGAAAAACTTCAGGACCCTCTGTAATTTTTATCATACCACCTCACAGCATACTTCTTTCCCACAATGATACTCTTTTGTATGCTTGCCTTCATCATTTTCAGATATGTGATGGTCGCTGTCCCTAGTGGTTACCAGCTAATAATACATACTGCAAAACGTAAAGGGATATGCTAAGCAACATTACCAATAGAGCAAGCATCGGGCACTCTTGGCCAATTAATAATGTGCAAAGTTGCACTAAATTGATATTGCGAATGCCAATGCATGGACTTCCACTTTAACATATCAGTGCTCATCTGTACCAACCTACCCTGGATGTTAACCACAAATTAACAACTTTACACCTTCGCATGAGTGCTTTACCTGGGTGGTCCATTTTGTCTTTCGAACGCAGGCAACTATTTGCCTTGAACTGTTTACGGCCTTTCGTCTCTGCAAACCTGGGGTAAAATGGTACTGCTGCCCACTACATGTCCCGACCAACTAGACGATCTACCGAACAGGGGGAGCATTCGCTCCATAGCTTCCAGGGGGAGTGTTCCGTCGCACAGGAACCCCCGAAAACTGACCGGCCATCCTGCCCAATCCTCTGGAACTGTCTTGGGCTATCACTGCGGTCGGTCAACACTTTATTTGAACAGAACTTTTGTTCTACCAAACCGATCTGAGTGCTTTTTGGATATGTTGTGCACTTAGATCGGGGCTCTTTGGGAATATGATTTTTGTTAGGTTCCTGTATTATTTTTGTGCATTTAGGGGGTTTGTTAAAAATGTGTGTAAGTTTCTGTATTTGAGAGATAATTGAGTTATCCTAATTTGAGCTCAATTGTCTCTTAAACACAAAGACTCTTGGAAAGAAACCCCTGTGTTCTTGAAGTGAAACCCCCATGCTAGGGGTCAGTGCATAAAAGCCGTGTGTGGTAGAATAAACTTCAGTTGTACTCCCAGAACTGTGCTGTCCAGTTACTGGGGAGGAGGTGGGCTATTTACTTGGAAATTTCTTGTTCCTGATTTATACTCTTGGTGATCCAGTGGATCCTGGGCAGGACTAGGGCTCCACTACATCACCATAAGGACTGAAGGAGTCTGAAGGAACCAGGTAAGTGTCAGATTGCTTACAAACGGTTTGACTGTTTGCTGTGGGATTGTGCGAATGGATTTCTGGCACCATTACCACTACACAGCACTGTAGAGGGTGCTTGGAGTTCCTCCTTAAAGGGTATGATTTATTGCAAAGTTAATGGTGTAGAGAGTATCCTGCATCCACTTGTCAGTTATGAGAGCAGCTCAGAACTGCAGCAGTTTGCAAAATTCCAGATATCAGTTGTATCCAGTTTGTGTCCCAGAAGAAGGAGCCAATATGTGCCTGATAGGTGTAAACTGATAGCACTTGGTGTTTCTGCAATTAGTTGACTGAGCAGTTCCACTTGACCTGAGTGGAACTCCTCTTGGAGAAAGACTACTGATTCCATAGGGAGCTTATAGGATAAGACGAGACCCCCATACACCAGCATAAGACCCTCCTGATGGCACTGCCTCTTCTTGTTGAAGATGGTGGCTGCACACAGCTGCTGACAGACCCACTAAACAGTGTGCATCTAGTGAAATTTAAAAGGTAAGCGTTTTATTTGTTTCATATATTTTTTATTCAATGAATTTGTAATGCATAAAAAATTGAAAGTCAGTTTCCCTTTAAGGAAATATTTCATTCACTTTAAGAATGTGTGAAAAAACGACATAGGGAGTTATGGGAAAAATACTGTATATTCCTGAATTTTGTGGGGTTTTTTGTCTTTAAGAAGCATTGTTTTTGTACAGTTTCCTGGACTGTCTCCTTATATTGGAACTTACTCTTTTTTTCCCTACATTGATGGGTGCACTGTTTACCATTCCGCTGCCAATAGCATTTTAAACAGTGACATAAATAGGAGAATTTTTTTTTTAATATTTTAATAAAAAGCTCAGCATTTATTTCTGAGTCAGACAAGATATATTGCATTATTATGCCCCAGGGATATAACGTGCCAATGCCCTGATTTACAAATATCATTTCAAGAGAGTTGCCATCATATTTCATTCGCCCACACCGTGTCCCCTCTACATAAGACATAAGTCTTTTTGAAGACATCAGGTTTGTTTTGTGTTTTTTTTTTCTTTTCTTTTAGCCGCGAGGTTATTTGTAATTTGCATCAAAAATTGTGGTTACATAAGCAAGACAGCCTGCGTACGAAAAACAAATCATAAAAAAATGCTTGTTTGCAAATGACACTATTAAGAAAAATCTTACACCCCCAACACTTTGACTCATTATGTTTTCAGTATAGTCGAAAGCATTCTGGCTGATATAATGACTTGTAATTAAAAATTAAATATTTCATGGCACAAGTCATCTTGCATCATATTGAAGAGCTACATGCACCGATTCACAATCATTTTCATTCATTTATGCTTAGTGAGTTTCTGTGCAAAAAAATGCTTTTAATAAAATATAATTTCCTGCAGCCTCCCCACTGCAAACATATTATATTTCCCATGTATTTTGCTAATGTTTGTGTATGACATTGTAACAATCACACATGAGAAAACAGATATATCAGTAATTGTTGTGGGACCAAAGTGCAAGAATTAATCAGTATGACAGGAAGTTGTTATCCAAACTATTATTTTCACTTTAATTTACTATATGGTGTATCTGAACGGAAGCTTGAATTTTCCTTCTTTCCAAGACTGAATACATTTTCTACTAGAAAAGTCAAGAATATTTATCAAAGTCTGCTATTTTGGCTGAATTTGCTGATTAGAAGAACAGCTAATTTTGTTTTAAAGGGACACTATAGGCACCAAAACAATTTTAGTTTAATGGGAAAGTCTTGGTGTATAGATCATGGTATGGACAAAAGCTTACTTCTAAGCACCTTGAAAGTTGAGGTATCTGCCTTATCTGCCCTTACTAACTAGGGACATCCATGGGCAAAAAATTTGGTTCGGTTTGGAAATTTGGGTAAGTAAAAAAATGTGTCTGCATTCAGTTCGGCACTTTGCCAATTCAGGAACTTCGGCCATTCGGAACTATGGTAATTCGGATCCTAACCCTAAACCTCATCCCTAACCCTAACAGATGGTTTTGCCCCTAACCTTAACCCCTAACCCTAACCACTTGTTTTGCCACTTTTCAGAAATCTGAAGCAATACGGCAATCCGGAACTTCGGTGGTTCTGTTCGGGACTTCGGAAATTCGGCAATTCGAATTTTTGACATTTGTTAGCATTCGAATGTCTGAATTTCACGAAATTCGTCCGAATGTACATTCGGAATGAAACGAATTGCATATGTCTATTACTAACATTAAATGGGTCATCAGTCTTTTTTTCATGTTTTTCTGGCTATGTTAAGTGGCAGCATCACGCTCCCTCCTTTCTGGGTTAATTTCTTTACAGCTTAGTAACAGACTGGGGAGCTCAGGGATTGGGCTTTTTTCAGTAGTTTATTGCTTAATTAATCATTCCTGTTTCTGAAACTCCAGAGGAACTATCCATAAGTGGTATTTTGCGGTAAATATGTCATCTATTTTTTGCTGTTATTTCAAGATAAACACTTTTTTATTTTGAGGGGTGTGGCTACAGGACAGGAGTTTTTACATAATGTAGGTGGATTCATGGCCTACTGATATTTAATAATGCAACAGAGAAACTCATGTAGAACAAAACTAAATATTTGTGTACATATATTAATTTTAAGACACATTGTTGAGAATCTATGATTGATACATGCAACCTGAATTATGAATATGTAAACAGAGTTTTTTTTTCTGCTTCTATGCTTATATTTAAAGGAACACTATAGTCATCTAAATTACTTTAGCTAAATAAAGCAGTTTTAGTTTATAGATTATAGATCATTCCCCTGCAATTTCACTGCTCAATTCACTGTCATTTAGGAGTTAAATCACTTTGTTTCTGTTTATGCAGCCCTAGCCACACCTCCCCTGGCTATGATTGACAGCGCCTGCATGAAAAAAAAAAATCTGGTTTCACTTTCAAACAGATGTAATTTACCTTAAATAATTGTATCTCAATCTCTAAATTGAACTTTAATCACATACAGGAGGCTCTTGCAGGGTCTAGCAAGCTATTAACATAGCAGGGGATAAGGAAGTGTTTATGGAAGGCTGTGCAAGTCACATGCAGGGAGGTGTGACTAGGGTTCATAAACAAAGGGATTTAACTCCTAAATTTCATTAAGCCAAAGTTGTTCAGGTGACTATAGTGTTCCTTTAAGAATTTTTCAGAAACATTGCAAGAAAACGGATACTATGTAAAAATGCAATTTCTGAGCAGAAATCTACACAAAAACGTGCTGTTTCATTGGTGTGCTCACTATGCACATTTCAAATCAATGCTATGCTAACAATTTTTCAAAATAAAAAGTACTTGGCAGTGCAGATATTAGTGAGTAGCTTCTTAATGGGACACTTAAGGCACCAACACAGCCTACGTTCATTTGATAGGTTTTGGCCTCATTGTGGGGTTTTTCTCTTAAAGAAAAAAAACCCCAAAACAATAATACTAAAAATAACCAGTGCAGAATAAAATCACCCAAGTGTTATGCCATAAAAACACTTATACATACATAAATTATGGATAAAACGTAAGGTGATAAGGCACAGATGGTAGAAGTATTTCACAGCAAAAACAAATCTGTTAAGAAACAACTTTCTGCTTTATAATGCTGACGCCTTAGCCATGCCTCCCCTTTCAACAAAATGTCTTCCTGCTTGTGATGTAAGCAGTGTAGCTCAGCCATTGTGAGATCAGAGTAAATGAAGCTGCTGATGTAATTCCACTCTCACAACCACTCACTGTCCTTATATTGTAAGTATAGTATTTCACAGCCATACTAAAGAGAATGGGAACATGTAGTAAAAGGACAGTGAGTTTAGCTGGGGGGGGCAGAGTTCACACTGATCTCTTATTGGCTTAAGCAAGTACATACAAAAAGGAAATGACTTTTTGGGACAGAGGTGTCATGGCTAAAGGCATGGTGTTATGGCGTAGAACGCTGCAAAACTGTACTTTTTCTTTTTTAGCAAATAAACTGAGATTTGAATGTGGACAAAAATATAGCAGTAGTATGAGACCAATGCCACCAGATCTGGAAGAAAACCAGATGCATATAAAGCGACACTGACATACTTAACTTCTACATTACCAATAGCCGAGAACTGGGCCATTAAAACTACAATGACATCTTCTGGTTATTGTCCTTAGCCGGCCTTTATGTATTGCTTTTTTTTTTTTTTTAAATGTATTTGCTGTGTCTTTCTGCCATCGAGCAAAAGCATTTGAAATATTTATATGATTGTTACAATGTCATACACAAACATTAGCAAAATACATGGGAAATATAATATGTTTGCAGTGGGGAGGCTGCAGGAAATTATATTTTATTAAAAGCATTTTTTTGCACAGAAACTCAGTAACCATAAATGAATGAAAATGATTGTGAATCGGTGCATGTAGCTCTTCAATATGATGCAAGATGACAGGGTGACTTGTGCCATGAAATATTTCATTGTATTTAGTACTTAGAAAGATCACATCCGGTGGACTCTTTTCAGCATTTGCCCTATTATTACACTTCTCGTTTCTTTGTATGCATTAATAAATGCCATTTTGTTTCATAGTGATTGCTGAGTGGAGTAAAGTGGGAGGAGAACCGTGGCAGCTAATAGAACCAGTGGATGGGTTTCATCCTAATCAGGTAACATAATAGGATGGTTTTTAAAGAAGTCCTCGAGGGACCCACTTTTGTTTGGTGTAATTTGTAATGTTACAGTTGGTTATGCTAGTGGTTTCTTCACTTCGCATCCACCCAACTTGCAATGTTTACCATTTGCTCCACAAATACTGCTGGGCAGAGTGTAGTTGTAGTTCAGCTCTTCACTTTGTTCAGTAGAAAGCTGACAGTTTAACCACAGTTCCCTGAAACTCTTGTGTGCCCATAAACTTATGGCTTTTGCTTAACAGTGCGGTAGAAACATAAAGGCACTCAATAGGCATGCTTAGTAAGTTTACTCTCTTAACCCTAATGGGGGGGTATGGGTCATCTAGAGGGAGATTGAATCACCTAAATGGTGAGTAGGACACCATAGCGTTAGGAATACACATTTGTGTTTCCAAACTGTATAGTCTTCCTTTAAGTGGACATTTATTGTTTGCTGAAAGTGTATGATAGAACCTTTGCAGCCTGGAAGTTTAGAGTTTCTTATTATTTTTATTGTACTGTTTTTGCATATAATTTTTAGTATGTTACTCTGTATAACGCATACAAAGAGAGTAAGTCAGCACCAGCCTGATGGCTTCTGTTATTTATTTATTTTTATTGCTAGAGATCCCAATAATGGCATTTGTTTGGGGACCCATTCTTCAATTCTGAAACTATTTCAGTGACCCAGTCTTCAATGTTAATATAACAGCATTTTAGCAAGTGCCGATCGTAGTTCATTAACATAGCATCACAAATGTAACTTTAATAACGTTACATAACCACATCGTTTAAAACAACATTCTTCTACTTCAGTCAAGACCTTTTTTATATGATTTATGCATTGAATTATCTCATCACCAGGCAGTGCTGGGGAGATTATGAAGGTACAAACGTTCGAAAAGTGTAAATAAAAGGTTTTATGAAGCTATATTCTATGTTTTAATAATACATATTGACATTTAGCAAATTAATAGAGACTGTTTATCTCTAATTACTTTTGAAGTTTTAAAGAGATCAGTGATTTAGTTAAAGGACCACTATAGTGCCAGGAAAACATACTCGTTTTCCTGGCACTATAGTGCCCTGGAACCCCCTCCCTCAGGGACCCCCTCCCGCCCGGCTCTGGAAAGGGGAAAGGGGTAAAAACTTACCTTTTTCCAGCGCTGGGCGGAGAGCTCTCCTCCTTCTCTCCTCCTCCGTTCCGCCCCGTCGGCCGAATGCACACGCGCGGCAAGAAAACTGCTGTCTCTGAAACTGCTGTTTATTAAAAAATGGGTTAACCCTAGCTGGACCAGGCACCCAGACCACCTCATTAAGCTGAAGTGGTCTGGTTGCCTAGAGTGGTCCTTTAAGAGCATTCACAAAAAAATTAGGTAAAGTAGTAATCAGTGGCGTACTAAGGGGGGTTGGGGGGGGTGGGGGGGGTGGGGTCCGCCCCGGGTGCCACCAGGATGGGGGGTGCCATGACCAGCCCCGCCGCCCCATGCTGCAGCCGCCCGAGCGCTCTGCAGAGAGCCTCAGGCGGCTGCAGCTTTGCCCGGGCGGTGCGTCCATGAGGGCGGACCGCACCGCCCGGGCGCAGCCTGAGGAGAGGGGCTGACAGGAGGGAAGCGCTCAGCGCTCCCTCCTGTCACTCCCTCCCTGTAGCGTGGCCGAGCCCAGTGTAGTCGGCGGGTACAGGGAGCAGCTGTCTCCTGTACCCGGCCGGACTAACAGGAAGTGCACACAGTGCACAGAAATGTGGTTAATGACATTTACTGTCCACACAGGAAAAGTTGTGCCGAGCAGCAACCTAATCCACAGAAGGGTTAATGCTGAGCAGTAATTGTGCAAATGAAACCTGGTGTCATGTATTCATCCGCTTAGAGAAAAGTGATTAATGACATTTACTGTCCACACAGGAAAAGTTGTGCCGAGCAGCAACCTAATCCACAGAAAGGTTAATGCTGAGCAGCAATTATGCAAATGAAACCTGGTAACTGACTTTGGGGTCAAAGGCCGGTTACAGCCTATCAGAACTAAAGGAGGGTATTTAGGCCCAGTTCTCAGCCTGCTCAGTGCCCTGTCGTGGTTTCCCTTGTGGTTGTCTGAGAGCGCGTTCCTGTTTATAGTTTTCTACCTGGTTTTTGACTTTGGCTTTGTTTATTGACTTATCTATATTCTGGTATCCTGACTCCTGGCTTTCCTCATCGCTGTGTCCCTTTCTGTGTTCCCTGACCTCGGCTAGTATTTTTGACTATTCTTTGTACGTTAAATCCGGCCATTCTAAGGACCGGTAATACGTTACTTATTTGTCATCCGTGCTGTACAGTTCTACGTGCTGGATCAAACAGTAATCTTGACAGGAGGGGGGTGAGAAAGGAGGGGGTGGATATTAATAATGGGGGGTGGATTAATTAGTGTGGATTAATTAAGGGTGTGTGTAGTAAATTATGGGGGGAGGATTAATTAAGGGTGTGTGGATGAATTAGTGTGGATTAATTAAGGGGTATGGATTAATTAAAGAAAACCTTTAACTTTTTTACAGGGTTTTTGGGGGGGGGTGCCAAGCACAGGATCCGCCCCGGGTGCCAAATGCTCGAGGTACGCCCCTGGTAGTAATATAAATGTGATTCCTGAGCTAGTACAATTGTGTAAAGTAGGAGAACCTGTCAAAGAATGTAACATTTTAGTTTTATATGTAACCTGTGGATCATGGTCCGAAATTAGTTTCCCATGCTATATTAATGGATTCTTAATGGTTGCAACAGGGACATATTGTTCCCCAGGTAAGTGGCCACAATAAGTTGTTTACTGCACTGCTGCCTTCCCCAATGCATTGGAGACCCCTATGACATTGGGAATACAGTGGGACCTTGGTTTACGAATTTAATGCGTTGTCCGGGACGTTTCTTATTGCGAAAAATTTGTAAACGAAGCGCGGTTTCCCATAGGAATGCATTGAAAACCAATTAATCTATTCTGGAGATCAGAAAAAAAGTTAAAATGAGCTGGCATGGAAACCAACCCACAATGCAGAACACACAATAAAAGGCATGCAAACGACAAAGCTCAGCTCCCTACCTTTCCACAGCTTGAGAAATGCTCCAAAAAGTCCCAAAACAACTGAAATTAATTTCCAGAATGGCTCCAAAACTCGATGCAAAAGCCGCTCCAACACCGCCACGTGCTACCCACAGGCTCCAACATGCAGGGGGCGGTGCTATAAACTTCCCAGGTGCAATGCATCCTGGGGAAACTTGTTTTGTATTGCCAAAAAAATTGTAAACCGAGGCATTATTTTCAATGGATTTTCATTTGTAAACAGAAAATTATGTTAACCGAGGCAATTATAAACCGAGGTCCCACTGTATTGAGAAAGGCATTCTTGCTAGTGCCAAAATGTTGTGGGGTTGTTTTGCTGTGATGGGCCTTATGTAAGTTATTATTTGTATTGTCTTTTTGATTTAGCCTTGGTCAAATTTTTGTATATATTGTATTTGTACAATTTTTGCATACATGATTGTTTTGCATATTTTGTGTATATGGTTATTTAGCATATATTGTATATATGGTTGTTTTGCATGTGTGCTGTCAACTTTTGCACTTGACACATAATTTTTTGGGGTGTGCATCCTTTTTGTTTATATTTGTATTTAGGCACTTAAGGGAGTGCCTCTTTAGGGTAGCACCCTAATTTTTTATGACAGAAGATACTCTGTATGCATATTTTATGGTTAATGGAACACTATAGGGTCAGGAACAGAAACATGTATTTTCTGACCCTATAGTGTTAAAACCACCCATCTGACCCCTCTTGCCTCCCTAAACATAGTAAAATCTTACTTGTTTTTAAGTCTGCAGCTGCTGGCTCTGCCCCTGAGCTGCCTGCTTGCCTGACATCATTAGAAGTGATCATGTGAGACAATCACAATGCTTTTCCATAGGATTGACTGAGACTGTCAAGGAGGCAGATCAGGGGCAGAGCCAGCACAAGTCAAACACATTCCTGGCAATCAGCATCTCATCATAAAGGAAAGGTCAGTGTCTGCATGCAGAGGGTGGAGACACTGAATGGCAGTACAGTACAGTGTGCAGCACCAGGGCTGCCATCAGAAATTTTGGGGCCCCTGACACAGCTCAGGGTCTGGGCCCCCCGGTGCCTGCACCCGAGTCCGTCCGTCCCTCCCCCTCACGAGTCCGCCCACAGGGATGCAGTGTCTGCAGGGCCGGTGCAAGGATTTTTGCCGCCCTAGGCAAAAGTAAAGTTTGCCGCCCCCATGTGACATCACAATGCCCCACCCATATGATCTGCCATGTTAACTAACACAGTGCTGCCGTGTTTACAATAAAAGGCCTGCAGGGACAGGCTATAGACACCAGAACCACTATATTAAGCTGCAGTGGTTCTGGGGACTATAGTGTCCCTTTAATGTGAGGTAAATTAGAGATTAGTGCCACGTATAATATACTAGATTGCCTACTTACAACCAGATGAGGATGATGATGGGCTCTAGCTGCCGTCTGGCTCCACTGGTCTGGTGTAGAACAGGCTCTCTGGAGGCGGTTTGTAACTGTGGTCACAAAAATCAATGTTCTGGGAGAACGGGAAGCAGCTCCATTTTTTTGAGGGCCCTTTACACAGCTCAAGGTCTGGGTCCCAGGGTCCACCTGTATGTTCCACCAATGAGTTTGTTCACAGGGGTGTGTGTATGTGGGGGGGGGATGTCCTGATGTGTGTAAGGAATGCATTGTGTGAATCTGTGTTTGTATGTGTAAGGGCTGCAAGGTGAGTTTGTGTATGTATGGGATGCAGTGTGTGCGTCTGTAAGGGATGCACTGAGTGTGTGTAAGGGGTGCATTGTGTGTTGCTGTGTGTAAGGGATGCATTGCTTGTGTATGTGTGTCTGTGTGTAATGCATTGTGTGTTTTCTGTGTGCAAGGGGTGCATTGTGTGTGTGTGTGTTGGATGTCAATCTCTCCCTCCGTCAATTTCCTTCTTCTCCCCCTCTCTCCAATTTCCTTCTTCTCCCCCTCCCTCTCATTTCCTTCTTCTCCCCCTCCCTCTCATTTCCTTCTTCTCCCCCTCCCTCTCATTTCCTTCCTTCTCCCCCCCTCCAATTTCCTTCCTCTCCCCCCTCCCTCCAATTTCCTTCCTCTCCCCCCTCCCTCAAATTTCCTTCCTCTCTCCCCC
>OW240913.1:330114244-330476674 GCA_933207985.1 Pelobates cultripes
CCGGTATGTACCCACTGAATGTGGGGCCCGGACGACCTGAGCAGTCCGGGCCCCCCAGGACCGCCGGGCCCATGACAACCGTTGCGGTTGTCATGCCCTGATGGCGGCCCTGCGGGTGGCCCTTAGTGCATGGGTCACCCAGGGGCCTCCTTAGTGTGCGGCTGGTGTGGCTCTGTGCAGCCGCCACGCCAGGTCCATGGGAGCTGCTCAAATCGCGGGACCCACGAGGCAGCTGCTCTGGGGCCCCTCAGGAGCAACTGGGCCCGGGGCAGCTGCCCCGTTTGCCCCGCATTAAAGACGGCCCTGAGTCCCCGCATTCCAGAGGCTGAACATTAGACCCCTTATTGATAAAATACTTGAAAATGCTTGAAAACAAACCACAGGGGGAGGGGCAGCCTCTGAAGGCTCTTTGCACCATAACCACTGTAATAAGCTGTAGAGGATATGGGGCTTAGAGTACCTATTTAAATATTCTTTTGTTGGTACTGTGTCTTAAGGGGACATGCCAAGCCTGTAAAGCACTTCAGCATGTTGAAGCATTTTAGGGCTTAACAGTGTCCTTTCTTTTTTTGTTTGCTATAAAAGTGTAAATTTGAAGAAAAATCTGTATTTTTATAAAGCTTCTAGGTAGCATTTTCCTAGCTGTCGAGGGCGGGTGGGAGCCCTACATAACAATGAGGGGGGGGACCTACTGTCCTCCCCCCGGCCCCCACCCCTGAGCAGCGGGTGGGGGCCCTAACTTAATATCCTCCTCCCCCCTTCCAAGGTGACTAGGGGTCCCCAAGCCACTAGTCAACCCCCCACCCAAATAAAACTATCCCCTACCTACCCCCCTCACCCTAAAAATAATGAGAGGGGAATAAAATAACTAACCTGTAAATAAAAATAAAACTTACCATTTGATGTCTTCTTTCTTCTAAAATCTTCATTTTTCAGCCCCAAAAAAGGCCAAATAAAAAACCATAATACCCATCGAACTTAAAATAAAATAAAAAATCTTTGGAATTTTCCCATGCTGTGTAAAATGACACAGAGCACTCTGATTGGATGGATTTCAAGCCCACCAATCAGAGTGTTATGAGTCAAATTACACAGCGTGGGAAAATTCCAAAGAACTTTCCCACCTGTGAAAAAAATTACAAAGAGCACTCTGATTGGCTTAAACCAACCAATCAGAGTGTTCTTAGTCTAATTGCAGAGCTCAGTCTGCGCGGAGCCCTCCATGGGTGAAGATGGATTATTGTTTTTAGCGTCGCGTTTTTTCCTTTTTCATCAGGTTTTTTTTGCGCTCTGATTTTTTATTTTATTTAAAATTCGACAGGTATTATGGTTTTTTTATTTGGCCTTTTTTGGGGCTGAAAAATGTAGATTTTAGAAGAAAGAAGATATCAAATGGTAAGTTTTATTTTAATTTACAGGTTAGTTATTTTATTCCCCCTCACTATTTTTAGGGTGAGGGGGGTAGGTAGAGGATACCTTTTATTTGGGTGAGGGGGTGACTAGGGGCTTGGAGACCCCTAGTCACCTTGGAAGGGGGGAGATTTTCATTTAAGGCCCCGCCCACCGCACAGGGGTGGGGGCTAGAGGGGAGGACAGTAGGTCCTCCCCCTCATTGTTATTTAGGGGGCCAGGAGGAGGATAGTAGGTCCCCCCCTCATTCTTATTTAGGGCCCCCACCCACTGCTCAGGGGTGGGGGCCGGGGGGGAGGACAGTAAGGCCCCCACTCGCCGCGCAGGGGTGAGGGCTGGGGGGAGGACAGTAGGTCCCACCCCCTCATTGTTATTTAGGGCCCCCACCCACCGCGCAGGGGTGGGGGCCGTAGGGGAGGACAGTAGGTCCCCCCTCATTGTTATTTAGGGCCCCCACCTGCCATTCAGGGGTGGGTGCCAATAGGTGGCTGCTCACTGTTTATTAGACATGCCCCCACTCGCGGTATAGCGAGTAGGAGCTAAATTTACAAATACTAAGTAATTTTTACTTAGTATTAGTAAATGTGGCTGAAAGACCAATTGAGGTCTTTCAGCCTTTTGGTAGATAGCTCCCTAATACCATGGGAATTAGGGAGTTATCTACTAAGCGGCTGCAAGATGCAGCTGCGGAAATGAATAGGATCGGAGTTTCATTCACTCAAATGAAATTGCGATACGAACAAAGTCCCGAATTGCGTTCAAACACAAATGGAGAAACTGTTCTCATTCTGTTAGGAAGCAATTCTGCAGTTTTGGAGCTCACGTGACTCCAGCTTATATAGAAGCTGGGTCACATGCTGCACTGGCCAATCACAGCCATGCCATTAGTAGGCATGGCTGTGATGGCTTCTAAGGGCACACGAGTCAAACGCTTGTTGATTGGCTGCCCTGCAGCTTTTCAAAACGCACCATTAAGTCGCCGAACACCGAACTCGAACCCGAACTGTTGCTGAAATGTCCGGGTTCTACTCTCCAATACTACGGAGAACACACAGATGTTATTGAGCAAGCACATGCCAGCTGCTCAAGCTGGGGGGGACAAGGGGGAACCATAAACATATAACCCTCTGATCTTGGTCGGTGTTTAAATGTTACATTTTCCCCAGTATCCAATGTGCAAAACACAGGAGGGGTTCCAATAAAAAAAATAATAATAATAAAAAATAAACAAGAAAAGTGAGTTTAGTGAACCATCAGGTTTTACAGTCACGGGAAAAAGAAAGAACACCCTCTTTAAATTCTATGGTTTACTAATCAAGACATAATAAAAATCTGTTCCTTAGAAGGTCTTAAAATTAGGTAAATACCACCTCAGATGAACATGAACACATGACATATTACACCGTGCCATGATTTATTTAACAAAAATAAACCAAAAATGCAGAAACCATGCATGAAAAACCAAGTACACCTTATGATTTTCCCATAACTGTAATTATGAAACAGCCTCACAATTAACAAGCCACTGGTAAATTATCAGTGATACTGACTAGAAGGTATTGTGCATGTAGTCTAAAATATATCATCACTGAATAAAAATGAATATATTTACCAGTCCATGGTTAGCAGGAAACAACCAAGAAAAAAAAACACATGCATTCAGATATGACCACATTTATTTTTATTTATTTGTACAACTGGATGTACTACCTTTTTTCATTTTTAATATGTTGTTCTATGTCATGCTATCAGCAGGTGCAGTGCTATGTGATAGAAATCCACTGTTTATTTTAGTAAATTAAGATGTCAAATAAAGGTTAGAATTATTCACCCAGATTATGCTTTGCTGAGAGTGTATATAAGTCAGTGTGTGACATATTCTATTTGTGGGCTTGTTGGGGGAGTGTGACATGCTCCCCTGTACTAAGTGTAAAGATTGAGCTGTGATCATTTCATGTCTCATGAATCAGTCCGTTTTATAGCAGGTCTGTAATGAAAGGGCCTCTCCAAAACCAAGACATTATAATGAAAGGAAAAAAAAACCCCTCACTTCAGAAAAGTGGATTTTGTTTTAGTCCGTGATTTTACCAAGTAAAAGAAAGATTGGAACTATATGAAGAGTAAAAACGCCTTGAGGTCTTCAGGGACAAATATTACCATGTCCACTCTTCCACCACTAAACATATTAAGAGAAATTAAGAAATTCAAAGAAAAAAAACATAGCTCTGTTATTTTAAGAGTCTAATACTTCTTCTCCACTCTATTTTCATTGTAATTATTATCTCCCCATCTCTGCATTTTTTTCCTTTGCTCCACAACTCGTATTGTTTCGATGTGAATACTGTGCCCACAGCAACACCTTCACTGAATCAGCAGAAGATGCTATATCTGCGTCCCTGGTAACACAAATCATTTGAATTGCTCAAGGTTATCTGATAATCCCCTCTCCTAAAATCCATAATTTTTCTTTCTTTCCCTCAGTAAAGTCCTGATGCATGTTTAAAATGCATTTTGGCGATTCTATGTTGACTTCTTTAATATACAATTATTTAAATCTATATTGTTTTCTGATAAATTAAGGAATGTGGTGGTGGTGTCATTTTAGAGTTTAAAGCAAATACAAAATAATAGTCAAACTTAATTGTATTTTCCTAAATGTCCTACATTTCTACTAGATTTGTGCAGAGTGAAAAATTCAGTTCTTTCAAAAAAAAATTTTTTTTTTATGATGGTGTGTTTGTTATTCTTAGTACAGTAAATTATATAGTATATTAATGATTGTATTGTGTAAACTAGCACAACTGTATTCAGCAAAAAACATATGTATTTCCCAATGGATTGTTGCTTGGTGGATTTACTAGTAACACAACACGGGGGGGAGCTAACTGGCAAGTAGACCTGACGCATGGCGCTTGAGCTCCAACACAACTCGGCATATACCGTGCTACAACACACTTTTTGGCTACATCTTAGAGCCCTGAAGGGGATTGATGACCTCAGAAAACCATAGGGAAGCATTTTAGGGAGACCCGAGAGGTGAGTGAGGGACATACCTGCAATATTGGCCAGCTTCTCTCTCAAGCCAGCAGGCCTAAGATGGCAGACTTACTGTCAAACTCAGCATGAGATTCAATCTCTGCTTCAGAAGATGTAGATTTGGGACCTGTGGTGAAACTGAATCCATTGAACAGGCAAGGGTGTTGCCTCTAAAGCAACCCGAACACCCTCTGGCTACAAAATCGGATCTCGCTAGCATGGTGTCAGATCCCAAGGCCTTTTTTGACTCAGAGCTGGTAGTGCTGGAAGAAGACCTAAACTCCCTGACTGGCCGGATAAGGGCTACAGAGGAAGATGTACAAGATTTATGCATTAAAAAAATCTTCTCTGCTACACAAATACAAGAACTCTCCACCACATGCTCACAAGTGAGTGCCAGGGTTGGGCAGCTGGAAGATTTGACGAGGCAGCGTAATCTGAAGATGAGGGGGATCACAGACACCATAGAGGCTGCTCAATAGATGCAGTTTCTCAGGAGGTTGTTCTCTGCTGTCCTGATGACCAAACACAATCTCTATACCTAGGAATGTAATTCTGTGTTTCAACAAGGAAGGTTTCCAACGGGTGGTTAGGGGACAACCCCCATACATCTGAGGAACACCAATTGAGCATCTTCCATGACCTGAGCTGCCAGACGCTACAGTGGTGACCTCCCAATTAATAGCTGCAACCATCCCTTATAAATGGGGGTACCCACATGCTCTCATAGCCGAATAAGATGGCCCCACTACGAGTTGACTTGCAAATGCTTGGTCTGCTCATCAGTGGGATGTAGCCAATGTCATGGCCTTCACCCCATTAGGATCCACGGCTTCTGGCTGAAATAACATTACAGCCCTCATTGCCCCTCCCTGCAGCAACACATGTTCTTTGTGTCTCATATGCCTAAACTATTTTACTATTTTGTTTATTTTCTATGTTTAGTATTTTTCCATTTTTTCTGTGGTATGCCATATGTCTAGAGGGGACACTAGTGACCTACTAGCTGTCTCAATCATATACTTTGCCTGTTATGTAATTTAGTCGTGCCATATGGGTGCCCAGGTTTGCCCATAGTCTGGCTCCTAACTCCCCACCTCCCCCCCGTGTTCTGGTGTTATGGAACTCCGTAATCTTGCAGTAGATTTTACTGTGCCTCTGGCCTGTACGGCTCTGAATGGAATGGAAATTTACCAACCCCATTGGTTGTTAATTGAGCCAGCATATCTATATCCCTCTTTTTGTGTTTGTAGCCGTATCTGGTAGAGCCATTTATGTTTATTTTTTTCCTAGTTTCTGCATCTACCATACCTTTGCTTAGTCTATGGAAGTAAGCTCTAGTTTTCATAATTCCCTAATAGGCACTGGCACCGTATTTCATAAGTATAGTTTTTTTTACATAATAAAAATAAACTTGTTTCTTCAGTTAGTCTCTGCATTTTGCACTGCTATCATGTTCTACTACCGTTCTGTTGTACCATATTGCATTTTGACTTAGTCTATGTCTGATATTTGTGTTTCCCAGTACATTGGGTGAACTGCTCTGTTTTTCACTTGTCACTACTGTAATATCATTCATTGTTTTATCTTTGCCTCAATAAAAAACTGATTGACAAAAGAGAGAAACATTGCACAGCACACACTGAACTGAACACACTCATAAAAATGAATTTTATTACACCAAACATTTTTATAAAAAAATAAAAAAGTGACAACCTGGTAATCTCCTATCTCCCATTCATAGTTGATTCAAGTGGCCCTAGCAATAGTGGGGTACAGCAGCAGCATGGGAAACCTTGTCTCACAATAGACACCAGGTCTCAATGATTGAGGCTGTCTTCCACTACCACACAGACACAGCAATGGTAAAACACATAGTACCACTGTTGGTCTGTCTCCCTCAGCAGCTGCAGTCAAAGTGTTTGTATATAATTACAATTTTTTCACATTATTGGTTAGCGGTCCCCTAATCATCAACCATCTTTTTTGCTACCTGTTGATTGGACAGGCAAGCTAAGCTGTTTATTTGCCCCCACCATTTCACCCCCCCCCCCCTTGTTCTGGTGCCAGGGACAACACTCTGAATCAAGAACCAGTATGAATATGTTTGGGCTTATATGATTCAGTTCTCCCAAGATTCTTGAATGTGGTGGCTCAGAAATGGGAATCTCAGCCGAGCTGCTCAAATTTGGACAAATTGCAGTTCAGTCAAAAACTAACTTTTAATTCTACCATACAATGGGCAGGGACATAAAACAGTATTGCAGCATACATATATCTGTTTCATTGTATTCCTCTGTTATATCAAAAAACTTTTCCCTCAAATTTTTTCCTCAAATATTTTCCTCAAATTTTTTCCTCAAATTTTTTCCTCAAATCTAACAAACACCAAACATTTATATTATGATTAAGGGTTCACCCCTGCATCCCAGTTTTTTCCTAATGCTCCTTGAAACATAAGTATTGACTCAATTTCCCTTCCCTCTTTAACCCCTTAAGGACACGTGACATGTGTGACATGTCATGATTCCCTTTTATTCCAGAAGTTTGTTCCTTAAGGGGTTAAACTTTTAGAATTTTCTATTGGGGAAAATAAAGCGATCTTTGAAATGTACATTTTCATGTTTGATTCCTGAAACACCCAAGACAATTGTCAATGTTTTAGTGCACTTGAAGAGTTAAGACCTGGCACAGGAATCTGGAGTTTGTGCTATACTGATAATAAAGTGAGCTATGGGTTTTCTACTGAAGCATACTTTCTAAGTATCAAAATATAGCGGCAGCCTACTCTATGAAGTGTATTACCACACCTAGAAAACATAGATTTCTACATAGGTTCACATATGTAACCATGAGTGGTGGAATGTCCCTCACCCTAGACAACATCAACAGACAATCAAGGTTGTATGGTAAACAAAAAACATGCATAGTCTACACACAGAGGTGAATTTAGTCATCTGGGACCCCTTTTTTCTGCTTATACTTGATATTTGTGCTAACAGCACTTTTACAAGGAAAAACGCATGTACTAGAAGTGGTGAATTATGAGTAATCATCCTACAAGCTGAACTAGTAAACAGAGCAGAGTTTAATGGCTCATACAATTAATTGCATTGTTTTCTACTCCTGTTAGTAAGCTGAGGCCACTTGCATTGGAATCTGTTCATGATTGCATTCCTTGACCTTTACCGATGTCAAAAGGTGACTCGTGGTCAAAAACCCGGGAATTTATTGGCAGTGCATGGAGAAAATAATTACTCTCGCTTTACCACCATGAACATTTTTCTCTCTATGTCCAGCCCTCTCCTCTTCCTTCATTATTAACCAGTAAACCATCTTTATTTTATTTGCTTCTCTCTCCTACCCTCTCTGCTCCACTTTTACTCTATTCTTCCAGGATACCCCTGTTTTCATTGCATTTAGCATGCTTTTCAAAAGTGTAGTTAAATGTGTAATAATTGGCACGCTGGATCATTGTGTATAATAATTACTTTACATAAACTCACAGTATTTGAACTTCAGCTACCTTAAAGGTAATATTTATATTCTTTATTTTTGAGGATGCCAGGGGCAGTTCATGGGGAGGGGAGAGTGGGGGGAGGGCTGTATTCTAGGGCAAGTGCCCCCTGGGACAGCTCCAGTGTGTACCCAGACAATATATAAAAAATATTTTCTTATCCAGCTATGTGATTTATCATAAAAATCTAATTTTCTTTGGTGATCTTAGTTGAACTTGCACTTAAAAGTTCATTGGATACACAGTATTGAGCAATAAATAGGATGCAACAGAAGTAAGTGAGCACTTTTTATTATTTGAGCTAAAATGTTGGTAATATTACTATTAAAGATTTAGATAAATATGATTCTGAGATTTTTGTTATGAAATTTTTGCAAACTACATTAATTAAACAAATTAGGCCAATTATTCTTCATGGAATAAGGTGGTTCAAAGCAAACTAAAACAACTGTATCCATTTAATAGAAGGGAAAATGCAGTGATAAAATTGTATTGAATATATTTAAATCAGACAAATGAGTGAAATTATTAAAAAGGAAGTCAGATTAAATACTGTAGGATGTAAATAAACGATGACTGACAATGCAGACAAGTTAAGCAAATTATATAAAATAAATAAATATTTCTGTATTGAAAAAAAAGGAATAATAAGCAGACGTAGGTTTTTTCCCCATGTATAAAAAGAAAAACTCCATCAGTATACACTAGCAGTCACGTGACCGTCAGTGCAGCGGAAATGTCTACAAAACTGTAATGTTTTGCATTGCAGGGTTAAAGGGATTCTATAGTGCCGGAAAAACCAAGCCATTTTCCAGGCACTGTGGAATCGTACAGTGACCCCCCTCCCTTGCACCCCCCTCTCATGGCACTGAAGGGGTTAAAAGCTAAAAAGCTTAAATTATTTTACAAAATGTAAACAGCTTCTTTTTTTTTTTTTTTAATACCATGGGGTTTATTTACTAAATTGGAAATTTGTAGAGAATTGAGGAAGGAATTGAACATGTTAGAACAATATAGTCAAGCTGGTAAAATAGCCAAGTTTGAGAATGTTTTCAGATGAGCTATTTTGAGCTAAAATTTAGTATTCCTTGGCCAATTCTCCACAATACTCAGTTTACAAATAATAAATCTCTATGTGAATAGCGATAATTACATAATATATTAAATAGTAATGATTCCATAATATATGAAACATAAATTAATGTGTTTCTCTATTACCCTGCCTTAGCAATTTTAGTTAATGAATAGCTTAACTTATACAATGTTCTTGCTGTTTACAACCTCTGCAATGCCATGTACTGTCATGTATTAAATGAGACTAAGAACACGTTGTAAATGTTGGTAGTTAGAGCTAGAATGATTTACAAGGGGCTGTAAAAAATATGAATAATACTAAATTCTTTGTAGGTAAGCAGAAATCTGCTTATCTGTCCAGAGTGATCAGTGTGCTAGCTACTGTTATCCTGTCTGAGTTCTTATTGGTGATTAATGGGGGAATAGTCTAAAATAACATTCAAAAAGGTATCAATGGTAGTTTGTTCCAAAACAACTTTAATTATGTCATACATTCTCAGTATATTGATACTATAGGTCTTTAGCATACCATTAGCATGTTACATTGTGATTTGGTTAGTTGATATTTTGGACTGCTGATGATTTCGTCCTGATGTGGTGTGGTTTTTAGGTTCTTGTAGAACCTTATCTTTTTAAAGGGTGTTACAAGTGGACGGAGATTTAGAGATGCAGATGCTGGAAGAATTGTTCCTCTATGCACATACTCTTGATTTTTATTATTTATTTAATGATTCATTTTTATATTTAGCTCCAAAAGTAAAAGGCCGGCATGACGGCAATTTTCCATCGTGTGTCCTTAAAGTGACAAGGTGAGGTGCACCAGGCCTTACATTTGCTGGGTCAGCTGGAGTGGAGGCTCATTGCTGGAATCCACTGGGGGTGCTGCTATCACTCTGTGCACTGACTGCACAGCTCTGTGGTGAGGCTGCAGTGATGCCACTTTCCAGCCAGAGTACATGGCAAGTAAGGGAGCTATTCAGCCAGTATGAAGATTGATCCCAGCAGCTTCTCCACAGCTTGCTCTGTAGCTTGCACCACTATACTGACATAAAGGCAGCTAATACACACTATATTCCACCACATATATCTTAAATGTGGGCACACTAACTATGGTTGATCAAGCATGGCAAAAATGTAAAAATTACTCGTGACCTTTATATCCAGGTGAGCTACAACAGACTGTGAAACTAATGGTTTAAATAACATAGTAAGAACATTTACCCGCATACCATACAGTGTATTCAAAGATTAGAACAATAACACCATAAAAAAATTACAATTAATTATCTTCAATCAATAACCACTTCAATATAAAGAAGAATCAAGTGTACTACGCATATAATAGTTTATGTACAGCTCACAATATTTAAAGAGAAGGATTCTTCAAAAGAAAATTCTTCTTTGATGTAGAACTGATTTACTGCTGCCTTTATTTCTCGAGGAGTCTCAGAATATTTGATTTGTCAATCCATATTTTAATTAGCATAAAGTAGGTTCTATAAATTGGATAGGTGCAGTGGACATTGTAAGTTAATTAAAGTGTAAGTAGGTAATGCCCGTTGAGTAAACATATTTCTAATGTAATGTTTATAAAATCTAATTTTTATTTATTTCGTGTAGCACCAGTGCAGTCTTTTCCAAGTGGTAAGAATGGAACTGTGGACAGAGGAAACACGTTTTACAATGAGCTATGGTTTATAATCTTGATGGCCCTTTTGGGGCTAGTGCTATTAGCTATCATTCTATCACTGCTTCTCCAGAGGAAGTTGAACAAACAGCCATGCCCAAGAGATCGACCCCCATTAGTTCCACTTCAACAGAGAATGTCTCCAGCAAGTGGATATTCCCAAAATGAGGCTTACACGGTACGTGAAATGATATCGTTCTGATATTGTCTGTATTATTCCTGAAGAAAATAAAATAAAAATGATCAGGGATAGATTTGTATTATGATGCCTAAGATATCTAGTTAAAGAAGTAACTGTGGAATAAATGTAATGTTCTCTCAAGGATTATCTACAATTACGAATAATTCACATAGATATATTTTCCTCACTAATAAAATGTGAGTTTGTATAAATCATATAAACCTATATTAGACTAATGTTTCCATGGCAACTGTGCAAAAGGCATTTTCTAACCAATCGCTATGCACTGTACAAGTATATATAGCCCCTTCCAGCCAATGGCAATGCAGTGTTCAGGTATAGAATGGACCTGCCTTGTCAGCTAGAGGGGATATGAAAAGACCTTAAAATAGGGTCTTACCATAGTTCAATATTTTATTTAAATTATATAATAGGCTTGGAAGAGCTCCCTCTAGTGTACGAATGAAAATATACACTTACTTGAAGTTTCTTGTACCCCAAGTAAAATGGCCAATGTAGTGAATTTCATAGCTACATGTACTGCCACCAGGACCCTTTAACCATTCTTTAATGCCAATTCCATATTAGTAGTTTATCACCTATTCAGTAACCACTTACAAGGTTATCTACTAAACTGAGAATTTAAAGTGAATTTAAAGTGAATTTCAAGTCAGAGTCGTGGAACTGAAAGCATAACTGACTTTGTCCAGAATTGGTCCTGTTTGGCCTTTTTTACCTTAAATATGAAATTCACTTTAAATTTACCTTGAATTTTCACACTAGTGAATCACCCTGATGGGAATAACGGCAAACAAGGTTATCAACTAAAGTTAGAATGCAAATTGAATTGCAAATGAAAGACCAAAGTAGCTGAAATGGCAGCATAGCTGACTTAGAGAATGTTTCCAGATCGGCTATATTTACCTTTAAATTCACTTTGGTGTGTAACCCTGTTGACATTGGTCACAATTCGTGCATACCATGTGCATTATAAGTGTACAGAGAGAACAAACCATGTGGGATGTGAAACAAAGCCCATTGTTACTGAGTCTGGAAATAGTTAAGCAAGTTGAAAGTGTTGGAACAATGACTCAGTGTAACTTACCTTCTTAAAGTGGTATCTGCAAGCTCATCCAATATCCAATATCCAATATCCATGCCTGCCCGATTAAACTCTACAGCAGAGACAGCCATCGGCACTCCAGATGATGTGGACTACATCTTTTCCAGCATTATGGCAGTAATAGCATTATGGGAGATGTAGTCCATAACATCTGGAACACCAAAGGATGCCTACCCCTGCTCTACAGTCAACTTTCTGTCGCATTCCAGGCATGTCATGGTTTGGGCTCCAGTACTGTAATGATTCTGGAATACTGGGATTTCTAATCAACGTGTAATTAAATAATTACAGAGGAGCTGTCCGATCTCAAAGTTAGAATTCTTTATTTTCATTTATTTATTTTTCATTTGAAATTATTCAGTTTTCTTTCACAGCCTAATATTTTATACAATTGTGATAACAACCCATGAGATATGTGCTATCATTTTTAAACTGGGATGTTAGGCAAACCCATTCACCATTATGCCAACCAGTTCAATCAATCCCCAAATTATGATTGCATGCACACATCACCGAATCTATGCCAAAAAAAGTTAACAAGTGTAGCATTGTTTCTATTTGTTTTTCTCACTTTTTTTCTCACTTGAAACTTTTCCTTGCTTCTTGCCTCCCAATTCTTCTTACTATCTAGAAATATTCTTTGTCTGATAGTCAGCATGCTATGCTACAAGCTCCTACTGTACAAATTCCTATCGAAGCATCATCACAAGTCTCCGAAATGGTAAGGCATTGCTGCAGAGACACTAGCAGGGAAAAAGGGATTTTGCCTAATTGTGCAGCTGGAAGTTGAATTTTATTGCTCAAAGAAATGCATCCTCTGCATAACACTGGCAAAATGCCATGAAAGTACATCATTTTTTTGTGGCTCACAAACTTCATAACAACAGAATAGATGACCTAACCAAATGTTTCAGCCAACTATGCTTCACGTTTGGCTACTGTGGCCTAAAACTTGAATTTGAATTCTCAGTTTAGTGAATAACCGAATATGTCTTGTATGTGCGTTTATGTGCTTTTCTACTTTACAGATAGCAATGATACTGAAGGACCTCCTGTGATTTATTGTAAATAATATGAAATATTTCTTTGGTTATTACCCCACTATTACAAATGCTACAACATTTCAGATCAAAACACTGACAAAGGTCCCCGACTGTTTTTACTACATGTCCAGAAGCAATAATAGTCTGATCAAAGACTAATTATCACATTCAATCTTGTCTTTAATTGACTGCAAAACACAACTTGCAACTTAGGTACTGGATAATATAATATTACCATATTCTAGACTATATCTCCCATGAAGCTTTGCAAAGGATTATGGGCTGTAAGAGCATTGTGGGAGATGTAGTCCACAAGATCTGGAGCGCTGAAGGTTGCTAACTCCTGTACTAGAGAATAAATCCAACAACAATCGCCAGTATTCAGTTTTGGGAATTGTATTGTTGACTCTTTATATTTTATATTTTGCTTCAGTGTGAACCTGTTGCTGTTGTATCTGGTTCATCACACCATGTGACCCTAAAAAGTTTCATAATGCATTCAGAGGTATAGTAATAATACCAGGATGGATCTGTTTGCTGTGAATACATTATGAGATTTATACCAGGTTCCTTTTGCATGATTGTATTAACTTTCTGGATTTTGTATAACTTAGTCTGTTAATATTCTGTTGGGAATCAAGTTTATTTTTGGTGTAAAAATATGGGCAATTGCAATCTTCATTTGTAAAAAAAAAAAAAAACCTTCCCAAAAGATTAGGCAGATTAATTTATGTCATGATATTAAATCATCTATAATGTCACTGTAACAAAATAAAATCTCTGAGGTTTCTTGTTAGATAACACAATGGTATTGATCAGCTACTTTGCTAACAGGCTGCATAAGGGCCATGATTTATACCCTATCAAGTGCTATTATTGGAGTACCCCTGTCACGTACACAAACGCACACAATGCAGTAGTAATATCAAATATAAATAACATTTTGAATAAAACATTTAAGTAGCCACCTCCTGCACTCCAAGACCGCCCTGTGAACTTGGTATTCAGCAGAAGCTGAACCCAAATGCTAAAGCAAACCTGTCAAATGTGAGATTTGTCCACAAGCGAATATTTAAGTAAGAGCATGCAAACCATACTAACAGATGCAGTGCTGCATGCAAGGTGTGTGTGCATGTACAATGCTACGGAAGGAATGTCTGAGCATGTGGGCTTGCACTATGTTCCTCTCTAGATGCCTGAGCTTGCATGAGAGTGCCTGAGGCATCATGGAACATTGGAGTTACCCAGAACGTGGAAGTATGTTTTTAAAGAATCTTGCAGCATTATACACCAATTAAACAATATAACAGCATTTATTATGGTGAGGGAACAAGCAAATGCCACTTCCAGAGAAGTAACAGTTTTGTCCTTCCCTGCGGGTGAAGTGTGTGCTCTCCCTCCTACAGAGTGTTCCTTTACTCTGTGTAGTGTAATTCACCATCTCCTGTAATAAACTTGCTCACGGTGCCCAGAAGGGTATGTTATACCTCACTGATGAGGCCCAACAAGGCTGAAACCATCATGCAGAGAGAGACACTGTACCCATGTCTCCTAGTGCCTCAAGTGCAGAGAGAGACGACTTGCAATTTGGTACAAGATGATCTACAACTAGCTTGAGATCTGAGCGGGGACCCACTGAAGGGCAGGCAATTTGAGCTGTGGTGCGTTCTCAGTAATCTCTTGTAGCACGTTTTTTGCTCTCCCTTCTAATCAGGGCCAGATTAACAGCCCAGTGGGCCTGGTGCTGACAATTATGACGGGCCTAATTAAAGAATCATATCGACCAAAAACACTAAAACACTCCCAAGCGTCATTTATCTGATGGAGATGGTGCTGGAGAGAAAGAAAACAGCAGCTACAAGAAAACACATACCCTATGCTAATCTCCCTCTAACTTATGTTTTCATCTTTCAAGTAAATCCATAACCCCTAACAGCAGTGTCCAGTCAAGCAGGAAGTCAATGGGCACGGTAAAAGGGTGTGCCACTGACACAAATCATGAAACCTGCCAAAAGAGGCGAACATGCCTAAAAAGAGGACATGTCTGCCCAAAGAATTTGAAGGCCAGCCTGGCATGAATGCATATCAGACTGCCTGCCAATCATGCAGCTGGCCAACTAAGGGCATACTATGCAGACAGCACCCTGAGCTTGGCATAAATGCATCTAATGATGCGCTCGCTCAACGCTTTCTAAAGGACTGTCCCCTAGCACTCGCTGGTCCACTTGTCTCCTTACCTTGTTACTAGCAGGCAGACGCTCCTGGTATATAGTCTGGGACAGAAAAAAGCTGTATGTAGTGAGTGTAGAAGAAAGGGAACATGCTACAGTGTTAGAGAGACCAAAGTCAGCATTACCTTAAAGGATCACTATAGGGTCAGGAACACAAACATTAATTCCTGACTCTATAGTGTTAACATCACCATCTAACCCCCCTGGGCACTTCATGCCTCCATAAATATAGTAAAAATCTTACTGTATTCAAGCCTGAAGCTGTAACTCTGCATGCTGTTAGACTCAGAAAAACAAGCAGTCTGCTGACATCATTAGAAGTGGTGGCCTGATCCAATCACAGTGCTTCCCCATATGATTGGCTGAGACTGCATGATTCAAACTGATCAGGGGCAGAGCCAGCATGATTCAAACACAGCCCTGGCCAATCAGCATCTCCTCATAGAGATGAATTGAATAAATTAATCTCTATGAGGAAAGTTCAGTGTCTGCATGCAGATTGAGGAGACACTGAATGTTTGGATGCATTTTAGGCAGCCATGACCCAGGAAGGATCTCTAACAGCCATCCAAGGAGTGGCCAGTGAAGTTATCACTAGGCTGTAATGTAAACACTGCATTTTCTCTGAAAAGACAGTGTTTACAGCAAAAAGCCTGAAGGTAATGATTCTACTAACCAGAACAAATTCAATAAGCTGTAGTTGTTCTTGTGACTATAGTGTCCCTTTAACTATATTCATTGTCAGCCAGTCCACACAAGTTTTGTTCCCATACATCCCTCTTAAGTTTCCATACTTAAGTAAGAGTATGTGAAAAGTACTTAGGGTTGCCACCTTTCTTGGAAAAACATACCAGCCTTACTAATTTGCATAATTAAATATGTATGGGTGACATCACATGATGTAAAATCACAAGGAGTGACGTAAGAGAAAATGCTGTAAAATCACCAAAAAACTACTTAGTTTGATTATGCTGTATAGATGGATTCTCCCCAATGCCCCCATGTTTCCCAGTGCCCCATGTGTCGATTACTCCAGGTCTCAGCGTTCCTATGTATCACAGTGTCTCAATGCCCCATGTCTCCCTGTGTCCTCCAGTATTCCCATGTGTCTATGTCCCCATGTATGTGTCACTAGGACACTAGGAAGACAGGGAGACCTAGAGACACAGAGACACCAGTGACACTGGGAAACTAGGGGACACTGGCTGGGACACATGGGGACACTGGGAAAATAGGGGACACTTGAAGACATGGGGACACAGACACTAGAGACACTGGCTGGGGGACATGGGGACATTGAGACATGGGGACACAGACACCACGGCCACAGACCCTAGGGAAACTAGCTTGGAGACATGGGGACATTGAGACACTTGAGGCACTAGGAGACATGGAGACAGTGAGACACTGGGAGACTAGGGGTCACTGGGAGACTAGGGGGCACTGAGACACCAGGGACATTGGCTGGGAGACATGGGGACACTGTGTCCCCATATGTCTGTGTCATAATGTCTCCCAATGTCCCTTAGTGTCTCAGTGTCTGCCATAAAGTCTCCCAGTGTATGTCTCCTTGCAGCCTTTCCCCCATCCCTTACTTCCCTGAGCTGTAGGCTGTCTCTGCAGGGTGGGAGTTGCTGTCTGGACTCTCTGTAGCTGCTCCCCTGCAGATCAGTGAGTATAGATAGGCAGGGAGGGATATGCTGGAACTTCCTATCCCTGCCTCTCTCCACATACAGCGACCCCTACTGGCCAGTGCTGGTATTGCATAGTAATCTCTTGTTTATACTGAAACAAAAATACCAGCATTTGTATTTCCAATATCACTGCAATATTGTCACCAGCCAGGCAGCCTCAAATACTGGCCGTGCCAATAAAATAAAGGCCAGGTGGAATCCCTAAGAGTAGTGTGTGAAAAAAAAAAAATCAATGGGCCTATTCTATGGGCCTGGGCCTATTCTATGGGCCTGGGCCTGGACCTGGAGCTGCAGCTCCATCAGCCCCTATGTTAATCTGGCCCTGCTTCTAATAAACTACAGAGCTACAAGAGAGCAAGAAAACAGGTTCATGCAGCTGGGAGGGCACTCTCTGCTTAGCCTCCTGAAATGTATCTTGCAGTGCTACGTTTATAAATATAGCTGGACTAATTTAACCCCTTAAGGACACAGAAGTTTGGTCCTTAAGGGGTTAAGGAGCACTCTAGAACTATGCATACAAACTGTATAGTAAAGTATATACAAATATATCATCAACCTTTACCATAAGTATAATATTTTTTTTTTTTTTTAAAGTCTTGCATTTTATCTTGTCTGCAAAAGATTAGTATTTTTCGGCTATTTAATATTTTCAAGCTAGCACATATTATTGCTGCACGCATGGGTTTAATTGTGTATACTTTGCACTTTCTTTTATTATTGGTGCCTAAAAACAACTTTTGTTTTCAGGGAATATCTGAAATAAAGATCCCATCAACAGATTCTCCTACAAGTCATAGGACAATGGTTCGGAAGACAAGTCACAGTCAGATCAGCCATAGCTTCTCACAGAATTCCTTGTATCAAAGTGCTAGCCAATTGCTTAATTCACATGATAAAAAATCCTTAGGAGATGGTTCCATATGGGACAGCATTATTCAAGGACATGACAGTGGAATGGTAAGGGTGTTCTTATCTTTTAAAATGTACAATAAAAATGCAACTTTAAATAACCTCATCACCAAGACGTGAATCATCAGAAAGTAACGCACTGAATTCTCAAGATTAGGTCACAATAGCTGAACTCAAAATATTGTTGACTTGGGGAGTTTTTCCACTTTAGCTATTTTGGCACAAATTTTGAAATTCAGTTGCATTTCCAAAATTCACAATTTAGTGAAAACTGAAATGATTAAATAATAGATGTTGAGTATGCTTTTTAAAATGTAGTTAAACAATTTTGAAAATCTCTTCCGCAGGTTTAGTTTAACAAAAGTAATTTAGTGCCTTTCAAAACTTGAGCACGATACACGTACATGGGGTTGTCAACCTATGCACTACCCCAACTCTTGTTGTCCTACGTCAACCTTAATTTTCTACCATAGGCATACTTGAGTTAAGCTTGACAGCTGTATGATTACCAAATCAAAATAGAGCTGCCTATTAATGGTATCCTAAAACTAGAAATGGACCGTGGTAAACTTGTGGAATAAAATGTTAATTAGAATACATAGAATGTGTGTAAATTATGTTGGTTGCATAGATCTCTATTACAACAGCTGATTGACAAAAGAGAGCTTGAGAACCCTTCTGCAGGTGGTTCTCCTGCTTTCTGTAATAGCGCTATTGTGAGAATGTCTTGCGGTTTACTAGAGGAATATGCCAAAAGCATAGTAGTGGACAGGAGGCAGGAGAGACTGGAAAGTGGGTGTTATATAAGGTAACAATATTAAATGGGGTAAAATATGAAATATTGAATGAAAATCCTTTTCGGGAATTACATCTTCATGCAAAGAGAAATTATAACTTATAATTTCCTGCAAGAATGTTTTGTAGGTGGTATACAAAATAAAAGAACTTGAGGTTCATAGATAGTCAAAATACCCCAAATAATATTTTTTCTGTTTTTTATAGTATGCGGATGATGATGACCTAATAAGTACCATTAAAAGCTTCAGTACAGTGACCAAGCAGCACACAGCCTTTACAGACACCCCACTATAGGCTGTGCAGGAGCAATGTATGGAACATCTGCCTTGCAAAGACTATTGAAATAAGGATCGAAAAAAGGAGACTGGAGGCCAAAATTGCTGCCTTGGACTATACTACAAAAGCTCAGTACATGAAGAAATGTATAGGAGTTTGGGCATTCATGTCAACAAATCGGATTATCATCATGTTTTTTTAACTACTGCTTTAAAATGGAATTGAATTAGCAAACAAATTTCATTTTCTTCCTGCATCATCGAAAAACCTTAAAAGTTATCACATACATTTTCTTGGTGTAAAATTCAAATTCAAAGCTTGAAGTGTTTTGAATTGGTGAAAAAAAAAGTGATTAAGGCTCAATGAATCAAATCAATTTAAACCACACATTGATATATTAAATGCAGAAAATGTTGAAGTTTATTTGTATATTATTGAAAATCTAAATCACATAAATTTAGGAAACAACAGGTTATTTGAATAAAAATGTCCAACTTTACGTTTGTCTGTTTTAGCCTGACTTGTGTAATTTTGTTTACAATTTTGTTTACTGAATAAACCCCGACATGTTTCACATCTGTCCAACATTTTTTTCATTTTGGATACTTTTATATAAAGTTTTGCTTCACTGTAAACTTATCAATTATTCCTGGATAGTTGCCGCAATCAGCATAGTTTATAAATAATTAGATATTGTCAATAGAGTTCTATAAGTTTTAATTTATTTAAAACAAACCAGATCTAATTTCTATAATAATAGGTTAGAGTTGTTGCCTTGCCATTAGTGCATTTTCAGTAATCAAACAATCAATTTAAACATGTTCATTTTACATATTAATAACATGTAACCAATTGTGTTTCATTATCATTTATTTTCTTTAATTTTGATAACATTGTATTGTAAAGAAATAGGTTTGTCACTGAAATCTAAATATGGATCCATTAAAACATGCTTGTTTTTGTCTACTTTGTAATAAACATATATTATTGTGGTTTGAATGTTCTTCAAAATACATTTAAATAAAAATCATAGGATGTGGCAATCACTTTCATTTTTCAATCCCCTAGAGATCTATTCCAGAAGAAATTAAAAAGCGAAGAGAGTGTGAATCCACCAATATTTTTAGTGTCAGAAGAAAAAAAGGGTGGTTGAATGAATAAAGCTAGAAGATGTGGCCACACGTCCTTATTTACCCAGAGCCAAGGTCTCACAAGTAGACCTGACCATCATCTGTCAAATCAGGAATTATCTATATGACCACCTATAATATGTTTCTGACACGTTCAGGTCAATACCTTGTTGATTTGTACTGGTCTCGTGCAGGGTTCTAAAAAGTATTGCACCCAGTCAGACTTTCTCCATTATAGATTCATATTGTGTTCATACAGCGCAGCCCTTGCCCTCACCAAACAGTCCTACTTTTCCTCTCTCATTAGTTCATGCTCCCATAATCCCAGGCATCTCTTTGACACCTTTAATTCATTTCTTCGCCCTGCTGTGGCCAACCCCAAACTAGCCTTACTGCCAATAGCTTTGCATGTTACTTTACCGACAAGATTGAACAGCTAAGGAAAGAATTCTTCCATCGTTCTCCCCGGCTACTGACCAAGAGGTGGCTGCTCTTCTCTTTTCCTCTCGCCCCACCACTTGCCCGCTCGATCCTGTCCCATCTCACCTTATTAGATCTCTCTCCACTTGTCTCGTGCCATATTAACGCTCATCTTCAACTGCTCTCTCTCTTCTGGCATTGTCCCTGCTGACCTTAAACATGCCACTGAAAAAAAACCATCTCTTGACCCATCTTCCCCCATGTAACGGAACCTTCGGTACTCCGACCAAGTACCTACCGTTGATGGACCCTTCCTAGCTTGCGCCGAGGACCACAAGCACCGCACCGGACACCACAACCACCGCAGACTCCACAACCGCAGTAGCTTAACTGGAGTCTCGCCGTCTTCTGTCCACCCTGGATCAGCTTCTGTTCTCCAGGACCGTGTGGGGAAGACATCTCCTCCAGGAGAGCGTAACAGGAACAGCTCTTAAAAGAGCTAAGTGATTAAAGCTCAAGGGAGTATGCAGAGCATAGCAATCCCCAGTGTGAGTATAGCTGTCCCCTCCAATCACGAGACAAGACTACGTGTGCGGCCATTTAAACTCCCGAACGGCCAACAGTGTTCAGCGCCCAAACTATGGAACTGAAAACGGAATTCGGTAGTAATGTGCGCTCAGATCTAAGCTATCTGGGGATATGTAGAATGTGTTATATGATCAATGTAACCGTATGTAATTTTATGTATTTTTACTAAAAATGTGTGTAATGGAGTTTTGCCTCTGTCCTTGGAGATAATTGGATTACTTCCCAATTATCTCCAGGCCAGAGAGGAGGGATTGTGATGCATTGTGGGATTGTTGAAATGTGTAAGTCTGTGATTGGTCCTTTTACCCTTTGTGTCCCAGTCTTCCATCTGGTCCCCTAGGGGAGTGTCCACCAGGTGGGAGACCTGCATAAAAGCCGGGCAGGTAGCCCCAGTAAACCAGTTCTGCTTGACCTCAAAACGAAGTGTCGTCTTGTTATTGGGGGAATTGGATTGTATGCTGATTGCCAGGAGTGTAAGCTGATTGTATGCTTTTCCTGTTCAGCTGCTTACAGCATTCATAAGCTTGAGAACATTTGTATGCTTCTCCGGTTTGGTGGTTGTGGCGTCTGCTGCAGTGCTTTGAGTCCTCAGGAAGCGCTAGGAGCATCCTTCAACGGAGGTACCCAGTCGGGGTGCCAGGTGATCAGTTACATTAACCTCTCTGCTGCCTTTGACACCGTTGATCATGCTCTCCTTCTTCAAACTCTTCAATCACATAGTCTCTGTGACTCTGTCCTCTTGTGGTTTTCCTCTTATCTTTCCCAATGCTCATTCAGTGTCTCCTTTTCTAATGAAACCTCCTCCCCTCGTCCTGTCTCGGTTGGAGTCCCCCAATGCTCTGTATTTGGTCCCCTTCCATTTTCTCTTTATACTGCCTCTATTGGCAAACTTATTACCTCATTTGGATTCCACTACCACCTGTACACTGATGACACCCAGATATATCTCTCCTCCCCAGACCTCTCCCCTGCCGTCCTGCAACGTGTCACTGCTTGCCTTTCTTCCATCTCTGACTGGATGTCCTCCCACTTTCTGAAACTCACTCTTTCTAAAACTGAGCTCATTGTCTTTCCTCCTCCTAATACTGACCCTCCTCTTTCGCTCTCCCTTCAAGTTTGTGGTACCCACATCAGTCCATCCTTGCAGGCACACTGTCTTGGCGTCATACTTGATTCTGGCCTCACCTTTGAGCCTCACATCCAATATGTTGCCAAATCCTGTAGATTCCATCTTAAAAACTGTCAGGGTGGTGGTCCGGTGCCCGGGACCCAGACCTCGTCCGGGCGGCGGTGCGTGGACCGGGACCCCTGAGTGCCTGATGTTCAGAGTAGGAGTCACAGTGTGGAGGTGGATTAGCAGGGTCTGGTACAGGGTAACTGCACGCCCCCTGGTGTTGAGCACCAGCGTTTGTGCAGCCACAACCAGAACCCTGATTCAGCTTCTGCGGATCCCAGAAACTAGGAGCAGGTAATTAAGAAAACCTCCCAGGAGCTGAATAGGGAGGCTCTGCAGCAGGGATGTATCCAGTACTGAAGCAAGGCAAGACTAGGAGAGCAAGGCACCATACTTGAAAAAAAAAAAAAAATAGGAGAACCCAGAACCGGAGCAGGACAGAAAGCATAACCTAGAACATGTACACAAGACATGAGGAAAACAAAAACATAACATGGGCATGACTGAACAGGATTGTACATGGACTGGGATTAAAAGACAAAGTAAAACAAGACAAGAGATACAAGGTAAAACAAGAGGAAACATAGCTAAGCACTAATTATGAAAAGTATGGGGATTTAGTCACATTATATGATCATAAATTGCACAAGCCTGCCAACAATGCCAATGTACCCCATATCTGGCAGGTCCTACACTGCCTAATGTATGCTAAAACAACCACACTATACCTCAATAGCACTTACCTGCAAGAAAGGACAGAGACATGAAACACTGCTGCAGGTCCAAGCTGAAACAAAAGGAAAGTGGAAAACAAACGGGTGTGGCAACATAAAACAAACATTTAAGTGAATCCAAGAGACTGGGAAATCCAGGGACAGAATATAAGAATGAACTCAGAAACCCAGCAATAAGCAAAACCAAACATAGACCAGAAAACCAGAAAAAACAAGCAAGGACAGCAAAAAGAGTACTGGATACCAGAAGCCATTGCCAGAATGATCCGCAGCGAGGAACAGGGTGTGACAAAAACATAGCCCGCATCCGCCCCTTTCTTACGCAAGATGCTACCAAGGAGCTTGTCCATGCTCTAGTAATTTCGCGCATGGATTATTGTAACCTTCTCCTGATTGGTCTTCTCAAAAGCCATACTGCACCGCTACAGTCCATAATGAACACAGCTGCAAGACTGATTTTCCTCTCTAGTCGGTTCTCTCACACCTCACCCCTTTGTTAGGCCTTACATTGGCTTCCTGTATGCTATAGGAGTCAATTCAAGGTACTAATTCACACCTATAAAGCACTGAACAACTCTAGCCCCTCTTATAGCTCTTCCCAGATCCATAGGTATGTCCCTTCTCGGTCTGTCCGCTCTGCCCGTGACCACCTCCTGTCCGTTGTCGGCACCCGTACGGCCAACTCAAGCATGCAGGACTTCCTATGGAATAGCTTGCCTACCACCATCAGACTCTTCCCTAGTCTTGCATCCATTAATAAGTGCCTTAAAACCCATCTCTTTAGGAAAGCTTATGGCCTCCCAGATTAACCTCTACCTCACATACCTGTCTCTTGCTCTCTCCTAAAGTGCAGCCCACCTTATTTGACTGCAAATTCCTGTCCTATTGTGTTTTACACCCCACCTCCTATAGAATGTAAGCTCGTTTGAGCAGGGTCCTCTCCAACCTATCATTCCTGTAAGTTTTTTGTAAGTGTCCTATTTATAGTTAAATCCCCCTCTCATAACATTGTAAAGCGCTACGGAATCTGTTGGCGCTATATAAATGGCAATTATAATAATAATATCACATTATTAAATAATTATATGCTTTACAGAAGTTTACACATTACATGAACAATATAAAATATAATACACTGCTCAAAAAAATAAAGGGAACACTTAAACAACACAATGTAACTCCAAGTCAATCACACTTCTGTGAAATCAAACTGTCCACTTAGGAAGCAACACTGAGTGACAATCAATTTCACATGCTGTTGTGCAAATGGGATAGACAACAGGTGGAAATTATAGGCAATTAGCAAGACACCCCCAATAAAGGAGTGGTTCTGCAGGTGGTGACCACAGACCACTTCTCAGTTCCTATGCTTCCTGGCTGATGTTTTGGTCACTTTTGAATGCTGGCGGTGCTTTCATTCTAGTGGTAGCATGAGACGGATTCTACAACCCACACAAGTGGCTCAGGTAGTGCAGCTCATCCAGGATGGCACATCAATGCGAGATGTGGCAAGAAGGTTTGCTGTGTCTGTCAGCGTAGTGTCCAGAGCATGGAGGCGGTACCAGGAGACAGGCCAGTACATCAGGAGACGTGGAGGAGGCCGTAGGGCAACAACCCAGCAGCAGGACCGCTACCTCCGCCTTTGTGCAAGGAGGAACAGGAGGAGCACTGCCAGAGCCTGCAAAATGACCTCCAGCAGGCCACAAATGTGCATGTGTCTGCTCAGACGGTCAGAAACAGACTCCATGAGGGTGGTATGAGGGTCCGACGTCCACAGGTGGGGGTTGTGCTTACAGCCCAACACCGTGCAGGATGTTTGGCATTTGCAAGAGAACACCAATATTGGCAAATTTGCCACTGGTGCCCTGTGCTCTTCACAAATGAAAGCAGGTTCACACTCAGCAAATGTGACAGACGTGACAGAGCCTGGAGATGCTGTGGAGAATGTTCTGCTGCCTGCAACATCCTCCAGCATGACCGGTTTGGCAGTGGGTCAGTAATGGTGTGGGGTGGCATTTCTTTGGGGGGACACACAGCCCTCAATGTGTTCCCAGAGGTAGCCTGACTGCCATTAGGTACCGAGATGAGATCCTCAGACCCCTTGTGAGACCATATGCTGGTGTGTTTGGCCCTGGGTTCCTCCTAATGCAAGACAATGCTAGACCTCATGTGGCTGGAGTGTGTCAGCAGTTCCTGCAAGACAAAGGCATTGATGCTATGGACTGGCCCGCCCGTTCCCCAGACCTGAATCCAATTGAGCACATCTGAGACATCATGTCTCGCTCCATCCACCAATGTCATGTTGCACCACAGACTTTCCAGGAGTTGGCAGATGCTTTAGTCCAGGTCTGGGAGGAGATCCCTCAGGAGACCATCCGCTACCTCATCAGGAGCATGCACAAGCGTTGTAGGGAGGTCATATAGGCATGTGGAGGCCATACACACTATTGAGCCTCATTTTGACTTGTTTTAAGGACATTACATCAAAGTTGGATCAGCCTGTATTGTGTTTTTCCACTTTAATTTTGAGTGTGACTCCAAATCCAGACCTCCATGGGTTGAAAAATTTGATTTCCATTTTTAAATTTTTGTGTGATTTTGTTGTCAGCACATTCAACTATGTAAAGAACAAAGTATTTCAGAAGAATATTTAATTCATTCAGATCTAGGATGTGTTATTTTTGTGTTCCCTTTATTTTTTTGAGCAGTGTATATATACAATTTCACACAGGAGGCTGCTCTGCACTAGCAGCCAATTTACAGAGCAGTGTATGTCTAAAGCAGGGGTCCTCAAACTTTTTTAACAGGGGGCCAGTTCACTGTCCCTCAGACAAGGTTGGGGGCCGGACTAAAAAAATTGAACAAATTCCTATACATACTGAAACAGACACATAGAAATATACAGACACATACTAACAAACATACATACACACGCATAAGGACATACATACACATACACAATCGGGCAAATTAAAAAAACAAAAATCAAGCCTTATATTTGACCTTGCAACTTTCAAAAACACTATAAGATCTGTACATGGGTGGTACTATTATACTTGGGAGACTTTGCTGAACACAAATATGAGTTTCTGAAAACAGTCAAACGTATCACAACAATGATATCATCAGTGTAAGTGCCATTTGTGTGTGAAAAAAGCAAAAAAATCACTTTCACTGACAATATCGGCTGTGATATGTTTCACTGTTTTGAAACACTAATATTTGTGTTCAGCGACGTCTACCGAGTAAAACAGTACCCCCCGTGTACAGGTTTTAGGGTGTCTTGGAAAGTAACAGGGATAAATATTGTGGCGGAACCAGCCTCGCCACTGGGCATTGGAGAAGACTGATTGCCAGCCTCTTGCCATGTGACTATGGCCACTGGGATATATTGCCTGCTCTCCTGTACTGCTGATGATTGCTACCAACTAGGTGGATTTGGCTATGGAGCTTGTATAGTGCCCTCTGTTGGTAGCAACAGTAATATGCACTACCTGAATAGAAAGACTGGTAATTTGCATATTTGGGTAGATTTGCATATCGCTAATTCTGCATGCAGGGGAGACATGTTGTGTTAATTATGGTCTTCCCCACCCATTTATAAATATGTAATTATGTTATAATAAGTCACTGTATGTTGCCTGCTATGATTTGACTGTTTGTAATTTTATTAAGACCATATGGGATACTTCCAAGTAAAATAAAGTTTTAGACAGTCCTACTTCATCCTCAATTTGGAGTCCTGTCTCTTATTGGGGGAATCTGCTACAATGGATTGATATGCTCTGCATATTCCCTTGCTACAATCACTCCTAAGCTCTTTTAAGCGCTCGTTCCTGCTTCGCTCTGAAGGAAGAGAGGTTCGGCCTGCGGTGGTTGTGGTGTCGGCTAGAGTGCTTGGAATCCTCAAGAAGCACTAGGAGCATCCATCAACGGAGGTACCCAGTCAGGGTGCCAGGTGATCTGTTACAAATATACATCCTGTTTAAAATTATTATGCAAATTCTATTTAAGTGTCACAAAGATTAAATATTTTGTTTTTCAGTTAAACTCATGGATGGCATTGTGTCTCAGGGCTCTTTTGATCACTGAAAACAATCTCGGACACCTGTGATAATTAGATTGCCAGGTGAGCCCAATTTAAGGAAAACCTACTAAAGGAGGGTGTTCCACATTATTAAGCAGAGCACCATTTTCATGCAATTTGGGAAGAAAAAGGATCTCTCTGCTGCTGAAAAGAGTGAAATAGTTCAATGCCTTGGACGAGGTATGAAAACATTAGATATTTCATGAAAACTTAAGCCTGATCATCGCACTATTAAGAAATTTGTGACTGATTCAGAGCACAGACGGGTTTGTGCAGATAAAGGCACATTGAAGAAGATTTCTGCCAGATCCATGCATTGGATCAAGAAAGCAGCTGCTAAAATACCATTACATGGCAGCAAACAGATATTTGAAGCTGCTGGTGCCTCTGGAGTCCCACGGACATCAAGGTGTAGAGTCCTAGAGAGCCTTGCAACTTTGCATAAACCTTCTATTCGGCCACCACTAACCAATGCTCACAAGCAGAAACGGCTGCATTGGGCAGAAAAAATACATGAAGACTAATTTTCAAACAGTCCTGTTCACTGATGAGTGCCGTGCAACCCTGGATGGTCCAGATGGATGGAGTAGTGGATGGTTGGTGGACGGCCACCCTGTTCCAACAAGGCTGCAACGTCAGCAAGGTGGTGGTGGAGTCATGTTTTGGGCCGGAATCATGGGAAGAGAGCTGGTCGGCCCCTTTAGGGTCACTGAAGGTGTAAAGATGACCTCTGCAAAGTATGTAGAGTTTCTGACTGACCACTTTCTTCCCTGGTACAGAAGGAAGAACTATGCTTTCCGTAATAAAATCATCTTCATGCTGCAAAGAATACCTCTGCATCAATGGCTGCTGTGGGGATAATAGGAGAGAAAGTCATGGTGTGGCCTCCATCCTCCCCTGACCTCAAATACTATTGAGAAACTTTGGAGCATCCTCAAGCAAAAGATCTATGATGGTGGGAGGCAGTTTACATCTACACAGCAGCTCTGGGAGGCTATTCTGACATCTTTCAAACAAATTCAAGCAGAAACTATCCAAAAACTCTCAAGTTCAATGGATGCAAGACTTGTGAAGCTGCTATCAAATAAGGGGCCCTATGTTAAAATGTAACGTGACCTGTTAAAATATTTAAAAAGTTAAAATGTTGTTATAAGTTTGATTGAAATCGCTTTTGATTTCAGTAAATATGCTGCAAACACAACAAATGACATTTTTCAGTTCTTTACAACCTATAAAGTGTTTTGAAACTTACTGTGCGTAATAATTTGGAACAGTGCATTGTAAGTTTTTTATGTTTAAAAAAAAAATACTGTTATCATTAGGAGGTTTGTTCAATACAATTTGAATTGTACTCTTAATAGTTGATAACATGAGAATTATGCTGACTGTTATTTACATAACAGATACACACATGCATACACTGACACACATACAGACAAAGATACCTACACTGACATACAAATACGGACACTAACGCACAGATACAGTGACACACATGCAAATACAGACACTGACACATATATAGGCACTGACACACATGCAGATACATACACTGACACAGATATAGGCACTGACACACATGTACATACATACCCTGACACACAGATACAGATACATACCCAGACACACATGCAGATACACACACATAGATACATATACTGATATACTTAAGGATACATACCCTGACACACAGATAGACACACAGACACATATACTGACAAACATTCAGATACCTAGACACATATATACATACCCTAACACACAGATACATACCCTGACATACAGACACACACACTGACACACAGATAATAACCTTGACACACTTAAGGATACATACCCTGACACACATATACACACATTGACATACATGCAGATACACAGACACATAGATGCATACCCTGACACAAATACAGATACATACCCTAACACACATTCAGACACATACCCTGACACACAGATACATACCCTGACATACAGACACACACTGACACACATATAATAACCTTGACACACTTAAGGATTCATAACCTGACACACATATACACACCCTGACACAAATACAGATACTTACCCTGACACACAATCAGACACATATTCAGACACATACCCTGACACACATAGAGATACATATCCTGACACAAGCTGACATAGAGAAACACACTCTGACACACATGCAGATACACAGATACAGATGCAGATACACACACATGCAAATACACAGACACACACACTGACACAGATACACACATTGACAAACATGCAGATACATACATATGCACATACACTGACACACTTAAGGATTCATACCCTGACACATATGCAGATACAGTGAAACACAGATACATCCACTGCCACACATGCAGATACACGGATACAGACACTGACATGCACAATGACACACAAATGCTTACACTGAGACACATACAAAGATACCCACACTGGCATACAAATACAGTGACACACATGCAGATACAGACACTGACACATATATAGGCACTGACACCCATGCAGATACAGACACTGACACAGATATAGGCACTGACACACATGCAGATACATACAATGACACTGATATAAGCACTTACACACATGTAGATACATACCCTGACACCCAGATACAGATATATACCAAGACACACATGCAGATACAAACACATATATTCATACACTGACACACTTAAGGATACATACCCAAACACACAGATACAAACAGATAGACACATTGACACACAGATACACACTCTGACCCACAGGCACAAATACTGACAAACATGCAGATACACAGGCAGATATATACATACCCTGACACACAGACACACAGGCAGACACATACACTGACACACAGATAATTACCCTGACACACTTAAGGATACATACCCTGACACACAGATACACATACATATAGATACATACACTGACACAAATACAGACACATACCCTGACACACATACAGATACATACCTTGACACACATACAGATGCATATCCTGACATACAGATAGACACACTGACATAGAGAAACACTCTGACACATACGCAGATGCACAGACACACATGCAGATACACACACATGCAAATACACAGACACATACACTGACACAGATACACACATTGACAAACATGCAGATACACAGACACATACATATACACATACACGGACACACTTAAGGATTCATACCCTGGCACACATATACATACCCTGACACTAAGATACATTCCCCGAAACATATGCAGATACAGTGAAACACAGATACATACACTGCCACACATGCAGTTACACAGATACAGATACAGACACTGACACACACAATGACACACAAATGCATACACTGACACACATACAGACAAATATACTCACAGTGACATACAGATACGGACACTGACGCACAGATACAGTGACACACACATGCAGATACAGACATACTGCTACATACCCTGACCCACAGATACACATACAGATACATACCTTGACAAACATACAGATACATACACACATAAATACATACACTGACACACTTAAGGATACATACCTTGGCACACACATATGCATACCATGACACACAGATACACACCCCGACACACATCCAGATACACAGACACATAGATACATACCCTGACACACAGACTCACTGACACAGAGATACACACTCTGACACACACGCAGATACAAAGACATACATGCAGATACACAGAGACACATGCGGATACACAGAGACACACACATAAAACACATACACTGACAAACATAAAGATTCATACCCTGACACACACAGATACACACACTGAAACACAGATACATATCCTGACACACATGCAGATACACAAAAAAATAGATACATACCCTGACACAAATAAAGATACATACCCTGACACACAGATAGACACTCTGACACAGAGATACACACTCTGACACACATGCAGATACACAGACACATACATATACACATACACACTTAAGGATTCATACTCTGACACAAATACAGACACACACACTGACACAGATACACATCCTGACACACGTATATATACCATGACACACAGATACACACATTGACACACATGCAAATGCAGAGAGATACAAACACTGACACACATGCAGATACACAGACACATAAATACAAATCATGCAAAAACAGTATACCCTGCACTCAGGTTCCGCATATAAGCTCCGGCCTTCCACCAACGCTCTGTGTGTAGGATGGACACATGATTAAGGCTCTGAGGAGCCGAAACGTCACACTTATTCTGGTGAGGTGGTGAACCCACAAATTAATTTACCTTCTATATCCTGGAGTACTGCCTGTGTTTCTCTTCTTTGCTAAATACATATCCTGTCACACAGATACACACCCTGACACACAGATACATACCCTGACACACAGCAGATACACAGACACATAGATATATATACCATGACATAACTACAGATACACACATTGACATACAGATACATACCCTGACACACATACTGACACACAGATACATACACTGAAACACATGCAAATACACCAGGGCTTGACAAATTTGCTTGTAATCTAGGAGCCAGCTAAAAAAAGTTACGAGCCAGTATTTTTTTTTTAACTAACAAAGCAAAAATAGAATTCTTAAAGGGACACCATAGTCACCAGAACCACTGCAGCTTATTATAGTGGTTTTTAATGTAAACACTGCCTTTTCAGAGAAAAGACGGTGTTTACATTGCTGCTTAGTAACACCTCTAGTGGTCCTTAATCAAACCACGCTCGGCATGGAGGCACTTAATGTTCCCCATAGTGATGCATTGATTCAATACATCTCTTTGAGGAGATGAAGATTAGTGCGTGCACAATAGCCTCTTCCACAATAGGCTCCTCATATGGAAAAGCATTGCTTGGCTGAGATCATCAAGGTTGATTATCTCAGCCATGGAAGCGGATTCAGCCATGGCGAGACCGTCAAGGCGTGGGAAAACAGGTAAGTAAAATCACCTTTCTCAGAGGGGGACCGGTCACCTAAACAGACACTCACTGACAGACAGACACACACACACACACAGACATACACTTGCTCGCAGACAGACACACACACAAAATCTCAGACACACAGACACACATTCAGAAGTTGAATTTTAAAAATGATTTTGATTGAAACTCACCCAGCCTTCCTACCTTTTGGAGAGATGAAGTAAATAGGCTTTCTGTCATCTCCCTGCTCTGCTCCCTGTCGCGCACTGTTCAGTTTAGTATGCCAGGGGCCGGAATGACGTCATATTCTGGCTCCGGGCATCTTTGCAGGGCGCGCGAGGGAGCAGAACAGGGAGATGACAGCTCACTCCCCTGTCCCCCCCACCCCCCTATGTCTATTCCACACAGCGCCCACTGGCCTGTCTCTGCCCTCCCTCAAGACGCACATGCTCGCTCCGTGGGGGAGCAGAGGTGGCCAGTCAGCCATTCGTGGGAGAGCGGAGGCAACCGGCCAGCCAGCCGTTGGACAGCGGACTTTTAACTCATGGTTGACATACAAACATAACCAACCACTTTTCCTACTTTCTTTTCTCGATCCTTCCTAAATAATGTGTAACCATTTAAATTAACTGCCCAGTCATGTAGGGCTGGCTCGTCCATTGGAGTGAGGGGCCCGGCTGCCTGTTCCGGGTCCTTGCTGGTGTATACATTGAAGATGGGGCCCAGGTGTGTAATTTTAGCAGCAGGTCAAGCAGCAGCAGGTACTCTCCTCTCGCAAGCCGCGAGAGTCTTGCAAATGCTTTTCCTATGGGAATGCTCTTGCGGCTTGCGAGAGGAGAGTTCCTGTTGCTGCTGGAGTTGTAAGATTATTTTCCTGGGCCCTCTCTTCACCGTCCTCCTGCTCAATTGGACCACCAGGGTATCAAGTATCCTGCCCACAGGTAAGAAGCAGGGAGGGGCGATAAAATAAATAAAAGACAACTGCTCACCCCCACATTTAACTAAACACCACAAACACACACTGCATGCACTACACTAACACAGACACTGCATATACTACACAGACACTGCATTAACTATATACACACACCCACACATGCATGCTCTGCATCCACTATACACACACTGCACCCACTACAGACACTGCAAAACATAATGGATATTGGCATGTTTTACTGGATGTGGTTTTGTTGGGGATGGGGGAGCAGCATTCCTTCCTTGGACCCAGGCAGCACAATGTCTTGGGCCGGCCCTGCAGTCATGTGTCTCATCCCACTAATTTTCTGTTATGCCTATTATGTCATATTGCCTAGTATATGCTATGGACTCTAGTTCCCCCATTTTATTATTTAAGCTATTTGCATTAGTGAGCATACATTTAATATTATCATGAGTCACTTGCACTTTATGAATTGTTTTATTACTATTTTATAACTTTTCTGTTCTGATCTTGCCCTACCCCCCATCTCCACTCTCCTTATGCTGAGTTCATCTCCTTTCTGTCCGATCTCCATGTTGTAGACTTCTTGGTCCCTCCCCCCCTACCACTAGTTTAAAATCTCCTCCAACCTTCTAGTCATCATGTCTCCCAGCACAGCAGATCCTCTTCCGTTTATTTGCAATTCAGCACAGCTATACAGATTGTACCCAAACGCAAAATCAGCCCAGTGCTCTAAGAAGCCAAACCCCTCCTTCCTACAACATGACTTGAGCCACGCACCTCTTTTAATTCCCGCTGCCTTTTTACTGTGGTGCAGGGCACAGGTAATATCTCTGAAAATACTACCCTGGAAGTCCTTTTCTTTAGTTTACTTCCTGATTTCATTCATTTAAATCTCCATTTTTGTCTAACTTTGTCATTGATACCAATATGCACTATGACAGCTGTGTCATCCCCAGCTCCTCCCAATAATCCATTCACTGTCAGCAACATGCCTGACTCAAGCATAACGGAGACAGCACTGTTTGGTTGAGCTAATCAGAGCTGCAGATTACCCTATCTACACTTTTAATTATAAGGTCCCCTACCACTACAATCTGTCTAGCTTTTATTACACTAATATGGACCAAGCTTAATTTGTTTTTCACTCAAGGCCCAAAGTCGTTTTTGCATTTTTGCTGTGTCTTTAACCGCAATTATCATCTTTCTCATTTACACTGCTCAAAAAAATAAAGGGAACACAAACATAACACATCCTAGATCTGAATGAATTAAATATTCTTCTGAAATACTTCTTTAGATGTGCTGACAACAAAATCACACAAAAATTTAAAAATGGAGATCAAATTTTTGAACCCATGGAGGTCTGGATTTGGAGTCACACTCAAAATTAAAGTGGAAAAACACACTACAGGCTGATCCAACTTTGATGTAATGTCCATAAAAAAAGTCAAAATGAGGCTCAGTAGTGTGTGCGGCCTCCACGTGCCTGTATGACCTCCCTACAACGCCTGTGCATGCTCCTGATGAAGTGTGATTGACTTGGAGTTACATTGTGTTGTTTAAGTGTTCCTTTAATTTTTTTGAGCAGTGTACTACACCAACACATATTATACTGTTGTTTAAAGGACAAATAGGGCTTTAACTTGATGTGACATATATGTAGTTCTACGTCAAAAAATACAAGGGAGTAATATAAAATTTCAATGTGTAGTCATTTTAGAGGTCGGAATGTTAGTCTTGTAAGTTTAATAGCAAAGACAAAAAACTAAATTGGCACATAAAAAGTATATATTTATAAAAAGTAGTTATCATAAGCCATTTACCTAAAGTTATTATTTAACTGCCAATTTCTGCTAAATATTGTTGTAGAATTTAGTTTTCATTTCCTAAAATGTTAACATCTGATGCGTTTTTTTTCAGAATAATTTGCAAACCTGATATGTGCTAATACTGTACCAAACTCCCTATTGTATTTAGCTACATCTTTTGAGTAAGACCCGGAATGCCTGCCTTTGCCACTATCCTGTGAAGCTACAACGCCAAATACAAGAACCGACTATTTCAGTTTTTGCAGTTACAATTTTTATAGATGGATTTGACTGTTGAAATTACCCCACAAAGACCTACCATTTGTGAAAGTAGACATTCTTGGCTATCTCATGTGGTGTATATTGTGCCTTGGCATGCTGCAATTTTTTTTTTTTTGCCAGTTTATGTAAAGGTTTGTGGCAATTTCTCCTTTCTTTATTTTTTTCACATACAATTACATAACATTACATTACAATTTAACTGGCCATTTCTGAAACCTGATATGTGCCACTCCCCCACCCCCTCCAAACATGCTCAGCAAACTCTTCTGAACAAATACCCCATATGTATGCCTTTGGTACTAATTTGCACTTGCATTGCAATATCAGAGACCAGACTTTTTCAGTTTTTAATGTAAGACTTTTCATTGACGAATTTGTTGGGTCTATTACGCATTTTGGAGCATTGTAGCAGTTTCACAATTCAAATCATGTCATAAATGCATGTCATTTGTAAAAGAAGACTCCACAGGCATGACATATGGCACATTTTGAACCTTATTTTAGCACCAATTTCTTTCTAAGTTTATAGTATTTTATTTTCACATTTTTGTTTTTAGATGCACATTGCAATTTAGCGGTTTACTTTCTAAACTTCATATGTGCTACTGTAATAGTCACTGAAGTATGCTCAGCTATATCTTCTAAATACAGAATGACGCCCTTGTTAACTTTTTGTGAAAATACAGAGCTGACTTTTTAATTTGCCCATTGCAGTTTATATATATATATATATATATATATATATATATATATATATATATATATATATATATAAAAAAATTGGCAAATTGAAGATGGTTGTTTCCCTTTGCTAATAGGAGTACTGATATTGGCAAATGGAATTTAAACTAAAACAGAGTGGTATGTTGCTGCCATCTACTGGCTATTTTCAGTATGACAGATTTATATCTTTAACATTGAACAAATATACCCAATGAATTTCGATCAGTAAACCTAACAACACCCATCACTGATCAAAATACCATTGGAGCAAGGAAGGAGATCCTCCAGGGTCTGTTCAGACAATCAGGGTCTCAAAATCACCACATCAAGTGAGAGAACTGTGGCTAAGCTTGATCACTCAGCTGAAGTGTTCTCTATGGATTTAAAGGGCTATGATCAGTAATAATTTTCAACAATGCATGCAGCTCATCAAAAAGTATGGGGACACTAAAAATGGCCCCAGGTGACATAGATAGGATTTAACCCTGCTTGCACTACATTGCTGTCTATGTGAATTTAAATCCCAATTGAAAGACCTACATGCCAATTGCAATCTGAGCTTTGCTTGCAGCTCACCTGTCAGTCTGGGGCCACTAAACATGTCCCCCAGCTGACAGAGGGGATCTACAGGTATCAAAAAGTTCCTTGGTACCAGCAGGGATTTAACCTCTGAAGGTATTTTTATTGTATGATTAAAGCCCTGCACTGCACGATGGTATAGGCTTTAAGTAGTAAGAGACTACTTTCAAGCAACTCCAAGTGAGCAAGCTCAGGGAGTCAGCTATGGATTTATATAGGTATGCAAAAAACAAAAAAAGGGGAACTTTAGGGACTACTCTCCTATTGTACTAAGCAGCAGCAGACAGGGGAAAAAAACAAAAGAAAAACTGCATTTTAATAATTTCAAGTCAAGCAGATTTATTGAATAAAGAAATACCAACCTCTGTCCACAATTTTTAGATCTCAAAGGATTACGCCTGTTTTTGAACTCCTAGTTAAAAATAACCAACTTAAAAAAAGACTACTTTTTAGCAACTCCAAACAAGATAATGAAGAAGTCAAACCAAAGAGGAAAAACCTGAATATTTTCTAAATGTATATATATTTTAATATAACATTATTAGATTGTTTAAAATTACATTACAGCATAGTGCTCTTAAAAAAACAAACAAACCACACAAATGGAACGATATGTCAGTTTTATCCATACAATGCATTTACTAGCATTACTTTATTTTCTTCCCCCAATCTGGAAAAAATGAAATGCTATAAGTTAATGCAAAATTTTTTTTATCCAAAAGTTATATTGGAGAAGTCAGTCTTTACATTACCCAAGTGCAATATTTTCATACATTTATATATATTTTTGTTTCAATTCAAACACTGTATATATACAGACACATATATGCAAACTACTCTGCCTCGTGCAAATTATGCCATGTTTCTATAAAATTAAATATTTAGGATATGTCTATTTACTGTATCAGTGCTCAGTATAGGATAAATAAACTTTTGATAAATCGATAAGTTATTACTTGCATATGTAAACAATTAAGAATTAAAAAAAATGTATAATTTATAAAATGTATATTTGCAGAAAATCTGCATAGATGGTAAAACTCCTTTGGTTTTCCTATATTACAAAACAAGGAGCAGTTTGTACACAATCTTTCTACATTTCCAAAATAAATAGTGTTTTTGCTTGTATGCTCAAGTCATTAGCAAGGGCAAAAAAAAAAACTCTGTTTCTTTAAAATCTGGTTGTACAGATAAGCAGCCAAACAAATATTAAATTCCAGCGTGTTTTGAGATTGTTTATGGACATGCTAGAAAAGCTAATAAGCATTTTAAATTGCCATTTTCACAAGGCATAGTCTTGGCAGGAGGAGTCACTTTTTTTACGACGTGGAGAAGTGGTGGATTTAGTAGGAGATGGTGATGCTGTACCGGGTGATTCATTTCCACCATCCCCTGAACTTGGTGATGAGCCTAAAACAGGTGCTTGAGAAATTTTTCTTCTTCCCAAAAAAGCTCCATCGAATCCACTTTTCTTTTTATTTTCTGACTTTAATTCGTTGTCGTCATCTACAGATTTTTTCCGGACATCTGTGTTTTCCTGTATTTTACAAGCATCCATAATGCCTTCTAGAACTTTGCTGGCTCTTATCGTTGTTCCACCCTTTTTATCAAGGGAGCTGCTTTCCCAATCAGACTGTTTTGCTTCATTTTTAACCAAAACACTCCCATTTTCTGACATTGCCTTCTCGACCGTGTTTTTGCCAAAGCTCAAAGAATGAAAATCCCTATAGCTGTGAAAGCTTTCTGTTCTTCTTGCCCTGGCTAACAGTGGACTCTCACGATAGGGCCTTACGGAGCCATAGGTTGCAGGTTCATGAATTGTTTCATGGTGAAGTTGTAAACTGAAACACAAATAAAGGAGAGTTTGGTGTAATTAAAAAAAAAAGAAGTTTTGTTACATGTATATTGTAATGCATCTAAAAATAATAAATTAATATTGTCTTGCACAGACCACTATAGGCACCCAGACCACTTCAGCTCAATGAAGTGGTCTGGGTGCCAGGTCCCCCTACTTTTAACCCTGCAGCTGAACACATAGCAGTTTCAGAGAAACTGCTATGTTTACACTGCAGTGTTAATCCAGCCTCTAGTGGCTGTCTCCCTGACAGCCATTAGAGGTGCTTCCGCAATTTACACAGAGTAAATCACAGTTATTTGACGCTTTGCTATAGGTGGGTTTGAATGCGCATTCGGCTCCATTCGGGAGCTGACATCAATGTAGGAGGAGAGGTCACCAGTGCCGAGGGAGCCTGACGTTAGATTAAGTTAAGCAAATAAATGGTTACTATTTAATTGCCGCGGAAGGGGCCCTACTTACTGTTTAGGTGACTAGGGCTCTATAGCGTTAGGAATACATATTTGAATTCCTAACGCTATAGTGTTCCTTTAACCCCTTAAGGACACATGACATGTGTGTCATGTCATGATTCCCTTTTATTCCAGAAGTTTGGTCCTTAAGGGTTTACGCTCTAGTCTTGTGCAAGAATGATTTTGTTCCCATGCAAAATGCTGTCACTTATTTTCCAATTCACAGCTAAGGCTCCTTATACAAACCAATCTATCGACCCCCTCTTTGTCAGAACCAAGTGAATGCTCATGGAGGCTGCCTGTGGCTGTCTGTGGTACAGATCTATGTTGTGCTATGCATATAAAGGCTGATTAATAACATAAAGCCCTTTCTCTGTCTCCAAAGGTGAAACAGCATCTTTAGTTGAAACAATAACAATGACCATTATTACGTGTTTACAAGAAATCCTTGAAAAAGGATGAAAGTCACAGAGAAGTTGTCTATTTTTACTGACTTCCTAAATGCAGTTTAAAAGTGATGATTCAAAAATCAGTCTGTGTGTAATGCAAGTTAAGGATTAATGGGGGCATCTTGTTGTTACAGTACATCCTCAACAATAAAATTAGATATGGGAAATGTAGGAGAACAGCCAATAGACAACGTGTACAATACAAATGGTCAAGAGCAGAGAAGGATATTGGTGAAGCGAAGTAGGCACCAACACAACCGAGCCAGAGGTCTTGCTTCTCTGGCTAGTGGCAGTATGACTTGAGGTAAAAGTGGGAGTGGTGCCTTGGAAGTCCTGAGATGTAGACAAGGGGAAAACGGATAGTGTACTATATTCTTTCAAATAAGAGGCAATAAGTAGTAAAGAGCATGCACACTTCCATGAGCTAGGGTCTAGCTCCAACATATGTGTTTAAACAGTGTAATCTCTGCTCATGGATAGAGATGCACTTCTCCCTACATATAACATTCTCAGCAAATTGGAGGGAAACCATATAGAGCAGTATATTTGTGCATGATAGGTGCAAACATATATAAATGCAATGCAGGAAGACCATAGAGACTAACAGTCTGTTTTCAAACACTGCCTGACCAAAGGTCCATGGCTGAAGTATCCTGTCATATACTAAAGATAGGGATGAGTTTTTTCTCATTTTGTTTACATGTACTTCATTAAATAAAAAAATCCTTTGAAAACATGATGAAAGATGTATTATTTAAAAAATATTTTTGAGGGCATTTTTTTTTATTTTTTAAACAATACAGTGCACACTACATACGTATGTTTGGTTAATCATATCCAAGCTGAAGACATTGCAAGATAATATACAGTGAGGATTATACACCTCCACACTTACCATAAGGAACCATTTTGGGGATCACAGACGTGTATATATTTGTTTGCACCCACCATTTACAAATACAGTATTGTTTGCCTTTAATTTGTTTCATACCCTCCTACGTTTTGTAGTGCTAGTGCTAGCTCCAGTGCACTAAATTGTAGCTCCTGAATGTAAGTGTAACTTGCTTCTTATTAGACAGAACATTGCACTATAATTATTTTGCTTGCTTACATTTTCACATTTTTGTCATTTTAGATATCTGCACTTAAGGACGTCCAAAGCGCCACTCCTATTTTTTCCTTAAGACAATAGATAGAATGAATTTGCCAAACACCACGTAATTAACTTTCTGCCATATCAGGTATGGAGAGGGAGGGGGGTTCCTTTGTGCATCAACCAATATACTGATAAAACTTATGCCATTATAATTGCATTATTACCCTGCTTTAGCTAGTAGTATTGCCAATACATAAATGTTAGAAGCTGCTTTGAGTGTATTAGTCATATGTTGTTCCAGAGTAAAACTCGAACAAAGATAATTAAAATGCAGATCTCAGTACATTATTTACATGTGGTAAATGAGAACTAAAGATCTATAATTAAGCCACCCAAGGATAGGAGAATAGATGCAACGGAATGCAGATTATTTCCAACATATTAATAAAACATGCCGCATTAAATGTAAAATTTTTACAGACAAATAACTATGGATATTTCTTACGGAAATTCAAGTAAATGTGTGTGATCCCTCATAAATGTCAATATAAGCAAATTCGCACAAAAGCCATTTCGATTTTACCTTGAGCTAGAGTCACGAAGACGACTTTGGTGTACTACTGATGTGGCAGGACTGATGTTAGGTGTGGCACAGCGAGATGCACTGAGGTCACACTGATCCAGTAACTTAAGCAGTTCTTCTTCTGTAGGACCACCGACATCTTAAAATAAAAACAAAAGTTAATTAGGCAAAACACTTTTCTACGCATCATGTTAATTTCAAATAGACAATGTCACTGTCACTTTACTTACCTTTGTCTTCTGTTTTGGTCACCATGTCCATTGCTGTAGTTAGATCCCACATTTGAATACTTCCATTCGAATGGCCAGTGAAGAGGTAGCGACGTGGTCGAGAACCCATTCTACTAGAACCTTCACATTCTCTGACAGTAAAGCATGTAATTGTAGTACAATCGACTGCCTGAATTTCACAGATTCTGAAAAAAAGATGTGACCAGAAGTCATAGTTACAGCAAAATACAGTGAGAATATAGAACAGAAAAAGTTATGCTTATCTGTAGTGCTTATAGTAGAGCAAACTATTTCTAAAAAGATTTTATTTAGCATACTTGTCCTTCCGAGAATGAAAAAGCTAATAAGGCACTCTCCTCCATTTTAGTAAATACCAGCTGCAGGGTGAATAATTTAAGTGTTTGATTGTTTACTTAAATGGACACTTTAGTCACCAGAACAACTACAGTTTATTTTATTTGTTCTGTTGAGTAGAATAATTCCCTTCAAGCTTTATGCAGTAAACACTGTCTTTTCAGAGAAAAGGCAGTGTTTACATTACAGCCTAGGGATACCGCCACTGGCCACTCCTCAGATAGCTGCTAGAAGTGCTTCCTGGGGCAGTGCTGCACAGTGTGCTGCACTACCATTTAGTGTCTCCACCCTCTGCATGGAGACACTGAACTTTCTTTATAAGGATGCATTGATTCAATGCATCTCTATGAGAAGATGCCGATTGTTCAGGACTGTGTTTGGCTTGTGCTGGCACTGGACCGGATCTGCCTGCTTGACACTTCCAGCCAATCCAATGCTTGGCACAATACTTCTGATGTCAGCTAAGCAGGCAGATCAGGAACAGACTGTAATAAAAGTAAGATTTTACTATATTTAGGAAGGGCAAGGGGGATGGAGGGGGGGATAGATGGTGTTTTAAGCACTTTAGGGTTTGTGTTCCTAACCCTATAGTGTTCCTTTAATATTTGGTGCGTAAAGAGCTGGGGTTTGATATGAAGTAGCAAGTCCATAATGTCCTATGCATTTTGAACTCTACCAGTGCGTATGCAATCAGTCAATTACATGTTCACAAACAGGGGTGATAAGCGTACTAAATGGGTAGTTTTTGTAGGCTGCAGTACACAGTACAAGGATTCCCAAACCTCATGAGTGAACAAATAGCAAAAGAAATAGCGTATACCGCACCCAGAATTAAATGTACAAGGAATATATGTACATAAATCTTCAGATGGTATAATACTGTAGACCTCAGAACAACAAAAAGATTACAATAATAGTGCAATACAGTATGGTATAGATAATAATTGAGATAATAGCTCTGTATAAGATCCACTCACATTCTATTGAGTTATTATCTCAATTATTATCTATACTGTAGCGGAGCTGCAATGTTAAATCCCAATATCTCTGCTGGTACAGAAAGTAATCCAAGTAAAGCTCTGAAAATGAAGGCAATATTCCAAATCCCCCAGTAACCGGACGAAACACAGTTCTGGGAGTCAACTGACGATTTTATTCACAAGCTCCAGTATTTATGTGGTTCCGCATGCAAGGGGTTTCCTTAATTACTTTGCAGGGGTTGTACAGTAGGGGACTACATGGGGAACTTAACATATAGAACATTTCTCCCACCATGCACTGCTGTACGAGAGGGATACTCCCATGAGAATATCCTGTTAAGTGGATTATCCTTCCATACAGCAGAACCGTCTTTTCACACAAAAATCAGTAAGTTATATTTTATTTGTGCTATTGTACCGAATGACCGTTCGGCAGATAGCTGGGGTCTGAGCGCACACTTTGTGAAAGTACCGCTCAGATCCCAGCATAAATAACTGAACACCGCACAAAAACACACTTTAATATACATTCATCATAAAAGTCCCGAATACACCATAGGGGAAAAAGTACCGAAAGACCGGCGGTCGCTTCCGAACGGCTTGGAAGTCCAGCGGTGTACATGCCGTCGAGTAGCCGATTTTAGTTCCAGGCACTCAACGGCCAAACACCGCTGGGCAAAAGGGAAATCCAAGATGGCCAAGTTCCAATGGCTATAACTTATTCCCATACAGAACTGTTTTGGTGCTACATATGGACAGGTTTTAAGACATGGATATAACATCTCCGTGAAGACAACTGGAGGAGCAGAACTGCCTAATAATTGAGCCACTTCCTGATGCATGCAGATGCAGATATACAAACTGAGTTTAATTATACAATATTCAAATTGCACTTATTAATTTTTGTGTAAATTTAACTCCAGTGGTAACTAACTTTGTCACTGCAAATGTTGTTAAATTACAATACTGGGCTAAGGCTAGTAATTTATTTAAAGGATAGCGACAAAACGGAGTCGAGTTAATACGCAATATCATATGCTTAGTACACATGTTGGAAATGTACGTAGATATATGCTATACCAGTGGGAATCAAAAAAATCTACTAAAGCAATTCTCCCTTATTCTCAACACAACTATTCGCAACAGGAGATGAAAGAATATGCCGATATAATGGTATATGCTCATACTATGTAGCTAGCTGTGGCTAGCGTTCAGTCTCCTTTTTAAAATAAGGATATCTGGGGGTGGGGAAAAAAAAATATCTACAGTTACCTTTTTCCAGTAGAAGAGAGTCTTACAAATAATTTGTTTGTTATTGGGACAACTTTTTGGATAAATACTTGCTGATCATCCCTTTCTCCAAAAGGACCTGTGAAGTAGATAAAGTTATCAATGATAGGAAAATATGGAAATAGAAAGAAGCTGGGAACTGGCAAATAAATAGGTAAAAATAGAAGCAGGTAAAACAGCGCTTCAGAGTAATATAACTCACAGGGTAACATTTTGAGAGAAACTAACATGTTACCTATGTCATTTCCAGATGAATAGCTTCCATGGCTTTCAGTTTCTTCTAAGGACAAGATTTTGAATGACGCGAGAGGTGTTGAGCCTGGCTGTGTCGATATCATTCCTCTAAAGCGTGTTACTGTCCATGTCCTGACGTGATTATTATCAGCGCAAACTGTAGGATCAAAGAATAACAAATGCATCCACTATGTAAATTAACATTGCTTAAATCATGTCAAAACTTTACAGTACAATAAAAGAGAATTAGATCTATATACTCAGCACAATGGCATTTGGCTGTTCAAACTCAGCTGTTTCAAACAAAAGTTTGAAACGTGAAACACCAGCTATTCACAAAAGGCAAATTGCGTTACTTCAGCCTTACTTGCACTACTAGTTTGCGTTCAATCAGTTAATTGTTAAAAATCTGTCACATTTGCTATTGTAGCTATTCACAAAGACTCAGACTGTAACCAATTCCTCTTATTTAGTTTGATCCAAATCCACTGATAATGATTTAGGGAAACTGCACCTAGCCCAAATCCCCCCAATCCCAAGCCGCCCTAAATAATAATACAACCCTTCTTTTACCTTAGTAGTATTGTTTTCTGTTGTATTTATTTATTTTAATACCAGGTACATTTTGTGGCTGATATGATTTGGGGGCTGTTTATCTAGCATGATTCTAACAGACAATATAGTGAAATTGTACCTGTTTAATTGAAAAATCTTTGGAAAAAATTTGCCAAAGTGGATGAATTTGTAAAGTAAATTCTATGCTTCATAAATAGACACTTGAAACAACAAATGGAATCTTACAACAAAAATTCAGCTCATTTTGTATGGAATTACAAGCTGATATTTAACATAACTTGTGATCAATATGTTGACTTGCAGGTTTTAGAAATCTCTCTTATAACTGGGTCACAGAGCAGCTTATATATTTAATTGAATACTCATTCTTGATCTGTCAAAGTTTGTTTAATGGGACACTATAGTCACCAAAACAATTTTAGCTTAATGAAGCAGTTTTGGTGTATATATCATGCCTCTGCAGTCTCACTGCTCAATTATCTGCCATTTAGGAGTTAAATCACTTTGTTTACGCATCCCTAGTCACACCTCCCTGCATGCAACTTGCAAGTCCCTCCTAAACACTTACTGTAAAGAGTCATCTAAAAGTTTACACTTTCTTTTTTGTAAATTCTGTTTAATTTAGAATTGTATATCTTCTGCTCTTTAAAAAAACTTTCTAGACCTTGCAAAAGCCTTCTGTGTGAATACAGTTAAATTTAAAGATTGGGTGATAAAATTAAGAATAAGGAAGTTAACATCTGATTAAAATGAAACCATGTTTTTTCATTCAGGTTGTGCAAGTCACAACCATGGAAGGTGTGGCTAGTGCTGCATAACCAGAAACAAAAGTGATTTAACTCCTAAATGGAACTCCAAAGTAACTACTTTGACTCAGTATATCTCTTGACTGGGTTGGAAATTACAGTAAAAGTCCAACAGAGTCAAAATGAGCATTTCATAAAGATTTTATCTTAATGAGATACAAATTTTTCAGGAGGGGTGACAGTGCTGCTTTAATGCAAAAATATAACAGACAGAGGCTTCTAAATGTTGGGCATTCACCATGTTAACCAAGGGTATGTGATATGTTAATTGCGTCACACATACAATTTTGTCTGCATTTATCTAGTAGTTGATTGTATAATAAAACCACCCTCAAATTCCACAAAGTATTGGAGCAACGATGGTTGAAATTATAAACAATATGTTAAACTGTTATCAATCAGACCTGACACAAGATGTTTTTCCGATAACATGATCTTTGTTACAGGGCTTCGATGAACTGTAAATGTCTGGAAAAGCTGTGGGCCAGAGCCGACTGTCTCTGGATGCTGAACAATCACTCTCACAGCTCCTGAGCTTGTGCCATAAGCAATTTCTATCCAATTCCCACTGACACCTAGGAGGGAAAAAAAAAAATACACAGACTGGTGAGAGAAAACTATAGGAGTAGGAAAAATATTGTTAAACATTACTTTAAAACTTGATTTTCAAGTCATTTAAAAGTATTGGAAATATCAAAGGCAGGTAACACCCTTAAAATGTACCTCTTTATTTAATAGTAAGTTATATTTCATCTATACATTGTGCTAGCGGAAATGTACTGTGTAAAAAATGTAATTAAAAATAAGTTCCTTATCCACCTGTCAATCAATTTTTAGGGACAGACCTCTCTATCCCAAGAAATTGACTGGCAGGCAGAGCAAGAGAGACTCTTTGGCACATTAATCTAAGGACTTGGAATTACACAGTGTTAGTCGTCTAAAGTTGGGTGTTGAGGGGTTCGAACTACCTTTCTTCATGGTAACATGATATGTAAGTCACATGATTCTCAGCAAGGCAAAGCTCCCCTTAACCCCATCTGTAAATAACTATTTTACTGTAAATAAATATACCACGCAGGGTACAATGCCTAATTACAGTACTAGCTATGGCAGTATACCTGGAGTTGTAATAATACATGGCATTATAAACAGCAATGTAACGCAACCAGTCGTTTTTTGTGTGACTGGTTTGTAACGGAACCGCTTGCACAGGGAATCGCATAAATACTGGAGCTTGTGAATAAAAAGTTGACTCCCAGAACTGTGTTTCGTCCGGTTACTGGGGGATTTGGGATATTGCCTTCTTTCAGCGCTTTCCTTGGATTATTTTTGTCTACCAGCGGAGATATTGGGATTTAATATTGCAGCTCCGCTGAAAGAGCTATTGGAAGCCAGGGGTAAGATAGCCAGCAATAAGTCGAAAGCTCTACTTATTGCCGAACTGATTGAGGGAGACAGAGCTCGCAGTGCTAATCCTACACCCGACATGGAAGAGACCCCATTCCAGAAAGAGATGAAAACCAGGCTGGAATTCTTACCCCAGTCAGTATCTCTGGAAATGCTGACGGTACTGATGGCAGATGTGCAGGAGTATGTGATGGCACACAGACCGCAGGATTTACCCTCCAGAGCAGAATCTACTGTTGCTTCAATCACCAGGCAGGTAAAGCCAAGATACTGACTGATCCATGCATTCTTCTGGCCAGTTATATCTAAAGATGTCAGACAATACTGCCAGACGTGTGACATTTGTCAGAGAGTAGGCAAAAGGGGTGACCTACACAAGGCCAAATTATGTCCACTACCCATTATAGAGGAGCCGTTTAGTAGAGTGGCCGTAGACATAATAGGACCCTTACCCAAACCCAGTCCATCTGGCAAGAAGTACATCTTAACCGTGGTGGATTACGCCACCCGGTACCCAGAGGCAGTGGCCCTCTCTAATATTCACACAGAGACAGTGGCAGAAGCCTTAATGAAACTCTTTTCCCGGGTGGGGTTCCCCCAGGAGATAATCTCCGATAGGGGTATGCAGTTCACAGCCGAAGAGACCCACCAACTCTGGAAAATATGTGGCATTAAGCCTATTGTGAATTCTGCATACCACCCTCAGTCTAATGGGTTATGTGAAAGGTTCAATGGAACTTTAAATCGGATGCTCCGTACATTTGGAGAAGCCCATAAGGACTGGGAGAGATTTTTACCCCATCTGCTGTTCGCTTACCGAGAGGTACCTCAAGAGTCCACCGAGTTCTCCCCCTTTGAATTGCTGTTTAGGAGGAGGGTGAGAGGACCCCTAAATTTAATTAGAGAGCATTGGGAAGGGGAAAGCAGTGCAGATGGGATACCCATTGTACCGTATATGCTGGAATTCAGGGGCCGCTTGGAGGCACTAACCCAGACCATACGGATCAACCTCCAAGCGGCCCAACAACGCCAGCGCCGATGGTATGACAGGGGAGCCAGGGACCGCAGCTTTCAGGTGGGACAGAAAGTTTTGATTTTAAAACCTGTCCGCAATGACAAGCTGCAGGCCACCTGGCAGGGTCCATACCAAGTGGTGGAACAGAGATGTGACAACACTTATGTGATTGGCCCATGCTCAGGGGTAGGGAAGAGACGCATGCTCCACTTGAATATGCTCAAACCTTACCATGAGAGGGTAGAGGACGTGGCAGCTATATGCGCGTCAGCCTCTGAGGATCAGGAGAATCTTCCGCTACCCGATTTATTAGAGTGAGAAGATCAGGCAGAGAACTCCACGGGTGTTCGGCTGGGGGAGCGGCTAAGTCCTCAGGAGCGTGCCCAGGTACAGGAGTTAATTGCGGCTAAGGGAGCCACCTTCTCCAATTTACCAGGGTACACTCCGCTGGCCACTCACCGGGTAGAGACCCCAGGATAGCTACCAATGCGCCAGACCCCATATCGTATCCCAGAAGCAGTCAGGGAACATATGCGGAAAGAAATTGAAGAGATGTTGCAGCCAGGGGTTATCGAACATTCCGATAGCCCCTGGGCATCGCCGATAGTGTTAGTACCCAAGAAGGATGGCACAACACGGTTCTGTGTTGACTACTGGAGGCTAAATGACAAAACAGTGTCTGATGCCTACCCGATGCCCCGGATAGATGAGCTGCTAGATAAGATGGCACGAGGCCAGTACCTCACTTCGATTGAATTGTGCAAGGGGTACTGGCAGATTCCTTTAGCCAAGGATGCCATCCCCAAGTCGGCGTTTGTCACCCCGTTTGGCCTGTACCAGTTTCAAGTCATGCCATTCGGGATGAAAAACGCTCCGGCTACTTTTCAAACGATGGTAGATCGGCTACTGGATGGGTTCCAGGAGTATGCATGTGCATACCTGGATGATATCGCCATCTATAGCCAGACGTGGACAGACTATCTGCGACATATTGGAGCTGTCACTGACTGTATTGGAGAGGCAGGGTTGACGCTAAAACCCAGCAAGTGTCACATAGGGATGGCAGAGGTACAGTACCTTGGTCACAGGGTAGGGAGTGGGCAGCAAAAACCGAAAGCCGCCAAAATAGAGGCTCTAGCTAAGTGGCCTACCCACCGGACAAAAACCCAAGTGTTAGCCTTCCTGGATACCGCAGGGTACTACCGGAAGTTTGTATCAAATTACAGTGCCCTAGCCAAACCCCTTACCGACTTGACATGCAAAAATCTTCCTCGACAGGTCATCTGGGCCTCAGAGTGTGATCAGGCATTTCAACAACTCAAGACTGCTTTGACCAATGCACCTGTACTTGCTGCTCCTGATCCAACTAAACGATTTCTTGTCCACACAGACGCAATCAATGTTTGGATTGGGAGCAGTGCTGAGCCAAGTTGGAGCAGATGGCGGAGAACATCCTGTATCTTACTTAAGCAGAAAGTTATTACCACGAGAAGTTTGCTACGCCGCCATTGAGAAAGAATGCCTGGCTGTGGTTTGGGCCCTCAAAAAATTGCAGCCTTATCCCATTGGTGTAGCTGAACCGTGTGGCTGGGGACAATGCCAGGCTGCTGCGCTGGAGCTTGGCGCTGCAGCCATTCGACTTTACCATTCATTATCGCCCCGGAAAGCAAAACGGTAACGCAGACGGGTTATCCAGACAAACTGAACTTGAAAAATGATCTGTGAGTACTCCTCCGGACATCCCCAAGCCGATCCGTTGGGATCAGACTGTGTAAGCCGGCTTGGTTCTGGGGGAGCATTGTGGCAAAACCTAGCCACCTAAGACTATTTTTTTTATATCTAAGGGTTGCCCTGGAGAGACTGTTTTATATATGGTGTGTGACGCTTAAAATGTGATAGAGGGAATCCGTATGCTAGTGGCACGAAAGCCGCTAGCATTCATATAGTAGTTTCACGAACAGTGACTTTCAACACTGTTCGTCAAACGAACAAAGTACCGAATGGGAGCCCACACACAGGGGGTCATGTGGCTCCCATTAACCGATTGCAACATTGTATCGATCGGCTGCTAATTGATTCCCAGGGTGGCCGTCGTTCGGATACCAACCACGCGGCGGCCATCTTGGAATCACTATTAGCCCAGCGGTGTTTGGTCGTCGAGCGCCTGGAACTAAAATCGGCTACTCAACGGCACAAACACCGCTGGACTTCCAGGCCGTTCGGGAGCGCCGGTCTTTCGGGACTTTTTCCCCACTTATGCATTTGTGACTTTTATGAAGAGTTGATGTTACTACGTATTTCGTGCGGCGTTCGGTTAATTGTGCTGGGATCTGAGCGGTACTTTCACAAAGTATGCGCTCAGACCCCAGCTATATGCCGATCGGTCATTCGGTACATTGGCACGAATATTATACCAGTTACAGATTTTTATGTGAAAAGCCGGTTCTGCTGTACAGAGGGATAATCCACTTAACAGGATATTCTTGTGGGAGTATCCCTCTCGTACAGCAGTGCATGGTGGGAGAAATGTCCTGTATGTTCAGTTCCCCATGTAGTCCCCTACTATATAACCCCTGTAAAGTAATTAAGGAAACCCCTTGCATGGGGAATCGCATAAATACTGGAGCTTGTGAATAAAAACCCCAGTTGACTCCCAGAACTGTGTTTCGTCCGGTTACTGGGGGATTTGGGATATTGCCTTCTTTCAGCGCTTTCGTTGGATTATTTTCGTCTACCAGCGGAGATATTGGGATTTAATATCGCAGCTCCGCTACATGGTTATCACTCAATCAAAGTGGAAAACATCAGGTCTTGCTCTTTAACAGCACATTGTAGAACCTCTGTTTCAAACAACCATTGTTGTGGAAATGTAGTTGATATATCCTATGAGTGGTTGAAACAATCCTGATCAGTTGTAATCACCCTTGTTTCAGTTTATGGATAATTAAACTGGATTCTGCATTATACATTAGAACTTGGCATTCTAATCAATTGTTTAAGTGTAAAACTGAATGTTTTTAGCTTTTACTCATTTTTTAAGTATGCCTTTGGGTAAAGACGTTATTATATAAAGGTAGCTTATTTTAGCAACTTTGAAAAAGACCTAAGAGACTTCTTCCAGGCCTGAATCTTAGATCCTGAACTTTGGACAGGCACTATAGCTACGGCAATTAGAACACTATTCACCAAAAATCCAATTTCTAAACAATGCTAACATATATTTATTTATTCAAATTTAAGTATTTTCTCTATAAACATTCATGTCCTCCACTCACTGGTTTTGGGGGTGAGGTAGACACTCAGCGCAGTGATTGCATCATTGGAGGGATCGTGATACAATTCAGTCACAAGAAGATCATTGTCTTTCATTCGTAATGGGAATTTCTGCATATCTATAAAGACATAAATTATACACACAAGTATTTTTTTTTTTTTTTAAATAAAATGTATTAAAACAAACACCCCACAAATGATTTATATGATGAAATTTAAAGACAAGAAAACATTGTCATTTAGCAAACCAAAAAAAGGATATAAAATCATATTTGAAAAAAATAAAATAAAATTTAAACTAAAGTTTAACTTAGCTCACCTATATAATAAATTGATCCATTGTTACATCCCAAAAGAAGGAAGGACCCGGCAGTGTCACAACTTGTTATAGGAACAACATCCTGAACCTAAGAGGAATGAGAACTCATCACTAAACTGTCATGGTATAAATATTTTATTTTACTTTTTATAGTTAAAGTAACAACACAGGGGTACAAAGATGTGGTCATACAATGAAACACGAGACATTACTTAATATACCTACTGACCTATGCATCCTATGATTTGGTTAGCGCCTCAGAGAGGACAAAGTCCCCTTTAGAAAGGGACATTATGTAGGTAAAATTACCAGTAAGATTAATGTTACCTACAAAGTGGAGCTGAATGTTATGCTCCCAAGAACACCCAAAATTTTGTGGCTTACTCCCAAAATGCTATGTACAGTATTTTCATATATGCATTTGCTGGTAACTTGGATCGTTACGGAACATACATCCTCTACAAAGATTTTTTTTTCCCCCTACAAACAAGGAAGCTGAGTAACAGTCTGTGTCGGGATTATTTTACTGAACATCCTTACAAACAGACACAGTTAAAATGAAATACAAAAGTAAGAAATAAACTTTAAATTTCACATTGCAAATTTTAAATTATAAGTGCACTTTAAAGGGCCAATACAGGCACCAACTCAACGCAATTAAGCCATTTTAGCATATACAGGGAGTGCAGAATTATTAGGCAAGTTGTATTTTTGAGGATTAATTTTATTATTGAACAACAACCATGTTCTCAATGAACCCAAAAAACTCATTAATATCAAAGCTGAATATTTTTGGAAGTAGTTTTTAGTTTGTTTTTAGTTTTAGCTATGTTAGGGGGATATCTGTGTGTGCAGGTGACTATTACTGTGCATAATTATTAGGCAACTTAACAAAAAACAAATATATACCCATTTCAATTATTTATTATTACCAGTGAAACCAATATAACATCTCAACATTCACAAATATACATTTCTGACATTCAAAAACAAAACAAAAACAAATCAGTGACCAATATAGCCACCTTTCTTTGCAAGGACACTCAAAAGCCTGCCATCCATGGATTCTGTCAGTGTTTTGATCTGTTCACCATCAACATTGCGTGCAGCAGCAACCACAGCCTCCCAGACACTGTTCAGAGAGGTGTACTGTTTTCCCTCCTTGTAAATCTCACATTTGATGATGGACCACAGGTTCTCAATGGGGTTCAGATCAGGTGAACAAGGAGGCCATGTCATTAGATTTTCTTCTTTTATACCCTTTCTTGCCAGCCACGCTGTGGAGTACTTGGACGCGTGTGATGGAGCATTGTCCTGCATGAAAATCATGTTTTCTTGAAGGATGCAGACTTCTTCCTGTACCACTGCTTGAAGAAGGTGTCTTCCAGGAACTGGCAGTAGGACTGGGAGTTGAGCTTGACTCCATCCTCAACCCGAAAAGGCCCACAAGCTCATCTTTGATGATACCAGCCCAAACCAGTACTCCACCTCCACCTTGCTGGCGTCTGAGTCGGACTGGAGCTCTCTGCCCTTTACCAATCCAGCCACGGGCCCATCCATCTGGCCCATCAAGACTCACTCTCATTTCATCAGTCCATAAAACCTTAGAAAAATCAGTCTTGAGATATTTCTTGGCCCAGTCTTGACGTTTCAGCTTGTGTGTCTTGTTCAGTGGTGGTCGTCTTTCAGCCTTTCTTACCTTGGCCATGTCTCTGAGTATTGCACACCTTGTGCTTTGGGCACTCCAGTGATGTTGCAGCTCTGAAATATGGCCAAACTGGTGGCAAGTGGCATCGTGGCAGCTGCACGCTTGACTTTTCTCAGTTCATGGGCAGTTATTTTGCGCCTTGGTTTTTCCACACGCTTCTTGCGACCCTGTTGACTATTTTGAATGAAACGCTTGATTGTTCGATGATCACGCTTCAGAAGCTTTGCAATTTTAAGAGTGCTGCATCCCTCTGCAAGATATCTCACTATTTTTGACTTTTCTGAGCCTGTCAAGTCCTTCTTTTGACCCATTTTGCCAAAGGAAAGGAAGTTGCCTAATAATTATGCACACCTGATATAGGGTGTTGATGTCATTAGACCACACCCCTTCTCATTACAGAGATGCGCATCACCTAATATGCTTAATTGGTAGTAGGCTTTCGAGCCTATACAGCTTGGAGTAAGACAACATGCATAAAGAGGATGATGTGGTCAAAATACTCATTTGCCTAATAATTCTGCACTCCCTGTAGATCATGCCCCTGCAGTCTCACTGCTCAATTCTCCAATGTAAAAAATCATTTAAAGAATAGGAGAAATTTTAAAAGTTTCTACTTCTTCTCTTCATTTGCAATGTTTGACCTGACTTGCCTTATCTCAATTAGATCATGGTGTCATTTGATAATTCCTTATTGCAAAAATGGTGAAAGGAGCTGCACTTAATCAAAGCAGCCACCCGGTGCTCCGGAGCAGGACCAGCAATCTCACAATTTATTGTGCTGCTTTGTTAATTCTTCAACATGAATTTAAAAGAAAAATGGAACATCTAACAAAAAAAAGTTAATATAAGTTATAGGTGATTGTCAGTATTCTATTCAATAGTGTAAATCCCAGTGTTCTTACTCTGCTTCACTTACCTGCCAATGTTGGGTAACTGCATTCCACACTCCAACTTTCCCTGTGTGACTTGTGGCTACCAACTGGTTACCAATAAAGAAAAGTGCATCCACTGGCACTCCAAGACTGAACACACCTACGACATCATACAACAGGTGCACATTACAAATAAATAAATATTATTTTCATATTCTACATTTCATGCAAGACCTGATCATCAAACAATATGCCATGCAGTGGGCAACTTAGGTCTGAAAGAAGTACAAGAAGTGCTTTTACTTTATTAATGAAAAAAGGACAGTCTAAGCATGAATAAAACTACATCTCAATCTAGTGGTGCACAATGGTGCTGTCCCTCTTGTTTCATATAATCATTTTACTTAGAACACACCTCTAGTGATTATCGAACAGCTACTAAAGGCATTTTCTCATTAAGACCGTAGATTTATTTTTTTAATATTTCAAGTTTATTGTCATCACTCATAGCATGATGATCCTGAAGGTCACCAATGCTTCTTGAGGACCAACGGATTGGTAGAGTTCGACAATTAAAGGAAAGACTTGGCTTTCAAGCAGACAGGTCCTATTACTTCTTGGTTTGGTTAGCTCAAAGGAACAAAACTCAAGAATCAGCAACTGCACACAGTACCTATCTTACAAAGATTTTTCATTGAGCTGCATTGGCAAGTCTGTGATTGGATAGTCACAGAATTCTGCAGGGAAGGGCTTGCAAAGACTGCAGACAAGAGACATGCAGGTTTAGATATGTCCCAAGTGAAAAAATGCATAATTAAATTATTGCAAATTTTAATTTGGGGCACATCTACTAAACATTGATTTCTATTTATGTTGTATTTTGGCAGTACAGTGTCCCTTTAAAGAGCATCTGTCCTATGTCCCTAATGCTTCTCTAGGACAAAAATCATTAGACTTTATCAGATGAGGAGCAGATGGAATAGAGGGACTGCCCCAGAGATTTAATACTTGAAGTGTTAAGGCTTTTTATAAACATTATTTTATAATGTGACCTTCACCTGAGTGAAAATGTTAAATTATGGCATATTAAAAAAAAAAGTGCATATGTTGTATTAACTGCTCTGTAGTTTCTTATACACATAATTTCATGTAAAATAAAAAAATGTATGGGTATTTTGGGTCCATCTCACATGTTTAGCGTGACAATTAATGACAAGTATCACAAAGGGATCAGATGCAGGGTGAGAAATTATTTTTCTCAGCACATCAAGAGGGAATATCAATGCATTTATACTACAGCACTAGAATATTTTTCAAAGGTTCTGCACAAGTGTCAATATAAGTAGGCATTTTAGTCAGCTGTAGAACAAACTGTACGAACATTTAAGAAAGCTAGCATATTTTGTAATCGTATTAATTTCAAATGATGATAAACATTCTAATTACACAATGTTTCCACAAAGGATTTTTTACTATTAATGCTCATACTGCTGATAAATGCTGATATTAGGCAGCTTTGCTAAATTGATAGCGGGAACACAAATGGAGGAAAAACTAAAAATTTAACCAAAATTTGAGGAGGTAGCGTATTTGAGAGACTCAAAAGCACCATAATCAATACAGCTTATTGTAATTATCTTATATGCAAATAATATTTGGGTGAAGGCCTTCATTTAGTTTTGTTTTCTGCAATCCATTCAAGTAAACACATTTTAAATCTTTCCCTCATCCACTCCTGCATTATCAATACAAATTTGAACAGCAATGAGAGGATGCATGAACTTTTACAGAATTTCACATGATGCTAACTGGATATTTCTGCAATAGTTTTAAACTTTGCAAAGATCAGACAGCAGGTATATGGCATTTACATTAAACATACATTTAAAAAGGAAAATGGAGGTGAGGGGGGCAAAGCTTTATATTTTGATAATTAATCTATAGTTGGTCACATTGTGTATCTGAATTTTTTTTTTAAATGATCAAAACTATTTAATTGGTAATAATACAAAAAATATGCATTAAGAAACTACATGGCAATGACATGTACACAATAATAAAAACAGAAAAACAAGTAGAATTGATTACTCCAGAGAAGAATGAAGTTCAGGGAAATCAAAGACGACAGCTTGAATGGTCTGAAAGAATTTAAAGTGTCACTCCTGCTTAGGCTCAACAATCTTGACTGTTATCCACAGGGAGGAAGATGGTATAAGTAATGACATATTCCTGTCTTAAGGGGCCCTCTCAGTAAAATACTGCTTATAGCAGCAATCTGGTAGTGGTGTCTTCAGTAAGTAATATTGAAGGCACAGCAGCCTAGGGGACAGTTCTATCACAGAGATGCCAGCCTTTGTAATTTTCTTTAGATGGTGTTACTGAGGTCTGAAGTGTTTGTAACAACAAATTGTTTCTTTTACAGGGTATGAACAAAGAGCATCTTTGTAATCCCCACATGTAATCCCAAACTATCATTTCCAACAACAGCAATCAAAAGAGAGTAAAAGAGCACTTCATTATTAAATAAAATGGAAACCTAATTGCAGTGGATTCTGGCAATTTCCTTACACCTCAACCCTAGTGTCCCGAAATCAGATTGCCCTGCATGACATGCTGAGATTTTTTTATACAAACCACCAGCATTGAGATAGAAACTAGTATATTGGCTTCATCGTGTGAATGCTCTCACAATGCCTAGAGTGGGGCTGCCCACATTACAGATAACATCAGCTGCAAGCGAGTATAACACTGCATCAATAGATTACTGTGGGCAACTTCACTAACTTACAGGCAGTTTGTTTATTTTTTTTTAAATTACCCGACGGTTGTTTTGTCATTAACATGCGGGTGCCAAATCCAGTTGGAACTGTGTAAAAATTAATTTTATGGCAAGACAGGAGGCTTCATATTTGCTTTAACCTTCTTTACTGAACCTCCCAGCAGCAAAGAAATAGTTAAACATATAGAGAAAAAATCAACCAATCAGGACACATATTAGAACATAACAGTCTGTCAGGCTCCTCCCACTTCCTCTTTCTTTGCTGCTTGCCTCCCAGGTGAGCCTTATTTTGTTTTTCCATAGATTTTTTTGACTCCTTTAATTAACTTTCCCTGTCAGTTTTACTCACATAAGGTAATGTGTGTGTTTATTTTATCTCTGCCCTTTATCACAACGACCCTTCTCAGGTCAGCCCACTGTCCAGTTCCTTCCCTGTGACTTTATTTATCTCTGACTAAAGTAATACCTTACTAATCTTTTTCCTTGGTGAAATTATCTTCAGACCGTGCCACTGCAGTGGCTGCGGTCCGTTTTGATCACGCCTGCGATCTATTTCTGTACCGTCGTTTTTTTTTCGCGTCCTTGATTGACATGCAGTTTTCCCGCCTTCCTCCTTCTTGCCGGTGGCCATCTTCTGTTCGGCGGTTACATTTCCTGTCCGCGTGCTTTTCAGGAACTGCTCTCTGCTACTGGATTGCAGCTCTGTTAAACTGTGAGTATTCATTGCCCCCTGCTTGTTGTTGACTCCCTCTTGCCTCTTTTATTGAGGGTGACCCCCTCGTGCCTCTTTATTGAGGGTGACCCCCTTGTGCCTTATCTCTCAGGGTGAACCCCTTATATATATTTTTTATTGATTGCACAGGTTACCCCTGTCATTATTATATTGACAGTTTAACTGCCATAATTGTGGATGAACCCCACTGAGTCCCCTTAACCCCTTAAGGACACATGACATGTGTGACATGTCATGATTCCCTTTTATTCCAGAAGTTTGGTCCTTAAGGGGTTAAAGTGACTGCATATTGTCTGGGTGAACCCCAATTAGACAGCCCCTGCTTTTACTTTGTTTGTGACAAGTTTGTTAATATATATATAATAATAAAAAAAATAAAAATAATAATAAATAAATACAAAAAAAATAAAAAAATAAAAGTTGTTTAATATACCTGTTGGTATATTGATTCTGTGGTGAACCCACTACTATTTTACTGGTCATCATGTCGGACCAACCAGAACCTGCACTGTCAGCAGAGGTAAAAGCCTGGCTTCAAGCTGCAATTGCAGACTCTATCTCCAAAGCCTTGGCAACGTTTCGTGACCAGACAGCCACTACTGCCACCATCACGCAATTGTCAGACTCGGATTATTCCAGGGTCTCTGACCATGACGAAGCCCCACGTAAGCGCCCTTGGAAGGGTAACAGTGCTTCTGCTGGCAAAGGCAAAGCCCCAAAGACAGCTAAATTGTCTAATGCCAAACCCACTTTGACTTCAGAATCTAACCCCTTAAAGGGTTCAACCTCTGGCTATCACCTTCGAGTGACAGACGAATACAATGTATATCCAAATGAGGATCTCCCACGTAACCCTTCCTCTTCTGAATTTGTTACTGAGACTTTTCTCCTACCCCAAAACCAGTCCTTTCAGGACACTGATCCTATGTCCACTACTAATTTAGACAATACTAAGGACGATATTCTACTGGATACCAATGGTTGTCCTCTATTTGACCCACACTGCATCAGACACCCTCGTTCAGCAGAATGGACACCCCCTGATCACATTGCCAAATATTGCAGATTATGGCTTCGTAAACCTTTAGAAAAGGAAACTAGAGCCAAATTAAAAGCAAAATGTCCACGGTCTATAATCCCTGATAAGGTGGCTGTCACCCCTGAACTTGACCCACTCCTGGTCACTTTTCTAACTAAGACGGGTAAAGATCCCCGCAAAGGAATCGAAGTTGGCTTAAAAGCCACCCAAGACAAGCTGATGGATATAGCAGGCCAGCTTATCCAGATTTTTATAACCGCTGATTATAGATGCTAGCAGGTGGCAATTTTGACGCACACATGGTGCGTGAATGGGCACAACGAGCGTTATGCCTGTTGGGCAACGCCAACGTAGCTATTTCCGTTGAACGCCGTAAAGCTGTATTATATAAAATTGACGCCAAATTGGCAGAATTAGGCACCAAAGAACTTGGTCCAGAGGCTAACGGACTGTTATTTGGGGACAGGTTCATCCGGGACCTGAATAAACACGTATCCGTGTTTACCTCCCTCAACAAGGCACAATGGACCCTTCGCAGGGTGTTCAGACCCCAGCGTTTTTCCGGGAGAGCTGGTCGCTACAGGGGCCGAACGACTGGCAGAGCTGCCTTCACAGGCTACAGGCCTCAACCAGCAGACTCATGGAATTCGGGCAATACCCGTTTCTACCACAAGCAGTTCTTCCCCTCTAGACGTTCCATCAGAGGACGTGGATATGCTTCCCTCCGGGGCCGCACTGCTTCAGGTAATCGACTCAAGTTCCTATTGCAGGCCGGTTAACCCCTTTTTTCCAACAGTGGTCTCTATTAACTCAGGATCCACAGATCCTTCAAACTGTATCTGGTTTCCATATAGATTTTGCAAACGACCCTCTACAGGAGTCTCCCCCTCCACATGTCTCAAGAGGACAATGCGACCTTGGAGGCCGCAATAAACGACCTTGTCATCAAGGGCACTATAGAACGTTCTCTGTCCCCTCACAGATTCATAAGCAACATATTTCTGGTCCGAAAACAGTCAGGAGACTTTCGACCAGTTATCAACCTGAAAGACCTAAACAATTTTATTGTTTACCAACATTTCAAAATGGAGGGTATCCACCTCCTTCGAGACCTACTCTGCGAGGAAGACTGGTTCTCCCGTTTGGAATTGACAGGTGCTTACCTCACGGTTCCTATAACACCGGCCCATCGCTGTTTCCTACAGTTCAGATGGCATCAAGACTTATGGCAGTTCACATGCCTCCCCTTCGGACTCTGTTTCGCACCTTGGTGTTTCACCAAGCTGATGAAACCGGTCATGGCCTAGCTACCCTCTCAGGGGATTCGCTCCATCATATATCTGGACGATATCCTCCTTATTGCTCGGGACCCAGGTACTATACACCTCCATACAGACATGCTCTGTTAAAAAACTTGGAGTTCGTGATCAATGTCCAAAAATCCGTCCTCACCCCGTCTCAGATGGTTCAATTCCTTGGATTCCAAATAGATTCCGTTTTGGCTATCCTACAACTCCCTTCAGTAAAGATCAAGAACATCAAAAAACACATCAGAAAAATTCTAGCCTCTTCGACTATCTTCGCGACTTAGCTCGCATAATCGGACTACTCTCCGCCTCGATTCAGTCGATCTTCCCAGCTCCTTTACATCACCCAGCAATGCAACGTCTGAAGACTCGCTCTTTACGTCACTCTGCATCTTACGATCAACAGATCTCCTTGACAGGCGAAGTCCGACTCGAACTGAATTGGTGGCTACACCATATGGATGCATGGAACGGGAGAACGATCTTCGTATCACAGCCAGATTACATCCTAGAATCAGATGCCAGTCTTCTGGGCTGGGGTGCATCACGTGCAAATCTCTTTACCGGAGGTCCTTGGTCCCCATCAGAATGGGCATTGCACATCAATTGCCTCGAGTTGATTGCCGGTTCCTTTGCTATTCACAGTTTCGCAAAGGACTCTTACAATTGTTCCCTAGTGCTGAGAATGAAAATACGTGAATCGCTTAGGGGGATCCCGTTCCAAAATGCTCTCAGACCTCACAAAAGAATTATACCAATTTTGTCTAGACAGGAACATCTCCCTTCGAGCAGAGTATCTACCTGGTTCCGACAACTTAGTCGCAGATTGGTTCTCTCGACACTGGAGAGACTCCAGCGACTGGCAATTGGACCCACACATTTTTTACCGTCTCCATCTTCTTCGGGGTCCATTCAACCTTGACCTATTTGCATCTCGTCTGAATCGACAGACGGACGCTTTTTTCAGTTGGTTGCCGGATCTGACCTCTCTGGCACTAGACGCCTTCCTTCAATCTTGGCCAACGACCGGAGCTTATGCCTTCCCTCCGTTCTCCATGATCCTTTGCACTCTCCATCATCTCAGGACTCAGGGGACCACAATAACACTGCTGACCCCTTTGTGGCGTACCCAACCATGGTTCCCCAATCTCTTGGAGATGTCAGTGGATTATCCACTACTGCTACCTGCCACGCACGATCTTCTCAAAGATCCCGCAGGCAACTTTCACCCTCTCGCATTGCAGGGTCATCTCCAGCTAGTGGTCTGGACTGTTTTAGGGGATCCTGAAATGCCGCAGGACTTTCGGAGACTGCTAGAGAACTCTTATGGGACTCATGGGCCCCCAGGACTAGACGCTCTTACCTCTCAGCCTGGCGAGTTTGGCATCGCTGGTGTTTGGAAAGGGGTATTGATCCCGTTTCAGCTTCTTTGATTAACATTATGAACTTTCTGTCCTCTCTTTTTGAACAAGGTAAATCCTACAGATCCATTAATGTGTTTCGTTCAGCCATTTCGGCAGCTCATGGCCCCATTGATAATACAGCAATAGGTAAACACCCCTCCATCTGTAGACTGTTGCGTGGCATTTGTCTTGCTCAACCTCCTGTCCCAAAATATTAGCATTTTTGGGATGTTGCTCTTGTTTTGTCCTTCCTGGAGACTTGGCCACCCAACGAAGCACTCTCTCTACGACAACTGTCGGACAAATTAGCTCTTCTTCTCTGCTTAGTTTCTTTTAGAAGAGTGTCTGATATTCAGGCATTTGACTTTCACGCTATTTATTTCACGCCCCAAGGTGTACGTTTCAACATTTCTCGCCGCACTAAAACTAATTCCTTAACGATTACTTACTCTTATTTTTCTGACAGACCGTCGCTCTGCGTTGCTCGTTGTGTCCAACACTACGTCGACTCTACATCACCTCTATGTACCCCTACGGACCCCCTGTTTATCTCATATGTGCGACCACACAAGCCAGTGTCTTGTCCCACGATTGCCCGCTGGATTAAATGGCTTCTCGATTTAGCGGGCATATAGATTCCTCTTTTGGAGCTCATTCTGTTAGAGGTGCCGCTGCCTCTTCAGCCTTTATGGCTGGGGGATCCCTTGCAGACATCCTAAAATGCGCTGATTGGTCTAGAGAATCTACCTTCCGTACCTTTTATTTTCAACAATTGTCCCATGCTTTTTTCTCTTTGGTTTCAACACTTTAAAACAGCAAATATGAAGCCTCCTGTCTTGCCATCAAATTCGGGATTATGCTAGCTTTAGTGACTGAATAATCTAAATTTTATTAAAGACAGGAGGCGAATATTTTCCCACCTTTTTGGTATCCCACCCCAGATTATGTTTCAGGTCACATATACTCTTAATTTTTTCTAGGTTTCTTGTGAGACTTTATATTAATCTGGCAGTTTTTTCTGTTTGCTCTGGTTAGGTGCTTATTAATCTGCCTGGTTCTGACTGTTTTAGATTTTGCAATAGTTTATACTTGTAATATCCAGGGGGTAGATCTGTGTATGTAGATATCTTGCGGAAACCCATTCCAAGTGACCATACTTTCACGATCTTTCTCTGTCTTTTAGTGTGAAGTTTCTCTGCGTGAGCCACGAAGACTACGTTACATTGGTCTCTAGTATCGGCTGCGTTCTGGTTTACATGGTTGATGGATTACTCAAGTTTACTCGGTTGACTACACTTATGATCGGCTGCATCAGAAAGAGGATTTGGGAGGAGCCTGACAGACTGTTATGTTCTAATATGTGTCCCGATTGGTTGATTTTTTCTCTATATGTTTAACTATTTCTTTGCTGCTGGGAGGTTCAGTAAAGAAGGTTAAAGCAAATATTCGCCTCCTGTCTTTAATACAATTTAGATTATTCAGTCACTAAAGCTAGAATAATCCCGAATTATCAGCTAGTGAACAGAGATCACCATATGTGTGCAGTGTAATGTTGTTTATATAAATATAAGGCTACGGAAAGCCTTTGACTGAAATTTGTCAAGGGACATTCTGTTAAAGAAGGTACTTGTAACTCAATATAACTCTGTCATACCAGCACATACCATCGTTTATCAAATTGTAGAGACTTCAATTACAGCTACATTCCCAACAGTATTTGAGGTGACATTATTTCCTATTTAAAGTGATGGACTTTAGGCTGTCATGCTCACAAATTGCATTCACTTTTTCTATTTCTGAAATGATCAATACCTGGTCCAAGTAACATTCACTATTTCTGTTTAAAACAGTCGAATTTGAGTAGTGGGTTAAATAACTAGAAATGTATATGGTGCAGTAAATAGAGAATTAGCGAAATATGGGGTGTGGAGAAGTGTTCTACAATTAAAGGTTTACTCCAACCACCATGATGACCCCTTCAGTAATTGAAGTGGTCATAGTGGTAGGAGTCTAGATGTGCACTGTTTCTGCTTGAATCACAGCACGTTAAGAGATATATTACCTTTTGTGCTGAAGGTTAGTTACACCCCTCTGGCACACGTGAAATTAGCAGCCTAATGTGAATTCTATGCATACTTTCTGTCGGTCGTCAAATCTTACAGCACACTAGAAGATGTAATAATCTTCTCCATTGCATGTAGGACACCTATAAGGGAAGCTTGCTTTCCCCTCCCTCACTCCATGCTATTAAGTAAATACCCATCTAAAAAAATTTTTACAAGAAATTCCTCCCTCCCTCACCTCAGCTCTATGAGAAGTCAGTTATGGGACCCTGGCAGGGCTTCCATGATGTCAGTTGGAGATCTCTGCCGGGAGGTTCCCCTGGTGGTGGATTGCAGGTAATTTTTACAAACCATTTTTTTCCACAAAAAAACAAAACTTTAAGGGGTATGGTGGACTTACCTTGAAATCCCTAATAGGGCATCATTCGTTAAAGAAAACCTCAGGAATAAAACCGGTTGGAGTAACTCTTTAAGCAGCCTATTTTTAAACATTTTCCATGACTTTCCAAATTATAAATTGTTTTATAACTTTTTTTAAATGATGTAAGTACCAGTCATTTTACATTTCCATTATGCTCCCTGCTTTGGACACTTACTGCAGGGATAGAGCGAAGAACCTTCCCTGACTCAGTGGCTTTAAACTTTTAAAGGGACACTCCCGGCAGCTAAACAAGCCAAGCATACATTAAAGCTAATAAGCTCAAATACCTGTGGTTAGTTTATTTTCTTTCAATTGTGTGTAGGCTTTTTTCTGCAGTGCTGTAAAATGTTTTGCTGTTTTCAGCAGTGTAACCCAGCCTCCTTAGCCACCACCCTCTCAATTTTCAACAAGTTTCTGATACCCAGTCTCCGAAAGAAACAGACCTTTTTCAGCAAATTAAAATAGAGGCATGTCTTATCTAGTGTAAGGAATGCTCACAACACAGACTGCACTGCAGAGACAAGGCTAGAGCTAAGTACAGTGTGTGTCATATAGGTTTTGTTACTCCTTTGCCTTAACTTTGTTCTGATTCATTTCCTTCTTTCTTTGATATCCTCCCCCCCATGTTCCCAGCCATTCTATATGTGCCCCTCTTCCTCCCTCCCTGTAATGCAAGTAATACATTCCCTTCCAACCCTGTCAGCCAACCTATCTACCCACTGTTAATTCCTTCCCCTCCAGCCCCTGTTAATCAACCTCCCTACCCACTGTTAACCCCTTCACCACCAGTTCCAGTTATCCACCCATCCAACTGGTAACCTTTTCCCTGCCAGTACCTGTTATCCGCCCATTTAGCTGGTAACCCCATCCCTGCCAGTTCCTGCTATTCACCCATCTCGCTGGTATCCGTTTCCCTGCCAGTCACTGTTATCCATCCCTCTGGTAACCCCTGCCCTGCCAGTCCCTATTATTCACCCATCCCTCTGATAACCCCCTCAGTGCCACTCACTGTTATCCACCCATCCCGCCGATAACACCATCCCTGCCAGTCCCTGTTATCTGCCCATCCCTCTAGTAACCTCTTCCCTGCCAGTCCCAGTACAGTTAGCAGACAGGCGTCATGTATCCATCGTTCTTTGAACTTAGTAGTGCAGTATATGTACAATGTATATATTACAGAGCTCGACAAATCCAAGGTGGCAGGTCGCCATGGTGACCAGGAAATTTGTCCTGGCTCCTGGGATTTGTGATCCTGTTCAGCCCGAGGTGACTGGCTGAGAGCAGAGGCGGGCAGTTGACTAAGTGCAGCGGCAAGGGAGTTGTAATCTCCCTGCTTTGCTCCCTCACGCACCCTCCAGTGATGACAAGTGCCAGGTTATGATGTCACTCTGGCCCTGCATCACTAAACAGTGCACGAGAGGGAGCCGAGCAGGGAGATGACAGAAGCGCCACTGGACCCCAGGGTAACTGATCCACTCCAGCTCTCCCAAAGGTAGGCAGTTTGGGTGGATTTAAATGAAGATTAAAAAAGTAATTATTTGTGAGTGAGTGTGTGTGTCAGTCTGTCAGTGAGTGTGTGTCGGTCAGTGAGTGTTGTCTGTATATGTTTAGGTGACCAGACGCCTTCCAATCACATGGGAAAAGTGTTTTTACTCCCCCTTTTTTCCCATGTTGTGCTGGTGACGTTGTGGCTGGCCCCCACTCCACGGCTGAGATAATCAATCTTGCCGATCACAGCCAATTCAATGCTTCCCCATAGGAAAGCATTTGGGGACTAATGAACTAGCATGTCAAAATACCACTGTGACAATCAACTTCTCCTCGTAGAGATGCACTGAAGCAAAGCATCCCTATAGGGAACATTAACATAGGTGCTGCACAGTGTTAAGCAGTGATCCAAGAAGCACCTCTAGAGGACGTTTAAGTAACTGTCACTAGAGGTGTCACCAGGCAGCAATGTAAACACTGCCTTTTGTCTGAAAAGTCAGTGTTTACATTGAAAAGCGTTCAGGGACAGGATATAGACTTTAGAACAACTACATTAAGGCTGTAGTGATTCTGGTGACTATAGTGTCCCTTTAAGAATTGTATTTTTAGGGGTGAAAAACCTGGCTCCTGCCTTTTTTAGCTTGGGGAAATGTTTGTGTGTGTGTGCACGTGTGATGTGGTATGTAAATTCTAGTGTCTGATTCCAGTATTTGTAGTGTAACTTAGGTTGTATACTTCTTGGGCAGGCAATGTGGGCATGTGTTGAGTTATGCAAATTGCGTGTCATTACTGATTCTCATAGAGAATCACTGGAACATGGCCATTGGTGGACAATCTGGATGAAATACAGGAAGCAGGGAAAAAGCAATAGCGATCAGATGATAGCCGATAGCGATCAGATGATCTCAACCAATGAATGCGAGTTTCTGCACAGAAATCCATAAGTCTAGTTCTGGACTGGCTAAAGACGTCTCAATGATGCTGTCCAGCAAAGGGTTTAAATTCCATATACACAGTGTTTCATTGCAAAACGTTGCATACAGACTCCAAGTACCATGACCACTTCAAATAACCAAAGTACTTGGAGTAATACATTTCTGGTCCGTATCAATGCAAAGTTATACTGTACACATTATCACTCTACATGCACTGGTACATAAGCCTAGTAGACTCATAGTATTAAGAGAAAAAGCACACAAACAACACAGGGTAAATGAGTTCTAAGCAGCATTTCATGTTTGTATACAGTTGACTCTTCTTATATAGGTAATTGAATGTTTGTCCTCTGCAAATTATTCTAACCCTTTGGGAAGGATAGCAAGACAAAGACATTTTGTGAACTGTCTAATAGGAAAGAGTTTCACAAAAAGAACAAAACACACAAAAAAAGGAAATTAAAAAAAAAAAAACTACTGTGAGTAACCAAAACCCAAGCACAATTTAACCCTAGGTTTGTACAGTTAATAAAGTGCTGATATCAGAGCCACCTTAAAGGACCACTCTAGGCACCCAGACCACTTCAGCTTAATGAAGTGGTCTGGGTGCCAGGTCCCTCTAGGATTAACCCCTTTTTTTTTTATAAACATAGCAGTTTCAGAGAAACTGCTATGTTTATAAATGGGTTAATCCAGCCTCTAGTGGCTGTCTCATGCGCATTCAGCCGAAGAGGAGGACCGGAGGCGGAGAGGAGGAGGAGAGCTCCCCGCCAGGCGCTGGAAAAAAAGGTAAGATTTAACCCTTTCCTCTCCCCAGAGCCAGGCGGGAGGGGGACCCTGAGGGTGGGGGCACCCTCAGGGCACTATAGTGCCAGGAAAACGAGTCTGTTTTCCTGGCACAGTAGTGGTCCTTTAATTTAACCCTAGGTTTGTACAGTTTATAAAGTGCTAATATCAGTGCCACCTTAATTTAACCCTAGGTTTGTACAGTTTGTAAAGTGCTGATATCAGAGCCACCTTAATTTGTTAAACAAGGTAAAGAACACAATTCTACTGAATGCTTCTAATCTATTATAGAAGCTTACCGATTTCACTTCCGCTGCTCCCATCCTGAATGCTCCAAAGAATGATGCTGCTTTCTGATGCGACTGCTACCATTTTGTCCTTATCCCCATGTGGTCCTCCAACAACTTTAGCATTTAGGGCTACACGTTCAATAGTCCAGTTTAGGTAAGGACTTGAAAAAACCTGTTGCCAGCCAGAAGACTCCTTTATCCTGTAAATAGGTTAGAACTATCATGATACACCAGCCTATCAAATACACCAGCCTAGCAAAGCATATTAAAGTTACTTTTTAGGCACAATAACCACTTCACCTCATATACTGGTGCCTGGAAATGTTTTTGTTATATTATATATATTAATCCCTTCATCTTAAAATTTAAGGTGTTATTATTTGTCAAGTTTGAGAAAATGTTTGGACAGGATTTAAACAAGCAATGACAAAGTGCAAATATGCAAACTATATCAAGCTGTGACGAGACCAATCTCGCCACTGTGCATTGGAGGAGCCTGGTTGCCTGCCTGCTGCCTTTTGACTATGGACCGGCATTTAAATACTTTATTTTCCTATGCAGAAAGATCTTTTCATGTATTTCTGCCCTGGCGTTCGGTAGATTCTCGGATTTACTGAATGAACTCATTTAACCCAGATAGCTATGCCATGGAGCCTATTCGTGTAATAAAAGACTTTGGTTCCATGGCAATTGAACTGTATGTGTGTGGTCTGAGCGCCATTCAGTAATAATGTGCGTTCAGACCTAAGCTATCTGGGGATATATTGCATGTCTGTATTTTATGTAATAAATGTAACCTTGTGTATTTTATTGTATTTTACGGCCTTTTTACTGCCATGTGCTTAATGGAGTTTTGCCTCTGTCCTTGGAGATAATTGGATTACTTCCCAATTATCTCCAGAATAGAAGACTCTGTGGAAATGGTTTTCGGCAGAAAAGCCATGCTTCTTTTGGTCACAAAGGACTTCGATCTATCTTCTGAACCAATGGACCAATTTGGATGATTTTGACATATGTTTGTATTTGGAGTATGCTGATTCTGAAAATGTAAGTTTGATGTGAATGTGATGTATACTTTTAAAGTTATGAATAATGTGGAAAAAACTGTATTTCTCTGCCTGTGATAATTACATTAACCCATTGTGTAAGGTAATTGTATCACAGGCAGAGGGGAGGATTTTGTGTGGGAGTGTCTGAGTGTATTGTACGTGTTTATTGGTTGTTTTACAAAACCCTGTGGGTGGTACTAATGTGTAAGAATGTGTATATAAGAACAATAAACCCACAGCTCCGCTGGGGGGGGGGTTAGGGGGGGAGGGGGATTATTGTATGCTGTTCCAGTTCGACTGCTAGGAGTGTAAACCTATTTGTATGGCTCTTCCTATTTGGCTGTTTACAGCATTCGTATGTTTGAGAGCATTCGTATTCTTCTCCGGTTCGGTGGATTGGTGTCTACAGTAGCTGTGCCTGTGTCTCTGGAAGGGGAAGATCTACTAAACTGCGGTTTAACCCTTTTATGCCTGGGGGTGCCGTTACACAAACTATATCAGCAATTTCATTAAAAATATTACCATTTGCATTCTATACATGCATGTTCAATTAATTAGATCAATGATTGTCAAGTTTAATACTTGGCTGGCTTAATATCAACTGAATTGCAGGTGTGTAACCTGAACAGTAAGTACACTATAGCGTAAGGAATATATGCTTGTATATGGCGTTCCTCTATTGGTAAATTCCACATCCCACACCTGTCTTTATTTTAATATTTGATGCTCAGAAACTGGAAGTCTAGTCTGCCCAATTTTTAAAATACTTTCATTAGTCCCTGGCCTTATCTTATAGTTAGGATAGCCTTATGTCTATCTCACGCATGTTTAAACCCCTTTACTGTGTTAACCTCTACCACTTCAGCTGGAAGGTTATTCCATGCATCCATTACCCTCTCAGTAAAGTAATACTTCCTAATATTATTTTTAAAATTTGCCCTTCTAATTTAAGACTATGTCCTCTTGTTGTGATAGTTTTTCTTCTTTTAAATGTACTCTCCTCCTTTACTGTGTTGATTCCCTTTCTGTATTTAAATGTCATATCTCCCCTGTCTCGCCTTTCCTCCAAGCTATACATGTAGTTTTACTCTGCAATCCATGAACCAGTTTAGAATGCCTTTATGAGTTTTTTTTTATATTTCTTTCATTTTACATATTTATGTTATATTGTATATGTGTTAATAGATATGGGAGCAAAATTATTTTATAGTAACAATAGAGGTAAAATATTGCACAACAAACATTTGAACAAAATATACATAATGTATTAACACATAATACAAAGAAGTAAGAATAAAATTGATGAAAATAGATTTTCTGACAATACACTTAAGTGATGAATTTACTGCTGTGCCTATCTTGTAAATGTCATATCCTAAAAAACTAATACAAAAATGGGAACCTTTGATGTGGATTTTCGAATTGTTGTCCAATTTTTTAAATGTGGCAATCTTTAACATGGCTGCACAGTTTTTTTAAAAAGTTTTTGTTTTTTCATAAAAAAAAAAAATATTAAAAAAGATTGTAAATGAACGGATTATTCAGTTCCCATAGTAACTTCATGCTGTTCCAAAAGAGAAATTGATCATGCTGTGAAGGACAAGGTGCAATCTGGGAAAATAATCAGGGACCAATAACAAACACATGAACAAAATAAATTGTAAATGAATAATTCATACCTGTAGCAGACCACAAAATGAGCATATGCGGCTACAATCCAGTTGTGATGGCCTGCTACTATTAGCACTTTTCGAGGATCCACTGGGAGCCCTACAAAATACATGTTGAGAGAGAGAAAAAATACAAAGTCACAGCATTTGACAGCAATTCCACAACAAACCTAAAGAAAAATGACAGAACAGGACACTTTCCCAAAACAGTCAAATGATATTGTCTGCAGCTTCTTAATAATAGTCTGCCGTTTGCAATTTAAATCCCTCCCCTCAGCCCACAATAAAGTAAAATTATAGGTTGTTTGTGATGTTGCCATCTTGAATGTCCCCAATAGAAAAGAAATTGGATTTTCAAAATGAGAGAGGGCGGCCGGACTGCTTTGTGGGATGAATGCAACCTTGAAGCAGAAACAGAGTTTGTGTTCACTGTACTTCCATTTATCTCCAAGTCAGGTATGTTGCTGGCAAGTTCCATAATTGCATCACCATCAACAATCCATCAATGTATCTCAGATCCGAACTCATGAGACCATCCTCCAGTGAAATGCGGCTATTGAAGTTGACACGTTCACTAAATCATACGTCTCTTAAGTAGAAACTGCCAGCCATACTTAATAACTATAGTTTTGCTCAAACACAGCTATGTCTACAACTACATCGCTTTTAAACATTTGTTCTGTATTTATTTTCCAGGATAACGACTGTGAAAAGCTTTGTTCGGGGCTCAGATGGAATTTTACTCATGAAATGACTAAAATGTTAAGATGTCACTGAACAACAGAACTGCAATAGGGATCAAAATGGCTTCCCATTTATTGTCAATAGTGCGCACATTTTGTTAGAACGAATGGTTATTACAAGTATTAAGTGCAATGTGTGGGTTTTAAGCTGTACAAGGTAATGGAAAGCAGCCTCATGGAGTGAACAAGGAAATCTCCTGAAATTGAATACGAGATGGGGAAAATAACATAGATAGCAGCTGTGTTATGTATGCAAAATACTTCAGTGGCTGTTGTGCATATGTTCTGAAACAAGTCCATACAAAACACTCAGCAGGACAGCCTTCTGATGTCATCTGCAGTGCTCCTATCTTCTGTGACTATTAAATCCTAAATTTAGCTTTTAGGATCGGAACGTGAGAGCATAAAGAGGTGATAAAACGCAACTCAAAAAACCTTCTTTGTCAAAAAAAAAATAGATGAGATGCAATAAAAATCTAGTTTGTTTTTTAAAGGCCTACTATATACAAATATTTCTACTTATTTTAACTCTAGCAACTATCATAGCTTGTAGTGATTCTGCAAAACACTATATCATAGAGTGGTATGAGGTTAAATCTACCCAACTAGTGAAAATACACATCTAAAACAACACGCAAGCTGTTTAGTACATCTGAAGCGGGGACAATACTTCTCCTGCTGTTCAACATTGAGCTAGTTGTGTAGCTAATAATAACACAAGTTTTACTTTATTTTACTTTACTGTTACATACGAGGCTACAGTATTGGAATAACGTATTTACACAATATAAATACCGCTGTTCACTTTTAGATTTTTGCTGGAACAATATGCACAAGCAGCATTACTACACGCTGGCATTGTTATTCACTTACGTGCGAATTCAAAGTGAGTTTAAAATTCATGGACAAAATAGCCAAAGTCAAAAATAATGTGTAAGTCAGGTATGCTTCCAGTTTGGCTACTTTGGCCTAAAATGTGGGATATCTTGGCACAACCTAAATCTTGTAATCTATACATCTATGTAAAGTACATAAGGCTATCTCAATAATACTTTCCTCACTAGTATCTTGTGCATTAATGGAAAGGTTATTTTTTTCAGCACAATTTTTAGACACTCTGCAAAAGAATAAGAAAAAAGTGATCATACACTCAAAGTATCTAGCTGTGGTGTACATAAATCCTGGGCTTGCAGCCACCGTGCACGTACATCCTGGGCTTGCAGCCACCATATACAGACATTCCGAGCAAACAATAAACCAAAACATACATGCCAGAGGGTACATACATTGCAATAATTGTACAAACATCCTAGGTAAGAATGACTTCCATAAAGTATAGAACAAAGCCCTTACCAAGTCTAACTACTCCTTCTGCAGCTACAAGTGTTGGCTGTACAGCAGTTCCTTGGGCAGTTCCTTCACAGAGTGTTGGCCCTGCATTACCATCTGGCAAAGGGTCACACATCAATTTACGACTGGGAATAGCTGGAGATAGAGTGTAAATAAACTGTTTGAATGATAGGACTTTATAAAAATATATATTGTTGGAAATCTAACGGATCAGAAAAAAAAAAGTACAAAAAAACAGGACTGAAACTGGTGTGAAAGGTAGTCCCTGCAATGGCACACATGAACCTACACTTATTTGAGATGCAACTAATAGAATGCATTACATGATTTTATCTAGGGATTCTAAAACATACCACAATAAAAGAACAGCTAAATCAAAACTTTGATTTAGGTCCAGTTCAAATATTCCGTTTTTAAAATAAGTTTTGTTTAAATATAATTACTATACATAAAGCTGTTTTGCTGTCTCTTCTCCATACAAAAGAAGGCTCAATCCAAATTTCAGAATTTATTAATTTTATTAAAATGAAAAGGACATGCGGCTAGGACATACAGGGAGCAGCAAAAGGACCACACGGACACTTTTCTTGGATTCAATTTTGAATTCAAAATTAAAACATTTTTTTAATGGAAGCTGTGTCATGGCCAGGGAAGGTGTGGCTAGGGCTACATAAACAAAAACAAAAGTGATTTAAAGGGACTCTATAGGCACCAAAACATACTTTGCATAATGAAGTGGTTTTGGTGTATATTCACTCTCACTGCTATATTCTCTGTCATTTAGGAGTTAAATCACTTCATTTATATAGTTCTAGTCAAACCTCCCTGCATGTGACTTGCACAGCCTTCCTAAACATTTATTGCAGAGAGAGATCTAAGGTTTAAATTTCATTTATTATACATTCCATTTAATTTAGAATTCCTTATCTCCTTCTCTGCTAATAGCCTTCCAGACCCTGCAGGAGGCTCTTGTATGTGTGTGATTAAAGTTCAATTTACAGAGCAGGAGATAAAAACGTTTAAAGCAAGTTAACTTTTGATAAAAAATGAAACCTTTTTTTATGCAGGCTGTGTGAGTCACAGCCAAGGCAGGTGTGGCTAGGGCTGCATAAACAGAAACAAAAGTGAATTAACTACTAAATGGAAAAGAATTGAGCAGTGAGGCATGATCTATACACTCAAACCGCAACATTAAGCTAAAATGTTCTGACTACGAAATGGCATAGAACTGAGTAGTATGACTGTAGGGACATAATCCATACTCCACAGCTGCTGCATTAAGCTAAAGTTGAATTGGTGCTTAGATTGTCCCTTTAAATTGAACCACAGTTTGCTTGTTTTTTTTGTCTTTTTTATGGACAGTGTTCTTTCATTTCTTTCTTACAAAAATGTTACCTGGTGGGGGTAGGTATCCATGAAATAAGACGCTGCCACATGATGACCTCTCAAGCTCCTCACAAAGTAGCAATCTTCTTACTATAAAAATATACACAGGACTGTTAAATCAAAATATACCAGACAATTATCCCAAACAGTTCAACTTTTGTAAAAATATACTTGTGTCACAAACGTAGCTCTGTACACTTTAGAAATGTGTTGCTTACAGAAGAGGCTTCAAATTGGGGCAATTAAAGTGGGAATCAACAAATGTTTCCGTAAATTCCTTTTTATGGTAGGCTGCATGCACTGCTCATATTGCACATATACATACAATGAAGATATATTGTGAAAATCTATTTACTTCCCTATAAGTAGAAATGCATTTTATGTAGCAAAAATAGAACAGAAATTCACACTATGCATTATAGAAAAATGTTCTAGTTTCTAGTTTCCATTTTTTATTATCAGGACATTTACAAAGTTGGGCGTCAATGTACACATAAGTTACCCAAAGGAGTGATTCCATAAAATTCTGCTTCGTGACGTAGAACATTCAAACTGACGCCCCTAAAACGAAAGAATACAGAGTCATAAACATAATACCAGTGGTAGAGCAGCGTTATTTTACATAAATCAAAACAGGGGTATCAGCCCAAAATATTGTCAATACACAAAGCAAACTAAGTGTATGGGATCAGAGAAATAGCGTTAGGTACCACTGTCCAAAGACATGGAGCCCCAAACTCGGAAGTGGGTACCCACAGAAGGGACTGTAAGGCGCTCTGCCCAGTTGGGGTGTGTCATGTATGTATCAAGTAGTGTTGCATACCATAGTTAATTTAGACTACTGCTAGATTCTATTTAAGCTATGGCTTTCATTCTTGCTGCACTTTTAGGAGTGGGCCACAGTATTCCTTTGAACTATGTGTAGGCGGTATCCCAAGTATAAGAGGAAAAAGTATCAAGGCTTTTCCATGAGAATGGAAAGGGAGGGTCAGGTGAAGAGAAACTAAAGAAAGAAGAGGTGAGGTAAGAGAAATTTTTATGTTTCACTCTCTCAAGCGGAGGTATCTCATCTTTCAGCCAATACTGAGCGAGAGATCTGTGAGACGCCTACATGATTCTATTCATGAGTTTATGCTTGTGAAAGCTGAATCAATTTGAAGGTTTGGATAGAATGAATTTCCAAGGATTCAAGTGGACTGTTCTCTGGAGGATGCGGGATGTAAGAGATCTCATTCCTTCCCAGAATGATGCCACTACCAGACATGACCACCACATGTGATGATAAATGTTCCTGTGTCCACAACACCTCCATCGTCAAGACTCAGCCTTCCGCATATTAAATAATTTAACAGGTGTGGTGTACCAGCAGAACAGGGTTTTAAATAATTGTTCCTGCAACGTAACACAGATGGAGGATTTAGAGTTTGCCTCCCATACCCCTCCAGCCCACCCCCTCGCCCCCCAATGTCTAATTCAGGTCTTGTTCCCACAGTTCAGCGTATAAGAGTATGCCCTAATCGTTTTATTAAGTGTAGAGGTGTGTGTAGATCTTGGAGATCAACCCATTTTGGGGGGCTTCCTATGTGCATAGACTTTCGAATATCGTTAGGGAAATCTGGGTAGCTTGTTTCGTGTTGCTACGAGCAGCGAAGTCTCTTAATTGAATAGATCTGAAGTGATCTCTTAAGGACATTCTTACCCTTTGTTGTATGAAGTAGTTGTTTTACGATAAGTAACCACATTTGCAGTTAGGCATAATCCAGGTCCCTGAAGTCTTTAGGGTTAATGCCAGGAGAAAAGGCTTGTGTCTTAGGTACGGGGTCGGAGCGGAGGTCAAGGAGAACTTTGCTCCGAAGTGGGGTCCAAAATGCGAAGGGAGTTTAGGACTGCTGTACAATTGGTGTGTAGTACTGGTGTCTGTCCCCTTGGTACACTTATGTAAAATAGAGGGAGATCAGAAAGCTGCGAGTAGCGACTCCAGAACTACTTGCTTCCTTTGATCTGGAGGGGAATGCCACATGACTATTTGGGTCAACTGGGCAGATAGGTAAAAGATATATAGATGAGGTAGCCCCAGCCCACCTGCCTGTCTAGGCTGGTATAAAATCCAACAGGCAACCCTGTTCCTTTTGTTTTGACAGAACTGGCAAAAGCTGAAGTAGAAAGACCAATGTGAGGGGGGCGATAATCATTTTTACCACCTATTCAGGAGATATGGCTTGTCCACCCATATGTCTAGGTCTCTGAACAGGGCTCAGGAGAGTCATTATTTTCATATAGTGTGTTAGGCCCGGCTGTTATGTAAATTCCCAGGTTTTTAAATGACTCCATAGTAAACCAGATGGGATAGGTAGACTTAATGAGTGCCATGCTCGCATTGCCGAGGCATTTGTAAGGTTTAGTTTATAACCTGAGAGTGTGCCAAAAGTTTTGAGAGCAGAGTTCAAATACACGTTTGCACAATTTTCATTGTGCTGCCTGTCTGCGAGAGATTTTCATTTTTTTTTGTTTAATATATTTGATAGTATAAAATTTACTACACAATAGACTTACATTTTTTTTTTCCGCTTAACATTTTAATATCTTCAAGGTAACAATATGTGTTATATCCACTTTATAAATAGAGAGGTCAGGTTGGAAATGACATTGTATGCACTTCGAGTGGTTAATATGCGTATATAATGGCAACTCTGCCCTTTAGTAGGTGCCTAAAACACACTTTTTATGTATTGTAAAGCCTACGTAGTGTTTGTCTTACTGTGTAAATATTTTATATTAACTATCCCACCTTTTTTCTTTTTTTAGAACACTTGTCAGTCAATTCTTTTACAATTGACTATCTTAGGTCATCTGTTAAAATGAATGGTCCCCCCTTATCTGTTAAACGTAGACATCGCACTAATCCTTACTTTTATTTCACTGTCGAAACAGTCCAATCCTTCCCCACTAAGGATTGGATGACTTTTGTATCATCAAATGTTTTTCATGGACAAAAAAGGGGTTTATTAACACCTGCTAGGTAAGTTGATTAACCTCTAAAGTTCAATTTGAAAAAATAAAAAACAACAAAAAAACAAAAAAACAAAATCCCTTTTTGTCTACAGTTTTCTTTTTCTTATTTTCCTATTTTAAACCCTGCTTTCCAATTTGCCATATACCATTTTAAAATATGGAAAAACAACGGTCAAAGAATTTTAAATGAACATAATACAGAAAGAAGATTTTTTTTCCCCTTACCTTAAATCAAGCTCCTTTGTTCGGAGAAAGTTTAAAATTGGTGCAAAAGCAGTTGGATCTCGATCAATAAATATCTGTTAAAATAAATAAATAAAAATGACCACAAGAAGAATTACAGTAAAATAAATAGCAAGAACTTACTGGTAGAAGTGTTAATTCCAAAAACACACGTCCCATTTCCCCATCACCAATAAACTTCCACTTACGTTTTCTTGAATATGCATTTTATAGAGCCAATTAAACTTAATAGACCTCTTAACATATTCATGAAAAAACACTTAAAACCTTAAGTAAAATGCAATATATTTCCAAATCATTATTGCCCCGTAAAGATTTTTTTCTTTTTTTTATCATTACACTGCAGAATGGAAGCACTATGTCAGTTTTGTCGCAGGAAGTGAGTATGAGGCATAAATATGAATTTGAGATAGGCCATATCTACAATAGGATTACATTAAAGATGATCAAGAGCACGAATATTTAATTAGAAAATTAGACTCTGTTACTTAAACAAGGACTTGACAAATTTGCTTTGAATCTAGGAGGCAGCTAAAAAAAGTTAGGAGACTATTTTCTTTTTAACATCGCTTTATTTTCAACAACAAAAACACTATAGTCACCAGAACCACTACAGCTTAATTTAGTGATTGTGGTGTCTATACCCTCTCCCTGCAGGCTTTTATATTGCTGCCTAGTAATACCTCTAGTGGTAGTAACTCTCGCAACCACTAGAGATGCTTCCTAGTCAGTACTGCACAGTGTGCAGCGTCTCCACGCTCTGCACGGAGGCGCTGAACATTCTCCATAGTGATGCATTCATTTTAGTACATCTCTGTGGACTGGTGCAGCGTGGCGTTTTGCCATGCATGCACCAGAGCCTCCCAATGCTTTCCTATGAGAAAGCATTGGTTTGGCTGAGATCATCAAGACTGAGGATCTCGGCCATGGGCCGGGGCCACCCGTGGCAAGATAGGCACGACATGAAAAAAAAAAAAAAAGGTAAGTAAAAACACCTAAATAATTAGTTTAACATTATAGTGCAGGAATACAGGTTTGTAGTCCTGACACTTTTGTGTTCCTATAAATGTACACATAAAAAAGACTAGAACCAAACGTCATAGGCATTTAACTTATTATTAAGATAATAAATATATTCTGATGTGACACACCAGATGTTTTATGCAATGTATAAGTTTTTTCACTTGGCTTTTTGTGGCCATGAACTTGCCTTGTATTTTTAGAATGAAAGCATGAATTCTCGCACATATTTACTGACAGACACAAACATACACACAAATATTTTTTTAATTTAAGTCCACCCAGCCTCCTTGCCTTTGGGAGAGTTGGAGTGGATCTGATCCAGTCATCTTCAAGCTCTTCCTGCTCTGCTACCTTGCTCATTGTTTAGAGATGCCGGAATAGCATCATACCCCAGTATCACAGCAGGGCACGTGAGGGAGCAGAGCAAGAGGAGCAGGAAGATTACTGCTCCCCTGCCACCTGCCTCCACTGCTCACTGCCCCCCAACTAAGGAGGTGGCCAGTGTTGAAAATGCTGACAAACACCCACGTGCAACGACAAAAGTTCTAGTTGCCATTGCAAGAGATTAACATTGCATTGCTGCTGCCTGGGATTTGTTGAGCCCAGAGTGAACCTAAATTCTATTATTTCATAGCCCCCCAAAAAAACACAAAGAGAATAAATGTTGAAATTATATATTTTTTTTATTGAGTTGCATATAAAAAAGTAACATATCAAGATAAGTAATGTTAATTCTTTAATACCAATTAAAAGCAGGTTGATATTTCTCCATTGCTATGTAACATTGTATTTCACTGATGCATAAGATTTGCTAAACTATATTGTTTGTCGGTTTTATGTAATGGGAGATTCAATGGAGCTTATGTACCAAACATTACATTGGGTCTATAGCAGTGATGGCTAGCCTATGATGCCTGTGCACAGCATAGAGGTGCATGCACTCTTTCAGCATGTATCAGCAATCAAAGTCAGAAGCAATCACAAGCCAGTTTGTTTAAAGATACTATTGCTGATAGCAGAGAGAGGTTCATCTAATTACAGTGAAAGTTCTCCAATATGAATCAACTTATTTTGATAAATTATGCAAAATCATTATTAGTCAATCATTTTTATTTATATAGTGCCAATATTCAACAGCATTTTACAGTTTTGCATTTGGGATATAAAAAAAAACAGATACATTAGTTTCATCAGAAATATATAGAGTAAAAGGCAATACTGAAAAAAGCTTACAATCCAGAGGACAGGGAGTAAAATAAAATGGAAGCACAATAGGACAGAAGGCAAGTAATACCATGCATGATGGCTAGTAAAATGTATGGAAAATAAAATATGTGGAAAAGGAGGGCAGTGGAAAGATGAGAGAGGAAACCTGCTTCTATCAAGCATATCCCATTGTAAAACCCATAATAAAAAGAATATGCATTGTAAGGGTTCATAAAACGAACTCTGGTTTATATAGTTCTCTCATTTCTACCAAAGGATATACGTACAATGACAGTAATTTAGAACATTTTACCTTCAAGCAGAAATGTTTACAATTACCACTAGATGGTGCAGTAGACAATAAAACCAAGCAGTATGATGAAACAGATTATACAATAGACTCAGATAACCAATTATAAAGCCTTACTAAAAATCTGATGGGATACATTTTGATTAGTCAGCACTAGCATTCAAAAACCATCTGTTCTTTGGCTTCTGAAAGACTGAAATGTGTAATTCTAGAACGTACACAATCCTTCAATAATCTACAATAAAAAGTTCTATTTGTGAATATGCACAAGATTATTCCCAATTAAAAACATTAGAGAGCGAAAAAATTAGCCTGAAAGAGGAATTACTTTGAAAGTGATGGTGCATTACAATAAGCTGTGCTTTTATGCTTTGGTTTTTTTTTTTAGTAGGGAGCAGTCATATCTAGACACCCAATAAATGGGTAAAAGGTCCAATACTTGTCTGTATGTGGCCTGTGACTGCGTATGCAGGGAGTCCAGGAAGATGCATGACAGCACCTGAAAAAGGACATGTAGCATAATGACTGGAATGCACTGGAGGTGCAACTTAAATTTGCCTCTCACCTTGCAACATGTCAGTTTACCATGTGAGGGAAACAGAAACTACCACCACCGGAAACAGATTTTGATTTAAAATTTAGACTTTTGATTTATTTTCGCCTTTCAAAGCCATGTTTGTCCTGCACATTATATTAAAGCAGCAGTGTCATTTGTGAGATTTTCACAAAAAATTTTTTTCTGAAAAACCTGAAAGAAAGCTTTAGCATTACACTGACATATAAAGCAAAAAAAAAAATATAAGAAAAATTAAGGATTACTTTGTATTATGAACAAGATGATTTTTTTAACAAAACACGGCAAAAAAAATGCTGGAACTTTAACAGTTGTCACTGCTGTCTGACAGCTGATGAGCTGATGTGAAATGGCTTTATACTTTTTGTACATTAAATATCTATGGCACTGCCCCTCACTGCGCTGCAGCATTTACTTAGGATCCTGCACTTTTGCATACACCGCTATTTTTTTTACTTTTGCACATGTATGACAGTACACTAGAGACACAGTTCCTGTTAGATTAAACCTCTAGGTTCTAAAAACCAATAAAGAAGGTAGTGGAGAGAGGAGAAATGATCAGTTAAGATCCCTCTCTCTGTCACTATAACAAGTGACGGTTACAAAATATTAAAAAAAAATTGGCTTAAAGATGAGTCTGTGTACTTACAATGCCCACTGAATGGGACAGCAAGGTAGGAAAAGGAGGAGGAAGTAGGGACTTCTTCCTCTCTCAGTGTTACATTATTATTATTTTTTTGTTTCTTGGCAAGCCAGAAGCCATGTCACATATACATTTCTCTCATATATTTAAAAAAGTCAAGTTCTTCGTATCTTATGGAAGATCTGGTAAAAGTCTTTACAGATCATTTTTGTGTTTATGCCAAAAAAATGCCATGCAAGAGGATGCCATTTTTAATAGCCATCACTCCGAATGGCTGATGGGAAAAGTCGAAGCAGGAATGTTGGAAATAAACCAATATTAAGGTTTTGCCATCTCTAAAAGCGAAATAACACGGAAGATGTACTTACTAATCCTGGACGGTCAGGAGGCCTCCACCTTTAGGTTCCCAAATTGTAGTAAACAAATGAAAGAATCCTTAGTCCGAACTGTGCTGGTAATGGAGTATATTCAACTTATAATACTGACGAGGGCTCCACAAATACCTCCCAAAAGGTCAAAACATGGCCAGTTCAGTTTTGCAAGTGAATAAACTTTAATTCCAGTATAATTTGGAGTAAGGATTCTTTGATTTGTGTGTGTAGTTTTTTTTGGTTTTTTTACTATATCCAAAGGCATGAATAAAACCGCAATTCCAATGCAACCTAACGGTAGCTTGTAATAAAGAATCCTTCTATGGATAGAGTGATACTAAACAAAAGGAAATCCCTTCAAAGGAACACTATAGTGTCAGGAATACAAACATGTATTCCTGACACTAAAGTCCTAAAAAAGCTGTTTCGTGGCTGACCCCAATTAACAAGGTGATTTTACTCACCTTATTTCCAGCATAACACCGGTCTTGTCACAGCTGGCCCCGCCCCGCCCCGCCTCCTTGGCTGAGATCATCAAATTTGACGATCTCAACCAATTTACCATAGGAAAGCATTGGGAGGTTATTGTGCATGCGTGGCAAAATGCAGTGCTGTGCCAGTCAGCATTTTCCCATAGAGATGCATTGAATCAATGCATCTCTATGGGGAGCGTTCAGCATCTCCATGCAGAGGGTGGAAATCCTAAATGTCAGTGCTGAAAACTGCAGCACTGACCCAGGAAGCACCTCTGGTGGCTGTCTGAGTGACTGTCACAAGAGGTGTTCCTGGGCAGTATTGTAAACATTGCCTTTTCTCAGCGACATGCTGTAGACACCAGAACAACATTAGGCTGTGGTTCTGGTGACTATAGTTTACCTTTACATTCACTCATTATTAATGAGTTACTATAAGCACCATAAGCACTTTAGGGAAAACTATGTAGGTGAAACTTAGCCATTGAAAGGACCACCTCGCACAACAGAGAAGTCACTTATCCAATCATGCCAGAAATATTAACTCTAGGTATCATACAAGATATCAATACTGGTAAAAACAAAAACTTACAGCTCCAGTTTCATCCCGTAGTGTTGAAATTCTTCCACTTAGCAGACTGCAAAAATTTAAAATTTGAATTAGATAATATGCACACCAATTTTAATATTGTACGTTTACATTCAAAATCTTTAGTATCATAATACACATATATTAGATTTTCTAAGGATACTCTAACAGTAGTAATATTAAAGATGGAAAAATATCAATTATGTATTGAGGGCAAAATATCATCACTCTGTGTGTATATAATGCAGAGTGTGTGTGTGTGTATATAATGCAGAGTGTGTGTGTGTAGTGTAGTGTAGTGTGTGTGTGTGTGTGTGTGTGTGTGTGTGTGTAAACTGGGTGGGGGGAGGGCATTTTTATTATTTTAATATTTTTAAAATAATTTATTATTATAATTATTTGTTTCATTTTATTTTTTAGCCCACCCCCCCACCCCTGCTTGTTACCTGGCCAGTGAGGGGGGCTCTCTCATTCCCTGGTGGTCAAGTGGCATTGGCTGTGCAGTGGGGGCTGGGAGCAAGCTGTTACTTACCTTTTTTTAGCAGCTCCGATCACCTCCGTTCAGCTTCCCCGTTCAGCTCCCAGTGTAAGTCTCGCGGTCTGCGTGCCCCGGGTCTCGCGAGACTTACACTGTGAGCTGAACGGGGGAGTAAGGTAAGCAACAGCTTGCTCCGGCCCCCATTATAAGCCCGGCGGTCCTGGTCTGTTTTATGGCAATGTAAGTTGCCATAATACAGACAGTGACTCGAGTATAAGCCGAGGAGGGCTTTTTCAGCACAAAAAATGTGCCGAAAAACTCGGCTTCTACTCAAGTATATACGGTACATTGATATTTCTCTTATTTTCAAGTATGTCCTGGGGAGCACAGACTAATACAATAGTACACATACAATAGAAGAGATACAGTGCAACTATAAATACACTTTATATAGCAGATATATACAGTTACACAGTAACAATGAAGCAGTCAGTTTTTAAAGTGACTGTCACCTAAAACATACCTTTCTCCTATTGTTTCCTCTTCCTCTTTCCCAATCTGTTCTTATTTTCTGAACTATTTCAATTTAAAACATAACACAAAGAAGGGACTACTTTGTCTTATGTATTTTTCCAGCGCTTGACAAATTTGACAAAAGAGTGGAGTCTAACTAAGCACCACTTAGAGAGAATTGTCCCATGTGATCGGTGGGAAGCAGGGAAGCTAAACAGTTAAAGAGGCACTATGGGCTCCCAGACCACTTCAGCTCATTGAAGTGGTCTGGGTGCAGTGTCCCTATTGCACCTAGTGCTGCAATTTCCAGAGAAACTGCAGTGTTTACATTGCAGCACTAAGTCTGCCTCCAGTGGCTGTCTCCCAGATGGCCACTGGAGGCGCTTCTGGATAGTAATGGACTTATGGTCCAGTATCTGATGCTGGACGTCCTCACGCTCTGCATGACGAAATCCAGCCTCTGATTTTTTTCCCCATAGGAAAGCACTGATTCAATCCTTTCCTATGGGGAGGTTTACTCGTCGCGGGATGCCAGAGGAGGCGGAGTCACGAACCCAGCACCGAGTGACATCAGTTCTGGGATCAGGTAAGTAATTAAGGGTTTTTAAATCTTTTCTTCACCTGGGCGGGGGGCAGAAGGAGCTTTAGTGCCATGAATACAGCTTTGTTTTCTTGGCACTTATAGTATCCCTTTAAGCACTATAGTGTCAGGAATACACATTTGTGTTTCTCATACTACAGTCTTCCTTTATGCAGTAGCTATAGCGATGGTGGAGAATTTTTACAAACCAGTTATTTTTGCAATTATGTTTTAAATTCACTACCATTCAATATTTAGTGAATAAATATCTATGTTTTATCCACTTGTAAGTGGATTTTGGTAAACCGATACAGACACGTTGCTTAACACTAACTAAATACATCATCTGAATAAAAAATTTCCAACTCAATATTTTGGCCTACCCTTTCCAATTTATTTTAAATTGATTATAATTCACTGTTTAATAAAAAAAAATTTTTTAAAAATTGATAAATTATAAGAAGACTCATGTGTTTTTCACTGAAGTGTGAATTCAAAGTGAATTTTAAATTGTAGTCCCAAGTAGCGAAACTGAAGCATATTTAAAGGAGCACTATAGGGTCAAGAACACAAACATGTATTCCTGACCCTATAGGGTTAAAACCACAATCTAGCCACCCTGGTCCCCATTATGCCTCCCTAAAAATAGTAAAATCTTACTTGTATTCAAGACTGAAGCTGTAACTCTGCATGCCGTTTGCCTCAGAAAAACAAGCTGTCTGCTGACATCATCAGAAGTGGTGGCCTGATCCAATCATAATGCGTCCCCATGGGATTGGCTGAGACTGACAAATATGCATTTTTTTTCATTGGGAGTCTGTATAAAAACAGCTTGCAAAAGGGGCAGAGCCAGCACAATTCAAACACAGCAATGGCCAATCAGCATCTCCTCATAGAGATGAACTGAATCAATGAATCTCTATGAGAAAAGTTCAGTGTCTCCATGCAGAGGGAGGAGACACTGAATGTTTGGATGCATTTTAGGCAGCCATGACCCAGGAAGGATCTCTAACAGACATCTGAGGAGTGGCCAGTGAAGTTATCACTAGGCTGTAATGTAAACACTGCATTTTCTCTGAAAAGACAGTGTTTACAGCAAAAATCCTGAAGGTAAGTATTCTACTCACCAGAACAAATCCAATAAGCTGTAGTTGTTCTGGTGACTATAGTGTCCCTTTAATATGAAAATCCTGTTGAATTCTCACTATAGTGAGTGACTTTGTAACTTATTTTTTTAATAGCACCCCATCTCAACAATGTAAAAAATAGTCATGCAGTTTAACTAACCTGGAAAAGAAAGAGTCGGGAATCCACATTAGTGTTTGCCTTGATGTACTGAACCTGAAAAAACACAAAATAAAATTGTTGTTTAGACACAGACTGCAGCAGGATGCTTAATACTAACACAACAATTCTGGAGTATTTCTACACTTTCTTGGTTACACAAAGGTTGGAATTTTACAAAATTGGCATCACTTTTTAAATAAAGTAAATGTGTACTATAAAATAATTATTGCTTGGAGCAATAAATGTAAAAAAATAAACAACTTTCAAAACTTCTACTGAATTTGAACTCTTGACTCTACTTGTGTTCCTTTATATACACGACTAAATCATTCTAATGCAATACTATGTCCTGGACATTTGTAGATAAATGAGAAAAGTAGAGTTTATATTGGCTCAAGACAATACATTTTGCAATCCCTACACCACTAGCTCCGGTCACAAAGCCACTAGGGGCTTCACACTATAATAGATTTAACAATGAGTATATAAGCAATGAGATTTATGGTGTCCACACCTCAAAAGAGAGTAGCGTGCTAGTTAAACAATATATCATATACACTGGCCCTTATAGAGTCAGTATTCCATGAGACACAGAAGGAGACAAGAAATAAAAATAATAATATTGCTTTTAATTATATGTTTTATGGTTTATGTATCTGGATTTTTTCAAATCAATGTAAACTAAGATTATATAAATGTGTGTATAAAGGAAAAATTATTTCAATAAAGAGAAATTTAAAACAAAAAAAATGATATGTGATATAAGCTAAAAACATCAAACTCACATATGAGACTATTTGTTTTGCAGTGATTAATTTTGTTAATCCAAACAAGGAACATTCAGACTTTAGTTAAAAACTCTGAATTACTTAAAGGGACACCTCTGCTCAAAAAAAAAAAAAAAGAAGAGAAAATGAAATGAAAGTGAAAATGAAAACATGCATGCATTCAAATATGCATTTATTCATTGGGAGTCTATATAAAAATAGCTTGCAAAAGCTGCAGATATCTTGTCTGCAGCCTTTGCAAACCCTTCCCCTTTTTCCCCAACCCAGACTTTCTGTGCATGTCCTATCACAGGCTTCGCAATGCAGCTCAATGAGAAGTTTTTGAAAGTTAAGTACTCGGAGGTGGGAGGGAGAGAGGCTAAGGATGTAGTAAGTTGGAGAAATTCTGAGAGAGTGTATAGCTAGGATATGCAAAAGGCTGCAGGTGCAACTACCCTGGCCCACATCAATGGAATTAAATCAAACCACTGAAAGTGATTTGGTTGCAATTTGGCGGTTTGTGCAAACAGGGCTGAAATTTATATGCCTTTTGTGAATAGAATGAACCATTATGCATGCATAAGTATATGGGAGCATTTGCTTCAGCATGGTCCTAAAGGCTGGCTCTTTACCAGGCAGGCCCATTATGGGCATTACTATTGATGTGGTTCACCCTGTCCTCATTCCATGGGTCTCATGTTGGGAGGTGTGGCATATGGTATTGAGCCTTGTCCTGCATTGTTATGAATCATTATAGTTTCACTCTGATAGTAATGTTCAGATAGAGAGCAAAGTTCTGCAAGCAATTAAAGGAGAGCAAAATCAGACAGTGTATATTACACTTGTTTATCTTGAATGTGTATCCCAGACACTCCCTTTTATTGCAAATGCCAATAAAGAGACACTAAGCTTTTGAAGTTTGGAGTCTTTCCCTCTGTCCTTCTTTATTGTGTATATGTTTGGTGGGTGTCAGCTGGTTGTAATGTGTGTGGTGTGTGAGGCCGCATGTAATGTGCATAGTGTGTGCAGTGTATGCTGGTTGTATGAAATGCACACAGTGTGTACTAACTGCATGTGATGTGTGTAGTGTGTGCGGTGTATGCTGGCTGTATGAAATGCATACAGTGTGTACTAACTGCATGTGATGTGTGTAATGTGTGCGGTGTATGCTGGCTGTATGAAATGCATACAGTGTGTACTAACTGCATGTGATGTGTGTAGAGTGTGTGGTGTATGCTGGCTGTATGAAATGCATACAGTGTGTACTAACTGCACGTGATGTGTGTAATGTGTGCGGTGTATGCTGGCTGTATGAAATGCATACAGTGTGTACTAACTGCATGTGATGTGTGTAGAGTGTGTGGTGTATGCTGGCTTTATGAAATGTATACGGTGTGTACTAAAAGCATGTAATGTGTTTGTGGTGCGCTTGTCGTATGTAACGTGTGTGGTTTGTGCTGGCTGCATATAGTGTGCATTTGTGTTGTGTGCTAACTATATGTAGTGTATGGGTACTCTCTTTTGGTTGCCCGCTCCTGCTTAGCTTTCCTGGTGGATTTTCCAGGCTCCCTGGTTGTCCTGCTGGGTGTCATATTCCCTGGCAGTCTAAATGGTAAAGAGAGGTCTGCAGCCCTGGCGAGTGCAGATTTCAGGAATAGTTCCTTTGCAGTTTGCTGTCAGTCAGAAAGCATGCTGGGAATCCTGGAAGCTGCACTCAGACTCATAAGAAAGAGCCAGGAAAGAGCGATTACCGAGGTCTGCGCCCACTAGAGGTGCAGGCATCACACTCCCTACCATGAACTTGTCTCTGTATAGCAGTCCTGCTGCTTGCCTGTGGCAGAGCTAACGGTTAAAAATAAATAAATATGGATGCCCAGCGCCTGAAATACATGTTTCGGACATCAGGCAATACAAAGTCCACATCGCTTAACCAAATCATTTTCTTCTCTATGTGTTTGAACACTTCTCTGGGTTGTCAATCAGCCCACTAGTAAACTCCCTTAACATCAATTTTGTGCAACTTCTGTGTCTGGCAACAGAATTTACAGCATGCTAACCCCAGACAAGGTGGATAGATGGCAGGCCCTCTCTTACACTGCCAGTAGTGGCTCAGTACAAACAATAAATAGCAGTAGAAACAGATTTATTCAGCAGTGATGGAATGTTATCCTTATGAACTGCATTGAAATTATTTCTGCCCCATATGATAAGTCCCTAAAAATTTATAGAATGGCCATCCTGTTGCTCTGATGTAATGTCACTTGGCACCCCAGCTGTCCGCGGAATTCCTTCACCTTAATGTTTGCCATATCAACTACTATGAAGTAGAGATTCCTTCCTTTTAGCACCCCAGCTGTTACACACTAATTTCTTCCCCCCATATGTTCTGCAAGACACATATAAACCTATTTTTAAATATGTTTTTCTCCTAATCTATACATTTGCTAGCAAAACTGCCAGCACAATGTATAGACAGAATCGTATGAACATATGTTATTTGGGGCATGACAGGTCCCCTTTAACACTATGGATACTAAGAACTACACACCCTGTAATATTTAGCCATACAAATGCTAAAGCAATTACCATTCAACCGAACTCTGAGCATTATGTGTTCTGATTGGTAACATAAACCTCTTAATTTTAAAATATGGAGCATGATAACCAAACCATAACTAAAATGCTAAAACACAGTAAAATCTCTAAGTCAGGAAGGACTAATAGAGTGCCCTTCACTCTTCCACTTTGGAAGGCTGGGCATCAGGGAAATGTAGTTTATAACAGCTGGGGTCCCAAAGGCCAGTCCCCATTCCTTCCTATGATATTAAAGTGTTTATTTGGAGAGCTCCCATATAGAGCCCTGATATACTGACAGGGAGGGCATTATGGGAAATGTAGTTTATAACAGCTGGGGGTCCCACAGGCCAGTCCCCATTCCTTCCTATGATATTAAAGTGTTTATTTGGAGAGCTCCCATATAGAGCCCTGATATACTGACAAGGAGGGCATTAATCGGAAATGTAGTTTATAACAGCTGTGGTCCTATGGGCCAGTCCCCATTCCTTCCTATGATATTAAAGTGTTTATTTGGAGAGCTCCCATATAGAGCCCTGATATACAGACAGGGAGGGCATTATGGGAAATGTAGTTTATAACAGCTGGGGGTCCCACAGGCCAGTTCCCATTTCTTCCTATGATATTAAAGTGTTTATTTGGAGAGCTCCCATATAGAGCCCTGATATACTGACAGGGAGGGCATTAAAGGAAATGCAGTTTATAACAGCTGGGGGTCACACAGGCCAGTCCCCATCCATTCCTGTGATATTAAAGTGTTTATTTGGAGAGCTCCCATATAGAGCCCTGATATACTGACAGGGAGGGCATTATGGGAAATGTAGTTTATAACAGCTGGGGTCCCACAGGCTAGTCCCCATTCCTTCCTATGATATTAAAGTGTTTATTTGGAGAGCTCCTATATATAGCCCTGATATACTGACAGGGAGGGCATTATGGGAAATGTAGTTTATAACAGCTGGGGTCCCACAGGCCAGTCCCCATTCCTTCCTATGATATTAAAAAGTGTTTATTTGGAGAGCTCCCATAAAGAGCCCTGATATACTGACAGGGAGGGAATTATAGGAAATGTAGTTTATAACAGCTGGGGTCTCACAGGCCAGTCCCCATCCTTTCTTATGATATTAAAGTGTTTATTTGGAGAGCTCCCATAAAGAGCCCTGATATACTGACAGGGAGGGCATTACGGGAAATGTAGTTTATAACAGCTGGGGTCCCACAGGCCAGTCCCCATTCCTTCCTATGATATTAAAGTGTTTATTTGGAGAGCTCCCATATAAAGCCCTGATATACTGACAGGGAGGGCATTATGGGAAATGTAGTTTATAACAGCTGGGGTCCCACAGGCCAGTCCCCATTCCTTCCTATGATATTAAAGTGTTTATTTGGAGAGCTCCCATATAGAGCCCTGATATACTGACAGGGAGGGCATTATGGGAAATGTAGTTTATAACAGCTGGGGTCCCACAGGCCAGTCCCCATTCCTTCCTATGATATTAAAGTGTTTATTTGGAGAGCTCCCATATAGAGCCCTGATATACTGACAGGGAGGGCATTATGGGAAATGTAGTTTATAACAGCTGGGGGTCCCACAGGCCAGTCCCCATTCCTTCCTATGATATAAAAGTGTTTATTTGGAGAGCTCCCATATAGAGCCCTGATATACTGACAGGGAGCACATTCTGGGAAATGTAGTTTATAACAGCTGGGGGTCCCACAGGCCAGTCCCCATTCCTTCCTATGATATAAAAGTGTTTATTTGGAGAACTCCCATATAGAGCTCTGATATACTGACAGGGAGGGCATTATGGGAAATGTAGTTTATAACAGCTGGGGGTCTCACAGGCCAGTCCCCATTCCTTCCTATGATATTAAAGTGTTTATTTGGAGAGCTCCCATATAGAGCCCTGATATACTGACAGGGAGGGCATTATGGGAAATGTAGTTTATAACAGCTGGGGTCCCACAGGCCAGTCCCCATTCCTTCCTATGATATTAAAGTGTTTATTTGGAGAGCTCCCATATAGAGCCCTGATATACTGACAGGGAGAGCATTATGGGAAATGTAGTTTATAACAGCTGGGGGTCCCAAAGGCCAGTCCCCATTCCTTCCTGCGATATTAAAGTGTTTATTTGGAGAGCTCCCATATAGAGCCCTGATATACTGACAGGGAGGGCATTATGGGAAATGTAGTTTATAACAGCTGGGGTCCCACAGGCTAGTCCCCATTCCTTCCTATGATATTAAAGTGTTTATTTGGAGAGCTCCTATATAGAGCCCTGATATACTGACAGGGAGGGCATTATGGGAAATGTAGTTTATAACAGCTGGGGTCCCACAGGCCAGTCCCCATTCCTTCCTATGATATTAAAGTGTTTATTTGGAGAGCTCCCATATAGAGCCCTGATATACTGACAGGGAGAGCATTATGGGAAATGTAGTTTATAACAGCTGGGGGTCCCAAAGGCCAGTCCCCATTCCTTCCTGCGATATTAAAGTGTTTATTTGGAGAGCTCCCATATAGAGCCCTGATATACTGACAGGGAGGGCATTATGGGAAATGTAGTTTATAACAGCTGGGGTCCCACAGGCTAGTCCCCATTCCTTCCTATGATATTAAAGTGTTTATTTGGAGAGCTCCTATATAGAGCCCTGATATACTGACAGGGAGGGCATTATGGGAAATGTAGTTTATAACAGCTGGGGTCCCACAGGCCAGTCCCCATTCCTTCCTATGATATTAAAGTGTTTATTTGGAGAGCTCCTATATAGAGCCCTGATATACTGACAGGGAGGGCATTATGGGAAATGTAGTTTATAACAGCTGGGGTCCCACAGGCCAGTCCCCATTCCTTCCTATGATATTAAAGTGTTTATTTGGAGAGCTCCCATATAGAGCCCTGATATACTGACAGGGAGGGCATTATGGGAAATGTAGTTTATAACAGCTGGGGTCCCACAGGCTAGTCCCCATTCCTTCCTATGATATTAAAGTGTTTATTTGGAGAGCTCCTATATATAGCCCTGATATACTGACAGGGAGGGCATTATGGGAAATGTAGTTTATAACAGCTGGGGTCCCACAGGCCAGTCCCCATTCCTTCCTATGATATTAAAGTGTTTATTTGGAGAGCTCCCATATAGAGCCCTGATATACTGACAGGGAGGGCATTATGGGAAATGTAGTTTATAACAGCTGGGGGTCCCACAGGCCAGTCCCCATTCCTTCCTATGATATTAAAGTGTTTATTTGGAGAGCTCCCATATAGAGCCCTGATATACTGACAGGGAGGGCATTATGGGAAATGTAGTTTATAACAGCTGGGGTCCCACAGGCCAGTCCCCATTCCTTCCTATGATATTAAAGTGTTTATTTGGAGAGCTCCCATATAGAGCTCTGATATACTGACAGGGAGGGCATTATGGGAAATGTAGTTTATAACAGCTGGGGTCCCACAGGCCAGTCCCCATCCCTTCCTATGATATGAAAGTTTTTATTTGGAGCAGAGCAGCCGGCCCGGTATACCTGGTCCCCCCGACATTGAGCTGGATGATCTCCCCGGTGCCCGGGTTGAAGCTGTTGCAGTTCCCGGCCATGCCAGCGGCGGCGGCCTGCGGTCTCTCCCGGGCTCCTGCTCAGTCACTGCCGTCCATGGAAGGTCAGGGGGGCGGTGGGGTGCCGGCGCTCTCCCGGCCTGTCTCCTACAGGGCTGGGCTGAGGGGGGCCCTCCTGCCAGCTCGGTGACCCGGTGGGAGAGTGACAGAAGCCGCTTCCCATTGATCCGGGCTGGGCTGCGTCAGTCACGGCCTAGGCCTCAGCGCTCGGCCCACCGTATCCATGGCAACCACCCATGAAGGATCGCTGGCTGCTGATTGGCTGGAGGTAGGGAAGGAGGATAGACAGAGCTGGGGATACAGGCAGGGATGGCAAGTCCTTTAGCATCCTCAGCTGTGCTTCATGGGAAATGTAGTCCACAGCAGCTGGAGAACCAAAGCTTAGAAATCAATGGGATATAACAATCATGACATATGAATTATTATTATTATTATTATCAGTATTATTATGGTATCAGCACTTAGAGGTAGGTATTGTATACCTCCAAGGATCCCTGTTTTAGGAGGGACAGTTTTGCCGACGAGGCCTAATGAAGGACAATCATTTCCGTCTTATTTGGGCCTCGTCAGCGAGGTGTAGCTAATACACCTGTAAATAGGGAGAGCCCAAGTTAATGCATTGCAAAAAAAAAAAACAACATGAAAAATATGAGAGCAGGCAAGAGCTCAGAGAAACTTTAGTTGCTTGCCTTTCGGTTAGTCCTCAGTGGGGACTAAAGGGCTATCCGATAAACCTCGCTGACGAGGCCAAAATAACGTTGCAAAGGGAACTTAATGGGGGGAGTGGGCTGATATGCAACTAGTATAGGTTCTCTATGTAAAGGCAAGCAAAAATAAAGAACATCATCACTGGGAAAAAACACCAATAATGCAAAGTGAAAAAACATAGCCACAACATTAAAACCACCTGCCTAATTTGATGTAGGTCCCCCTCATACTGCCAAAACAGCTGTGATGCATCAAAGAAGGACTCCCCAAGACCTCTGAACGTGTCCTGTGGTATCTGTCACCAAGACAGCAGCAGATCCTTTAAGTCCTGCAAGTTGCGAGGTGGGGCATACGTGGATCGGATTTGTTGTTTCAGCACATCCCACAGATGCTCAATTGGATTGAGATCTGGGGAACTTGGAGGCCAAGGCAACACCTTAACTCTTTGTTCTGTTCCTCAAACAATTCCTGAACAATTTTTGCAGTTGGCAGGGTGCATTATCCTGGTGAAAGATGCCACTGCTATCAGGGTACACCATTGCCATGAAGGGGTGTACATTGGCCTGCAACAGTCTCTAGGTAGGTGGTATGTGTCAAAGTAACATCCACATGAATGCCAGGAGCCAAGGCTTCCCCGCAGAACATTGCCCAGAGAATAACACTTCTGCTGTCTAACTTCCTTCTTCCTATAGTGCATCTTGTTGCATCTCTTCCCCAGGGAAGTGACACACCGCTATCCACTTGATGTAAAATAAAACGTGATTCATCAGATCAGGAAACCGTCTCACATTTCTCCCTGGTGCATTCTGACTCTCATGTCCCCATTGAAAGTGCTTGGATGGGTTCATCATGGACACTGTGACCGATCTGCCCCATATGCAGCAAACTGTGATGTTCTGGATGTTATGACCCCTTTCTATCATGGCTAGCATTACATTTCTCAGCAATATGAGCTACAGTAGCTCTTCTGTGCGATTGGACCAGACGGGCTAGCCTTTGCTCCCCACATGCATTAATGAACCTTGGGCACCCATGACCCTAACGCCGGTACACGGATTGTCCTTCCTTACATTACTTTTGGTAGGTAATAACCACTGGAAACACCCCACAAGACTTGCCGTTTTGAAGATGCTCTGACCCAGTTGTCTAGCCTTCACTATTTAGCTGTTGTCAAAGTCACTCAGATCTTTTCACTTTCCTGCTTCCAACAGTCAAGAACCGACTGTTCACTTGCTGCCCAATGTATCCCACCCTTTGACAGGTGACATTGTAACAATATAATCAATGTTATTCACTTCACCTGTTAGTGGTTTTAATAATGTAGCTATTCAGTGTCTATACATACAACAAAGTATATCCTTGGTGGTAGAGATTCCTCCAAATGGAATAGAGAATATATAAAGAAAAGAAAATATATGTAGCGTAGTCATTTATTCATAAAAATATGGACATAGGCAAACATATGAAATGCACTCACAAACATAAAAGCACACAATACTAGAATATGTGTGCAAGTGTTTTGCCCTCACTGGAATGGTATGTATCCAGATGCAATCAGTAAAATAGAGTTGACCCCAAGAAAGCACACAAAACCTTCAGATTAAAGCCTGTCCAATACAAACTCGATGTGTGTTGTCCACTGTCAGTGCAGACTTTTTTAATTGCATTTGCTCCTTCTTTCAATTCTTTCTTTGTAATGGCACAAATTTTTGCAACCTGAGCTAACCTAAATCAATCTACTGAGGTTTCCCTGAGTTTTTGCATGTTCCATAGCCTCTGTTTAGTTGTAATGCATTTATTTAGGCTTCCCTAATTTAGAGGGTTATCCAGATGTGGACCCCATGCCCACTGTGCATAGAGGTGTATCCTAGGCCTAAGGAAAGATGAAACAATCAGTAATTTATCTCGTGCAGTGGGAATTCGCCTGAATTTTGGATTAGCTCAAATGTAATATTTAAGGATTGTATATACTCCTTGGTACACACTCACTGATGCACACTGCATAATCACATCCACTAAATCATAAATACACACATAGAGATTGGTGCATGAAGACACACACTCACTGACACACACCGAACCATATAGACACAAACATTGAACTATACACACACTCATTCACACACAGAGACTGACCCACGTATAAAAATACACACAGTCACACACAAATAGTGACCCATACAGACATTGGCTGACCTAAACATGAACCACACACACACACACACACTGACTGATCCATATACAGACAGTCACTAATACACACACTCTGACCCATACAGAGTGCACACTCACCAGCAGCTGCTTGGATGTCTCACTTGCCAGTGTTGTGACTGATCTCCCCTGAAGCTTTTCCCTCACGTTCTTTACCTTGTGTACATAACTGAGCTCCCTGCACCACTTCCTCATCACCTGCATTGGGAGAACAGCTTGTCTAACTGCCAGGTATGCGGAACATGTCCCAAAACCCATTTTTGCTGAGACGGACGTCCATCATGGGATAGTCCTGGCAAAAATGGGACAGTTGCCAACTATGTGTGCATTCCCATTGACCTTAGCAATGTTTCATTTTTTGTTATTGCTTACATGTAGGATCACTGTTAGAGCAGATCACGTTCATTACTGTATGTGTTTTTAATGCATGGATTTTTAATTTATCTCTCTGTGAATATGAATTCTTTTTTTGTTTTTTTTATGTGAGATTTTTAATGATTTGATATGCTTTAGATTATTATGTTAAAGGGTAACTCCAACCACCATGACGACTTCAGTGATTTGAAGTGGACATGGTGGTAGGAGTCATTATGTGCAGTGTTTCAGCTTGAAACACTGCACATACTGAGGTATTGGCAATTATGTGTCAGGGCAAGTTGCACACATGACTTAGGAAGCCCAGAACTCGGTTCCAGGCTGCCTAATGTCAATTCTGTGCATAAATTATGTCTGTTATCAGCACATACTGCATGCTGATAACAGACATGAAAATCTTCCCTGCAAGCTAGCTCTTACCTCCCACCCTTCGCTCCCATTCGCCTCCCTCCATACTTTTTATTTTGTTTTTACAAAAAAAGTCTCAGTCCACCTCCCACTCCCACCATCTCCATCCCCGGTGCGCAAACGCTCTGAGCCAGCAACTGGTCCAATCACAGGCTTCTCTATAAAAAGCCTGTGATAGGACCGTGCACGGCCCTAGTGACATCAGAGGGGGGCACGGAACACCAGTGCCGAAAGTTTCGCGAATTGGGCATATTACGCCGGAATGGTCCCCCCTCACAATAGGGTTATAGTACCCTTTTAAATATGTTGTGTCACATGCGTTTGCTGTTAAATATAGTATTTATCAGCCCAAATACATGTGACAAAAAAAAAAAGTTACCTGTGCACTATCCCAACTACTATGGATATCTTAATAGCAGTTTTTTAGTACCATTAAAATGTCCATTAAAGTTTAGGCTCACCTGTCACATCAAGGAAAACCTCTTAGGTGAGTCCAATACTAATAATTCACCTTGCTGCTTTCAGTTAAAAGGCAAAATCACATCTCCAGTAAGACCGAAATAGGTATTCTTATGAACCCCTAAAACTAATTAACCCTTTAAAGGGCACACAGGGGGTGGGTGGTGCTGTATCATTAACTATAATTACTTTAAAAAAAAAAATCTTCCATTTTGACCATATAAATATTTGCATGACATGCACAAACGGAATGTGAACCGATCTCCCCATCTTGCTGAGATGCTCTAGAATAGAGTTTCAGCTACACACGTGCACTTAAGGCAACTCTGGCAAACGTTGTGATGAATAAGGGATGATGGGTTATACACTGCATATGACATAGATTCTGGACAGAAGAGCAAACTCTTGGTGTGTAACTTAGTCCCCATAATCCACATGCTGACAACAACAGCAACAAACCCTTCTATCTTGGCTTTAAAGGGGCTCTTTGCTGTTTCTGCCAGCATGTGGATTAGCAGCATGTGCATTAATATTTAAGGTATTTTCTTTATTTTTCTATTGTATGTATTTTTATTCTGTTGTCATAAAATGTGTTGAAGCCCCGGGTCACTTCTAAACGAAGAGGCCCTTTTTAGTTACCACTCTGTAAAATGTCCCTTACCTGCATTCTATACATTGTGCACTAGATGTCAGAGTTGTTCCACTTAAGATTTTTAGAAAGCTTAAAACTTTAAATGAACTCTGAAGGCATTTAAAGGACCACTATAGTGCCAGGAAAACAAACTCGTTTTCCTGGCACTAGAGTGCCCTGAGGGTGCCCCCACCCTCATGGCCCCCCTCCCACCAGGCTGAAGGGGGAGGAAGGGGGTTAAACACTCACATTTCTCCAGCGCAGGGCTCCCTCAGCGCTGGGGACTCTCCTCCTCCTTCGTCGTCATCGGCTGAATGCGCATGCGTGGCAAGAGCCGCGCGCGCATTCAGCCAGTCCATAGGAAAGCATTCTCAATGCTTTCCTATGGACGCTGGCATCTTCTCACTGTGAAAATCACAGTGAGAAGCGCGGAAGTGGCACTAGCGGCTGTCAATGAGACAGCCACTAGAGGCTGGATTAATCCTAAAGTAAACATAGCAGTTTCTCTGAAACTGCTATGTTTACAGCAGGCATGGTTAATCCTAGATGAACCTGGCACCCAGACCACTTCATTGAGCTGAAGTGGTCTGTGTGACTATAGTGGTCCTTTAAGCAACTTAAACATATTTAAGTTGTTATAGTGTCTTAAATATGTTCCCTCTTCTCTTATTGTTTAAATATGTTCCTTTAATCTGTATCTGTATGAAGGCTTTATATAGTGTTCCTTTAGCAGTGAACTTTCACGTCTCTGGAACTTACACTACAGTGTCCCTGCTTTAGAATTACGAGAAAGAAAATCCTGAAAGCATGTCACTAAAAATTTGTTTTAGTACAATAAAAAGGGTTCTAAAACTTCAATATTTCAATATATTAGGGCTCGACAAATCAGGGATATGTGAGTCTGTTCAGCCCCCTTGGTGACCGGCTGCCTGAGAACAGAGGCTGGCAGTCGGCTCACTGAAGGCTGAGGCAAGCTGCTGAGTGAGGAAGAAAGGCGGCTGGCTCATTGAGAGCTATGGTAGGGAGACGGGCAGGTGACTGAGGGATGGAGGGGGCAGCCGGCTTGCTGGATAATGGAGAACTAAGGGAGGTGGGCGGTTGACTGAGGGATGGAGGGGGCAGCGGGCAGGCTAATGGAGAGCTGAGGAAGGCGGGTGGCTGACTGAGGGATGGAGGGGCGGCCGGTTGGCTAATGGAGAGCTGAGGGAGGCAGGAGGTTGACTTAGTGCTATGGCAAGAGAGGGAGCTGTAATGCCCTTGCACTGCTCACTAGCACGGCTTGTAGTGATACCAGGAGCAGGGTTATGATGTCACTCTGGCGCCCGGCTCATCAAACAGTGCACGAAAGGGAGCTAAGTAGGGAGATGACAGCAGCCCTACTGGACCCAGGGAATGCATATCCATTTAAGCTCTCTAAAGGTAGGGAGGCTGGGTGGATTTAAATTAAAATAAAGAGTAATTATTTGTGAGTGTGTGTGTGTCTGTGAATGTGTGTGTATTTCTGTGATTGTGTGTGTGTGTCTGTGAGTGTGTGTCTGTGTGTTGGTCAGTGAGTGTGTGTTTCCTCCAATCACAGGAAAGGTGTTTTTACACACCATTTTCCCAACGCTGTACTGGTGATGCCACGGCTGGCCCCACCTCCATTAACGTAGGTTCTGCACAGTGTGAAGCATAGGGCCGGACTGGCCCACCGGGATACCAGGAAATTTCCTGGTGGGCCGTCGGCACCTGGGGCCGGGCAGGCAGCTGGCTCTTCTTGCGGCCGCAGAGGGAGCCATTTTGGCGGCCGCAGGGGGAGCTGGCTGTTCTGTCTCTGCTCCCCCACCCTCGCGTGCTAGAAAGAGACCAGGGCCCGAATATGACGTCATATTCCGGCCCCGGTCTCATTAAGCTGCGCGCTGGGGCGGGGGAGCAGAGACAGAACAGCCAGCTCCCCCTGCGGCCGCCAAAACTGCTCCCTCTGCGGCCGCAAGAAGAGCCAGCTCCCCCATGCGGCTGCCATCAGACTGAGCTCCCCATGCAGCCGCCAGCACACAGGTAGAAATTATGTGTCAGTGTGAGTGTGTGTCTGTGTCATTGTATGTGTGTGTCTGTCTGTGTCATGGTGTGTGTGTCTCTGTGTCATTGTGTGTGTGTGTGTGTGCCTGTCTGTGTCATGGTGTGTTTGTGTCTGTCTGTGTCATTGTGTGTCTGTCTGTGTCGTGTGTGTGTGTGTGTGTGTGTCTGTATCATGGTGTGTGTGTCTGTCTGTGTCATGGTGTGTCTGTCTCTGTCTGTCATGGTGAGTCTGTCTGTGTCGTGGTGTGTGTGTCTCTGTCTGTGTCATGGTGTGTGTGTGTGTCTGTCTGTGTCATGTAATGTGTGTCTGTATCATGGTGTGTGTGTGTGTCTCTGTCTGTCATGGTGTGTGTGTCTGTCTATCATGCAATGTGTGTCTGTGTCATTGTGTGTGTGTCTGTCATGTAATGTGTGTCTGTCTGTGTCACGGTCTGTCTGTGTCATGGTGTGTTTGTCATGGTGTGTGTGTCTGTCTGTGTTATGTAATGTGTGTCTGTCTGTGTCACGGTGTGTGTGTGTGTGTGTCTGTGTCACGGTCTTTCTGTGTCGTGGTGTGTGTGTGTCTGTGTGTCATGGTGTGTGTGTCTGTCTGTGTCATGTAATGTGTATCTGTGTTACAGTGTGTGTGTGTTTGTGTCACGGTCTGTCTGTGTTATGGTGTGTGTGTGTCAAGGTGTGTGTGTGTCTTTTTTAAGGTGTGTGTCTGTCATGGTATGTGTGTGTATGTCATGGTGCATGCGTGTGTCTTTCATGGTGTGTGTGTGTGTCTGTCATGGTGTGTGTGTGTCTCTGTCATGGTGTGTGTGTCTGTCACTGTGTGTGTGTCTGTGTCACGGTCTGTTTGTGGCATGGTGTGTGTCTGTCAGGGTGTGTATGTGTGTTTTTACTCACCTTTTTTTCCTCCACATCGTGCTGGTCTCCCCTCGACTGGTCCTGCCTCTACGGCTGAGATCATCAAGCTTGATGATCTCAGCCAATCCGCACTGACACAGGAAGCACCTCTAGTGACCGTCTGAGTGTCTGTAACTAGGAAGCAATGTAAACACTGCCTTTTCTCTAAAAAGTCAGTGTTTACATTGAAAAGCCTGCAGGGACAGGCTATAGACACCAGAACCACTACATTAAGCTGTGTGTGTGTGTGTGAGTCTGCTAGTGAGTGGGCTTGCTTGTGTGTGTGTGTGCTTGCTACTGAGTGAGCTTGTGTTTTTATGTCAATGACCTTATGTATATCAGTGAGATTGTTTGTCCATGAGGCTGTGTATCAATCAGCTTCTGTCAGTGAGATTGTCTGTGTCTGCATGTGAGTATGCTTACTGTATAATTACAAATTTTACTCTGAAAGGACCAATATTTTATATTGGAAAAAGCAATATATATATATATATATATATATCATCTGGGATGGCAAGACATACCCTTACATATTACATGCGACAATATATGGCGCAATGACTTATGGGGCTGGCATAGATTTTTTTTCCAGGGCTGCTTTGGAATCCCCAGTCCGGCCCTGGTGAAGCACTGAACCAGGAAGTATCTCTAGAGATCGTCTCAGTAACTGTCGCTAGATGTGTCAACAGGCAGCAATGTAAACACTGCCTTTTGTCTGAAAAGTCAGTGTTTACATTAAAAAAGCGTTCAGTGACAGGATATAGGCTTCAGAACCACTACATTAAGCTGTAGTGGTTCTGGTGACTACAGTGTCCCTTTAAGAATTGTATTTTCTCTGGCTCCTAACTTTTCTAGGTGGCTCCTAGATTTCAAACAAATTTGTCAAGCCCTGCATTATATTGTATATACATTACTGGACTAATATGGCAACTCAAATATCCAATAGCATTCTATTTTATTAAACAGCCATTTTAAACCACCGATAGAAGCAATTATTGCAAGGTGCATGTACTATTAGATTTGGGGATGTCCCCACTATGTTTGTCAATGACAGGCATGCAATAGCTGGGGCTAGTTGCATGCTTGCACATCCAAACAGCTAATTCTTTTGTCTTTTAAAGCGTAATAACAGCATTTGTTGTTATTAAGGGGTTAATGTTACTAAAACTTGGTTGGCTAGGAGGACGTTACTAATTTGGGACTGTATTGTTTATATCCTATATTAGTGATGTCCCGAACGGTTCGCCGAACGGTTCGCCACGGACTCATCATTGAGTAAACTTTGACCCTGTACCTCACAGTCAGCAGACACATTCCAGCCAATCAGCAGCGGACCCTCCCTCCCAGACCCTCCCACCTCCTGGACAGCTCACTAAGAATGCAGCTTCACAATGAATGTAAAATGGATGCTGTCCAGGAGGTGGGAGGGTCTGGGAGGGAGGGTCTGCTGCTGATTGGCTGGAATGTGTCTGCTGACTGCGAGGTACAGGGTCAAAGTTTACTCAATGATTACATAGGGGGCGGACCGAACAGCGTATATACAAAACCTAATTATCACACGTTATATAACAATATTCATATAATAGCTGCTATATCACCATGTGTAATCTTTCCTTATACACTAATCATAAACATATACATAAAACAAAAGGTGAAGCGCTACATACAGATCGAAATCCAATTCTTTAGTTGTTACTCTTGCAAAACAGTGGTGTGTAAATTTATTTCTGAAAGAGAAATTAAATGTTCATAATGCAACACTGTAAATATAGAATTATTACAATCGTAGCTCTATATAAGGAACCACTCACATATTACTGAGCTTACGGCCAAGCTCAGGGGTATACGCCTTCAGGTCCGTCAAGGCGACCTTTCCCCTTCTTGTATCCAAAAAGCGACACCCACGTAGTGGCTAGAGCTCAAACAGAAGTATATATAGTGCAATATAGTCTAAAATCCGTATTGATATAGACAGTATGTGTATATATACTCACAAATGTGGAGCCTCTCTCTTAGGCTCTTTTTCAGCGCGTTGTGTAGTTAAGGACTACACACCTATATAGCAGGAACCAATAGCCCAATAAAATTCAAATATTTATTAAGGTATACTGAATTTAAAATTCTAATGGCCAATTAGAATGCATAAAAACAAAGTATATATAAAAGAAATAGTTATAACAGTAATATAAATTGTATAACAACAATGGGCATAAAGGTGATGATATTAAAGTCCCCAGAACGCGTTTCGCCAAAATACTATCGGCTTCATCAGCTAGGTCAATATAATCCTCCTTCTATCTGGAGTCCTGATATTATACCTTGTCCTTGATTTTGAGTACGGCGTTCAGCTGTCTTTTGGCGCGCTGGTATTACCTCCTCTCCTCGTCCGGTATTGTATGCGTATCAGGCCTCCTTTTCGTTGCGGTTCACTTCCGCGTATGACGTCATACGTCAATCCTGCGTTCTCCCTGTATGCGTTTCAAGCCTCCTTTTCGTTGCGGTTCACTTCCGCGTATGACGTCATACGTCAATCCTGCGTTCTCCCTATCGAGTGTTCATTTGTATTCATACCAGGGTTACAGGCATAAAGGAGAGATGACAGTCTCAGGGGAAATCTCCATATTGCACAAAGTCTCCCCCTCACAGAAAAACCACACATTAACCCCTTAAGGACGGAGGGCGTACTATTACGCCCTGCAGGAGCCGGCTCTAAACGCCGGCGGGCGTAATAGTACGCCCTCACTTTAATGGCCGCCCATGTGGCCGGCGCTAGTCGCCCGCTGCAGATCGCGGTCAGGGGGGGATGCCCGGCCCCCCAGGCAACCCCCCCGTGGCCGGTGACCGCGATCTGTAGTCACTGATCGCAGTGACAGGCTGTCACTGATCGCAGTGACAGGCTGTCACTGCGATCAGTTTTTAACGTGTGTCAGCCGATTTCAAATCGGCTGACACAAGTGGCCAGCGGCTCTCCCCTGTGCAGATCGCGGTCGGGGGACTTACCTGGCCCCCCAGGCAGTCCCCCTGGGGTCAGTGACCGCGATCTGCACTGTCTGAGATCGCAGTGACAGGCTGTCACTGCGATCTCAGAGTGCTGTGATAGCAGTGACAGCCTGTCACTGCGATCAGTGTTACATGTGTCAGCCTATTGGCTGACACATGTAACTGGCACACAGATCCCCCTGCAGATTGGAAGGGGGGAGTGCTTGTACCACCCAGGCACTCCCCCCTGTGGCCAATTACCCAATCTGCAGGAGGTGATCACAGTGACAGGCAGTCACTGTGATCACTGATCCTGTGTGTCAGCCAGTGATGTCTCTGCCCTCTCCTGTAAAAAAAATAAAATATTAGTTAAAAAAAAAATTACAGTTACATATAAAATATACTTAGATCATATATATTGTATATATATGATCTAAGTATATATATATATATATATATATATATATATACACACACACACACACACACACACACATTTACACATACACGAAGTGTATTTAAATATTAATATATATAATTATTTATATATATATTACTATCAAATTACACGTAGACTAATACTGATTAAATATATATATATATAATTATTGTTATATATATATATATATTTATATATAATATAAAAATGTAAATACGTAAAAAAATAAAATTAAAAAAATAATTAAAAATAAATAATAAAAAAAATATATAGATGTTTGTTATTTCGTTCTAACTGTATTGTGATATTAATATATATATATATTTATATCAAAATACACGTAGAACGAAATAATATATATATCTATATACATAAATATATACATATATATCACTAAATATATACACCTATATATAAATAAAAATATTTTAAAAAATTATATATATATATATGTATATATACACATATGTATATATATATACATATATTAATTCTTCACATATATTTATGTAATATTTTTACATAATTAGGTATCCTAATTAATTACAATTAGCGGGACCTGCCTGACAACCCATGCCGAAAGTATAGGGAATTTAATTTGCTAGCACTATATTTAACCCTATAACTTTCCAAGACACCATAAAACCTGTAAATTGGGGTATTGTTTTACTCGGGAGACTTCGTTGAACACAAATATTAGTGTTTCAAAACAGTAAAATGTATTACAACAATGATATCGCCAGTAAAAGTGAAGTTTTTTGCATTTTTCACGCACAAACAGCACTTACACGGATGATATTATTGCTGCAATACTTTTTACTGTTTTGAAACACAAATATTTGTGTTCAGCGAAGTCTCCCGAGTACAACAGTACCCCTCATGTACAGGTTTTATGGTGTTTTCAAAAGTTACAGCGTCAAATATAAGGCTTGTGTTTCATTTTTTTCACATTAAAATTCGCCAGATTGGTTACGTTGCCTTTGAGACCCTATGGTAGCCCAAGAATGAAAATTACCCCTATGATGGCATACCATTTGCAATAGTAGACAACCCAAGGTATTGTAAACAGGGTATGTCCAGTCTTTTTTAGTAGCCACTTAGTCACAAACACTGGCCAAAATTGGCGTTTTTTTGCATTTTTCACACAAACAGATACTAACGCTAACTTTGGCCAGTGTTTGTGACCAAATGGCTACTAAAAAAGACTGGACATACCCCATTTGCAATACCTTGGGTTGTCTACTATTGCAAATGGTATGCTATTATGGGTGTAAATTTCATTCCCGGGCTACTATACAGTCTCAAAGGCAACATAACCAATCTGGCGAATTTCAATTTTAAATGTAACGTGCTATATTTGACCCTGTAACTTCCCAAAACGCCATAAAACCTGTACATAGGGGGTACTGTTTTACACGTGAGACTTTGCTGAATACAAATATGTGTATTTTATTGCAGTAAAAGCAAACAGTATTATGACACTGACCGTTAAAATGTCATGTAGAACTAAAAAAATCAAAAAAAATCGTATTTTCTCCCATTTTTTCATATTAAATTATGTTTCATAGCTAAATATTTGATATTAAATGAAAGCCCTGTTTCCCCTGAATAAAATGATATATAATAAGGGTGGGTGCATTTACTATGAAAGAGGTGTATTACGGTTGGACAGACATGTAGCGCAAATGCCAGGTTTTGTTTACATTTTGTTTCGTTCACAACGTGTACATTTGGCTCCGTCCTTAAGGGGTTAATCAATACCATATAGTAAAAAGTGATAATAAACACATAAAAAACACAAAAAAACTCTAAACTATAAAAATCTTCCCAATAAAAAGCCTCAGCAGCATACACAGTATATCATAGGAACAATTAAAAATGCTATTCTATTTGTGAAAATTGATTTTAGAAGTGCATATCAACATTAAGCAATGAATATATATAACTCTAGTACAAAAAAAAAAAAAAGGGTTTAATTTAAAAAGTGACAGATTTCAAATTCAGAATTTAGACCATAGGGTATGAGAGTGTTAAGTTCAAAAATCCATTTCATCTCTTCTTTACTGAGTTTCTGATTAAAATCTCCTCCCCTCCAATCTTTTTCCACTCTCACTAATCCTAAAAATAGGCTACCTAGTGGAGATTGATTATGATGTATTTTATAATGGAGGGGTACACTATGATTCTCTCCTCATTTAATTATATTTCTACTATGCTCCTCGATCCTAACATGGAGTGGTCGAGTCGTTTTCCCCACATAATTTAGTCCACAGGGACATTGCATTACGTAAATGACATTGTTTGTATGGCATGTGATTCCTTCTCTAATTTCATATTCTTTCTTCTCTTTACTCATGGAGTGTGTGATTTTTCTTCTTTTATTTCCTGTTCTCCTACACGCTAAACAATAACCACAGCCAAAAACCCTTTTTCTCGCTGAAAGAATGTATCATTACTTTTCTTTTCTCTAATAAAACTGGATGTAAGAATACTTCGTAAGTTCCTTACTCCTCTGTGGATAAACTGAGGTTGTGGCGGTAATATTTCCTCTAACACTGGATCCTGGCGTAAAATAGGCCAGAATCTTTTTATAATATTCCTAATCTTAAAATTTTCAGAGCTAAAATTGCAAATGAATGGCACTCCTTCCATATTCTGATGTATACGATTTTGATATCTCAGGAGCTTGTTTCGTTCTATCTCCTTAACTTGTTCCCTTGCTTCTTCTAATTTTTTATCTTCGTATCCCTTTTCTAAAAAATCCTGTTTAATCTTCATTGACTGTTTATTGTAATTCTCCAAATCTGTACAGTTTCTCCTAATACGTAAAAATTGCCCTCTAGGGGCATTCTCCAACCATGGAGTAAAATGGCAACTTGCCTTTTCAATAAAACTATTCGCATCTACTGCCTTAAAATGATTTTTCGTCTTAATTTTCCCTTCTTCTATAAAAATGGTCAAATCTAAAAAAGATATTTCTTTCTCACTCCAAGTACTAGTTAGATTAATCCCCCATGTATTGAAATTTTAAAAAGCTAAAAATTCTTCCAAAAGAGGGGCTCCTCCTTTCCAAATGAAGAAGATGTCATCGATGTAACGGCCATAGGAGGCCAAGTTCGCACCCCAGCCATGTCCTTCATATATAAAATGTTTTTCCCAATATGACATAAACAAATTGGCATAGCTGGGGGCGAACTTCGTCCCCATGGCCGTCCCATTCATTTGCAAAAAATATTCTCCACCATACCAAAAATAATTATTTTCCAGGATCAATCTTATGCCCTCTAAAATATACTCTATTTGGGTCTCCAAAAAAATCTGAATTATTCCTTAAAAAATGAGCTACTGCTCTACACCCGTACTCATGAGGTATGTTGCTATATAATGACGCTACGTCACACATTACTAATAAAGAATTCTCCTCCCATATACAGTTATTTAGCATATTTAATACTGCTATGGTATCTTTTATATAAGATTTCGTATTTTGTACCAGGGGTTGGAGTTGTAAATCTATATTGTGTGAGAGTCTGCTAGAAATTGCATCTATCCCCACCACTATTGGCCTACCAGGGGGATTAGTGATGCTTTTATGTATTTTTGGTAAAAAATAAAAAACTGGGACTTTCGGGTATATAATATTAATAAAATCAAATTCTTTTTGACTTAATATTCCTATATCTAGCCCCCTTTTCAGAAAGTTCCTAAATTTATCCTGGATCTCCAGACAAGGATTAACTGTCAATTTTTTATATGTCACTCCTTCTGTCAAAATTCTTATAGCTTCCTTATTATAAGATTCTTTAGTCATAATGACTATACCCCCCCTTTGTCTGCTGGCTTTATAACTAAATCTTCTCTATTTTTCAAGTCTCTAAGGGCTTTTTTTTCCTGTATGTTTAAATTGTCCTGAAAATTTTCTTTAAGATCTAATTTTTTACATTCATTAAGAACCATAGTCTCAAATGTAATCATTTTATCACTTATCATCTGTTTAGGAAAAAAATTTGATTTCTTTTTAAGATTCGTGTGTTTAAATTCATTCTCCATCTGTATCTGCCTTTCCATAGGATTTTTTATAAAAAATTTCTTAAGGCAAAGGTTCCTCTTAAATTTATTTAGATCTACATATATATCAAAAGGATTAATATGTTTACTCGGGGCAAATTTTAACCCTTTTTTAAGGATCTTAATTTGTTCTTTGAAACGCATACAGGGAGAACGCAGGATTGACGTATGACGTCATACGCGGAAGTGAACCGCAACGAAAAGGAGGCCTGATACGCATACAATACCGGATGAGGAGAGGAGGTAATACCAGCGCGCCAAAAGACAGCTGAACGCCGTACTCAAAATCAAGGACAAGGTATAATAGCAGAACTCCAGATAGAAGGAGGATTATATTGACCTAGCTGATGAAGCCGATAGTATTTTGGCGAAACGCGTTCTGGGGACTTTAATATCATCACCTTTATGCCCATTGTTGTTATACAATTTATATTACTGTTATAACTATTTCTTTTATATATACTTTGTTTTTATGCATTCTAATTGGCCACTAGAATTTTTAATTCAGTATACCTTAATAAATATTTGAATTTTATTGGGCTATTGGTTCCTGCTATATAGGTGTGTAGTCCTTAACTACACAACGCGCTGAAAAAGAGCCTAAGAGAGAGGCTCCACATTTGTGAGTATATATACACATACTGTCTATATCAATACGGATTTTAGACTATATTGCACTATATATACTTCTGTTTGAGCTCTAGCCACTACGTGGGTGTCGCTTTTTGGATACAAGAAGGGGAAAGGTCGCCTTGACGGACCTGAAGGCGTATACCCCTGAGCTTGGCCGTAAGCTCAGTAATATGTGAGTGGTTCCTTATATAGAGCTACGATTGTAATAATTCTATATTTACAGTGTTGCATTATGAACATTTAATTTCTCTTTCAGAAATAAATTTACACACCACTGTTTTGCAAGAGTAACAACTAAAGAATTGGATTTCGATCTGTATGTAGCGCTTCACCTTTTGTTTTATGTATATGTTTATGATTAGTGTATAAGGAAAGATTACACATGGTGATATAGCAGCTATTATATGAATATTGTTATATAACGTGTGATAATTAGGTTTTGTATAAAGCGCCAGTATATTACTATTTTCTATTTGTACATAATTTGTTCTTTCCTATATATACAAGGCGGCTATTTGAGAAAATGTCTCTATTTGACAAAAGAAACAACATACATAGAGAAATGGCGATTGAATTTGCCAATTGGGTGGAGAGACCAGAGAACAATAAAAGAATAACTGAACCCAATAAAACCAGTGAGAAATTGGATAAACTCCTACAAAAGGAATTAAAAATAAAATGGGAGATAGCCACACTGGAAAAATATATAGGGGAAAAGATTACCCCAAGAGGTTTACGATATTTTAAAATGCCCACATTTGATCAGGAACATATGGGCTTTATGGAAGAATGGTACAGTATGTTGGAAGGTTTTTCCTTCACTACTATGCAACTTATTATTAAAAGAAGGAGAGAAAACCTAAAAGAGTTAGATGTGGAAATAAATAAATGTCAGGATGAAATCCTGAATGCGTTAAATCAGGAAGAATTTGATTGCATAACACAGGAGATTAAGGATAATTTGGATAAAGTAGAGAGAGGGGTAGTAGAAATAAAGAAAAATAAATATTTGAGGGATAAAAGAGATTATAAAAACAAACAAGTAAGATCCTTTTCTAAGCATCAAGGACAATTTAGAGATGAGAACTATAGGGAGATGGACAAATATAAAAATTTGAGACAAAATTTTCCTCTTTATACTCAATATGAACCCAGATATAGGCAAAATCCTATACCTCAAAGAACCTATAAAGATGTTCTGGAGAAAAAACAGACTGAGAGGAAGGTGGAAAATAAATATGAAAAGAAAGAATGGAGGAACAATTATGAATATAAACCTTACTTTAGATCTCGGAGAGTTAGTTTTAGAGATAAACGAAGGGATGGAAATGAAAGAAGGAGCAATAGATTACAGGGGGAGAGAGAAAGGATTTCTGATCAGTCCCCCTATTACGAGAGAACTACACAGAGGAGAGATAGAGAAAGACACCAGCCCCAAACCAGAGAACCCTTAAGAGTGTATAATCAGTATCAAGCCTTGGAGAATAGAGAAGGGGAACAGGATTTTTGGAGGAGTCGAATTATAGAAAGACACAAGGAAGAACAAAGGAGAGATTTTCCCCCAAACCTCAAGAGACGAAGGTATTCGTTTCAAGAGGAAAGAGAGGAGGAAAATCAGTCAAAGAAAGACAAGAGAGAAAGGAAAGAAAAAGATTAGAAGATAGTGAATTAAATGGGGATCCCAGTAAATTGGGAATATACAATTTAAGTGGAATGGAAATAACCAAAGAACAAATTAAGATCCTTAAAAAAGGGTTAAAATTTGCCCCGAGTAAACATATTAATCCTTTTGATATATATGTAGATCTAAATAAATTTAAGAGGAACCTTTGCCTTAAGAAATTTTTTATAAAAAATCCTATGGAAAGGCAGATACAGATGGAGAATGAATTTAAACACACGAATCTTAAAAAGAAATCAAATTTTTTTCCTAAACAGATGATAAGTGATAAAATGATTACATTTGAGACTATGGTTCTTAATGAATGTAAAAAATTAGATCTTAAAGAAAATTTTCAGGACAATTTAAACATACAGGAAAAAAAAGCCCTTAGAGACTTGAAAAATAGAGACGATTTAGTTATAAAGCCAGCAGACAAAGGGGGGGGTATAGTCATTATGACTAAAGAATCTTATAATAAGGAAGCTATAAGAATTTTGACAGAAGGAGTGACATATAAAAAATTGACAGTTAATCCTTGTCTGGAGATCCAGGATAAATTTAGGAACTTTCTGAAAAGGGGGCTAGATATAGGAATATTAAGTCAAAAAGAATTCGATTTTATTAATATTATATACCCGAAAGTCCCAGTTTTTTATTTTTTACCAAAAATACATAAAAGCATCACTAATCCCCCTGGTAGGCCAATAGTGGTGGGGATAGATGCAATTTCTAGCAGACTCTCACACTATATAGATTTACAACTCCAACCCCTGGTACAAAATACGAAATCTTATATAAAAGATACCATAGCAGTATTAAATATGCTAAATAACTGTATATGGGAGGAGAATTCTTTATTAGTAACGTGTGACGTAGCGTCATTATATAGCAACATACCTCATGAGTACGGGTGTAGAGCAGTAGCTCATTTTTTAAGGAATAATTCAGATTTTTTGGAGACCCAAATAGAGTATATTTTAGAGGGCATAAGATTGATCCTGGAAAATAATTATTTTTGGTATAGTGGAGAATATTTTTTGCAAATGAATGGGACGGCCATGGGGACGAAGTTCGCCCCCAGCTATGCCAATTTGTTTATGTCATATTGGGAAAAACATTTTATATATGAAGGACATGGCTGGGGTGCGAACTTGGCCTCCTATGGCCGTTACATCGATGACATCTTCTTCATTTGGAAAGGAGGAGCCCCTCTTTTGGAAGAATTTTTAGCTTTTTTAAATTTCAATACATGGGGGATTAATCTAACTAGTACTTGGAGTGAGAAAGAAATATCTTTTTTAGATTGGACCATTTTTATAGAAGAAGGGAAAATTAAGACGAAAAATCATTTTAAGGCAGTAGATGCGAATAGTTTTATTGAAAAGGCAAGTTGCCATTTTACTCCATGGTTGGAGAATGCCCCTAGAGGGCAATTTTTACGTATTAGGAGAAACTGTACAGATTTGGAGAATTACAATAAACAGTCAATGAAGATTAAACAGGATTTTTTAGAAAAGGGATACGAAGATAAAAAATTAGAAGAAGCAAGGGAACAAGTTAAGGAGATAGAACGAAACAAGCTCCTGAGATATCAAAATCGTATACATCAGAATATGGAAGGAGTGCCATTCATTTGCAATTTTAGCTCTGAAAATTTTAAGATTAGGAATATTATAAAAAGATTCTGGCCTATTTTACGCCAGGATCCAGTGTTAGAGGAAATATTACCGCCACAACCTCAGTTTATCCACAGAGGAGTAAGGAACTTACGAAGTATTCTTACATCCAGTTTTATTAGAGAAAAGAAAAGTAATGATACATTCTTTCAGCGAGAAAAAGGGTTTTTGGCTGTGGTTATTGTTTAGCGTGTAGGAGAACAGGAAATAAAAGAAGAAAAATCACACACTTCATGAGTAAAGAGAAGAAAGAATATGAAATTAGAGAAGGAATCACATGCCATACAAACAATGTCATTTACGTAATGCAATTTCCCTGTGGACTAAATTATGTGGGGAAAACGACTCGACCACTCCATGTTAGGATCGAGGAGCATAGTAGAAATATAATTAAAGGAGGAGAGAATCATAGTGTACCCCTCCATTATAAAATACATCATAATCAATCTCCACTAGGTAGCCTATTTTTAGGATTAGTGAGAGTGGAAAAAGATTGGAGGGGAGGAGATTTTAATCAGAAACTCAGTAAAGAAGAGATGAAATGGATTTTTGAACTTAACACTCTCATCCCCTATGGTCTAAATTCTGAATTTGAAATCTGGCACTTTTTAAATTAAACCCTTTTTTTTTTTTGTACTAGAGTTATATATATTCATTGCTTAATGTTGATATGCACTTCTAAAATCAATTTTCACAAATAGAATAGCATTTTTAATTGTTCCTATGATATACTGTGTATGCTGCTGAGGCTTTTTATTGGGAAGATTTTTATAGTTTAGAGTTTTTTTGTGTTTTTATTTTTTATTCTCACTTTTTACTATATGGTATTGATTAATGTGTGGTTTTTCTGTGAGGGGGAGACTTTGTGCAATATGGAGATTTCCCCTGAGACTGTCATCTCTCCTTTATGCCTGTAACCCTGGTATGAATACAAATGAACACTCGATAGGGAGAACGCAGGATTGACGTATGACGTCATACGCGGAAGTGAACCGCAACGAAAAGGAGGCTTGAAACGCATACAGGGAGAACGCAGGATTGACGTATGACGTCATACGCGGAAGTGAACCGCAACGAAAAGGAGGCCTGATACGCATACAATACCGGACGAGGAGAGGAGGTAATACCAGCGCGCCAAAAGACAGCTGAACGCCGTACTCAAAATCAAGGACAAGGTATAATATCAGGACTCCAGATAGAAGGAGGATTATATTGACCTAGCTGATGAAGCCGATAGTATTTTGGCGAAACGCGTTCTGGGGACTTTAATATCATCACCTTTATGCCCATTGTTGTTATACAATTTATATTACTGTTATAACTATTTCTTTTATATATACTTTGTTTTTATGCATTCTAATTGGCCATTAGAATTTTTAATTCAGTATACCTTAATAAATATTTGAATTTTATTGGGCTATTGGTTCCTACTATATAGGTGTGTAGTCCTTAACTACACAACGCGCTGAAAAAGAGCCTAAGAGAGAGGCTCCACATTTGTGAGTATATATACACATACTGTCTATATCAATACGGATTTTAGACTATATTGCACTATATATACTTCTGTTTGAGCTCTAGCCACTACGTGGGTGTCGCTTTTTGGATACAAGAAGGGGAAAGGTCGCCTTGACGGACCTGAAGGCGTATACCCCTGAGCTTGGCCGTAAGCTCAGTAATATGTGAGTGGTTCCTTATATAGAGCTACGATTGTAATAATTCTATATTTACAGTGTTGCATTATGAACATTTAATTTCTCTTTCAGAAATAAATTTACACACCACTGTTTTGCAAGAGTAACAACTAAAGAATTGGATTTCGATCTGTATGTAGCGCTTCACCTTTTGTTTTACGAACAGCGTATATGTTCGCCGTCCGTGGCGAACCGTTCGGGACATCACTATCCTATATTAAAATAATTCAAATAAAATAAAAGGACATTATTATGTTGCTTAAATCACTTAAATCATATCCATAATTTCAATACATTTCTAATGAGAAGGTGGCTTTATTTTATTTCTAGCATGTATATGGTCAAGGTAACTATAGTTTCATTAATAAAATGCAAATAAGAAAATTAAGCTATTATTTAGAAAATGGTACTTAGCGGTATAGAAATAATGGATATCTTTTATGTACAGTTAAAGATTATTAATTTCACAGTGTGATGGGTACACCAGCTGTGAAAATCATTTCAGCTGTGTTAAATTTGCAAACCAAACGAGCACCTGGTTTGATTTTCTGGAGTACTTCCATTATCTGGACCATCAACACTGTCAGTTTGTCAATGTCTAAGAAAAAAGAACTTTGAATTTAATTCCCCACAGCTGGGATAAGCGGTGTGTAATAATGCAAGACTTTTAATTTAGTTTAAGCTGTATTATTTGAAAATTACCAATGGATTTCAGTTTTTTAGAAAGTTACCACTATTGTTTTAATATGGGGATGGTTTGACTAGTGCTTTCTTAAAGGTACACTCTCCAATAGGACTATTTTGTTTTATGGTAAATTTGAGGTTGATAACCTGTACAGTTCCACCAGCACAGTTCCTTTTGTCAAATACCAGCAGCCAGCACAAGTGATGGATGCTGGAATCACTGATGGTCTTGTTCATCACAAGACATCATCTACAGAGACTCCTGGTCTCACAGGATCCTCTGTAGACCTCAGTAGAGTTACTGCACTGACGCGGCTCCTGACAAATAAAGCACTAGGGGCCGAAGAAGACCTAGCACCTAGAGGAAGAAGATGGATTAATTTCAGCTAATTAAACCTCCTTCCACTTTACCCTTCAGTCGCCTGAACCTAACCAGAGATATCAAAATATGCAAAGACCCCTAAAAGTAGCAGGTCAGCTTTAACTCCTTAAGGACACGTGACATGTGTGACATGTCATGATTCCCTTTTATTCCAGAAGTTTGGTCCTTAAGGGGTTAAAGTAGAGTAAAAATCGCAGCAGTATTGGAATTGATTGTTACAGAGCAAACCACAAAGAGTTCATAATAAAGCCACTTCAGATACATTTAAGTTAGAGTTTATTTAAGTTATAGATCCACATGGGAAATGCAAATCTGCAGACCTAATCTTCATGATGATTGTTACAATAGTGAAATATAGCTATAGTAAAGTGTTTTGTCATCCCACACCAAGATACAACAGTAAACGGCACATTCACAGTGACACATTTGATATATAAATCTAATTTCAGTGAGACATATACCATATTAAAAAGTATAGTATCAAATTAAAATTTTACATCTAATGTTGAAATAGACTGTGTTTAAGAGAGAGTGCGAGCATGGTTAATGATTTCTAGCTGAATTATTAATGCTTTAATTTTGGATTGTTACAGTACCTCAAGTCAGGTGATTTAAATTTTTGATCATTCTTCGACCTTTAAAATAGCCCATGACTATAATAAAAGTAAGAAAACTTACAAAGGGAAGCACATGCTAGGCGATATATGAATTCATTAATTCGGATAGATGAGACTTGAATAACTATGCAATGCATTAAAGGGCACCTGTCATGGTCCAAACAACTTATACTCATTACACTGAGCATTATTTTTTATATCTATACTTTGCACTAGCAGTTTTCCTAGCAAATCTATAGATTAGGAGAAAATCCTATTTGGAAATAGTTTTTTTTCAGTCATCTGTCAGTCAATAACACAGCATGTGCTGTGGTTGCAATGGAAACTCTCTAGCAGGCGCTTCAAGTGCTGGCCAGGGAGTATAGGAACAGAATGACATTATGTCACTTGGTTCCGGCGCCATCATGCCAGAAGATTTGTCCTGCCTGGGGATGTGTCTCAAGTAGGGCTAATCAGTGAAGAACGCGGGAGGAGCCGAGGTGGAGCGGCAACAGCCAGGTGGTTGGTGTTATGTGAAGAGTAACACACACGAAGCGACACTGGTTATGTTGAATACACCATCTATCATTATGATAGATGGTGTATTCAATGTATATGGGTAAGTTGTTTTTCAGGTAAAGTAGTTTTTTTTCACAACAGGTTCACTTTAAATCATTGCTTTTTAAATACAGAGCAAAAGGGTCAGTGATTTTAAAGGGACACTATAGTCATCAGGATTACTACAGTTTAATGCAGTTGTTCTGGTGAGTATAGTATGACCTGAAGCCTTTTTCCTCTATAGATTGCCTTGTTTGAGAAATTCTGACCTTGCTCCCTAGGAATACCTCTAGTGTCCATTCCTCAGGTGGGCATTGGAGGGGCTTCCTGGGTCAGTGGTGCATTTAAATGATACAAGCAATCTAGAGACCCTAAAAAATTAATGTGGCGAAAGTAAACTCTCCACGGGCTCTTGGAGGGGTCTGCTGGCCAGCTTCTTGCCAAAAGACTATGGGTCCTTAAAAAACATGTGATTTATGTACTTTTGTACCCCAGAAAGAGAGACCGACCGTTAGCCCTAATTCCCTGGAACTGTTTTGGGCATAGGACCATGTGCACGGTCGGTCAAAACTATGACTTCCATGGAAATACCGAACCCATGAACCAATCTTTGTGATTTTTGCATATGTTGGTCCCCCAGATCGGGGCAATCAGAGGATGTGACTTTGTGGGGTTTCCATGTGTTTTGAGGGTACTTTTGTGATATTGTAAAATTATTTTTTTCTGTGCCTGGAGATAATTGAGTTCAGTACATTTCCTGACTCAATTATCTCTCAGGCACAGGGGAGGGATTATCCTATTTTGTGTGGGGGTGTCCTGGAATAGAGAGCTAATGTAATTACAGTGTGTACTTTGTCACAGTCCCCTCTCAGGTCCAGTGGGAATGCCCCTGGAATATGTTATGGAAAACCCCTTGCATGGGGACTTGCAAATAAGGCCAGTTGTGGCTGCCATTAAACAGTTCCTCTTCACCCTTAACATAGAGCCTCGTCTCATGGGTGGATGGAACAGCTATATTCACTCTGGGGATTGCTCTAATCACTATACTCCCTTGAATTACAACACTAGATCTTGTAAGAGCTATCCTGCTACACTCTCTGGGTGTCAAGGTTAGGTTCCCCAACACGCTAACTATAGGACTAACAGGCAACCCAGAGAGTGTAGCAGCACTTTAAGGACGTATTACCGGTCCTTAACGTGGTCGGACTTAACGTTAAGAAAAGTAAGGAGAGTAACAGAATAATGAGACGAGCCGAGGTCAGGGAAGGAGAAGGAAGAACAAACGAGAAACTAAGCCAAGGGTCAAGGAAGCCAGAAAATACGGATAACCAGAGAGAAGCCGAAGTCAGATGCCAGGAAACACAAAAGTATACAGAACGCACTCTCGGGCTACAATAGACCACGACAGGGCAAGGAAGTGATGTAGGAGGGAGGTATATATAGGGCTAAGAGAGATCTGATAGGCTAGGGAAGAGAATAGGAGAGATTATAAAAGGGTTACCAGGATTCATGAAATTATGGTAGTATCGCTTTAAGAGCTCAGCAGCAAGCCGCACGTGCATGCGTGCGTCCCTGGTCGCGCCCCCCCCCCCCCTTTGCGTGAGCGTGCGCTGTCAGTCGGAAGCCAGCAGAGCCTGGAGGAGCAGACGGCAGGACCGGAGCAATGTGGGCCGCGAGGAGGTATGACACTGGGCTACGAGAAGTCTACCCACTGGAAGCTGGATCCTGATCTTGGGTCCAGGGTGGGTGGAGGACAGCGAGACTCCAGCCAAGCTGCGGTGGCTAATGGTCTACAGTGCTGATAGTGTCTGGCGGAGTGCTTTGAAGTACACGGAGGTACTAGGAAGCAGTGATTGGCGGAGGCACCCAGTCGGGGTGCCAGGTGGTCTGTCACAGTAAACATAAAATAAATATTTGAAACCAAATCTTTATTCCAGAATCCAAACAGAATTAGTTCACAGAACAGAACAATCCCAGATGAAACAAACAAAAAAATAAAATAACAAATGGCAGTTCAATCAACCTGCCATAGCTGTGCACAAAGATGTGGGGTTCACTTGTTCACACTTCCCACAAGTAATTCTCTACTTTATGTAACCAATTTTAAATGGCTTTAATGATTACCATTAAAAATGTTTTTGTTTTATGTTTTTTTAGAGTAACTGTCACCATCTGTCACTGCGCGGCAATGAGTAACTGTCACCCTGTGTCACTGCGGGAGCAATAAGTAACTGTCACCCTCTGTCACTGAAGGAGCAATGAGTAACTGTCACCCTCTGTCACTGCGCGGCAATGAGTAACTGTCACCATCCGCCACTGCAGGAACAATGAGTAACTGTCACCCTCTGTCACAGCGGGAGCAATGAGTAACTGTCACCCTCTGTCACTGAAGGAGCAATGAGTAACTGTCATCCTCTGTCACAGCGGGAGCAATGAGTAACTGTCACCGTCTGTCACTGAAGGAGCAATGAGTAACTGTCACCATCTGCCACCGAAGGAGCAATGAGTAACTGTCACCCTCTGTCACTGCGCGGCAATGAGTAACTGTCACCCTCTGTCACTGCGCGGCAATGAGTAACTGTCACCCTCTGTCACAGCGGGAGCAATGAGTAACTGTCACCCTCTGTCACTGAAGGAACAACGAGTAACTGTCACCATCTGCCACCGAAGGAGCAATGAGTAACTGTCACCCTCTGTCACTGAAGGAGCAATGAGTAACTGTCACCCTCTGTCACTGCGCGGCAATGAGTAACTGTCACCATCCGTCACTGCAGGAACAATGAGTAACTGTCACCCTCTGTCACAGCGGGAGCAATGAGTAACTGTCACCATCTGCCACCGAAGGAGCAATGAGTAACTGTCACCCTCTGTCACTGAAGGAGCAATGAGTAACTGTCACCCTCTGTCACTGCACGGCAATGAGTAACTGTCACCATCCGTCACTGCAGGAACAATGAGTAACTGTCACCCTCTGTCACAGCGGGAGCAATGAGTAACTGTCACCATCTGCCACCGAAGGAGCAATGAGTAACTGTCACCCTCTGTCACTGAACGAGCAATGAGTAACAGTCACCATCCGCCACTGCAGGAACAATGAGAAACTGTCACCATCTGTCACTGCAGGAACAATGAGTAACTGTCACCCTCTGTCACAGCGGGAGCAATGAGTAACTGTCACCATCTGCCACCGAAGGAGCAATGAGTAACTGTCACCCTCTGTCACTGAAGGAGCAATGAGTAACAGTCATCATCCGCCACTGCAGGAACAATGAGAAACTGTCACCATCTGTCACTGCAGGAACAATGAGTAACTGTCACCCTCTGTCACAGCGGGAGTAATGAGTAACTGTCACCCTCTGTCACTGAAGGAGCAATGAGTAACTGTCACCCTCTGTCACTGAAGGAGCAATGAGAAACTATCACCATCTGTCACTGCAGGAACAATGAGTAACTGTCACCCTCTGTCACAGCGAGAGTAATGAGTAACTGTCACCCTCTGTCACTGCACGGCAATGAGTAACTGTCACCATCCGTCACTGCAGGAACAATGAGTAACTGTCACCATCTGTCACAGCGGGAGCAATGAGTAACTGTCACCCTCTGTCACAGCGGGAGCAATGAGTAACTGTCACCATCTGTCACTGAAGGAGCAATGAGAGGCATTTAGCCACGCTGCCCCTACCTTCTGGAACTCTTTATCGTGCTCAATCAGAAAGGCACCATCTTTACAGACTTTAAAAAAAAAAAAAACAACTAAAGACCCACTTCTACCATCAGGCATTCTCTCCACTCATCTGAACATCAGAAACTCTGAACTTTTATGTCTTTACGTTTGTATATTTGTAAAGTGCTTTGAGTTTCACAGGGAGAAAAGCGCTATAAAAATCACAAATTATTATTATTAGATATATATATATATATATTAAAACAGTTTAACAAAGTTTCAGCTTGTCTGGTGAATAGAAAAGATCCTTATTATGGTTGTATTCAATAAATATTCTCCTGTTTTTGACAAAAATAACCACTGATGCACACCCTTTTGTAACAATTAATATGATTATGTCTGACACAAATGTCATGCCTCTTGAAACAGTAGAAATATAAAATAGTCATGTTCCCTTACCTTTAAACATATAGAAGAGGGTTGTCTTACGTAAATTTCAGCAATTACTCGAATTACTAATTAGTAGTTACTGTCTCTTTAATTGTTCAAAACTCACAATCAGTCTCAATTCAAGAGCATTAACATTTTCCTTTTAAAGAACCTATAGGCACCCAGACCACTTCAGCTTAATGAAGTGGTCTGGGTGCCAGGTTCATCTAGGGTTAACCCTGCCTGCTGTAAACATTGCAGTTTTCAGAGAAACTGCTATGTTTACATATGGGTTAATCCAGCCTCTAGTGGCTGTCTCATTGACAGCCGCTAGAGGCGCTTCTGCGCTTCTCACAGTGAGAAGATGCCAGCGTACATAGGAAAGCATTGAGAATGCTTTCCTATGGACTGACTGAATGCGCGCGCGGCTATTACCGCGCATGCGCATTCAGCCGGTGATGTCAGAAGAGGAAGGAGAGTCCCCAGCGCCGAGGGAGACCAGCGCTGGAGAAAGCTAAGCCTTTAACCCCTTCCTTCCCACTAGAGCCTGGCGGTAGAATTGAATAGAAATATTTAGAGTTATTGGTTTTTTGTCAGAAAGGTGTTTTTTAGTTATTTCCTCTTCCCTTTTGGTGTTGAATTCTCTTTGCCTCCGACTGTTCTAATAACTGTTCTGAAGAATTGTGATTGCTGAAACTTGAATATTTGATGTAAGGAAATGAAATTCTGCAGTTTGTACATTTTCCCATGTTTGCGGACACATCTTGCCCATCATTATTATTATTTTATTAATTATATAGTGCCATCAAAGTCCGTAGCACTGTACAATGGGTGGACTAACAGACATGTAATTGTAACCAGACAAGGAACGTAAAGGAACAGAGGGGTTGAGGACCCTGATCAATGAGCTTACATGCTAGAGGGAGTGGGGTAAAGGGACACAAAGGGTAAAAGTATGAAATCAAAACTTATAGGAAAAATAATGCAAATTCAACCTATCCTGCAACACTGACATCTTAGGACCTACTCCAGCATAGTAAGTGTTTTATTTTATTCATAATTTAATTGTTTAATATTGTTATACTTTTTACCAATATCTAATTTCATGTATGCATTTTTATAGCGTTCAAAAGTACTGTGTCAATAATGTTTCTCTATGTAAAGCATTTGATTGGGCATTGCCCAGTTTAAATGCAGAGTCTTCAGAAAAGGTAGGATTTTACAGATTTAGGAAACTTATTATTTTTGAGTGCATTACAAAATATGCATGTTTTTAACCTAGATGTTCCCATTAATGCATTAACAATGTAACCAACTAAAAGTGTTTTTCCTTGTAATGGACCAAATGTGAATAGAAGCACTGGCAGTAATAGTGCTCCTAAAAGGATCTCAATTCCACTCTTCCCTGAGTCCCCTTAAATAGGGCTAGTCCCTCAAGTTCATTGGAGCTCCAATGGATGTCTTCTTCTTATTATTTACATTGGAGAGTCCAGTCTCCATTTCGCCTGTTTCTTCATCTGTCATAATAAGCAGCCCTTCTCCCAGCTGATCCAAATTCTTCCTATCAGCAGAAAACAGAAGTGCCATCCGAGACGCACTTCCATGCATTCCAATGGTTTTCGTAATCCAAGATGGCTGTGCGTTCCACTCACTGTGGATCCAGGAGAAGCTTCACTTATTATGCTCTGGTGGAGAGAGTCCATCCACTAAGGGGAAAGTGCAGTTAGTTTCAAATAGCAATTTCCCCAAAATATAATTTGGATATGTAAAAAATACAATAGTTACTATCTCAAGTGCAATATATAAATATATGTGTGTGTGTCTTATTAAACATATAGTGTTCATAATTACCTCAGTTTTATCTATTAAACTTAACTATTAATCCGTTAAAGTGTACATAAACTCTAGCTATTTTGTCCTTTACACTCCAATTTAGGTCTGTGAATTCATACATACTAAAACATTAAGTGTTGGTGCCACACATACCCATTTGTAGCCAACAAGGTTGAGAAACGCTTTACCCAGAATGGTGTTCAGATGATGCCATCAAATAATTTGATAAAAGGATTGACTAATTATATAAAACATACATGCATCCCAAAATTTGTATACAGTAATTTATATTGGATAGAAAAATCCTACAACAAGTTAAAAAGAGCAGTCTACAAAAAGCAGACCAGATCTATATCAACATTCAGTCCCCTAGGTTCTAAGGTGCGTAATTTATGGATCCGGTAGGTTTCTCGCAGAGATAGTTTTGAGGGACTAGCCCTATTTAAGGAGGGTGGGATTAGGCTGTTTTTGGGAGCACTATTACTATCATTTCTTTTATTCACATTTGGTCTCTGAGGAAGTCCCAATGTTGGGACGAAACGCGTAAGACCGACATTTTATAATTATTTTTACTCAAATAAAATTACTTTTTACGCCTATCTACCTATCGGAGTCCTGACTGGTTCCTGATTTATGGTGATACTACAATCCTGAGAAGGAATATTAGTCCCCCATCCACTTTGGGGGAAGCACATTTAGAGCGCTTCATATTCAAATATCTTGTGAGTGCAATCTATAACAGCGTGTGTCTTTCATAATTAATTGTTTTACACTATGTTCTGTTTATTGATTTTTTTCTACAACAATCACCTGAATCCAATGTGTGTTGTGTATATTTCATAAACGATGGGACCTGGTCCAAAGTTTCCACTGTGAGAAGTTGATAATGATTTGTAATACTATGTAGGGCTCACATTTTCTTCTCACATTATCTACTTTCACACTTTCCAGTTAATTGCATCAAGAGAAATCACTTTGTAACTTTTGCATGCATTTTATTTGTGGGATAGATAGACTAATCGCTAGGCCTTGATTTAAAACAGTATATTTTCATGTAACAATGGATTTTTCTGCTATTTAAACTTTATTTTATAGAACACAAAATAAGACATGACCCATTTCACACAGTTTCTCTATTTTTTTTCTTCCTTTTGCCAAATGAAGTATTACTATTTTTATAGCAAATATAAAACTAAGCCAATTACTTCACAAAATCCCATCTCAACAAGAAGGAAATGTGAACTACCATATTTTGAAGAGTTCACATATTGGTTTCCTGCAAGTCCAATCCCCACATAAGCTATTGACAGAAAATAACAGAAGAGTCCTTTGCTATGTCACCATGTTCCACTCATTGATCTAGACTGCAGCCACAATAAGACTCAAAGTAATTAGCAGCTCCTTAAAACCCTGTATTAACAGAAAAGGTAACAGAACAATCTGGCAAGTGGCAAGGTGATAATACAAAGACAGGCGATGGATAGGTCTATGTGTCACTCAGGTTGTTTTGCAGAAGCCTACCTCTACCTCTTATTAAATGCAGCAAAACATTTTTTAAAAAATAGACCAACAAATATTGTCTTATTAAAGGGACACTCTTGAGTTGCTACGTTTAGCATCTTCTTGTTGAGGACATACAATTACTAACAAAAGTGCTGGTTAAATATCAGCACTGTACAGCTTATAAGCCCACCAGAAACCGGCCCTACTTGAGAAACATACCAATTTTATCGTATTGTTTTACTATAATATCATATTATCTTAAGAAATCTCTAACCTAATCTGAAGAATGCAGACGCCAGATACACTACCATTTGTAGCCGTACATCACTACTTAACCTTACCTATATTATAACAAGTCTAATACTATCCTGTTTACCTAACAAAACTGTGCAATTGGATCCTATGTCATGATACTGCATGCCTAGAGTTGCCCGCTATTGCTGTTGTGGCACTGCGGGACTGTATGTATACCTATATGCACAACAAAATAAAAAATAAAGAATATAAAAAAAATATTAGCACTGTAATTTGTAGTTGGTCTTTTGATGTCTCTGAGAGAAGATATTGAGAAGATGTTGTAGGAAAAAGTAAGGTACCTGGTATCTATAGATGGTATAATACAGACATAGGCTGGCTGCGTGGTGCCATTAGGGTGGACTAATATTGCTCTTTTGGCAGCCTAGGCCATTGCCCAATCAAAGACAAGCATAAACACTCTGGTGTGTGATTAAAGAAAAACTGGAGCTAAAGTTATGGGTAATATACCAAAATTCTGAACCTCTTGTATGACAAGAAATCATAAAGTTTTGTGCTACCCAATTTTAAAGGGGAATTGTAACTTCTCTGGAAATCATACCAGTGAGCAAAATATTAAACATTACATAAAACTTTAAAAATTATTATTTTAAAAAAATAATTGGACAGTAAGTGGGAAAAAAACAACGCTGCACAACATCCAGCCTTCACCTACATCCGTTTGAGGACTGATGATTACAGTGTGAGACTGACTTCCTGAGGTACCAATGGCCGACATCAACTATATGGAGACTTAGCCCTTTAGTATCCGACAAGTTCTCTAGCACAAACAGATATATGTCTCTTTGTGCCACTTATTCAGTGAGTGTATCCATTGTTTTTATCTTTTTACTTTTTGTCATTAAATCCTTTACTATGTATATTTTCTCTTATGTTTCTATTACATGCCATATTCAACCATATGAATGGTAATTATATTTGCACATTTGTGACAGTGGCGCCCTCACTGGTATATGTTTTAAACTATGCTACTTTTGTATCTTGTTGTTTTTTGTTTTTTTTATTACTCTTATTTATTTATATTAAATATTTAGCAATCAACATCACAATCCAGTCCATTGTTTGCTTTTCCTCTTCCCTGCATGCTGTCTACCAGGTCCCAGAGACAGATCATATAACAATGATTAATAGGGAGCTAAGATGAGGCACCCAGTTACAGATAAAGAGGAATGGATTTCTACATGTACTTTTTTTTCACCCCTAACAAATGCATATTTGTTTAATATAAGTAAACATACTACTAAAATCATGGAAAGCTCATCTTTAAGGCAATTATTACTCCAATAGAGTAGAAAAGACAGTTTGTAAGCTTTAGTTACAGGTGATACTTGAAAAATTAGAATATTGTGCAAAAGTTCATTTCCTTCAGTAATGCAATGTAAAAGGGGAAACTAATAAATGAGATAGACGCATTACATGCAAAGCAAGATATATGACAAGATGATTTGTCATAAGTGCGATGATTATGGCTTACAGCTCATGAAAACCCCAAATCCACAATCTCAGTAAATTAGAATATTACATGCAATCAATAAAACAAGGAGTGTACATAGAACAATATCGGACCTCTGAAAAGTATAAGCACGCATATGAACTCAGTACTTGGTTTGGGCCTCTTTTGCAGCAATTACTGCCTCAATGCGGTTTGGCATGGAAGCTATCAGCCTGTGGCACTGCTGAGGTGTTATGGAAGACCAGGATGCTTCAATAGCCACCTTCAGCTCTTCTGCATTGTTCGGTCTCATGTCTCTCATCTTTCTCTTGGCAATGCCCCATAAATTCTCTATGGGGTTCAGGTCAGGCAAGTTTGCTGGCCAATCAAGCACAGTAATCCCACGGTCATTGAACCAGGCTTTGGTGCTTTTGGAAGTGTGGGCAGGTGCCAAGTCCTGCTGGAAAATGAAGTCAGCATCCCCATAAAGCTTGTCTGCGGAAGGAAGCATGAAGTGCTCCAAAATCTCCTGGTAAATAGCTGTGTTGACCATGGACTTAATGAAGTACAGTGGACCAACACCAGCAGATAATATGGCTCCCCGAATCAACACAGACTGTGGAAACTTCACACTGGACTTCAAGCATCTTGCAGTGTTTGCCTCTCCATTCTTCCTCCAGACTCTGGGTCCTTGGTTTCCAAATGAGATGCAAAAGTTGCTCTCATCAGAAAAGAGGACTTTGGACCACTGAGCAACAGACCAGGTCTGTTATTCTTTAGCCCAGGTAAGACGCTTCTGACGTTGTTTGTCGTTTAGGAGCGGCTTGACAAGAGGAATACGACAGGATCCGTCTGTGTGTGGTGCCTTTTGATGCACTGACTCCAGCCTCAGTCCACTCCTTGTGAAAGTCCCCAACACTTTTGAATGGCCTTTTCCTGACAATCCTCACCAGGCTGCGGTCATCCCTGCTGCTTGTGCACCTTTTTCTTCCACACTTTTCCCTTCCACATAATTTTCTATTAATGTGCTTTGATACAGCACTTTGGGAACATCCAACTTCCTTCGCAATTACCTTTTGAGGCTTTCCCTCCTTATGGAGGGTGTCAATGATGGTTTTCTGCTAAACTGTCAGGTCAGCAGTCTTCCCCATGATTGTGATTACTGCTGAACCAGACTGAGAGACCATTTAAAGGCTCTGAAATCCTTTGCAGGTGTTATGGCTTACTTAGCTGATTAGAGTGGGACACTGTGAGACTAGAATATTGCACCTTTTCACAATATTCTAATTTACTGAGATTGTGGATTTGGGGTTTTTATGAGCTGTAAGCCATAATCATCGCACTTATGACAAATCATGGCTTGAACTATCTTGCTTTGCATGTAATGCATCTTTCTCATATATTAGTTTCCCTTTTACGTTGCATTACTGAAATAAATTAACTTTTGCACGATATCCTAATTTTTCGAGTATCTCCTGTATATCACAAGGTATTCACTAATAGTTTCTGTGTTTAATTGCTAGTGTAACTGTGGGAGTTTATGGGGTTAGGTAGTCAAATTTTTAAAAAGGTTTAGTGCAGGCAAAGTAGTAGAGGGAGACCCGTCAGTTAAAAACATAACCAAAGGCATAGAGACCATAACCAAATCAAACTGATCTAAAAGTTGTTTGGGGTACCTAACATTTGTGACACGTGTGCATAACAAGGCAAAAAAATATCAGTTTCATCAGGCCCTGAACTCCTTTAGTAGAATATAAATGCACTTTTGAAGGAAGTTTGAATGCATGATGGTTTCTGCAGCCTTTGTAAATTAAAGGTAGGTGAGCATTCAGACTACTGATTTCATTAACTTTGATTAATAAAATAACAAAAAATAAACTCCAGAAGTCATGGAGTCCATCTGAATACAAGTAAAGTGGCACATATTCTCAGAATAAATATACCTGTTTTTGTGGGAGATCAGAGTGTACTAAAGATAGACATATATGTAGGGATTACACTAAGAAATCTTCTATCCATCATATTCGCTGACACAAGGACCCACTGCCTACCCAAGAATTCCTATTGCACTGCAAAATTCATTTTAAAAGGGGTACTCATAATTATTTATAGACTATTTTGGACTATTTTTAAGATTGTTTAGGACTTTTATTTACCCATACCTACTGTATATTATTGTAAATAGTACTTTATTGTCAATCGTGTAGTTTTGTGCTGCAGCCATTTTTCTGTGTTGTGCTAAAGCAGGTATAGACAACCTGCGGCACTCCAGCTGTTTTGGACTACACCTCCCATGATGCCCTGCCAACATTATGGATGTAAGAGCATTATGGGGGATGTAGTTCACAACATCTGGAGTGCCGAAGGTTGCCTATGCCTGTACTAAAGAGTAAATTTACACATCATCATAAAGAGAAAATAACTTTACTTATGCAATGCACTGCGTGCCTACTGTTTGCAGTCCAAAGAGCCAATAATACATTCTGAGAGGTATCTGAGAGGGTCAGGCTTTATACGATTTGCACCCATTCTGTAGATGTCCTCAGTGATTATTAGAAGATTGTTTTAAGGTTTTCAAAGTTTCAGGGAAGATGTGCTTTTCAAAACTTTGGGTGAAGCTAGGAGAGCACTGAATGTTCCTCATTTCAAAATATGTACTCCAGTAATGCTATAATGTCAGTGTATAGGCAGTGTAGTAAGCTAATTTAATCACTAGGTGGCTCTGCAACATAAAGTTGCCAGGAGACCAACTAACAAAAAAGAGCTACAAGATGAACAAATGTAGTTTCACTGAATTAGGACCTGGAGGGAGAAGTGAAAACAAATATGATGGGACATACTTAGGAACACAGGTGGTGTGGAGATTTCTTCTATATAAAGAGGCACTGTTTTGTGTTGGTGACACTATTTCCTCAAGCGGGAATATTGTCTCTGTGGACGTTAATAGTGATGGAATATAAGAAGGCACATAAGATATAGAAAGAGTAGGCTGTAACCAACAAAGACTGGTTTCAAATTAAATGGACTCTCTAGGTCGCTAAATCACTTCACCTTGCCGAAATGCTTTATGTGGAAAGTGTTTGCTCTTTTTTCATTTTCCAACAGTGCAGATGAGAGAAATTGGCACTTTTATAATTAACCTTGTTAAACTCCCTGGATGTCAATCAGACAACAGATCCTGGTTTGGTTAGTTCAGTGGAGCTAAACTCCAGAAGCAGGAATTGCTCAGAACACCTGCCTCAAAAAGACTTCTCATTGAGCTGCATTGGGAAGTCTGTGATTGGGCAGCCACAAAAAGTGTGGGTGGGGTTAGAAAAGGAGGGAAATATACACTGCTCAAAAAAATAAAGAGGACACAAAAATAACACATCCTAGATCTGAATGAATTAAATATTCTTCTGAAATATTTTGTTCTTTACATAGTTGAATGTGTTGACAACAAAATCACACAAAAATTCAAAAATGGAAATCACATTTTTCAACCCATGGAGGTCTGGATTTGGAGTCACACTCACACTTAAAGTGGAAAAACACACTACAGGCTGATCCAACTTTGTTGTAATGTCCTTAAAACAAGTCAAAATGAGGCTCAATAGTGTGTGTGGCCTCCACGTGCCTGTATGACCTCCCTATAACACCTGTGCATGCTCCTGATGAGGTGGCGGATGGTCTCCTGAGGGATCTCCTCCCAGACCTGGACTAAAGCATCTGCCAACTCCTGGACAGTCTGTGGTGCAACGTGACGTTGGTGGATGGAGTGAGACATGATGTCCCAGAGGTGGTCAATTGGATTCAGGTCTGGGGAATGGGCGGGCCAGTCCATAGCATCAATGCCTTCGTCTGCAGGAACTGCTGGCACACTCCAGCCACATGAGGTCTAGCATTGTCTTGCATTAGGAGGAACCCAGGGCCAACCGCATATGGTCTCACAAGGGGTCTGAGGATCTCATCTCGGTACCTAATGGCAGTCAGGCTACCTCTGGCGAGCACATGGAGGGCTGTGCGGCCCCCCAAAGAAATGCCACCCTACACCATTACTGACCCACTGCCAAACCGGTCATGCTGGATGATGTTGCAGGCAGCAGAATGTTCTCCACGGCATCTCCAGACTCTGTCACGTCTGTCACATGTGCTCAGTGTTAACCTGCTTTCAATCTTGGTGTTCTCTGACAAATGCCAAACGTCCTGCACGGTGTTGGGCTGGAAGCACAACCCCCACTTGTGGACGTCAGGCCCTCATACCTCCCTCATGGAGTCTGATTCTGACCGTTTGAGCAGACACATGCACATTTGTGGCCTGCTGGAGGTCATTTGCAGGACTCTGGCAGTGCTGCTCCTGTTCCTCCTTGCACAAAGGCGGAGGTAGCGGTCCTGCTGCTTGGTTGTTGCCCTCCTACGGCCTCCTCCATGTCTCCTGATGTACTGGCCTGTCTCCTGCTAGCGCCTCCATGCTCTGGACACTATGCTGACAGACACAGTAAACCTTCTTGCCACAGCTCGCATTGAGGTGCCATCCTGGAAGAGCTGCACTACCTGAGCCACTTGTGTGGGTTGTAGACTCTGTCTCATGCTACCACTAGAGTGAAAGTACCGCCAGCATTTAAAAGTGACCAAAACATCAGCCAGGACCAAAACATCTGCCAGGAATCATAGGAACTGAGAAGTGGTCTGTGGTCACCACCTGCAGAACCACTCCTTTATTGGGGATGTCTTGCTAATTGCCTATAATTTACACCTGTTGTCTATCCCATTTGCACAACAGCATGTGAAAATGATTGTCACTCAGTGTTGCTTCCTAAGTGGGCAGTTTGCTTTCACAGAAGTGTGATTGACTTGGAGTTACATTGTGTTGTTTAAGTGTTCCCTTTATTTTTTTGAGCAGTGTATAATAGATCTGCAGCTTTTAGATATACGCTCAATGAAAAAAAAATGCATTATTAAATGCATGCATGTTTTGATTTGAGATATATCTACTGAACTGTGATATTTATTTTTGTATTTGGGCACTGGAGTGTCCCTTTAATGTTTAAATGAACACTGTCAGGTCCCCTAGAGTTCTGCCCCTGAATTAAGTAAATCTCAGTTAATAGCACACACTTACCTGACCAGAGATGGTGCTGCTTTGCCCAGCAATGCATAACACAATTAATAGATGGTTGAAGGAATTGCTCCAATGTTATAGTGGATATAATATTATCAAATTCCATTATGACACATAATACATCACATTTAGACAACTGGGGAATAATTACCCATAAAATAAAAACCATTAGCTTCTTACAGAAGGAAAAAAATAAATTCAAAGGGGAGAAAACATCAGCAGATAAGAGTAAAGGCACCGCAGGCACCTCTCACGCAATCCCAAGCCACAATCTAGAAAGGGGTTAGCCAGAATGGCTTGTGACAAAAGCCTTTGTAAGGGCTCTTAATACAGATAGGATACATTTAATTGATGAGGTGTCTAGTAGATCTGCATTGTAGTAGGGAAGATCACCACGTTTAATCCTCAATTTAAAGGAGTTAAAGACATTATAGCAAATATTGTTCTATTAGTTCTAAAGCCAAATCGTTTAACTCTGCCATGCAAAATGTGCATTCCTATACATTACAATGTTAATGTATTATTCCTATGGGCTACTGTGGTAGTAAAATGTTGGAAATTTTGCTGAGGGAATCAAGATGCAGGTCTGGATCTGGAGAAAGTAATAATGCAAGAGAAGTTAAGGATCCCTAAACTGGAGAAAAAAAAAATACTATAGGGCAACGTCTTGACCTTCACCAAGGTAGATTTTTGTTTTATGCTCTCCACGCCAATATTTTTGTAGGCTCAGCCAGGTTCATCCTCTAATCCACAAAGGACCAGCAAACAGCACAGATATAAGAGTTGCCAGTTTGGGTACCCACTCTAGTGACCGGGGGTCTGATCTAACTCTCTCTCTGAGAGGATGACAGTCTGAAGACCCAGGAAGCAGCACTTCCATAAGGTGACTACCTGGGAATGTCTCTTTTACGTATACACCATATCCGGGGTCTGTTTTAATCCTTTCTCCACTGGTGATGATGAATCAAAAATGAAAAGTCAAAAATGAAAAGTCAAAAATGAATCAAAAATCAAAAGTCAGAAATGTGTTTACACCTCAAGTATGGTGCACCTATACTGTAATTTTTATAACCAGTACTGGAGATTTCAGTGAATACAGAAATGAAATGTTTATCGTTCACTTGCAGAAGCTCTAAGACATTGAAACCAAGTGCCAAGAGGTTTTCTTAAGAAAAGCTTAATCACCACTCACAAGAACCTATACCTCTGAGATTTTTTTAAACATAATGCCCTGAAATTGGCTGACCCCCCGACCCCCATCCGATCAATTTATTAGACAGACTTTGCATGCACCATTTACTTATCTAGTGTAAAGTTTACTGTATAAAATGAAATCACAGTACATAAATGCAAGTTATTTGAAAATGTTTGTAAAGAAACCAATAAACTAATAATGACATTATGTGAGACAAATAAATTACAAACTCAGTATTAAGATGAAAACGTCACTCGGGAAAAGATGATGTGGAGGAAGTCTGATAATGTACTTTTAAGTTCCAGTACATTTCCTCACACATCCTAATTATAATAATGCTTCATTAATCAAGTTAATACAGGTTGCTGGTTAAGTAAGAAGAAGAATAAAATAAGATATTTATATAGATAGATATATATATGTAGAATATGTAATCCATGTTAGGACACATCTGCACAAAGGCATGTTTCATTCATCATTACAAATCAAAGGATTTTGAAGACATACTTAGTAAATTTCAAATGATACACAAAATATAATTTACAATTGTAGTCAATGAACCTTCTCAATCCAAAATCTTTTTTATTTTTTTTCCCTGTAAGAGATGAAGAAGACTTCATAAATAAATGTAAATAACTGGTTGTCCAGAATTGAAAAGGTTACTCCAAACACCATGACAACTTTATTGATTTGAAGTCGTGTGGTGCCTGCAGTCTGTATGTATGTGCAGCATTTTGTTTTCAAACACTGCACATACAGAGATAAGCCCCTTAGCTGCCAGAGGTGTAACTCCACGTCTAGCAGTATCATTTGCCAGCCCAAAACAAAGTTCTAAGCTGACTAATGTCCACTCTTACTGAAAATGGTATCAATGGTGGCATCAGTGACATAGCTAGAGCTTTTGCTGCCGGGGCTGCACCTGAATATGCCGCCCCTATGTCGACCCACGTCATGTCCGGTGCAGTTGCGGATGTCCGTGGCTGCACCAGACCTTTTCAAGCTTTTTAAAAGATATACACCCAATAAATACATGCATGGTAGTGGATCTGTGCAGGGGAGGCAGAGGAGGAGGATATCTGTGCAGGGAAGGGAGGAGGACTGTCAGAAAGGGAGAGGGAATATGTGCAGGGGAGGGAGGGGGACTGTAAGTTAGTCAGGGGGAGAGGGGATCTGTGCAGGGGAGTGAGGGGAACTGTCAGGGATGGAGGGGGAGAGGGGATCTGTGCAGGGGAGTGAGGGGAACTGTCAGGGATGGAGGGGGAGGGATCTGTGCAGGGAGTGGGGAACTGTCAGCGATGGAGGGAGAGGGATGTGTGCAGGGGAGTGAGGGAACTGTCAGGGATGGAGGGAGAGGGATGTGCAGGGTAGAGAGGGAACTGGGGAACTGTCCAGGGATGGAGGGAGAGGGATCTGTGCAGGGGAGTGGGGGAGCTGTATCAGGGATGGAGGAGGGAGAGGGATCTGTGCAGGGAGGCAGGGGAACTGTCAGGGATGGAGGGAGAGAGGGATCTGTGCAGGAGTGGGAACTGTCAGCGATGGAGGGAGAGGGATGTGCAGGGGAGTGGGGAACTGTCAGGGATGGAGGAGGGAGAGGGATGTGTGCAGGGAGTGGGGAGTCAGGGATGGAGGGGAGAGGATGTGTGCAGGGAGTAGCAGGGAACTGTCAGGGATGGAGGGAGAGGGGATGTGTGCAGGGAGGCAGGGATGGAGGGAAAGGGGATGTGTGCAGGGGAGGCAGAGAACTGTCAGGGATGAAGGGAGAGGATCTGTGCAGGGGAGTGGGGAGTGGGGAACTGTCAGGGATGGAGGAGAGGGATGTGTGCAGGGAGTGAGGGAGCTATGGGGATGGAGGGAGAGGGATCTGTGCAGGGAGTGGGGAGCTATCATGGATGGAGGGGAGAGGATCTGCAGGGGAGGCAGGGAACTGTCAGGGATGGAGGAGAGGGATCTGTGCAGGGGAGGCAGGGGAACTATCAGGGATGAAGGGAGAGGGATCTGTGCAGGGGAGGCAGGGAACTGTCAGGATGAAGGGAGAGAGAGGGGATCACCAGAGGGAGGCTTAGGGAACTGTCGGGATGGAGGGAGAGGGATCTGTGCAGTGGAGTGAGGGAACTGTCAGGGATGGAGGGATGGAGGGAGAGGGATCTGTGCAGGGAGGCAGGGAACTGTCAGGGGAACTGTCAGGGATGTCAGGGATGAAAGGAGGAGAGGGGATCTGTGCGGGAGGCAGGGAACTGTCAGGGATGAAGGGGAGAGAGGATCTGTGCAGTGGAGGGGGAACTGTATCAGGGATGGAGGGAGAGGGATCTGTGCAGGGGAGGCAGGGGGGTGTGTCAGGGAACTGTCAGGGATGGAGGGAGAGGGGGGATCTGTGCTCCAGGGGAGGCAGGGAACTGTCATGGATGGAGGGAGAGGGATGTGTGCAGGGAGTAGAAAGGAACTATGAGGGATGAAGGGGAGAGGATCTGTACAGGGGAGGCAGGAAGAGGGCAGTGCAGTAGGAGGGAGCAGGGAAAGAGACACACCTGATGTTTCTGTCAGGCTGCTCTTCCTCCTCACTTGCAGGACAGGAGAGCACAGGAGTACCCCACTTCCCATGCCTCCTGCCCCGCTCTTCCCCTCACTCACTGCCCCGCCCCCTCACTCACTGCCCCGCACAGAGACTTAGCAAGCAGAGCAGGATCGCTGCCAGGTCTCACTCAGAGGTGGGAGGGAGTATGGGAGTCAGCAGGGACCTTTTCGCCCCTCAAAAGTGCAGCCGGGGCAGACCGCCGCCACCTTGCTATGCCACTGGCATGCACCCCTTCTTCCTCTGCTGCCCCTCTCCTCCCATCAATCTGTCTTTCTGAGAGTAGACCACCTCAGAAATATTTTTAAAAGTAAAACCATTGTTTTATGAAAACTGTTTTTTTTGGAGTAACTCTTTAAGAGACCAAGTAAAACCAGTTAAGATATAACATGAATGCTATTGGATGAACATAATGTAACTCTCCACATAAAGATAAATATTTAAAGCTATTAGCTGAAGATATAGTTATATAAATCTTGTATACAGTGTATATATAGGATAGAATGATACTCTGTTTCTGATTATATTTTATTGACTGTGCTGTGTTGCTTCTTCATCTATTGTACTTGATGGAGGAATAATACAATGTCAAATCTCTTCACCGAGCACCAATTGTCACCTCGATAGAAGGAAAACAAAATATCTCCTTAGTCATACAATACTAAAGAGAATATATGACTACAAATAATACATACTGAAATAAATGTATTTTGCTAATGGTTTTTTTTCTCCAGATGAAGCCACACAGTTAAACTCAATAACACAGTGACATTGTATCCTCATCAAGTCAGTAACATTGAGAAATTTACAAACAGCTAAATGGTATTTTCCACAATCCAACAATAATACAATGATGCTCCTCGGTTACATACCATAGTTACATAGCTGTGTGCTAATACTGAATGAACAAAGATGCAGGCCATTATGTACTACGATATACATATTATTATATTGTGAAAGAATCTCAATTTTGCCACAAAAAGAGAAACGTTTCTAATATATTCCAAGGTGCCAATGAAAATTATCCTTAGAGTTATTATTAATTTTCATATACACTATTATAGACCTGAATATCCCGCCTCATTAAAGACATACATTGCATTTGCTAAAATAAATCAAGAAATTCTTCTAGATTGGGCTCGCTTTATTACTACTTTAAGTATTGAATTCAAGGAACAAATTCAGAAAACTTTAGAAAATACAAACTGGTTTGTAACTGTACTCCACATTAAATAAACGCACGTTACCCAAAAGTTCCAAGTCACCTTGAGAGTAATATTTATACATACAATGGAATATAGAGTTTGGGGATATACAAAACATTATTTATGATTACCTCTATGGGATGAGAGAGTGTCAGGGATTACCTGGGGTTGGAGTCCAGAATACAGAGATAATGATCACCCTTGTAAATATCACAGTCTATAGTGACTGGAAATGATAAAAAACAGAATTCAAGTCCAGTCAGATTTCTCAATGGCACAATCACGACTGTCAGTCTGCAGAGATGGGAGCAAACCGTGACACAGAGCAAGGAGTCTTGGAAATGTCATATCACTAATTCTATTTAATGTTTATACTTTACATTTTTTAATAAAAAATTACTATGTACAAGGATAATTTGCTGTAATATTGCAAATGTATAATGGAATATACTATACCAATAGTGTTCTAAGAGTTAATAATCACTTTCTTTTCTTTTAGGTAAAATCTCCTTTTCTAAGTTTTTCTATGATATGGTCTTGGGATATATTTGGGATATATTACCAGTCTTTTAATATATGCTAATGTTCTCAATATTTGGAGAACAGTTTTTGCTTGATCAGGATATTAAGTTTTAATATATATGTTGTAGTCCCTCAATTATTTTGTTCTCATACATCTGGAGGTCATTATGGCTGTCATCACTGGCGTACATACCGCAGTCCCAGGAGTCGCAGCTGCGACCGGGGGGCCTGGCCGTCAAGGGGCCTGGCCGTCTTGCAGACCCCTGCGACCGGGTGCCCGCCAGGCCCGGACTGGCCATCGGGCATACCGGGCAAATGCCTGGTGGGCCGCGATGGCCGTGGGCCGAGGCCGGCAGGGGAGATCACAGGATCTCCCTTGCCAGCCCCTGCAGGGCCAGCACTATCCGATCGTCGGCCCTGCTGTGTGCCTCCATGGGCCGGTGGGGAGATCAAAGATCTCCCTCACCGGCCCAGAGGTATTGAGATGCGGCCGACGGCAGGAGAGTGAGGGAGGAGAGGACCGGCGGAGCTCTAGCAGTTACTACGGCAACGCTCAGATCTCACGAGAGTGAACTCTAGCCTGCAGGGGGGAGCCGTTCTGCCATGGAGGGTGCTGCCTTCCCTGGTGGTCCAGAGTGAACTCTCACCACTGGACCACCAGGGAAGGCAGCACCCTCCATGGCAGAACGGCTCCCCCCCATGGAAACCCAGCTTCCCACCCCCTCCCAGGCTAAAGGTAAGAAGGGAGGGGGAGAGGATACATAGTTTTTAGTTTAAAAAAAAAAAAAAAACATATTTATACAAACACTGTACTATATACACTCATACTAAGAACACTCACACACACACACACACAGCACATTCATACTAACATCACCCTCAGACACACACAGCACCCACACACACACACACAGCACCCTCAGACACACACAACACCTTCACTCACACAGCACCCTCAGACACACACATGACCTTCAGTCACACAACACACTCACACACAGCACACTCTCACACTTATACAAAAATAATATATAAAATAACCCTCAGAAAGTTAACAGATAAAAAAATTAGAAACATAGAATGTGACAGTAGATAAGAACACCCTCACACACAGCACCCCTCTTACACACACACTGCAATCTTCACACACATGCTGCACCCTTCACACATACACACAGCACACACAACACACTGCACCCTTCACACATACAATATGTCCAAATATATATATATATATATATATATAGAATACATCCAAATATATATATATATATATATATATATATATATATATATATGTGTGTGTGTTTGGACGTATTGTATGTCTGAAGGGTGCAGTGTGTTGGGTGTGCTGTGTGTATGTGTGAAGGGTGCATCATGCATAATATTATTATTATTGCCATTTATATAGCGCCAACAGATTCTGTAGCGCTTTACAATATTATATACTACAGCACCACTACACACATTACGCTCCAGATACACGCTAGATCCCTTACCCTATATACACTCTGAACCCTCTATACACACACACACACACAATCTCCTATACACACTCTGGGTCCTTTACACACAAGATCCCCTACACACACTGCACCACCTACACACACTACATTCCTGACATACAAACACACAAACACACACTACAGCCCGTATGCACACACTCACTACATCCCCTATACACACTATGCCCCCCGTAAACACTCGCTACAGCCCCTAGCCACACATATTACACCACAAACACAAATTATATTGACCTATTTACACAATACCACACCACAATCAGTTTACTCAACACACACGCAATCCCACAAGCAGGCTCCAAACACATGCACCATATGCTTTTTTGGCCCTTTTGTCCTCTGGTATCCCACTTATGGAGACACCAGAGACAAGTTAAAAGCAAACACAGCTCAAATACAGGGCAATTTTCTCATGCTAGAGCTCTTCAGCAGAGCTCTGCGCATTGAACTAACATGCTCACTTTGAGAGGGGTTGTGCTTGTCATTAGTGATGACAAAACACACCCTCTCTGGCCCCGCCCCTTTCTCAGGGGGCCGTTGTGATTGAAAAATGCACAGGCCAAATTTTTTTCCCAGTCCGGCCCTGGTGCCCGCCATCATCATCTGTGGTCCCGGGGCCGCATGTTAAGGTGCCCATTGGGTGTCCCATGCTGTCAGGGCCACCCGATGGAGATGGATTGTCAGGGGGCCCGGTCGGCGCTGAGCGCTTTAACAGCGTGACCGGGCCCCCTTGTGATGAGATTATCACTGCTGGGAGGAAGTGACTGCACTTCACTCCTCCCAGCTAACACACAGAGCCCGCGCAGGAGGAAGCAGAGGGAGTCAGAGTGGGAACTCTGACTCCCACCAGCCTGAGCCACCACTGGACCCCAGGGAAAGTCACCCTCCTGCACCTAAAAAAGTAGAAAACAGGAAGGTGACTTAAATATTATGTGTGTGTTTGTATGTATGTGTCTGTGTCTATCTGTCTGTATATATGTGTGCCTGTCTGTTTGTATGTATGTCTTGTGTGAGTGTATGTGTGTGTGTGTGTTTGTCTGTCTGTGTCTGTCTATCTATCAGTATGTATGTATGTGTCTTTGTATGTATGTGTGTTTTGTGTCTGTCTGTGTGTGTGTGTGTCTGTCTGTGTGTATGTATGTATATGTGTGTCTGTCTGTCTGTCTGTATGTATGTATGTATGTGTGCCTGTCTGTTTTTATGTATGTATGTGTCTTTGTCTGTATGTGTGTCTTGTGTGTGTCTGTATCTGTCTGTGTGTATGTGTGCCTGTCTGTCTGTGTGTATGTGTGCCTGTCTGTCTGTATGTATGTGTGCCTGTCTGTCTGTTTATATGTATGTGTCTTGTCTGTATGTATGTGTGCTTGTCTGTCTGTTTGTATGTATGTATGTATGTATGTGTCTTGTCTGTATGTATGTGTGCCTGTCTGTTTGTATGTGTCTTTGTATGTATGTTTGTCGTGTGTGTGTGTGTCTGTGTCTCTCTGTATGTATGTGTGTGTGCCTGTTTGTTTTTATGTATGTGTCTTTGTATGTATGTGTGTCTTGTGTGTGTGTGTGTCTGTCTGTCTGTCTGTATATGTGTATGTGTCTGTGTGTATGTGTGTGTCTGTATGTATGTGTTCCTGTCTGTTTGTATGTATGTGTGCCTTGTCTGTATGTATGTGTGTCTGCCTGTCTGTTAGTATGTATGTGTCTTTGTATGTATGTGTCGTGTGTGTATGTATGTCTCTGTATGTATGTGTGTGTGTGGTGTGTGTGTGTCTGTCGGGGGGAGAGGTAGAGGAGGGCGAGAGCGAAGGTGGGGAGGGGGGGCCCATGGATCATTTTTGCATTGGGGCCCCATGGGTTATGTGTACGCCACTGGCTGTCATGCTTGACTTGAAGAAATGAAAGAGATGTAGAAGTAAGGTATGCTCTACCTCATATTTTGTTATCTCTAGGTATATATTAGTTGTCAAAGGACATTAATAAAGCCTTGTCTATAACACCTATTGGGAGTCACATATAAAAAAGCTGCTGTCTTTGTTTCAGTTGCATTGCAAATAAATTAGTAAATCTCTCTGCATTTTTCACTGTGGTCATCTAAGTCCAAAAACCGTTGAAATTGAACATTTATTTACTAATTATCTTCACTGGTTTTAAAGCAAATTGACTTTTTGCTTCGTCTAACTAAATTTTTCCCAAAATAGAAATTTTCAGACGCTCAGGAAATCATTTGGACAGTCAAAAAAAGCATAAAAATATGGTGCCTATAACTATGCTGCAATGCAAAAATGTTTACAATATTGCCTAACCATTAGTGCAATTCAGAAACAACCAAGCATCCAAACATATTTTGCATTGACTTGTCATGTGCTACCTTTGATGTCAGCATGGTACTTTGGACATACAGAATTTGGGCAAAAAGCTGATCAGCTCAAATTCGTCCAAATCTCAAAAAAAAAGTCTAATGTAAATCAAATCTTACAAATGCTGTTTACCAGAAGTTTAAAACTGGTAATGTGCTTGGAGAAATTCTCAACAAGCACCAGGGCATAATGAAGTTAAATGGCGTTATTGTAGCGTGACTCATTATTCACACTGCCTATTTGAAACATTACAAGCCTCTGCATATGATTTAATTTACTGAGATTACACTTTCTAGGTTTGATGGACTTTTCAAGGGACAGGAGGACGAAAGTTGAACAAATTGTTTTAGTCGCAGTAAGTGCACAGCTAAATTCTATTTAGTTGGGGTGAAACTCAAGCAGAATATTGACATTGGAAAATTGAATCAATTACTGCTTGCATTAGCCAGAAATTAAAAAAATAAATTATTGGTATATTGTAATTAGGATATATGGTTCATTAGAAAAAATGAAAAATTCAAAAACATACATACATATTAATGAAAAAAAAATCTAGAAACACTGTCAGAGCCTCCAGAAAATGACTGCGTGAATGGTTATCCATGGAGTCCATAAAATGTGTGGACAAATAATGTTGGGTGCGGAGCAAGACTTTGAGTAGTTTGTTGCGAAGCTAATAGCATTTATAGGGTTATTTACTAAAGTGAGAATTAAAAGTCAATCCAGCTTTAAGGGGTTAAATTTGGAAATTTACTTCAGAGGCAATTGTACAAGTTCTGACCGAAATAAAACCTGGAATTTGAGCTATATGTTAATTCAACCATAATTTACCTCTTTCATATTAAGTGCGCCAACAGTTAATATATATCATTTTGTTCAGGAGAAAAGTGGCTTTCATTTCACATTATATATTTATATATGGAACTTAATTTAATATGAATAAAATCTAAAATGTGTGAGAATAAAAGATGTGTTCTTTTTCAAGTTCTGCATGGTAGTTTGACAGTGAATGTCATAATACTGTTAGCTAATACTGCAATAAAACACACTGATTTATATGATGTGATGTCTCTGGAGTACAATGATGCCCCCGATGTGCAGGTTTTATGGTGTATTGGAAAGTTAAAGGGTCAAATATAGGACTTGCGCATTTTAGTTTTTACCCATTGAAATTTGCCAGGTTCGTTTGCTGGGCCTGTGTTGCCTTTGAGACCATATGGCAGAATTAACCCCAACATGGCATACCATTTGCAAAATTAGAAAACCCAGGGTATTCAAAATGGGATATGTCTAGTTATTCCTAGTAGCCATGTAGTATTCCCTGTGGTTGCCTTTTTTATACAGCACATAGGAGTTGAAAATTGCAACCTGGCTTAAACAGATTTCAATTTTCTTGTCCCAGGACCTACTTTTTTGGTTCACAGGATAAGGCTCTATACATTGATCAGCCAAGCCTACTCCCTCCATATACTTGTTGTAGTTTACAGCTGCTCAGTTCTTTCTCTGACAAACACTAGAACTATTCTTTTGCTGTGCATTGTAGACAGCATGTATACATCTTTCTTATCTGTGAACTGAAAGGCCAGCACCTCATCATGATGTAAAGCTGAAGAGGAGCCTCTACTTCTTCTGCTGCTTGTTAGGGTTTAGAGGAAAAACTTTACATGTTTTACCCACTGTACCACATGCTTGTGTTTCAAAATAAAATTTTAAATAAATCTATACTGGTATAATATAATAACCCATAGATGATAACCCTTATTTTAACAAGGGAAGGATCAGATAAAACATAGTCTTGCCATTTGTGCCCACACAATCAGGACATCTTGGTGGGTCAATATGTTGATTCTTCCCTTGATAAATCCAAAATGCCCATGCATAGCCAGTAGTGGAAGCATATAAATTATAACATTTGATGCCATATTGTGATCGCTTCAATGGGATATACTGTTTGAAAATAAATCTACCGTAATATTTCAATACAAATATTTTGGTCTGGGATATAATTTTTGAGTTCGATAGGGAATGACATTTTCTAGACAATATCAAATTTTGGGTTATTTCCAAGGGGACACAGTGCATTATCATTAAAATGGAGGTAACACAAAAGCCCTGAGATCCCTGTTCATAACTCCTGGGAAATGGGGGGTAGCTAGGATGGGGTGCTTGTGCCATGTGTAGGACCTGATACATGGCCTTTTTTACAATACCCATTACTAGGGTTAGAGTCCAAAATGTTCTAATTTCTATAAGATCAGTAGAGTGCTTCCTCATTTAATTTTACTGTTATGTGACTGATTTTCAGAAAGAAACTGGCTGGTAAACAAGTTTGTTTGCTCAATCATCAGCTCAAATATGTTGTCAGACATAAAGAGGCTAAAATAGTTAACTGGCTCACAAACATCTACTGTTATTGTGATGCCAGGTGAAGCCTTGAATAGGGGTATTTCTGGGGCAGTCAAGTTTGGTGGTGACCAGTATTCCCCTGCCAGTGTGGGGCGTCCTAAGAGAATTCTTGTAGATGGTGGTGGGACACAACCACTGGAGGACTCACTTAGGGGCTCAATGTCAGATGCTGTCATAGTCTCAATGTCTGCGAGAGTGTCACTATCAGATCCTGCCAGAATGGCGTACATCTCCTCCACCATATATTAGCATTCTGTTTTAGGGTGATTATTTTAAGCTATGTCACTAAGGGGATAATTTAATTAATTCACCTACCTGACTAATACATGCACCCACAGATACTGTACAGTACAGTGATCAGGCAGCAGGAAAGGGGTTAGCAAAATAAAGAACTGCTGCAGCTGACAAGAAGGGTCAAAGAAAGATATCTCCGCCTATCTCACCTCAGATCAAAGTGAGGAGAAGAGAGGGGCAGAGACAATGTCTCAGCCAATGATAAAACTCATTGGATGAGACATTGTAACTGTGATCATGTACTGCAGATCGCCGTCATTGGCTTTAGGGGTACTGCCTAGGTTGCCAGGCAGACCACCAGATGGAGATCAGTAGCATGGGTAGGGTGGCGGATTGCAGGGAGGGCTAAACATTAGGGCATGCTATGCTACTGTTAGCATAGCATGCCCTAATAGTGTTAATGGGTTAAGACCAGAGTAGCTGATCTGAAAGCATAGTTGACTTAGAGTACGTAAATTGTGGGCTGGATTTAGGGTTATACATTGCTGTAAGTTGGTGAATGAATTTAAGTCAAGAAGGAGTTTGGGGACTTACCAATCGGCAGCTGAAGGATCCTCACAATTACACCCACCCATGGTATTGTTGGGTTTTGTTGCTTTGTTTCTATCTTTTATTTGTCACAGCTTGTGAGACTCCTGGTCAGCACAGTCGAACTAGGGAGTGAGTTGCCAAGTTGGCTTGGGGAGACTGCAGTCTGCAGAGTGCTGGTGGCCAGTGCAGGCTGCTTGGAGCTCATGGAGCAAAGGTTAAAGGAATTGTCTGGTCAGTTATCACCTCAACAGCTTACAAATTATTTAAATAAATGATGGCATGTTAATTAAAGGGACACTGTAGTCACTATAACCACTTTGTCTCTTTGAATTGGTTATGAATTGGTTATAGTGCCTGGAGTGCCCATTCAGTGTTGCACCATGTTTGTGCAGTATGCGACAAAATAAGAGTCCCTGGCCACCCACAGTCCGGCCCCTTCTGTATGTGTAGCTAAGGCAGAGATTACACACTTCCTTGTTGTCATACCCATTCATACCGTCAGTTGGAGCTCTGACAGGTTAAAAGCAGTCAGCTGACACTCTCAGCCAATCACAGCTGCCCATTGCCTCTCAGGGTAATACTTCCTTATTAGCCAAAGCAGCACAGAGGGGATAGACTGCCGTGGACTCTTGTTTAGCACTAAAACATTACAACATTAAAAACTGTTTAATGCTGAAAAAAATGATGGTACGAGGGGACTCCAGACACCATAACCAGTTTAATGAGATGAAGCAGATACAGTGCCTACGGTGTCCCTTTAATACAACTGTAGTAAAGACAAAAAGGAATTGCGTTTTGCCTGAATGATGCTGCCGTAGTAAGCAAAATTCATACATAAAACAGATTAAGTTACAGCACAAACATAAAAATATATTTTTACATTGTGTAAGGTTACTTAAAATCACATATCTAAAGCAAACAAATATGGGAATTCAGTTTCACCATATAGCCATATTGTGTTAAGTCCACCACTATCGATGGGTCCTACACTATTTCCAATATGGGAGACAAATTAAATAATACTAGTGCTAAATAAGCTAAAGTGTATATAAATAATCTGTTGTTAGAGCATTGTGAATAGTGTAGGACCCACCGATATCGGGGTACTGTAAATTAGTGGTGGCTTAACACAATATGGCCATATAGTGGAACTGAATACCCATGTTTGTTTGCTGGGATAGGTGATTTTAAGTAGCCTTATGAAATTTAAAATGTATTTTTATGTGTGCGTTGTAACTCAATCTGAGTCAATAAAGCTGTGGCCATTCCCTATCCACCCAAGTTATATTGTTGTTGTTTATTTTGTGGTTTGATGGGTATATGGTTATGGGTCAACATTCATACCTTCATGGTGACCTAGTGATATAATTCACGAATTAAAAGAAAAATAGATGGTTTGCAAGTGGACCTATCACCAAAGAATTTTCAATGAATCGGGTAATTAAGAATGCATTAAAAACAAAACAAAACACATTTTAAATGATTCATCAAAGTCTCTATTTTAAGAACATTTAAAAAGAATCCTGAATAACTCAACAGGCAACATGTACAAAATCCAGTAGGGTGAATACAATAGAAAAACTCAGTACCCCAGGCACTTCCTTAATAATTAACGATATCTGTGAGCAAAACTCTCTTTACTGGACAGTATTAAATCTGAATTGCTGTGTAAGCCTGTGTATCTCAGGGGGAATCTAATAGGAAAATCAAAGCTAGTCACGAACTGCAGATGCCATACTCTGGTTATAAAGCAGTTTATTGAACCACAAGTGTTGTCTTTGCAAAAAAAAACAACAAAAAAAACAAAGGTAACAAGCCTAGTGTCACGTCTGCTCATCTCTTGATATGTTACATATTAATTACAGGGACAATTCTGGGAAAACTTAATACTGTTTGTTTAATGAATTAAATATATTGATATGGATATTATATATAAGAATATAGGTAACGCATTCAAATTACCAATTACTAAATTTAATTTTAAAAAATAATCCATGGCCTCTGATCTTCCTCAAGTGATATTCATTCAAACTCATTCATTCCTTTTAGGAATCTGTGAACATATCACATACATGCACACTCATAAATTCTTTATAAAATGTGATTAAGGGTTTATTCCAACCAAAAACAAAACACTGTTGAATGGTGTAACCCTTGTGGCACAGTCCAGTACCCTAAAAAAAAATACCCACCAATGTCAAATTTTCCCTACAGCCTGATCTTATTGCACTCCCTCTCGCTGCAGAAGCCAAGCTGAGGAAGACTTAGGAAGGTATTGAAGGTAGGCCATATCCAGCAAGCTAGTGTCTTTCTGAGCTGCTATTGACTCTGTCAGAGGTGGCCTCACATCTCTCAAAGTTCATCTCTCTTTCTTACTGAAACACAGCACATATACACTCCAAGCACCATGACAACTTTGAATCACTGCGCCATTTGTTTCTGTACCATTCAGATAGGAGAGGCATCTCAATCACATTAATGCAGGTACCTGGATCCAGTAGAATGAGGTTTGAATAGCAGAAATAGAACAAAAGCACTGGTGAGTGATAGGATGTAAAGATCTTATGTTATCTCTCGGAACCCGGGATAAATTATTAAACGCTTAATGGAACATTCCAAGCACCATAATCACTGTTCTTGGTACCCTCCCAGTCAAACCATTTCTGAACACTTTGCAACTTACCATCAGTCATCAAAATGTCAGTCATCTCATTTTGTGCAGCCAGAACTGCACTGAGTTAGCAGGATTTAGCTCACCCTCAAACATATCTGTTTGTTATTCAGTATGAGCTGAGACTAGAAATCTGCAGACATTTTCAGATTTTTTTTAGAGGTGCCAACCTTGGCTCAGTACAATTAATTTTTCAGATGTTAATGTACGTGAAAATATTAGTGGCTGGCTGTTTTTTTTTCCATAAGCAAAAACAACTCTTAGTGGATTGTATTGAGAAACAAAACCCAATAACCTTGTTATTATAATTTGTTTTCAACTGACCTCTTTCAATTCAAGGCCTACAAAGTATAAAAGAAAAATCCAAGCTATGTGAATATATATGTAAAAAGAAACCAAGAAAAAAATAGTAATTTGTTCTGTAATACTTTCATAGCGTCTTTTCTTCCAGATTTCTTGGGCAAACAGTGTCAAAAATATTCTTCTTTAAAGTCTTGTCATGTATTTGTAGCTGATCGTATTTTGTACAATGTAATTTAAAGATGAACAGCTGTCATACCACATGCAGGCTGTTCTTGGCAACAGATCTGTTCTGTATTCCGGTACTATTCCATGTGCCTCCATTTAAAATGCCAACCGGAAAGTTCAAATACTGGAAATGTAACTAAACCTATGCCTGGGACACACCAAAAATAAACCACGGTTCTAAGTCGCAAGATCTTTTGTTTGTCTCTAAGAATATTGATAGCATTTTCTGCACATGAAATAGAAATACAAATGAGAACAAATGCAGGGTGGATGGGAAAGTGTGAAAATGATTCATCAAATACACTCAAAATTGTATTTTCATTCGGTCTACAACAGAAACAACAAAGAGCCATAAAATATATAAATAGAAGAATATATAAAGAGGGGTAAACAGCACAAAACTCCACACACATTCCAGCCAATCAGCAGCAGACCCTCCCTCCCAGAACCTCCCACCTCCTGGACAGCATCCATTTTGAAGCTGCATTCTTAGTGAGCTGTCCAGGAGGTGGGAGGGTCTGCTGCTGACTGGCTGGAATATGTCTGCTGACTGTGAGGTACAGGGTCAAAGTTTACTCAATGATGAGTCCGTGGCGAACTGTTCATGGCGAACCGTTCGGCGAACCATTCGACGAACCGTTCGGGACATCACTAGACATGGTACATAGACCATCAGGAAGTGTTTAACTAGCCCAGAGTTTGGTTGCAATTTGGCCAGACCAGACCAGACCAGAATGTGTTTTAATAGCTTGGTTGCAGAGTTTGGTTGCAATTTGGCCAGAACAGACCAGAAAGTTTTTAAATAGCCCGGAGTTTGGTTGCAATTTGTCCAGACCAGACCAGAAAATGTTTATATAGCCCAGGGGTTTGGTTGCAATTTCGCCAGACCAGACCAAAAAGTGTTTAAAAAGCCCGGAGTTAGGTTGCAATTTGGCCAGACGAGACCAGAAAGTGTTTAAATAGCCAGGAGTTTGGTTGCAATTTGGCTGTCATGAGTGTCCTATAGTACACGTGTAGAAGTAGCTTACAGGATTGAATTTTTTAGCGATCAGTGAAAATCAGCTATTTGAGACAAAGCCAGAATAAGTCCTTACTGCCAATCCATCAAGAGAACGGAATCCTAGAATCTGTATGTAAACAAAAATGACAGTGGAGAACATATCTGTTCCCAAAGTTGCAGTTAAGTGTTTTACAGACTAGACAATATTAATCACCAATTAATCAACATTGATCTATGATAATATATGTGCACATGTATAATATTCATATCTATATAACAAAACACATTTTCTCTAAATAATGTTCTCCCTTCTATTTTTTACTTTCACACTAAGTAACTGCTACCCCTGCATCTTTGTCATTTGGTGGTCTTCAACTTACCCACAACCCAAGACACTCTGAAAGGTGGTGGTGTAGGGTTTTTGGTTTCTCCTCTCATCTCACTGCTCCTTCAATCTTCTAAACCCCCTCCCTCTCTTTCCCATCATTTGCCACTATAGTACCTATCCTGAAAAAAACATCTCTTGACCCATCCTCCCCCTCTAACTATCGTCCCATATCCTTGCTCCCTTTTTCCTCCAAGCTTCTGGAAAGACTTGTCTTTACCCATATGTCTCACTTCCAACTCTCTCCTTGACCCTCTTCAATCTGGCTTCCACCCTCTCCACTCTACTGAGACTGCTCTTATCAAAGTTACTAATGACCTAATCACAGCCAAATCCAAAGGCCACTACTCCATACAAATTCTTCTTGACCTCTCTGCTGCCTTTGATACCATTGATCATGCTCTCCTTCTTCAAACACTTCAATCACTCGATCTCTGTGACTTTGTCCTCTCGTGGTTTTCCTCTTATCTTTCACCACTCTCATTCAGTTTCTCCTTTTCTAATGATACCTCCTTCCCTCGTTCTGTCTCGGTTGGAGTCCCCCAATGTATCTTGAGAAAGCTCGTTTGAATGAGCGAAACGCGTAGATCGTGTTTCTGGCGGGATTTTTGAATTTGGAGAGACTGCAGCAAGACTGGTTAGTTGGCATCTCAGTGAGGATCGATCCGAGTGCACAGGACCGGTCTGGAATTAACACCCACGGAGCGGTAACTTTCTATTCACCAACCAATATTCTGCATTTCTACGCTTTTATTGTGAACCTTAGAAATAAGTTTCACCGCTTTTAATTGTTGGATACATATAAAGACAAAGTCTTTTTACATCAATTACTGTTACAACTATCAAATCCCTGCGGACATTTGAAAACACCCCATGAAGATTGAAACTGGGACTCTTTATTTAATTTATTCAATATATTTTTGTTGTTGACCCATATACAAAAAATAGGGGTATATTAACTAAGCGCTGATACTGTTTTTATTTCAATTTATGTCACACATGATGTTTTAAAACTTGGGAAGGTTTTTAGTGTATCTGGCAGCTTTGTATTAACTTTTTCTTGTGGATAATCATAATTTGAAGCACCTGCTTAGAAAATCCACTATTTTACTGATATTCTTTTGCGCTCTCTATAAACCTGTTTTTTTAAACCTGTTTTTTTTTGGAGTCCCCTAAGGCCTTGGTTCCCTTGGTTCCCTTCTATTTTCTCTTTATACTGCCTCTCTTAACAAACTTATTACCTCTTTTGGATTCCACTAACACCCAGATATATCTATGCTCCCCGGACCTTTCCCCTGCTGCAATGTGTCACTGCTTGTCTTTCTTCCATCATTGACTGGATGTCCTACCGCTTTCTGAAACTCAATCTCTCTAAAACTGAGCCCCTTGTCTTTTCTCCTCCTAATACTGATGCTCCTCTTTCGCTCACCCTTCAAGTTAATGGTATCCACAACAGTCCATCTTTGCAAGCGCGCTGTCTTGGCGTCATACTTGATTCTGGCCTCACCTTTGAGCCTCACATCCAGTATGTTGCTAAATCCTGTAGATTCCATCCCAAAAAGATGCTACCAAGGAGCTTGTCCATGCTCTAGTAATTTCCCGCATGGATTATTGTAACCCTCTTCTAATTGGTCTTCCCAAAAGCCATATTGCCCCACTACAGTCTGTAATAAATGCTGCCACCAGACTGATTTTCCGCTCTAGTCGGTCCTCTCACACCTCATCCCTTTGTCAGTCCTTACATTGGCTTCCTGTATCCTATAGAAGTCAATTCAAAGTGCTAATCTATACCTATAAATCACTGAACAATTCTATTCCCTCTTATATCTCCTCACAGATCCATAGGTATGCCCCTTCTCGGTCTATCCGCTCTGCCTGTGACCTTCTCCTGTCCGTTGCTCGCACCCGTACGGCCAACTCATGCTTGCAGGACTTCTCGCGGCCAGCTCCCTTCCTATGAAATAGCCTGCCTACCGCCATCATTTTAAGAAGTGCCTTAAAACCCATCTCTTTAGGAAAACTTATGGCCTTCTAGAGTAAACCTAAAATCTACCTTTCATACCTGTCTCTTGCTCTCTACTAAAGGGCAACACTCTACTCTCTCTTCCAGCTCTGCTTCACTCCCACCTTATTTGATTGCCATTTCCTGTCCTAATGTGTTTTACACGCCACCTCCTATAGATTGTAAGCTCGTTTGAGCAGGGTCCTCTTCAACCTATCGTTCCTGTAATTTCTTGTAATTGTCCTATTTATAGTTAAATCCCCCCTCTCATAATATTGTAAAGTGCTGCAGAATCTGTTGGCGCTATATAAATGGCAATAATAATAATAATAATAATAACAGTAAAGCTGGCATGAAGTCAATGACAACTATATATGTAGAACTATATGTACTCAAACCTTGGCATACATTTTGCTTTCTAAAATAACACCTGAACCATGGATGTAGATATCAGGTATTGCTGTAGACTCTCCATAATGGTCACATCAGTTAGACTCCAATATTATTTCCAGAGCTAGCATATAGAACTATCTACTAGACTACAGTTGGAGGCTCTTCAGAATGAAAATCTCGAGTTGACTTTTAGGAAATGGTTCCAGATGCTACACAATAATCATTTTTCAAGCACACTACAAAATGACATTGTTATCTGCCTTTCAACTTAACTAAGGACAAGTGAGATTATGCCATGTTTGCAATGTGTTTTTATTGTGTTTGCACACCTTATCCTTTGTTGCTTTTTATGAACATAACGTTATGATGAAATACACATTCTGTGAACATAAAAAAACTTAAATCTCCAGTTTGGCCAAGCAACAATTTATTTATTTTCATTGCCATTTTGATTATTTTTTCTATTTTGACCATAATTTTGAAATGTGATTCTCAATTTAATACAACACACTGTTTATTGAATAAACACCCTTGTATGAGAATCTAAAGCCCAGCCAAAGATAAAGTAGAAGTATAACTATGAAAAAAAAAAATCAATGCACAAAATAGAGGAAGTGTATCTGTTAGACTGTGGACAACACTTTGTTTATTAGTTTGTTTCTTCAAAACAGATTTTGTTATGCTCAGTACTAGTATGATAGAATGTGCTGGTCATCCAGAAGGAGCATTCCAGTTCAAATAAGTAGGAAAAGGCAGTTTATACATGTAGATGATTTAATAACAATAATGTTTTTTGAAATGTTATCCAATACTCTCTTGTCCATTTAGCTATGATACCTTAATGAAAGTTCTAAGTGAAATTAGCATGGCAAAATTAGCCCTGGTGAGTGATTGTCAGTTTCAATCAAAATGAACACAGATCTAATTTTAATGAACAGATGCATAAGAGTATTTGAAATTTCACTTCTGTGAGCTCCCTGCTAAAGAACAGATGCCATAATCCAATAAACACTATAAACAATCGGAAAACAACAAGCAGTTCAGTTCAGGTTTGTGTCAACATGCTAAAGAAGATTGAAGATATATCTGGAGTTCCTGACTCTAGTAAGCCTTGACCAGGGGTGGGCTGGCAGCCTTAGGGGGCAAATTCAGTCAAGTGGCCCATTGCACCACCGAATCAGCTCACCATCCATGCCAACCTTTTCCTGGTTTTATAACGAATATTGATGTTATGAAGCAAGACAAATATGATACAATGTTGTTTATGTGGGGGTGATGGTGAGAGAGAGGAGGGGGTGATGGTAAGAGGGAGGGGTGATGGTGTGAGGGAGGGGTATGATGGTGGGAGAGAGGGGGATGATGGTGTGAGGGGGGGTACTGGTGTGAGGGAGGGTGAGTAATGGTGAGGGAGTAATGGTGTGAGGGAGGGGGTGTTAGTGTGAGGGAGGAAGGTGTTCATGTGAGGGAGGGAGTATTAGTGTGAGGGGGTAGTGGTGTGATGGAGGGGGGTAATGGGGTGACGGGGTGATAGTGAGAGGGAGGGGGTGATGTGAGAGTGAGAAGGTATTAGTGTGAGGGAGGGGGTGATTTGAGAAGGAGGGGGGTTATGGTGAGAGGGAGGGCGGTGATGGTGTGATGGAAAGGGGGTTGATGGTGTGAAGGAGGGCGGTGATTGTGTGAAGGAGGGGTGTGTTGGTGTAAGTGAGGTGGGTGATGGTGTAAGGGAGGGGCACTAAACACCTTTTTGTCATTTCTTGGTAGTCCAGTGGGGGCTCCCTGGTAATCCAGTGGGCTCCCTGGTGGTCTGGTGGTGATATCCGGTCTGCAGCTCCGCAGTGTGCAGAGCTGCAGACCATGTATCTCGCGAGACCCGGTCAGAGTGTTGTCGTGGTAATCCACGGCAACACTCTGATTGGCCAGATTTCGCGAGACACATGGTCTGCAGCTCTGCACACTGTGTAGCTGCACACCAGTGGCCACGGGCGCTCTCCGGCCGGGTCGGGCAGCCTGGAGGGGCCTCGCACCCAGCGGCATACTGAGCAAGTCACCGGGCACTTACCAAGGACCCGACACAGTCTGCCCTGAGGCGGTTTAGGCGGCCGCAAGGCCTCAGGCGGCTGCCTAAACCGCTTATTTAGAGAGCCACCTCTGCAGGAGGCCGTTTTTAAAATGATTTAGGGCTGCCTGGGGAGCAATTGCCTCCCTGCCCCCCCGTCTTTTAAATTTAAATGATCTTCAGAAAATATATTTATAGAGTGGATTCACATATGTATATAATAAGGGGGTATAATGCATTTTGTAAAAAAAAAACACAAACTATATTTTTGTAGGCCATTGGAGGAGTTTTATCTAAAAGGACACCCTAAATTCTATTACTTATCAACATTTCTGCAGTGGTAGGTGCTAGGCCACTTCTGCATCTTGATATATTCTATGTCTCTCCATAAATCGTGGAAACTCTGTCTATTTTTTAGCTAGTTCCATCTTGGTAGCAAGCCTAGAAAGGGTTAAAATGAAAAGTAAAGTTCATTAAACCTATTCTATGCTGCTATACAGGAAGGACCAGCCTAGTGCTGCTATACTGGAAGGACCAGCCTAGTGATCGGAACTTAACCTACGAGAGTTTCTTTGAAGACTGTGGACTAACATCCCTAGTTCAGCTTACTCAGAGAATGGCCAGTACCTTTAGCACATGGAATAGGGCACACATATTAATGGAAATATTGCTAATGCAGAAAAAAGCTCACCTACGCCATGCTTTTAACATATCCCAACTGTTTTTAAGATTGAAATATGACTTTTTTGTGGCTATTTTCTGAGTTGTAAGCTAAGATAAATCTCTCTCAACATGATGAAGTGGTTCCATAAAAAAAGCTATCTACAAAAAATATAAATGAATATATGTATAATGTAATTTAATATTGCAAATATATTTTAAGATCTGCATTTTATTTTTGTGTAGAAGTGATGCTTGCAATGCATTCCAAGCAAAGTGTCGATAATCCTACTGCTATTCCCTTACACTAACGGAAAATGAGCTGAATAAACTGAAAGGTATTTTAACACCCAGTACAATTTAGGATCACAGATCATGGAAACAATAAATGACACAAGCCCATGGGTCAGATTCGTAATTAAAACCCAACACTACTGATTTTCTAGCTGATTATTAGAATTGCAGTTGATTAGTTATTATGCACAGACTTAGCTAATAATATAATAATAATAATAATAAGAAGAAGAAGAATACATGGCATGGTAGGAAGGATAAATAATTATTTTAAGAAGTTACATAGTTACATAGTTACATAGCTGAAAAGAGACTTGCGTCCATCAAGTTCAGCCTTCCTCACATTTGTTTTTTGCTGTTGATCCAAAAGAAGGCAAAAAAACCCAGTTTGAAACACAATTTTGCAACAAGCTAGGAAAAAAATTCATTCTTGACCCCAGAATGGCAGTCAGATTTATCCTTGGATCAAGCAGTTATTACCCTACATTGAAAGATTATATCCTTGAATATTCTGTTCTTGCAAGTATGCATCTAGTAGCCATTTGAACATCTGTATGGACTCTGATAAAACCACTTCTTCAGGCAGAGAATTCCACATCCTGATTGTTCTTACGGTAAAAAAACCTTTCCTTTGCCTTAGACGAAATCTTCTTTCTTCCAGTCTAAACGCATGGCCTCGTGTCCTATGTAAAGTCCGGTTTGTGAATAGATTTCCACACAATGGTTTGTATTGGCCCGAATATATTTGTATAATGTTATCATATCCCTTCTCAGGCGACGTTTTTCTAAACTAAATAGGTTTAAATTTGTTAACCTTTCTTCATAGCCGATATGTTCCATTCCTTTTATTAATTTTGTAGCCAGCCTCTGCACTTTTTCTAGTGCCATAATATCCTTCTTTAGAACAGGTGCCCAAAATTGCACAGCATATTCAATATGGGGTCTTACCAGTGATTTATAAAGAGGCAAAATTATATTCTTGTCCCGAGAATGAATGCCCTTTTCATGCATGACAATACCTTACTGGCCTTGGCCACTGCTGATTGACATTGCACATTGTTGCATAGTTTGTTGTCTATAGCAATTCCCAAGTCCTTTTCATGTGTTGTTATCCCTAATTCGCTTCCATTAAGGGTATACGTTGCTTGTGTATTCTTTACGCCGAAGTGCATAACTTTGCATTTTTCAACATGAAATTTCATCTGCCATTTGAGTTCCTAGCCCCCAGTCTATCTAAATCCCTCTACAGCAAAGTAATATCTTGCTCACATTGTATTGTTTTACAAAGTTTTGTGTCATCTGCAAACACTGAAACATGACTTTCAATGCTGTCTTCAAGATCATTTATAAACATGTTAAATAGAAGGGGGTCCCAGAACAGACCCCTGAGGGACACCACTTGCCACCTCTGTCCAGCTTGAAAATTTACCATTAATGACAACTCTTTGTACTCTGTTTTTAAGCCAATGTTCTACCCAAGAACAAGCATTTTCATCTAGACCGATTTCCTTGAGTTTGAACACTAATCTATTGTGTGGAACTGTATCAAATGCCTTGGCAAAATCCAAAAAGATCAACACCCTGATCTATACTTCTACTTACTTCTTCGTAGAACGCAATCAAGTTAGTTTGACATGACCTGTGCTTCATAAAACCATGCTGATTTTTGCTGATAACCATGTTCTTCTCAAAGAATTCTTGAATATTATCCCTTAATAAACTTTCAAATATTTTACCAGCCACAGAAGTTAAGCTCACAGGTCTATAATTTCCAGGCAAGGATTTTGAACCCTTTTTGAATATAGGAACCACATCTGCCTTCCTGCAAGTTGCAGTTAGATTTACTCCCAACATAAATCAATCAAGGCTCAAGCCAAAATAATTTCGGTAATGTATCACCTGACAATTAGATGACAGCAGAGTAACAAGTTCACATGCAAAAAGGCGTTAACAGTGGGCTGTCAACATATTTCTAGAATGCTTTGAATATATCTTAGTTCAGCATTCTTATTCTCCACATCCATTCTATCGGTAAAAGCCACCTGTAAATTATCAACTGCTTTTGGATGATATTTTTATTGAATTTAAATTGAATTTAATGCTAGTCTAACTACTAGCAGGTGAATCTGATAAATTGGTCAGTTGCTGGGAGAAATATCATTATATAAATGTGACTTGGGAGCACTTTTATCTACCTCATTAAAAAAATAATTTTAAAAAAGTCTACAGGTGTACAAGGAAGGTTTTAAACCTCTTACATGCCATAAGTGGGAGCATATTCACTAAGCAGCCACTGGCTTTCAGATGATAAATGGTATTCGTCCAAAGATTGACTTGTAAGCGAACCAAACCGAACTCTTTGACTAATATGTTAGAACCTGTGTGTTCCTGGTGTTATGTGTGGACCAATAGTTGCCCAATTGCTAGTCGTTTATGACAAGCTATCCATACCCCATAACAACAACATTGTAACCATTTGATGGTGGTTCAAACTTGGCTGGTTGAGTCTGGACTGCATTAGATGAATCCTGACTCGTCCATGTGGTAAGAGATTCAGTCACAGTTCTCCCTGTACATCGTGAGTCTTCTTCCATGGCATATTCAGTGATATGCTATAAGGTGCTATAAACTGTATGTAGTGTGATTAAACCCTATCTCTATTTTTGCTTTGTTTTATATACATATTTTTTTCTATATATGATATATACTTTCAAGTACTGGCAATATATGATGTAATGTATATTAGTATTGAAACTGAAAGTCGATTCGACCATGGACATGTTAGTTGAGCCAGAGGTTAGAATTGTTTCACATAGTTTATAATAAGATCAATTTATTTGTTTATTTTTATAATTTCCTGTATTAACGAATGTGATTAGATGTTGACGAAGGACAGGATAGCTGGAATTCTAGTTATGACCACTTTACATAGTGTGCAGTGAGATGAATTTACATGTAATGTTTTGGAAATGTTGTACTTTCACTTCATGTTTTTATTTGTATATCTAAAATATGAGTTATGATGTTGATGTTTTCGCTTCATTTTTTTTCTTTCAACTTTTTTGGGGGGTCTTTTTTGCTTAGTGTCAGGGCTATATTTAGATTAGGTTCCTTTCCTTTAAAATTGTAGCTGAATAGGGGAACCATTTCAGGGCTCTGTGAGATCTCTAGTGAAACTCTGATTTTCAGGTGTTGTAGATCCCTTGTTTGCTATGCTATAAGATGGAAGGAAACTGAGTATCTAGAAGGATCTTGATTAAGTATCTATGGATATGAAACAAGTTGATTGCATAGCCTGCTCTATTTATTATCTTTTAAATTACCAGGAATAAAGTTTTTGAAAAAATGTTTTTATCTGCAATGAAGAACAGTGGTTTACTTACTGTGATAACTATTTTCTTATCGTCAACTCTTATCTTCTGCCACATTAAAAATATTGCCCATGACAAAAACACTCAGAAAAAATGCCAACCGCATTAAACATGTGAAAATGTTTGTCATGTAGCATCCATCCCAGTGTTATATTCTGCATCCTACTTAAGTCTAACCCTAAGCCCAACCATATTTCAGAATTTATCCAAAACCCTCACCTTTTCCCTAACCTTGACCCTAATCCTAAGCCAGTATGACCTGGTGTCCTTTCTAATCAACATGAGGGTAATATTGTGTCATGTATAGGGAGCAACATCACAGCATACCAAAATATTTTAAAATTTTACACAATATTGTATCTGCAACATTTTGTAGTTGAAAATTTCCCACCAAGAACGTACTGATTACACCTGCAAGGAGATCCTATGAACGTTTACCTACTTCCATCTGGTTCAATTACCTATTTCTCGGTCAGATCGAAAAAAAAAAAATATTGTGGCTGCTGAATAAATGGTTGTTAGAGTAAGTTTTAGTTCCGACTTGTGATTGTGAAGTAACAACCAGTAATTGTTATTTTACTAAATGTACTAAACTCTATAAATGACCAAGCAGCCTTCAAGCTGATTTGGATGAGCTCCAAATCCCAAACCACTGGAAATAGATTCAAAAAGCACAAGAATTACTAAGTAATTCCCAATTGATTCTTGAGCTATTTAAATAATTCATCAATGCCTGTACAAGCTGCCAGAGGGAATAATGTTAAAAATAAATTAAATAAACAGGGATCTCCTGAATCCTTAAGGTAACAAATGGGAGCTGTCAATATAGTCTCTCATATTTCCTTACGCTATGGATGGCAGAGTTAGGGCTAATAATTTACACAACATCTATTTGCTCTGAATTGGATGAGAATAATCACTGGAATTGTGTATACAAGAATTGCAGTTATGGGAATAGCTGAAGTGCTTTAAGTGCTTTAAGTGTGTTAATTGTTCCTTTTTATATGCTGAGAGGACTTTTCAAATATGCCACCAGCACTCTCAGGCAACCAGTGCTGTCCAAGTTGGAAAAAACTGACACTGGTAAGGCAGAAGTGTAAATTCTAATTTATCAATGCGGCTGAGGAAGGCACGGTCTCTGGAAAAGCCCCAGTTTATGTCAAACTTCTCTTAATTGGTTTGACATTAAACTGAGGGATGGAGCCAGGACACTTTAGTAAGCAAAACCAGGTCATGCTGCTTACAATGTTTTTTTGTTTTTTTTTAAATGCTGTGACTTATTGCATCTTTGTTTTACATTTGCTAAACATAGCACTCAATTTGCTACACCTAATTGCTTGGTGAACAAACCCTACAGATGCCAACTTAATAAAAAAACAAAAAACAAACATGAGATGTCATTGTATAACACTTTAAATTGCTCCCTTGCTTTCTATCTTTCTGGCTGCAATGAACACTTCTTTGTAAAATATATCTCTCTTGAAAAAAATTACTCATGCTGTTTCTTCTCTCTTTTTGAATAGCGTCATCACACTCATGAAGCCGGAACAAAAGAAGATGAAATTAAGATAGTAATATAATATGTTTTAAATCGGCCAAATAAATGACCCACAAGGTCTGAGAATCATATGACATAATAAACTATTCTGTCATTCAAAGTTAACTGAAATAAATAAACTAGAATAGAGTCATCCGCGACAGGCTAGGAAGAACAGCGAGATCATTTTGCAGTATGTAAATAATTTATTTTTATAGTGAGTGGGTACATATGGAGGCATTTTTATTCTGTCTTAAATCATATTCCACTTTTAAATCTTAAAGGGAAGAACTATGTAGCAAAACTACTTGCATAGACCCTGTCACTGTAAATGTAAGCACTGTCATTTGCCAGAAAATATTTGTCACTTAAGGAGCCTCCAGTGTCTGTCATTGAAAAGGCCAGTAGAGGCACTTCTTCATCAACATTTTTTCTGGTTCTACCACTCCGCAACATCACTTAGTTGGTCTGATGAAGCCCGAAATAGGCGGCCAAAACGCGTAACATATTGACGTTGCGGAGGGGCGGACCCAGGAACCAGAGTTGGCTGATACCTGGAAGGATCTGACTTTTACTGGTGTTGATCAACAAATTAAGCGCATGTGTCAAAAAGCTATTTTTTTATACTGTGCCATTGTGGTTTCTTGGTTGTGTTTCCTATACAGTGACAGTCTATAGAAGATTTTATTGCCATCTGGACATACTCCCACTCCATAGGAACCTTTCTTACCCAGAGCCAAGGTTGATAGATGTCACGGTGTAATACCTGAACACACAGGATTCAGGACAGCAAGGGACAAGACATGGAAATGACGTAAAACCAGGCCTTAGACTGGCCAGACTTAACATTGGACAAGAAAAAGCATAGTCAGTAATGAGCCGAGGTCAGGGTAATAGAGAGACAGCAAAAACAATAACTAGCCAGAGTCAGGTACACGGTTATCAGTCAGACAGGCAAATAACACATGAAAAGGGTTAAAGATAAACAAAGCCAAGGTCAGAAACAAAAAAAAAAAGGTCAATACCTGAATACAATACAAGATAACAAGGAACACACTAAAGGGTACTGGTACTGAAACCACAATAGGGCTCAGAGTACCAGGCTAAGGAGGTTTAAATACCCTAACAGGAACTTGTGATTGACCCACGCCATGTCAGCGCCACCAAAATGTGCATGCATGGGGTCTCCAGAGTGACGCAAACCAATATGAGCTAGAAATTACTTGGGGCTCCCATTGCCCTTTTAATAGTGTGCTCATGCTAAGAGCAGCGCTCTTAATTACAAGCAGAGAGTAGTGTGACTGTTTGTTATGGTCGCCGCACGCGGCCCGCTCAGAAAGCGCAGAGAACGAGCCGCGCACCGCTTGAGCGGAGGCCCACGGCCGGCACACGTGTTTATTTATATGTGTATATAGGTGGACCACATTGTCTGGATTATGTTTTATTTGTATATTATTTTTTCACAGATTATTTGGTATATCTCTTTATATGGTTAAGTATTATCTCTAGCGCAACTTTTTTTTTGGGGGGGAGGGTGGAGGTTGGATTGTGTTCCATGAATTTTTGGGTGTTGCTGCAAGAGTGGTTATATGCACATATTGGTTGGTTATATGCACATATTGATTTTGTACTCATTAATGTATATATTATTTTAGCACTGCTCATATTTTGGTTATTTAGGTTATAAACCTCCATTATAGTAATATGGGGGTCAAAGCAATTTGCATGACAAACATACACCGGTTGTCAGTATTTCCTTTATTTTCTCTTCCAGTTTATACACATTCTATTTCTCTTTTTACATTATTTAAGAAGATTAAAATGGGAACTAGACATTCTCCACATTACAATCTCTCTATACTATGGTATGAAGCTTTGTCCATGAAAACCTGGGAAAAATACAAATCAGTTTGAAAATAAATTTTTCATGTACATGCAGAGAGTTAGACAAAGTGTGTATGAGCTTTCAAACTTTTAATAAAACATAATTCCACAAAGAGATGGAGAGAAAATCAAAACTTTCACAAAAAAAAAAATCACAGCAACTATACTCTTACCCATTTCTCTAGTGCATCACAGGGGGAGCAATACATAAAGTCCTAACCTCTTCACACAGGCTCCGTCATAAATTTAGATTAAACAAAAATGGAACGATTCCAGAGAAGGAAAGATCCCGCAGGGTTCCAGGCCGATTATTAGTTTGGGCTCCCTCTTCATTCTTCATATAAAGTAGTTTGCTAAAAACTTTAGGTGTAAAGAGTGCGTCCTCTGTTTTTCATTTTGATTTTGCAAACAGTGCAGTTTGCTCTTTTAACACTTTTGTTAACACTTTTAAAAATTAACCTGGTAACACCCCCTTGGCTTTCAAGCAGACAACCGAACTCAAGAGGCAGCAATTGCTCAGAGCACCTTCTTTGCAAAGACTTCTCATTGAGCTGCATTGGGAAGTCTGTTACTGGACAGCCACACAAGGTTTGGGCAGGTTTGGAATGGGAGGGTTTGCAAAGGCAACACACAAGACATCTGCAGGTTTTGCAAGCTGTTTTTATATATACCAGCGATGGGCGTCCGCAGGAATTTTTCCAGGTGGGGGGGGGCATAATTGTAATGAAATCCATGCTTGGCCCCTTTTTGACAGTGTCATGAAGTGGAGGGGGGTAGTCATTATCACGTAAAGCCAGGGTAAATAGTGTTTTCACAACTATGGTGTCAGGAATACATGTTTGTTTTCCTGACTCTATAGTGTTCCTTTAATCAAATTAAAGGAACATTCTGGTCATCATAACAACTTCATCTAAATGAAAATGCTATGATGCCAGCTGGCCCCTGTGTGCTCTCTTTCCTTTAAGGGGTTAAACCGCTCTCAAATGGTTTAACCTCAAAGGCTTCCTCCAGCTCCAGATTTCCAGGTCGCTCAGTGTTATTCGGCTTCTGAAACTGAGTGTCAGGAAGTGCAGACTGACGTCAGGCATAGGTGCCGCTGATTGGCTAGAGTGGTCAGCTGACGCTCTAAGTCAATTGCTTGTTCCCGATTCATAAAAATATTTTAAGTTTTTATGAATAGGGAGCTACCGTTTGCCAATCAGCGGCACCCATACCCAGCGGCCCTCTGCGTTTCCTGACGCTCAGTAAATAAAAGGGAACACATAAACACTGGTATTTTTTTATACCTGGGGAGATGAGAATTCCTTGTGCTTGCAGGCCTTTCCTGCCCCTTGCTGCACCCTCCTGCTTCTTGCAGACCCTTCCTTCTCCTTGCTGCCCCTTTCTGCTCCTTGCTGCCCCTTCCTGCCCCTTCCTGATTCTTGCTGCCCCTTCCTGCTCCTTGCTGCTCAATTCTGTTCATTTTCCTACTTTGCCATTGTGCTCCTTCTGCCCTTTCCAGACCATTGCTGACCCTTTCTGCTCCTTGATTTCCCTTCCTGCTCATTTCTGTTCATTTTCCTTTCTGCTCCTTGATGTTCCTTCCTGTTCATTTCTGTCCCTTCTCCTTTCTGCATCTTCTCCTTCTTTACCTTTGTTCCTTCTCCTTTCTGCTCCTCCTGTCCCTTCCTGCTCCATGCTGCCCCATTCTGCTCCTTCTCCTACTGTTCATTTCTGTTCCTTCTCCTTTCTGCTCCTTCTCCTACTTTACCTTTGTACCTTTGTCCCTTCTCCTTTCTGCTCCTCCTGTCCCTTCCTGCTCCATGCTGCCCCTTTCTGCTCCTTCTCCTACTGTTCATTTCTGTTCACTTCTCCTACTTTACCTTTGTGCTCCTTCTGATTCTTTCTGCTCCTTTACCTTTGTACTCCTTGTGTCCCTTCCTGCTCCTGCTGCCCATTCCTGCTCCTTGCAGACCCTTCCTGCTCCTTGCTGACCCCTCCTGCTCCTTGCAGACCCTTCCCACCACTTCCTGCTTCTTGCTGTCCCTTCCTACTCCTGCTGACCCTCCTGAACCTTGCTGACCCCTCCTGCCCCTTGTACACCCTTCCTACTCCTTGCTGTGCTCCTTCTGATTCTTTCTGCTCCTTTACCTTTGTGCTCCTTCTGTCCCTTCCTGCTCCTTGCTGACACCTCCTGTTCCTTGATGCCCCTTCCTGCTCATGAAAGTTTTAATGTGGGCTATATCTACTAAACAATGACTTGTATTTATTTTGTATTTGGGCAGTGGAGTGTCCCTTTTAATGGCACCAAACAAATTTATAATTTTGGTGGCCCTGTCTAAATACTGGTTAATGCTACTCTGAACTATTCCACAGATTATGCATACATTTCTTGTATTTTAATAGATGAAACTGCTGAGGTGGGCTGAACTACATATAAGCTTGTGTGGGAAAGGGATTTATGGGATCTGCTTAGCATTCTTCTGAAAGTTAATGAAAGGGCCCAAATCAGCTAAAAGCTTTTCAGTCAATTGCTATTAGGGATGTGCATGGGCAAAAAAATTCAGTTTGGTTCGGTACTTCCGAAATTCAGGACTTTGGCAACTCGCCACTTCGGCACTTTGGCTCTTCGGGAATTCGGTTTATGGGGTAGAGTTAGGGTTAGGGGTAGGCGTACGTTTAGGGCTCGGGGTAGGGGTAGGGCTAGGGTTTGGAGTAGGGTTAGGGCTAGGGTTAGATTCCTGTCATCATTCCCTTAATTTTTCCTCTGTTTCCTGTTTTGCCACTTTTCAGAAATCCGAAGCACTTCGGCACTTCCAAAATTCGGCACTTCTGCAATTCGGTTTGGCACTTCTGAAATTCGACAATTCGGGTCGGCAATTCGGCACGTAGGCAATTCGGACATTCGGAAGCATCTGAATGTCTGAATTGCCGAAATTCTGGCGAATTTAGATTTGGACTGAAACGAATTGCACATGTCTAGTTGCTATAAATTTGGGAAGGTCTCATATCCTGGGGATATTCAGTAAACTCAAGTACTTTAAATGAAAAGAACTGGGTTTAAAATTTTATTTTAAGTTTTATATATTCCTACTCCTGACATGTACTACAACCTTCAGATAACGTATTATATCTATTCCTAACTATGACCAAATTATGTAAGCTTGACTGTATGTGAGTTTGACTGGCAAGAATCTTGTCTACAATTGAAAGGTGGTAAAATGTCTTCTAAATGGCTCATAATAACATGCACTTACCCTGCTCATTTATTCTGAACTGTGTTTAACATCCATCCTTCTGATCTGTAAATGTGACAGATTAAGTCCAAGGGATCTGCTTTATCTCATAAGTGATGCCACCTGTTCTTTCAAATGAAATGCTCATTTTATAACCAAATCCAATTTTAATTCTGGCACACTTGTCTTATCTTGATCACCCAGCGATTACATTTATATCTTTATTGAAATTATATATTTAGTTTTTTTAAAGGAACTTGTGATTAAAAATAAATTTAAAAAATTATATTTTGGAAGTTAAGACAATTACACAGTGTATTATTTTAATTACAATTAGCTTTTTCTAACAATATATTATAAAATATGTATTATCGAGTTTAAGTTTCCAAAAGAATACGGTCCACTGTATTTGTTTGTCAGATTTTGTATTGTATCAGATGTTGAACCTTTGTTTTTTTACTTGTCCCAATTGTACCCATGAACTGCACTGTGGAATGTGTTATAAAAAAAAAAGTATAATCATTTTAAAAACCCAACAATAACAAGGATGTCAGATTTTCAGTTTTGCCACAGCTACTATTTATTATTCAGCTACACTATTGTAAATGTATTGGAAGATACCTTTCTATGCACTAGGTGCTGGAATAAAGTAAGCTGCTGAAGGGATTTTACCCTCAGGGCACTATACTGTCAGGATAACTGCTTTGTTTTCCTGACACTATAGTGATCCTTTAATTCAATGCTTTGAAGAAGAGAAGCATTGGTGGGGGTTCTACTTCACATGTGCAACAATTCCTTCTCACAAAGAAGCATTAACTGAGTGCATCTCTATGGGGAACATTCCCACAAATATTGCAGGACCACACCAGGAAAGGCCACTAGTGACTGTCTTAGTGACATCACTAGAGGTGTCCTTACAGAACAATGTAAACACTATATTTTTGCAGAAAAGGCAGTGTTTGAATTGCTGATATTGCAGGGACATGACTGCTGACCCATACCCTCCCCACCCTTGCCCCCACGTAACACATGTGACACACGTGACACATTCTATAGTGGAGAAGGGAAACAACCACATCTTTATTAACATAACCATTTTATAAATATCCATAACTTTATCAGCTGTTGGGCAGTTCTCCAAGCTTTTGTTCCATGAGCCTCAACAGCCGGCTACCTGCCACCAGCTCCGTGCAGGCTGTCATCTCCCCAAAGCGACTCCGCGTCTTGCTCCCTTTTCCAGCTGCTCTGTCCAGGAAACCTGCCAAGCTGTGCCAACACAAAACAAACAACAAGACACCAAGCAACAAACCACCAGAACTAGGGTGGGCAGGAGGGAAAAACATTCAGGGTCCCTCATAGATCCTGCCGACTGGCAGGTCTCCTCCCTCCTTCTCTCCTTCTCTCCTCAAAACCCTTTCAGTTTGCCACATTTGTATCTATGTATTAACCCAGTCCACTCTAAATGGGCAGCAGACATGCCCCTCTTCCCTAGTGTTACAGGGGGAAATTGTATCTTTCCACTAGAACCACTGCATTGACAAGCAGCAGAGAGAAGGAGAGCAAACCTTCTGCAACTCATAAATAAACAAACATGATGAAATATACAGTATATGGGGTTGAGGTGTGTGTCACACACTCTAAGTGAAGATGGCAGTAATATTTTTACATAAGCAGGGCTTCACAGGACCCATTTGTATGTAAGCCTACAGTCCCATGGACCCCTGGCCTTCCATCCAATTACATCCAATTACATCATGGCATACCATGAATTAGCATAAGCACTGCACAGCTCTTGCCCACTTTTTAACCCACCCTCCATTGTTGAGAAATCATACCTGTCAAGTTTCTCCTTATTTCTGCGTGGTCCTTTGGACATCCCCTTGATTTTATGGGGAGAGATGCTTATTCCTCAGGAGCAATGTTTGAGTTTTATTCTTTGTTTTACATGTCCTCTTTGATGTAGCAAACTTTGGTTTCAATTAAAATGACTACTGTTTACCTCAAAACTATTTTTAATATAATGAATACTTTTATTGAGTTTTGAAAGGACATAGATTTTTTTTAAATGAAGTATATGTAAAAAAGAAAAAGAGAGAAAAATCGTGATCCTTCAGCCATATATATACACGTTGGGTCAGACAGTGTTTGAAAATCGACAGCTACTTTCTATGGTCTTCCCTGCTTCTGTGCAGGTAGTGAATCAGAAAACCACACAACCACACAAACATTATATCAATGCAGCTCTATGGGGAAAGTTCAGTGTCTCCATGTAGAGCGTGGAAACGCTGAACGTCAGTGCTGCACATTGTGCAACACTGACCCAGGAAGCACCTCTGGTGGCCATCTGAGTGACTGCCACTGGAGGTGTTCCTAGGCAGCAATGTAAACACTGACTTTTCTCTGAAAAGGCAGTGTTCACAGCAAAGTGCCTGCACGGTCATACTATACTCACCAGAACAACTATATTAAGCTGTAGTTGTTCTGGTGGCTATAGAGTCCCTTTAACATTATCTTAGCTAAGCCATTGAGAAAAAACATAACAATGCAAGTACTGAGTGGGAGCATTGTTTATAGGTCTGAGATGAGACATAGTAGAGGCAGAAAGTAGGGACAATGTTTTGCAAAGCATTTTTACTCACTGAAAGGTTAATGCTTGTAAAATGTAGAGTACACTCTATCACATTAAAGGAACACTCCAAGTGTGCTATAGTGGTTTGGGTGTTTTTTCTTTAACTATTTTATGTTATGAACCATTTTTTAAATAATAAATAAACTAGGACTTTTAACAAGAAAACTTTTTTTACTTCAATAAAATTATTTTTTTTTTAAACGTACCATATGACGAGTGATACATTAATAGGCATCTGTGCCTTCAATTCTTTTATTATCCCACCATATGGCATATTTGCTGTTTTTTTCCCCTCTTTTGTCATCTTCCCAACAAACTAATTCTATCTCCAGATACACAGCTCTCTTTCGAGAGTTAAGATATACTGTATATTTCTTAAGAACTCCTTTGAATATCTGGATGTTGCATGCTCGAAATGTCATTAAAGGTGAATTATTTTCAATGAGAAATGTTTGAAATTGGATAATATCACTGCATCTGCTGTTCAGTTTACTTAAAAAGAGTTCAGCAAAAGTCAGCTACAAAACAAGATATGCAAACATCTGGTCAAAACATTGTTAAAATACGCCGACACACTAAACATAAACATTTCATAACTGTTCTTTAACAGTTGGTCCTCGTCTTTTATTACTAAAAAAAATAAAATCATTGTTTTTCATTTCTTGGAAAAAAAGGAATAGGCGAGGGAGAAGGAGAACAGTCGAAGAATGTGTAGTTCAAGAATAATTGCACCGTTGGAGTATGTGGGTACTGAATAAATAAAATATAAAAATAATGATTTTTTTAAAAAGCACTCCATGCACTTAAGATTTAAATGTACTTGGTTTCCAGTAGCAAGCAGTGATGCACAGTGGAGAGAGGGACAGATTTAAAATTATAATGAATAATGAAAAAAAAGAAAAACAAAGGACAAACAGCAAGGTAACGAAAAAGTTTTCTGCACAGCAATACAAGAATACAATAAATACAGGAGTTGTAAAGATCTAGGGGCACAAGAAATATGATGATATACAAAATATGAAAATACAATGTTAAGAACATTGTTACAAAGAAACAACTGTCAATGTGGCCAAAAGATGAGGGCTGTGGACTGTGTTTTTCTTTTTAATGAAAGTTTATGGCTGGAATGTCTTAATTTGGTCATTCAGTTGTTTTTGAACTATTCTAATAAATGTTCACAGATCCATGGAAAACATCTAGCTATATGAAGCTTTATGATAACTGCAGATTGGAGAAAAAGGTCGATGAGAAATATATATAATCGGTTACTGGACAAGAGGTCTTAAATTAGAGGGACAAAGGTTTAAAAATAATTTCAGGAGGGCGTGGCTTAGCGGCGAATGAGAGCGGTCGCCTGATCTCGGAGCTCTCCCGCCGACGGGTGTCTACAGCGTGATTACACAGCGTACAAGCACCGGCAAGAGTGGCAAACAAGTGGGCATACCTCCACCACATAATGTCCACAAAGACCGCCAAAAAATTCAAACAAAAGACCCTCCAAATGCAGGTGATAGAGTCGCCGAAGTGCGGACAGGAGGAACGAAATGGCGCCGACCAGCCCTAGTCCCCAGCCTCATGCTCAGAAGGAGGTGAGTTTACCCTCACTGCAGATGACATGCAAGCACCAGCCACAAACGCTTCACTGCAGAACATGCTATCTGAATTAAAACACACTTTCAAAACAGACCTGAAACAAATTGCTACAGATATCAGGGCTGACATTCAAGCTTTAGGTGAAAGAACAGCACGTCTGGAAGAAAGAGCAGAGGAAACTATAGAGGCCCATAATAGCCTATCAGAGGCACACAACGACCTAACGCAGAGAGTACAAAGCCTGGAAGCAAAAGTGGCAGATCACGAAGACCGGGACCGCCGCAACAATATTAGAATCCGGGGAATACCGGAGTCAGTCGGCTCCCTAGATCTGACCCAATATGTACAAGAAATATTTACAGCATACGTTCCAGCATTGAAGGAAACTGAGTTGCTGCTTGATCGCACACACCGCCTCCCAAAACCCAAGCACTTACCGACTACAGTACCGAGAGACGTCATAACGCGAATACACTATTTCACAACGAAAGATCGAATAATGCAAGCGTCTAGACGCCAAGGTCAGCTCCCAGGTCAATTTTCCCAAATCAAGCTATTCATTGACCTCTCCACTGCGACCATGATAAAAAGGCGCTCGTTTACCCACATCACAGCGGCATTGAGAGCGACGGATGTACAGTATAAATGGGGCTTCCCGACCAAGTTACTAGTAAAACGCAACGGCGTAGACAACCTGATTCTTGATCCTGAATCCGGCAAAAGACAACTGTTGGAGTGGAACATCCCAATACCAAATGACCCCTTGCTAGCTACGGAGGATAGATCTGCAATCAAACTCCACAATGAATGGAAGAAACAACCACGTCCCAAGACTACACAAAGACAAGTCTAGCGTGATCAGAACTCCCAATCGTGTGCTGACCACACGGTGCCCATACGGGACAGGTCGTATACAAAGACTATATTAGTACATGCTCCTTTCTTGCAAATTACCATGCCGGGCTAGAAGCCTACCTACACCCAGGGAGGGCGTCACTAAGGCCACCCAGAATTGCTATGATAATTTTTGCTGTTAAATCCTTGCAACTGATTTCAATAACCACCCCCAACGTGGCTACCGACTCAGAGCCACAAGAGAATCCGTTAGGTTTGACACTGCACCGCAGAGGCGCAGTGAACGGAACATTGTACATAGTTGATTATTGGTTCAGTTATTATATTGTTTTAACCCTTTTTATTTTTATAAGGCAAACCCCACAGACGGTATGTCCCGCATCCTTATCACCATCTGGCACCACCATGTTAGCTATACAATTACCTCCCATTGGGGAACCTAATGTTGGAAGGGCACCCGGTCTATCCCAGAGTAGCCACAGACTACACCACATGTCAGATGGTACTTAAAATATGCTCCCTAAATACTAAAGGGCTGAATTCCCCCCACAAGCGCCGCCTAGCACTGCGCGAAGCAAAATCATTAGGTGCCCACGTAATGCTCTTCCAAGAAACGCACTTCCAATGGGGTAACAGACCGAAGTTCAATTCCCCACAGTATCCCATAGATTTCCACTCATGTTATTCCAAAAAAAAAAGAGGAGTGTCCATCCTTATTGGCAGAGATGTAGCTTTCTCCTTAATACGCAAAATAGGAGATAAAAAGGGAAGGTACCTTATATTGCAATGCTCCCTAAATAATAATGTCTATACCTTAATTAATGTATATGGACCTAATGTTAACCAATGTAACTTTGTTGATGTACTGCTTGGTTTGATGTCTGCTCACGCACTTGGGGAAGTGATCATTGGGGGTGACACGAATTTCTTACTAGACAGTAACCTAGACTCATCAGGAGGTCCCCAATTGACCGCACAAACACTAAAGAGCAGGTCCAAACTAGCCACACTAATATGCAACAAACTAACACTGCACAACCTTGTAGACCCGTGGCGAGTTACCCATCCCACAGAGAGGGACTACACATGCCACACAGCAGCGCATAACACTTATTCGAGAATAGATAGGTTTTTGATCCGCACCTCCTCCATCATAAAGGTTGAGCGCACAGACATAGGCCTTATCACATGGTCAGACCATGCCCCTATCACATTACAACTTAGGGAACAATTCCCCAACTCAGGAAGAAACAGTTGGAGACTCAATGAACAATTACTCTCCGACCCTGCCATAGTTAACCAAATAGAACAAGATCTACAGTTTTATTTTAAAGAAAACAAAACCCCAGACTCACCTCTACCCCAAATATGGATGGCGCACAAAGCTTTCATAAGAGGCTGCTTCATCAAGCACGCCAGCTACGCAAAAAAAAAGCGACTAGAATCTTACACAGCCATACTTTCTGAATTAACCTCCCTAACTCACACCAACAAACACACCCCTACAGCAGCCACACATACTAAATTATTGCTCTTACAATCGCAGCTGAGAGATTTGGAACTGGCCAAAACCACATTCCTCATGCGCAGGTTTAAACACAGCTTTTTTGCTACAGGCAACAAAGCGGGAGCGCGGCTGGCTGCCCAATTGAAACAGAGGACGGCTAACTCCAAAATTGCCTCCATCAAGGGTTCCAAGGGCACCACAATTCTAAACCCACAAGAGATAGTGGCCAAATTTGCCCATTATTATGAAAAACTATATAATCTAAAAGATGACCCACAGACAGTCTGCCCCTCTAAAGCAGATATTGACGCTTTCCTGGCAGGAATCGACCTTCCTACCCTATCTCAGATGGAGGCGGAACAGCTTAACAAACCCTTCACGACCGAGGAGATCACCTCGGTGATCTCCACGCTCCCACTACACAAAGCACCGGGACCTGATGGCCTGCCCAATAAATATTACCGCACCTTCCTTAACACCCTAGCGCAACCTCTTGGCGCTCTATTTAACCACTGCATGACAGAAGGGGCATTGCCAGAAGAGGTCACAATGGCACATGTCTCCACACTTCCCAAACCGGGCAAAAATACAGATCAATGTAAAAACTTCAGGCCCATTTCATTGTTAAATAGCGATGCCAAAATCTACGCAAAACTATTCAGCGAAAGATTGGCACCGTTGCTACATAAATTAGTACACAATGACCAGTCCGGATTCGTGAGGGGCCGACAAGGCTCTGATAACTCGAGGAAAGTGCTAAACATAATAGCGGGAATGGAGAGGGAACAAATCGGAGGTCTTTTCCTGGCACTGGACGCCGAAAAGGCCTTCGACAGACTTAACTGGCAATATATGACACAAGTGCTGTGCAAGTATCAGTTCCCCGAAGAGGTTATCAGAGGAATCTTGGCTCTGTACGCACGACCCAGTGCTAGGGTCTCCCATGGAGGCTTCCTGTCACGAACTTTTCACATTACGAATGGGACACGCCAGGGTTGTCCACTATCCCCTCTGCTATACATACTCTCCCTGGAACCCTTGGCTTGGAAGATAAGATGACACCAGGCCATAACCGGTATCACACTGGGGGACAAAGACTATTGTCTGGCGATGTTTGCGGACGATATTTTCGTGGCACTTTCAAATCCAGAACAATCGCTGCCCCCTCTGCTAACTCTATTGACAGACTATGGTAGAATATCATACTACCGTCTGAATAAGGAAAAAACACAAGCCCTACCGATAAACCTACCAGGGCCAAATGTAACCACCCTTAACTCCTTTGAACTCGTCTGGCGAACAACATCTATAACGTACTTAGGGGTTAAGATCGCCGCTCCTATTAGCAACATAGTAAAGCTCAATTATAAGCCCCTCATACATCTATGCACCACAGAAATACATAAATGGAAGAATGCAAAACTGTCCTGGTTAGGCCGAGTGAATGCATATAAGATGATGCTATTGCCAAGGTTACTGTATATATTCCGCATGCTCACGATAGACATCCAAGCCGCAATCCATAAATCGTTACAAGCCATATGCAACTCCTTCATCTGGGGGGGTAAGAAACCCAGGCTGCCCCTAGGTCTCCTACAACGGACAACCCAAACGGGGGGTATAGGCATGCCCAACATTGGACTCTACTACAAAGCCTCTATCCTAGCAACGAGTATACACCTACACGCCCAACAGGGGGTAACACAGTGGGTGGATATGGAACAAGGCCAACTTAAGCACACCTCACTGCTTAATTACCTATGGACGCCGAGAGCACTAAGAGGCCCTAAAGTAACTCTATACCCCACCACAACCGCAACGGTCAGAGTATGGGACGACTTTATGTCCTCCCTTGGCTGGAGGAAACACTTCCACCCTGAAGCTCCCCTCACTGCACTACATGCAGTGAATCCTACGATCCCACTAAACAGATGGTCACGCTTAGGTATATCCCAAATTCAACAACTGTGTACAGACCAAACGATCATGAGTTTCCCAGACATCAGAGACAGGTGGAAAGTCCCGGAGAGGGATATCTTCCCCTACTTACAACTAAAAAACACAATAAACACACACGTCAAGGGCACACCACACACTGTGCCTACTTCTGCGGTAGCAGCGAGACTAATACCCCACAGATGCTGGACAGTCCCGATGAAACCCAAAGCCCTCTCACTTTGCTATAAAGCATGGCTAGACCTAGCACCACAAAAACCGATGATATGTAAACAGCACTGGGAGACGGAGAGGGGGACAGTCATGACAGAGGAAAGGTGGATGCTGGCCCTAAATGGGATCAAAAAGTGGACCAAGTGCTACTCACATATTGAAGCGCATCGCAAACTACTATATAGGTGGTACATGACACCTATCAGACTACACAGAATGTACCCAGACGTCTCCACCAAATGTTGGAGATGCGGTGTGGAAGAGGGAACCCTGCCACACATATGGTGGCAATGTGGGGGGATACAACCTCTCTGGGGAGATGTTCAGACCCTATTGAAAGATCTCGGCATTAGAGACTTCCCCATGAACATAACGACCTGCCTACTCTTGTTGTTCCCCGAAACGACACAACAAAACCACACACAATTGATAGGGATAGTTTTAATGGCCACTAGAAACCTGATAGCTCTAAACTGGAAAACACCTCGCTGCCCAGCCATCCACCAATTGGCAGACAAAATACAACAATTCTATATATATGAGAAAATGTCCACTGACAATGCCAGGGCCACGGAAAGGTTCCAAAACACTTGGAATGTCTGGGAGACATGGTATGAGGGACAGAAACACCAGGGAGGGTGAGAGGGGCGGAGGGGACCCAGAAGAGTCAGGAGCGGCCCAGGGAAACATGGATGGTGACTTATGTGAGCTGACATGGCCAAAGTACGCAGGAAATGCTAGATCCACACTATTATGATTTGCCTGTATATTTGTTTGTGTATATACCTTTGTTAAGTTTATTTGAATTGTAATATCAACCCGATTGAAGAGAATATTGCAAACCAGCTACGATGAAATGTTCCATAGTACACGGAGGCAGATGATGTTACTGTACAACTTTAGAGTACAAATATATTATCCTGTAACCTGCTGACTACTCGTTGTATACACTATGAAACAACTATGTACTGGATCTTTACTTTTGAAAAACCTTCAATAAAAAATAAATATTAAAAAAAAAATAATAATTTCAGGAAGTATTACTAGAGGGTAGTGTATGCATGGAATAGCCTTCCAGCCAAAGTGGTAGAGGTTAACAGAGTAAAGGAGTTTAAGCATGGGTGGGGTAGGCAGAAATCTATCCTAGCTATAAGATAAGGCCAGGGACTAATGAAAGTATTTAGAAAATTGGGCAGACTAGATGGGCCAAACGGTTCTTAGCTGCCGTTACATTCTATGTTTCTATGTTTCTTCTTCTTACCGTGTTTCCCCGAAAATACACCCTACCCCGAAAATAAGCCCTAGCTGAATTTTCGGGGTGGGCTGCAATATAAGCCCTACCCCGAAAATAAGACCTAGGCATTGTACCTTTCGGCCCGGCGGAACTTCCTTCTTCTATGAGGAGGAGGAGGAGCGTTGCAGGCCGCGGCATCGCGCAACGTGATGACGACGTGCGCAGCGTCGTCAGTCTGCCTTCACGGATCTTCAGCGGAAGGATCCATTTCCGGGCGGTGAGGCACCCAGTGGTCGGACTCGGCGGGCAAGGAAGGCATCTTTGAAATGTGAGTAGATATTTTATGTCTGGGACTGAATTAATTAAAGGGGGCGAGGCGGTGAATTAATTAAAGGGGGGGCTGGATTAATTAGAGGGGGGTGGATTTATTAAAGGGGGGTTGGATTAATTAAACGGGGGGTGGATTTATTAGAGGGGGTGGATTTATTAAAGGAGGGGTGGATTTATTAGAGTGGGTGGATTAATTAGAGGGGGGTGGATTAATTAGAGGGGGGTGGATTAATTAAAGGAGGGGTGGATTAATTAAAGGAGGGGTGGATTAATTAAAGGAGGGGTGGATTAATTAAAGGAGGGGGATTAATTAGAGGGGGCTGGATTTATTGGGGGGGTGGATTTATTGGGGGGGTGGATTAATTAAAGGAGGGTGGATTAATTAAAGGGGGGTGGATTAATTAGAGGGGTGGATTAATTAGAGGGGGTGGATTTATTAAAGGGGGGTGGATTAATTAAAGGGGGGGTTCAATGTACATACCGGTACCATAAATAAATAAGCCCTACCCTGAAAATAAGCCCTAGTGTGTTTTTTGGGACTAAAATTAATATAAGACCCGGTCTTATTTTCGGAGAAACACTGTATATAAATATAAAAGCTTGAAGAGTGAATTATTAGTATAGTTGAGGAATTCTAAAGAGTATGAAGACAACAAGGACAGACATGTCAGATGAATATATTGGAGAAGGTAATTAGAGGATAACTTTATGGACATATGCATGAATAGTATTATTGAAGGTTTATGGATTTCAAATGGTTTCTAGTGCCTTCAAAAAACAAGAGGAGCCGTTTTCAAAGTGATACAACCAATAATCAGATTAGATATGTAAGGTATTTATAGAGCACGCTTAATGAATCCTCGAGACGGTGGATCATATGTTTGTTGTGTAGGGTTATGGAATTATAAAACCTTTCTGTACAGCAGAGTTGCAAGGACTGCCATGAGATATATCTCAGGATTTGCCTAATGTATTCACATAAATGGGTTAAATGGTAAAAGATGAGACTATGTGTGGGCTTATTACTAAAAAATTAAATGCACAACACTGCTGCAAAATATAGGGCAAAAAGTGCTGATTTAGAAAAAATCTTCAAATCAACTATCGACACAGCTTAGCTATTTAAGCTAGGCTTGACAAAGACTCATGTAGAAGCCAAAACGTTGTCATTATATTATGTTCCAAAATAAAGACTGCCTCTTGATAAAGCCTTTGGGTGTGCCTGGGCATTGTGTATATTTCTAACTTAACAATTTAAGCTAGGCTTGACAAAGACGCATGTAGAAGCCAAAACGTTGTCATTATTATTATGTTCCGATTTGTTGTTGTGTGAATAAAGCATATAAGTTTATAAAGAAAGTACTATCAAACAAGTTCTTGCATTATAGTTTAATATAAGGCACTCATTAAATACTGTTTAAAAATCAGAACCACTATATAGTTATTGATTTACTGTCAAACTGGTCATTAAGGTGTAATGAATAAAAAAACATCAATGTTTTTGTGTTGGGGCTGTTTGGGATTTTGTTACAATAGTATTTTCTTTTGTGTTTCTCCCTCCAGGTTTATGTTTACAGAGAAGACAAACACAGAATTAGTAAATAGTGTTTTTTCCTGCCGAGAGCTTTGTCAGCCCTTTTATTTTTACAGTTTATATGAAATTGTCACACAATATACTTTCTTTCTCGTAGAATTATTAGTAAGAATATTTCTATAAAACATTTTTTAGATATTTGCAAAGCCTAAATTATTTGTGCACATGTAAAATAAAATGAAATATCTGCTTGTCTTTCCAAATTTGAGACTTTGCTGATCAGAAAGAAAGAATCGAGAAACTTTTTTGTTGCAGACAAGAAACAGATTTCTTGTTTTTCAGAATGACAGGTGAGTTAATTAATGAATTGGGTTCTGATAGATTGAGGCTATCAATCATTGAAAAAATATTATTTTTCTATTTGATAAAGCACATACATAAAAAATTACAAAAGCCACAAGAGCCATATTTAACAATGCTATGTAAGCATTGAATTATCTACTAAAAAGCAATGCTTTACATTGCAGGGTTAAACTAAAGGACAACTGCACCCGAACCATTTTATTGAGATGAAGTAGTCTAGGGGCCTTTCGTGGTCCTTTAACACCAATCTTGTGATATTATGACAGTTCGCTGAAGATTATGGCCCTTAACACACTGTATCTAGATGTAACGGCACCCCGGGTATAGAAGGGGTTAAAGCCGTTTAGGTTATTCCCTTCCCGAATATAAAAGCAGCTACCGAACACTTCAATCAGCTGAACAAGAAGTATACGAATCATCCACACTCCAAACAGCCGAACCAGAAAGTATACGAATAATCCCCCCAAGTACGAGACGAGGCTCTGTATTGAGGGTCAAGCAGGAATCTGTTTAATCTGGGCTACCTGCCTGCCTTTTATGCAGGTCTCCCACCAGGTGGACACTCCCATAGGGGACCTGGTGGAAAACTGTGACAACATATTACAGTGACCAATCACAGTAGTAAAGAGATAAACACTCCCATTTACACAGTACAGGACCCTCCTCTCTCTCCTGGAGATAATTGGGAAGTAACTCAATTATCTCTGAGGATAGAGCATAACCTTCATTTTATATAGCATAATAAAAACACATAAACATACACAATTATAAAACTCCCGAACAGAATCCCCACATTCAACGAATCCCCAGATAGCCTGGATCTGAGCACACAATATTACCGAATAGCGATCAGATCCCATACACACAGCTCAATCGCCATGGAGCCAAAGTCTTTCACACAGTCTTTCGTGATACGGATGGGCTCCATGGGATAGCTATCTGGGGTGACTCTGTTCGTATGAAAAAGTGCAGAATGGTACAGCGTTCGTATGAACGGAAGAGCAGATGAAGGGCGGTCGGCGGATTCAGCGGTGTTCGTGTGAAAATAGTGTCCATTTTCAGTTCCATGGAATTGTTGACAAACACCGCTGGGAATTCGTATGTCCAAGATGGCTGCCGCCACGTGTTCGTTCATACGAATGATGACCACCCAGCCGACATTCAACAATTAAGAAGTGTCTGCGGTTAACCACAACGTTCTAATGAGGCCAAGAGGTTAACAAGCAGCACACTTCCATGCTGGGTGACCGGCCGTTCAGCAGTTCTTTCTGTAAAAAGGGGAATAAAACGTATGGGCCGTACGGACAGGGAAATAGCCGAACAAACAGACGAACCAAGGGGAAATAACAGTAATTCAAAGACATAGGGGTCTGTCACACTCTAGTATACTATTTTTAGGTATTTTCAGTTTTACTCTGTACCTGAATCTCCATTATTTTGCCCAAATCAGTTGTTTTTATGAAAACGATTACATTTTGTGAGCTTTGAAGTTGCTGCTTAGTGAACGAGTGAAGGAGCTGGATGTTATATGTTACTTTGTATCTAAAGAATTTTCTATTCTATTCTGCAAAAATCTCTTATCTCTGAACTCTGAAATCTTGGCATTAATTCTTTAACTGTTCATAAATGTAGTCTTGGACATATTCCAGCTGGCCTTTGGAGCTTCAGTCTATATTAACTTTTATTTCATTGCACAGACACATCATACTTCATTTGGTAAATTATAGCTTTTACTGTATGAATGTTGCACTTGCAAATATGTTTATGAAGACCACCTTTTATCATATATGTGTATTAAAACAAAACATCCCCTTCCCGGAGTTTTCATGAAATGTCTAAACACTGTGAGACTTCTTGTATGCATCTAAAACATTCTTCAAAATCATAATTACTGGTTCGATCCCTGTCAGGTGAATTTGTTAATCTTTCGTCTTCCTGATGTCAGTTAAACAGTACCATAAAATTGATTAACAGTACATCTAATAATCAGTGCACAATGCGGTTACATTCTCCCCTTGGAGAATATGACAAAAAAATATTATTAGTAGGATTATAATTAGATAATTCCTAACGACAGTAGGAATTCAAGAGTTCGAGTATCAACTTGTCTAAAGGACTATTGGTTTAGCTTACTGTGCGATAGCTCATTAGGTCAATGCACCAACTCAGGCACTTGTTAAAAATTATCACAGGTTTGATTCCCAGAGGATAAACTTCGCCTTTTAATGTACCAAAGTCACAAAAGTAAATACTGTTGAATTGGTCAATAGTAACATCTATTATTCTCCTGATAATTTAATCTGATAATGTGTGCTAAAAGCTCTTTGAATCCTATTGAAGCTTCTGGCAAAGCAGGTCGCTAGTATATATGAGAACTAGCCTGCACCCTTTACTCACTGACAAAACTTAGCAAGAAAACAAAAAAAATGTTTTTGACCTAAAACAGCAGCATCACCCCCATTTTTTCTACAGTGCTTACTAAATTAACCTTAAAATCCAACTTAATTCTTTTTTTTTTCTTTTAGATTTATGACTACTGGTAAAAATTAACCAGGCTGTGCTGTACGCAGAATTTTCCGCACAAATGTTGCATGGTTCGTACTTGATTTCAAATCCTCTGATTTCATCCTGTGTCATAGACATTGTTTGTTAATTTATCATAATGTATTTCTGTTCTTCATTTCTAACCTTCTTTATTCCTACTCCAACAAGCCTTCTACTTAAAGTCTACTTCAGCTGTCCAGTCAGCCATACATAGCCTGGGGATTATCACTTTCTAAAATAGGATGTTTTTTATTTCTTCTATAAATTATCACTCAAGCAATGACTATCTGCAAACATATGCTTCCATAGTATTAATTACAGCAAAAAACTGAAGTTGTCACATATTATATGAATCAATGTTTAGCTGCATGATTATTCATTGATTTGTTTTAGCCCTGAATACTTTGCATTATAATTAATAATCAACATTAGATTAATTTAAATTCAATGGATTGCATTTGCAATGCAGAGTGATTTCCAAAACAAACTTCATTTATTTGAATTCTTTAGCAATGATTGTTTTAAAGGAATACTCCAACTTCATCTCCATGAATCTGTTGTGGAGGCTGTTGTGGAGGCTCTTACTTTCAGGGTTTAAGCAATTGTTCAACGGTTTAACCCCAACGTTGGTCCCCTCGTCATCTGTACTCTCTGCTCTGTGTCTCCTCCGCCAGCTGCCGTACATTGCAGGGAGGCTAGCCTTCCAGTGATAGGATGAGAGCTTCAGCTGATGCTTTCAGCCGATCACTGGCTGTCCATTACTTGTGATAGGTGACAAATGATACGCTTAGAGCATTAGCTGACATCCGCAACCAATCACCGGCTTCCAAGTTAAAACTTCTTGGACTGTACAGGGACTGATGGAGGACTGAGGGAGCAAACTGATGGCCACCGGAGACCAACTTGTAGGTCAAACCAAACCGAAAAGCCTGATGAAGCTGAATGTATTTCATGTCTACACCAGACACTTTGTTAACAGTTCTTGCATAGATATTTAAAAAAACAGAGTTTTTAATGTAACACCCTTTCCCCCCCCTGTTTTTCCATTATAATGTAGTGCAAAATGTGGTGGTTTTGTTTTTCTTGCATTAATTGGGTTGACCTGTATGTGCACCCCTTAAAGAGATATTCAAGCAAACACTATTTTGTTGGTCCTCTTATAATTGATTCTTGCAGTTTTCCTGCCACAGGGAAGCAGTGGATTGGTTATTTCATTTGCAGAGCAGAGTTCACGGGACTTTCTTCCTTTTAGTAAATCAACCTGTTAATGAGTGAAACTTAATGTCAAGGAGCACTGACAAACTATAAGTATAATTGCAGATTAATCTTTTCCTGTTATCGGCTAAGTATGTTAGTTACAATTTCCAGTCTATTGCATGACATGTTATTTTCCGACACTGCACGTTAATTATAAATCAGTAAAATACTTTATAGTGCTTATGCACAACAATCTGTAACTGGACTGCTACTTTTAGAAACTGTTAATTCATACTGTGCTTGCTTCAAATGTAACACTGAGCACAATAGGATTTGCACTTCAAAAGCCAGCTGTTATTGTACCAGGTGTAATTGTAAGTGCTTCAGGATCATTGGATAAACCTCTAATATCTGGGCACATTTTAAAATATCTGTTCAGCGAATTAATTTCCCGTTAAGTAGGCACAGAGAAATAGGGCAAGAAATCACTGTAACACATGTATTGTGATTATTATTATTTTCTTTTATATTCGATCTTTTAAAGAAAATGATTGTACATCTCATACTTTCATCAACTTACAAGGCACCAACCACCTTAAAAAATCAGATTATGCAAAAAAATTTAAAGGGAACATCTTTAAATAAAAAAATGTATATCATTTATATAAAAATATAAAAATGGGATAAAATTGATGTAATTTATAGAGTGCCTTCCACATATTACTGAAAATTCTACCAAGATATACACATATTTATTATATGGTGGCATTATTACCCCATACAGTAAATACAGTTATACCATGAATATTTACTATAAAGTGCTTTGAAGGCTGCTATTAAATATTACAGCCTGAAAATAATCTCTGTAGTCTATTTAGAGCTCTGAAACCCTTTGTTACTCATCATCCTATTAGTAAGCTAGCTTTGCAGCCATGACACTTTAGATACAACAATTGCTGTATATTGCTGTATAATCTCTGTAGAGATTCAAAATAATCAAAATTAGCTTTGCAGAAAATGTGTTAGTGTCCAGGGTGAAAACTAACGTTGGTTTTCACCAATAAGTGAGAGTGAGGATTTTTAGGAGGTTGGTTTTTTTTCCAACATCTCAACAAATATGAGAAATATCTGTCTAGGAACCTCAAATATAATCTCAAAAATAACAACAATAATAATAGTGCAGATACTAAAATGATGATTGTAATGCAATCTTCCAAAATTGAATCCTCTAAAATTAGAAGCCTTAAATAAACCTTTTTCTATTACTCAAATTCAAAACACAATCAAATGGTTAAAAGAGGAAAATCTCCAGGTCCAGATGACTTTTCCGAAACCTTTTATAAAACATTTGAAAGGGCTATCTCTCCAATATTACAGCAAACCTTTAATGAATTTACCGTTTGTAAGATCATTCCACAGGAATTATTACAGGCCAACGTTCTACCGATTCCTAAGTCTGGGAGGATCCAGACACCCTGTTGAATTACTGTCTTGTTTCTCTGATTAACTTGGATATCAAGATATTCTCTAAGATACTGGCTGAAAGACTAAAAATATTAATACCAGATCTTATACATAAAAACCAAACTGGATTTGTACCAAGAAGAAATATGATTGATAATACTCGGAAAATTTTAAAAATGATAAATCATTCAAATGTACATAAAGTACCAACAGCCTTAATAGCTTTGAATGCAGAGAAAGCATTCAGCAGGGTGAACTGGAACTTCCTGGACATGGTGATGGAGAACGTTGGCCTGGCCGGGTTCTTTAAGGATAGCACTATGGCTCTATATACTACTCCTCAAGTTAAAGTCCTAGGCCCTGGTATGATATCTGATTGATTTTCCATTAAGAACGGAACAAGGCAAGAATGCCCTTTGGCGCCGCTCTTATATATTTTATCTATTGAACCACTGGCAGCAGTGATCAGACTTAACGACCTGATGAATGGTATAAATATCTCAGAAGAGCATCACAAAATTACTATGTATGCAGATGATGTCCTTCTCTCGTTAACTAACCCAGTAAAATATATTCCCCAAGTTCTAGATATAATTCAGGAATTTGGTAAATATTCTGGGTATAAAATTAATATAAATAAAACTCAAATATTAACAGTAAATATAATTATGGGGATACTTGAGATTTTAAGAAAGAAGTATAATTGGGACTGGAACAACGAGATTATCGAATATCTAGGCATTCGAATCAGAACAAATATGAAAAGATTAATGGAGGACAATTATAAAACCGTATTAACATCATTCAAATCTGATCTCCAAAATTGGAAAAACCTTGAAATTTCATGGCTCAGTCGACTGAACACAATTACTGCACATATTTTACCAAAACTTATATATCTGTTCAGATCAATACCTCTAAGAGTCCCAAGACATATCCTATGTCAATTTAAGAAACAATTTATGACTTTTATTTGGAGAAATAAAACACCTAGAATTTCTTATAATAATCTAACTAAAATAGCCGATAAACACGGAATAAATCTCCCAGATATAATAGAAATACACGCTATCACTATGTTTACCCACTGTCTAAAGTGGGACTATCAGATTTCTGTTAATTCAACTTGGAAGCCAACAGAAGAAAATTAACCCATTTATAAAATATCTATAACAGAAAAGAAAATAGGAGAGGAACAGCGCTACAGTACTGATCACAGGGGAGAATAGAGCTGCACACCTGAGGGGAAGGGTAACCCTTAAACCCTTCAAAGAATGGAGAGAACAAGATACAACAAATACAGGGTACGCTAAGTTGGACAATGAGAGATAATAAACAAAAATCAGCAATAATATAAAGAGTCTAAAGTACAGTGAAGACCTGGAGTGTATATTTTTCAGTCCTTGCTTTGAATCCTCAGTGGTAAATATGAAATACAAAAGCAGAAACAGAGACCAAAAGTGCAAAACTGTTTTAGGAAAGCTGGATCACGAACAACATAGAAGTAGAGAAGTGCCAACTCACAATATAAAGAGCTATGCCCAGCTCTAGGTAAAACAGCATACAGTGGTATTTAATACTCCCTACATGTAGGATATAACTGGACACTTGGAGGTGTATCCTCAAGACTTCTTACAGCATTCCAGATAAGCGTCAGCATATAAAATACATAAAAGGGGGAAAAACCCAATGATGCAATAACGTAGGTTAACTGCAACAACAGACAACACTGAGGTCCTAAGAGTGCCAACTTACAATTGGGAGAGCTATAACCAGCTCTGAGTAAAACAGCATACAGTGGTATTTAAACTCCCCACATGTAGGATATCCCTCTAGCGATGCTTGCAGTGCCGGTCTTATGAAATAAGAATCACAAGAGAGGGCCCATAGTGTTTACCGTATAAAAAATAGCAGTGAAAGGTAAAATGAAATGTACTTACAGTGTTCAGAGCAGTGTCCAGAGGTGGAATAATCCCCACCAGGGATTTCTTTTGTAGTACTGGATCTTTAAAATGATAAAAAAATCAGCCAGGATAAAGCAGCAACAAATAAAAGTAAGTGTGCAAAATACTTTTATTGGATTCTTATAAAAACGCGTTTTGCCAAAAAACAGGCTTTATCAAGTGTAGACAACTGATCCTGGCTATTCAACTTTTATAGGCAAGTAAAATGGCATAACATTTGAAGGTTGGCGCCAAAATGATGTCATTGCCGCATGACTGCGGTCACATGATGATTTAAAAAAAAAAATATTTTTTACACATTAGAACAATAGAACAAGTAAAACAGTAAATAATGCTCGTTTGTCAATATATTATATATGGGGACATTTGGATCCCATGCAGAACCTTTATTCACTGAGGAAAAGGGCCTTATGGTGAAAGGAAAGGTAAGCATTTAAGCTTTAAACTTGAGGGTGAAAGGTCGCGAGGTCGCGGCCATTTTTAACCGTGGGAGTGGGTGAAGAGGGAGTTTTAGAGTGACAGGAGGTGGGCGGAGCAGGCAGATTGCCGTGAGCGCCGCAGGGCAGGGTGGGGAGTGTAGTTATGATCACGTCCATTTGCAGGAAGAGGGGGCGGTCCTAAGCGGCCGACAGTAGGAGGGAGTGATTGTAATCACTCTTCTCGTAGGAACAAGAAGGGGGATAGAAAATAGATGCAGGGAAGTGGGATGAATACGGAGGCGGCCATTTTACTTAAAGGCAAAGGAGTTAAATAGTCTAGTGATGGGGGATAGGGGCAGGGTGAAATAGTGAAACATATATAAACATACAGACTCCATATGAAAATAAAAATAGATTGATTAAGCCATAGGAGCTAATAAAATAAAATGAAATGAAATGAGAAATAAATAAAATATACTCTATACACAGATAAATAGAGGGTAATGAATAATAATAAAAGTACACCTTTCACCCTGTTGTTCTATTGTTCTAATGTGTAAAAAAAAAAATCATCATGTGTCCGCAGTCATGCGGCAATGACATCATTTTGGCGCCAATCTTCAAATTTTATGCCATTTTCTTGCTTACAAAAGGTGAATTAATAACCTAATTCATAAATCTCATATTGCACCATTGGCGAAATTTAAATCTTTTGCCAAGTTAAAAACCCAATTTGGATTAATAGAAAACAAATGTTATAATTATATAAGAATTCAACACCTAATTAAGCATCTACAGATTAAAGAGTATTCTAACTTTGAGAATCTGATTAATAAACATTAAATAAACTTATTTCTAAAACCTCTCAAGTGTTAAATTGTTCTACAGACAGATAAACTCCCATCGTTAACTAAATGGGAAAAAGGCTTAAATAAAGTTTTCCCACTTAATGAATGGGGGGGATTCCTTCACACAAGTTAAGAAAATTACCCATAGCTTGAGTCTACACAAAACCTTCCTCAAAATTACTCACTGTTGGTATCTTACCCGTACAGAATTAACAAATTTAAACATAATCACTCAGATACATGCTGGAGATGTGTAAGAGCGGTGGGAACATTATATCATATGTGGTGGGGCTGTAATGGTTTAGCTGAGATTAAGAAAAATATTGATTACATTTTCAAAGCTCTTAGAACACAGGAAGAACTGTCTGCTCAAACATTTCTCTTAGATTTTCCTAGATGTAGTTTTGAACACAGAGCACTATTAACACATATATTTATGGCAGCTAAGCTTACAACAGCCAGAAATGGGAAATTACCCTCTTCGCCTAAGTGGTCAGATACAATCGGTCAGATAGCATACGAGGGCATGAAGAAAAAAGGGTTCTATAGAATAGCAGATACGATTCCTTCATATAGAGCCATCTGGAAGAACTGGAATAATATTTACCCTTTAAATAGCATTGATATTTCATGAACAAGTTAGCAGGATATATATCCTTACATAAAGAAATTTCATATTTGAAGTTTGGTAAACTTAAAGCAGAATCCAAAGTGGATATAGGCAATGCTCCTAAGCATTGCATTTATTTTATCATATACTTGGCTCCTGAAACTCTCTCCTTCCGTCATATTTAAATAGGATTCTTAAGAATATTACAAATATGCTCTTACCGAAGTTATGTCTTGTCTATATGTTTTACATGTATGTCTAATTTGAATGTATGGTATGAAAGTTGTGGTAAACTGATTATTGTATGTATTGCAATTAAGAGATTCTATTAAAGTTCCAATTCGGCATGACGGTAATCAGCTTACTGTAATCGCACCCTGTAAATGTTTGTCTCACAATATTTAAATACAAAGGTCTGTAAATAAGGCTTAATGATTTTAGAAGTACAAATAAAGTTAAGGTTTTAAGTATTAGAATAGTAAGGGAACTCCTAAAGAGGTCAGACTAAATAGTAAAAATTAATTTTGTAAACATATGACAATATTAGTTTCTGCTGATTGCTGAAAATACATCATATTTAACCCCTTAAGGACCGAGGACGGTTCAGGACCGTCATCGGCATTTTTGCGTTGCCGACCGATGACGGTCCTGAACCGTCCTAACGGTCAGAGCTACTTACCTGATCGCCGTCGTTCCCCCGGCGGCGATCAGCGTGGCTCCGGTTGTGGGGAGACTGCCTGCAGCCCAGACAGTCTCCCCACGGCAGATTAGGACCCCTGTGGCCATGTGATCGCTTAACACAGCGATCACATGGTCACAATAGGTGTCCATGTGTCTGCCTGCAGGGGGACTGTCTGTGCTGACAGGCAGTCTCCCTGCTAGTGTAAAATCAATTAAAAAAATAAAGTTAATGTTAATAAAAAATAAATAAATAATTATATATGTGTATATATGATATATAGACATATATTATACCTATATAATATATGTCTATATATCATATATATATAATGTCATACTAAGTGTATTTTTATATTAATATGTACTTATATTAATATAAAAATACACTTATAATTAAATTACACACGTATATATATAATATATATAATAACTATATATATTGTATATATATATTATTATAAAATATAAATAATAAGTAATTTAAATTAAATAAATTTTTTTTAAATAATAATAAAAAATTTTAAAAAATTATATAGCTATATGAAATTTTATTCTAACTGTATTTTAAAATTAATATATATATATTTATATCAAAATACACTTAGAATGAATTTGTATATATATCTATGTATATAAAAATAAATAAAAATAATAAGAAATATACATACGTCCATATACAAAATTACATAAATAATTATATAAATATACACGTAGACTTCAAATATATAAATATGCATATATATTTAAATTCTACGTGCGTATTTATGTAATATTTTTACATAATTCAGTAATTTTATTGATTGCAATTTGAGGGACCTGCCTGCCAACCCAGGCCGAAATTCCAGAGAATTTAATTTGCTAGCACTGTATTTTACCCTGTAACGTTCTACGACACCCTAAAACCTGTACATGGGGGGTACTGTTTTACTCGGGAGACTTCGCTGAACACAAATATTAGTGATTCAAAACAGTAAAACATATCACAGCGATGATATTGTCAGTGAAAGTTACTTTTTTTGCATTTTTCACACACAAACAGCACTTTTACTGATGATATAATTGTTGTGATACGTTTTCCAGTTTTTAAACACTAATATTTGTGTTCAGCGATGTCTCCCGAGTAAAACAGTACCCCCCATGTACAGGTTTTATAGCATTTTTGAAAGTTACAAGGTCAAATATATGGGTCAAATATTTTTACATTGAAAATGGCCAGGTTGGTTACGTTGCCTTTGAGAGCGTATGGTAGCCCAGGAATGAGAATTACCCCCATGATGGCATACCATTTGCAAAAGAAGACAACCCAAGGTATTGCAAATGGGGTATGTCCAGTCTTTTTTAGTAACCACTTGGTCACAAACACTGGCCAAAATTAGCGTTCAATTTAGTTTTTTTACTTTTTTCACACACAAACAAATATGAATGCTTACTTTGGCCAGTGTTTTCGACTAAGTGGCTACTAAAAAAGACTGGACATACCCCATATTGAATACCCTGGGTTGTCTACTTTAAAAAATATATGTACATGTGGGGTGTTATTCAGAGATTTATGACAGATAATAGTGTTACAATGTCACTATTGATAAATTTTAAAAATGTATGTTTTGAAACCGCAATATCCTACTTGTACCTATAGCCCTATAACATGCAAAAAAAAGCAAAAAAGCACGTAAACACTAGGTATTTTTAAACTCAGGACAAAATTTTGAATCTATTTAGCAGTTTTTTTCATTCGCTTTTGTAGATGAGTAAAAGATTTTTCAAGTAAAAGTCAAAAAACATGTATTTTTTTCAATTTTTCATCAGATTTTTGTATTTTTTTAAAATTAAAATACATGAGATTATATAAATAATGGTATGTAAAGAAAGCCCCTTTTGTCCTGAAAAAAACAATATATAATTTGTATGGGAACAGTAAATGAGAGAGCGGAAAATTCCAGCCAAACACAAACACCACAAAAGTGTAAAAATATGCCTGGTCGCAAATGTACAACATCGCAAAAACAGTCCAGTCCTTAAGGGGCTAAAAACAAAACAAAAAAAATGACAGAACACATATCTGATGTTAAAAAAAAAGAAGAAAAAGAAAAAAAAAGAAAAAAGCTTTCCTCATTTCTTTCACTGGTTGAGGTATGTATCAGTTGTCGACTGAGGATTTCCATCTCCCCAATCTTTTGATAATATGCTGGAAGCGGCAGAAGCTGTCCCTATTCTAAATGAATGACCTGAGAATGATGCCAGGTTGAAACCTAATCTCAGGACTAGGGTTCTAATGTAGAAAACAAAGTTAGCAGTGGTAAGTAGGAAGCCTTGAAATGAGAGTAGTGGTGAGTTGGGTGTAATATGATTGAATGTGGATAGGTAGGAGTCGACTATTTTAACTGGGCACCAATTGTTATCGATCGGATAAAGAGGGATCGTGGACAGATGATTTATTTGGTTAGTTTTGGACCCTTGCAGAGAAAATACATGGTAGTCATTGTGTTTATTGATATTGGATATTTTAAGGCTTGAATTGACTTCTGTCTGTCGTACCACTGTAAACTCCAGGGGTCTCAGAAAACCGTAGAACAATATGTAAATAGCAGTTTTAATTACACTGAACAAAATTATAAACACAACAGTTTTGTTTTTGCCCTCATTTTTCATGAGCTGAACTCAAAGATCTAAGACTTTTTCTACATACACAAAAGGCCTATTTCTCTCAAATATTGTTCACAAATCTGTCTAAATCTGTGTTAGTGAGCACTTCTCCTTTGCCGAGATAATCCATCCACCTCATAGGTGTGGCATATCAAGATGTTGATTAGACAGCGTGATTATTGCACAGGTGTGCCTTAGGCTGGCCACAATAAAAAGCCACTCTTAAATGTGCAGTTTTATTACACAGCACAATGCCACAGATGTCGCAAGTTTTGAGGGAGCGTGCAATTGGCATGCTGAGTGCAGGAATGTCCACCAGAGCTGTTGCCCATGAACTGATGTTTATTTCTCTACCATAAGCCATCTCCAAAGGCATTTTAGAGAATTTGGCAATACATCCAACCGGCCTCACAACCGCAGACCACGTGTAACTACACAAGCCCAGGACCTCCACATGCAGCATCTTCACCTTAAAGATTGTCTGAGACTAGCCACCCGGACAGCTGCTGCAACAATCAGTTTGCATAACCAAAGAATTTCTGTACAAACTGTCAGAAACCGTCTCAGGGAAGCTCATCTGCATGATTGTCGTCCTCATCTGGGTCTTGACCTAACTGCAGTTCATCGTCGTAACCGAATTGAGTGGGCAAATGCTCATATTCTATGGCATCTGGCACTTTGGAGAGGTGTTCTCTTCATGGATGAATCCCGGTTTTTACTGTATAGGGCAGATGACAGACAGCGTGTATGGCGTTGTGTGGGTGAGTGGTTTGCTGATGTCAACGCTGTGGATCGAGTGATCGATCGAGTGGTGGTGGTGGTGGGGTTATGGTATGGGCAGGTGTATGTTATGGCCAATGAATACAGGTGCATTTTATTGATGACATTTTGAATGCACAGAGATACCGTGACGAGATCCTGAGGCCCATTGTTGGGTCATTCATACACGACCATCACCTCATGTTGCAGCATGATAATGCATGGCCCCATGTTGCAAGGATCTGTACACAATTCCTGGAAGCTGAAAACATCCCTGTTCTTGCATGGCCAGCATACTCACCAGACATATCACCCATTGAGCATGTTTGGGATGCTCTGGATCGGTGTATACGACAGTGTGTTCCAGGTCCTGTCAATATCCAGCAACTTCGCACAGCCATTGAAGAGGAGTGGACCAACATTGCACAGGCCACAATCAACAACCTGATCAACTCAAGTAGATGTGTTGCACTGTGTGAGGCAAATGGTGGTCACCAGATACTGACTGGTTTTTGGACCCCCTCAGACACCAGCAATACAGTAAAATTGCACATTTTAGAGTGGCCTTTTATTGTGGCCAGCCTAAGGCACATCTGTGCAATAATCATGCTGTCTAATCAGCATCTTGATATGCCACACCTGTGAGGTGGATGGATTATCTCGGCAAAGGAGAAGTGCTCACTAACACAGATTTACACAGATTTGTGAACAATATTTGAGAGAAATAGGCCTTTTGTGTACATACAAAAAGTCTTAGATCTTTGAGTTCAGCTCATGAAAAATGGGGGCAAAAACAAAAGTGTTGCATTTATAATTTTGTTCAATGTACTTGGTTGGTATGAATTTCAAATGGTTGGGTGTCCAGTAAATCTGAGAAGGCTCAGAATATGGGACAATTGGTAGTCTGGATGAAGTAGCAGTTCTGTCTGTTTTATTAAATCCCTTCAGTATACTTTTAATGGGGTAGGATGTGAGGAAAGGGGTGTGATTGGGATTGGTGGACATATGTATACAGGGAGTGCAGAATTATTAGGCAAGTTGTATTTTTGAGGATTAACTTTATTATTGAACAACAACCATGTTCTCAATGAACCCAAAAAACTCATTAATATCAAAGCTGAATATTTCTGGAAGTAGTTTTTAGTTTGTTTTTAGTTTTAGCTATGTTAGGGGGATATCTGTGTGTGCAGGTGACTATTACTGTGCATAATTATTAGGCAACTTAACAAAAAACAAATATATACCCATTTCAATTATTTATTATTACCAGTGAAACCAATATAACATCTCAACATTCACAAATATACATTTCTGACATTCAAAAACAAAACAAAAACAAATCAGTGACCAATATAGCCACCTTTCTTTGCAAGGACACTCAAAAGCCTGCCATCCATGGATTCTGTCAGTGTTTTGATCTGTTCACCATCAACATTGCGTGCAGCAGCAACCACAGCCTCCCAGACACTGTTCAGAGAGGTGTACTGTTTTCCCTCCTTGTAAATCTCACATTTGATGATGGACCACAGGTTCTCAATGGGGTTCAGATCAGGTGAACAAGGAGGCCATGTCATTAGATTTTCTTCTTTTATACCCTTTCTTGCCAGCCACGCTGTGGAGTACTTGGACGCGTGTGATGGAGCATTGTCCTGCATGAAAATCATGTTTTTCTTGAAGGATGCAGACTTCTTCCTGTACCACTGCTTGAAGAAGGTGTCTTCCAGGAACTGGCAGTAGGACTGGGAGTTGAGCTTGACTCCATCCTCAACCCGAAAAGGCCCCACAAGCTCATCTTTGATGATACCAGCCCAAACCAGTACTCCACCTCCACCTTGCTGGCGTCTGAGTCGGACTGGAGCTCTCTGCCCTTTACCAATCCAGCCACGGGCCCATCCATCTGGCCCATCAAGACTCACTCTCATTTCATCAGTCCATAAAACCTTAGAAAAATCAGTCTTGAGATATTTCTTGGCCCAGTCTTGACGTTTCAGCTTGTGTGTCTTGTTCAGTGGTGGTCGTCTTTCAGCCTTTCTTACCTTGGCCATGTCTCTGAGTATTGCACACCTTGTGCTTTTGGGCACTCCAGTGATGTTGCAGCTCTGAAATATGGCCAAACTGGTGGCAAGTGGCATCGTGGCAGCTGCACGCTTGACTTTTCTCAGTTCATGGGCAGTTATTTTGCGCCTTGGTTTTTCCACACGCTTCTTGCGACCCTGTTGACTATTTTGAATGAAACGCTTGATTGTTCGATGATCACGCTTCAGAAGCTTTGCAATTTTAAGAGTGCTGCATCCCTCTGCAAGATATCTCACTATTTTTGACTTTTCTGAGCCTGTCAAGTCCTTCTTTTGACCCATTTTGCCAAAGGAAAGGAAGTTGCCTAATAATTATGCACACCTGATATAGGGTGTTGATGTCATTAGACCACACCCCTTCTCATTACAGAGATGCACATCACCTAATATGCTTAATTGGTAGTAGGCTTTCGAGCCTATACAGCTTTGAGTAAGACAACATGCATAAAGAGGATGATGTGGTCAAAATACTCATTTACCTAATAATTCTGCACTCCCTGTATATAAATGCTACAAGTTTTCTTGACAGTGAAAAGTCTAAATTAAGCATTTTCATTCGCATCTTCATTTACAGTTTTCAGCAATACTTGTTGGCTAGTCAAGCAGTGGCTAAATAAATTATACATTGGAAAGTTTAAGCTGTAAAATCCAGCTGTTGTTACTACTCTTGCCTTGAGTGGCAGGTTATACATTATTTATGCAATTCTACCCACTGGATTTTTTTGAGCTGAGATAGGCAAACTCTGGCATTTCAGACCATTAGAGACATATGCTGTCAGATTTAGTAAACCTTAGATTTTATATTATTTATATTTGAAATTGTATTACTATTTATATCGATATAACTTCCCTGTAATCTGTAACACTGCTTGGTGTGTAAGTTATATATAATGCAATTGTTGCAAAACAAGTTTGGAGCAAACAAAGACAAAACATGATGAATGTCCTGCTCAAATGTTCTTGCAGTCTAAATAGAAGAAAGTTTGCCAGGGCAAATTTCCACTCCGCCTGCCTTGCATCTTCTTTGTGCCCTTTCGTGACCTGTAAGAATCTCAGATGCTGATCACTGCCTATTTGCATCATTATACGGCACTTTCAACTCCTCTGTCAATCTGTGTTCATTTTGATGCCATATACACACATTCTGACATCGTAATTATAACAGTCTTTTTTTTCTATTGTCTATTTTAGTCCTCTCAGTACCTTGCCCTTTTCTGGTTTACTTCTGGTATTCTTATTCTCTGGTGTTCATTATTCTTTTCCTACAGGAAAGCATTGGATCAGCTGAGATTGTCAAATCTCAGCCACGGAGTTGGAGCAAGCCATGAAGAGATCCTCATCAATGATAATCTCAGACACGGAGCTGGAGCAAGCCATGAAGAGATCCTCTCCTGGAGAAAGGGTGGGTAAATCTCCTTTTTAGTGATGGGTAAGAGGGACCAGGGACCTAAGCAGCTATTTTACACCTATAGTGTCAGGAATACATGTTTGTATTCTGACACTATAGTGATCATTTAAAGGAACACTATAGTCACCTAAACAACTTTAGTTTAATGAAGCAGTTTTTGTGTGTAGAGCATGCCTCTCGGGTTTCACTGCTCAATTCACTGCCATTTAGGAGTTAAATCACTTTTTTCTGTTTATGCAGCCCTTGTCACACCTCACCTGGCTCTGATTGATACAGCCTGCATGAAAAAAAAACTGGTTTTCAGTCAGATGTAATTTACCTTAAACAACTGCATCTCTTTCTCTGTAAATTGAACTTTAATCAAACACAGGAGGCTCTTGCAGGGTCTAGCAAGCTATTAACATAGCAGGGGATAACAACATCTTAATTAAACTTGCAAAAAAGGAAGGATAAACTGTAGATGACTCTTTACAGGAAGTGTTTAGGGAGGCTGTGCAAGTCACATGCAGGGAGGAGTGACTAGGGTTCATAAACAAAGTTATTTAACTACTAAATGGCAGAAAATTGAGCAGTGAGGCTGCAGGGGCATGTTCTATACACCAAAACTGCTTCATTAAACTAAAGTTGTTTTGGCGACTATAGTGTCCCTTTAAGGTCAGGGTAACATTGCTAAGTTAGAGGATTTTTACAGTTTGGCTATTTTTACCTTAAATTTGGAATTCACCATGAAATCTCACTTTAGTGAATAACCTCGTGAGTGTCTGCTGGTGTTTTGACCCTGGCATGTTTCCTGACTACGTTAAACTTTTATTGTCCCATATAATTGAGATACACATTGTCGGGAAACAAGCCGGGATACAGATAAGATTGGTATACCGAGTTTGTGTACTTCTGTTTCCCTGACTCTTCCCATGGTTTCTCCAAACCGGTCCTCAAGACCCACCCGCAGTCCAGGTTTTTTCAGGATCTCCATTAGAATAAAACAGGGGATTACATAAATCCTGAACTGTTGGTGGGCTATGAAGACTGGTTTGGCAACCACTGTTATAGGGTTTACTCTTTACTGCCTTTAAGCCTGTCTACTCTTCATTACCACATTTAGCCCAGCCAACCCTAAGGACCATTATTACAAAACATCTAACCTAAATCCTGCATGTTGGTGTTTAACCTTTTCCTGATGGGAAATACCTAGAAATTTAACTGCATGACTTATGGAAATAGTATCATCGGAAAAGGGGGTAGAGTAGAACCTGATTGAAAGAGTTACCCAAAAGTAAACAGACAATTGATGCACTAGTGCAGCTAGTTAAATAGCTAATCTGCAGTTGTATAAAATTATTTGTATTTTTATTGATAACATTGGTTGCTGTGAGTTAGTAAAGATGGGAAAACAAGAAAATAATAGAGAGCATTATACAAATGGAGAAGGGAAATTAAAGAATTCAGATAATGGGGTTTGTAATAAAGGGTCAGAAGCCGTTAGACAATCTGTTAGACAGTGGAATTGGATATATACAGTAATCATAGTGGTATTTGGCTGGTTCAATATGTTATTTCAAGTAGCAGTAGGAATCTTCCAATAAAAGGAAAGAAGAAGTGATTGGCATTGTTCCGGTGATAACAGTCAGTATTGGCAAGCTGATATAATATTGTATTGTAATAGCCTCCGTTTGGTACTTGATTAGAGACATATAATAAATGGTAAACTGAGAGGTGAAATTAAATGTGATCGTATTTCTCTACAGAATCGATAAAAGCCCAGGGGTGGATGGGGCATGTCTGAAGGCAGAAGGCCTACATGCTATGGAAAAAGAAAATATTTGATATCTACACATTTGGCAGGAAATGAAGTGAAAGGAGAGAGACCAGGTCAGGAAGAGATTAATTTTGTGTAGACGTAAAGTATATTACAGGCAGTCTAAGAGCATATCAAGACATTGCTGTCCACTGCCCACGGTGGAATATATGAAAAGAAAAATATGTAGAACTAAATAAAATGAGAGAAATAGATGTAACTGATACAAGTAACAATTATTGTATTTGTAGCTGGATCCAGTTTCATCACCTACAGTCCTACTGTTGAATATGTTAGAAGAAAATTGCTGGGAATCCCGAAGGCGTATATGCTATTGCAGGCTTCCTCTGACTGGTGAAAGGAGCTTACAGCTTACATTTGACATTAGTGTCAGCAGACCTTAATTGAAATCCTATTAAACTGGATCCAGTTTCATCACCTACAGTCCTACTGTTGAATATGTTAGAAGAAAACTGCTGGGAATCCCGAAGGCGTGTATGCTATTGCAGGCTACCTCTTACTGGTGAAAGGAGCTTACAGCTTACATTTGACATTAGTGTCAGCGGACATTAATTGCTATCCTATTATAAATGTTTTATTAATAAAATAACATTAAGTGCCATTGACTTCATAAATGTAATTTGAAAGAAAAAGTTGAAGTTTAGTAGGATGACTCCTTTAAAATAGTATTCAAAAATAGAAAATATATCTACTTATTTGATAGATATTTTGTTGGAAATTATGTATAAAAAGTTTGGAAAACGTAGCATGTTTGTTACCTTTGCTGCACATCATCTCCAACATTTCACTATAGTAATCTCTGAAAAATGGGATTTAGAAAAATACCAATTGTGCCAGCCTGGTCAACTACAGCAGGATCACTAATGGGCTACATTCCTCCACTCAGCATACAGGACATAAAGTACATACATGGTAGTTTGAATAAATGCCCTTCCCGAGGTCTAGATGTCAATCTTTATTTCCTTGCCCCCCCCCAGGTTGCAGGCTTTTGCTTTATTTTTTTGTGGCTTAACCACCATGAAATATCATGGCAGTCCCATGGGTTCTCTCTCTCCCCTTAAGGGTTTAGAAAGCAGACTGTTATACAGAACTTTCTAATCCAATAAAGGAATTGAGTAACTTTAATGTCTTTCTACATCTTGTCCTGATTATATTATGACCAAAATAAGCATTATTGCTATACCTCCAGGTCTCCCCCAGCTGGCATAGGCTTTATTTAACCTTAATTCGTACTTTAGGATCTATCACAGATTTTGAAGCATTCTCTACCTCATTTTCAGATGAGACCTTTTGTGTCTGTGGTGCGTGCACGTGGTTGCACATTCCAAACATCCATTTCACTTCAGCGTCTTGTGAATGAGCAAACCACATCTTGATGGCACCTGGCACATATTTAAACCGGGAAGTTTCTTTCTGACTGCTGAACCACTAATGAAAATTACTGCTCACTTCCAAGAGCCCTAGACTCATCCCTTCACTGCCCAGTTGCCCAAGGTAAGCCCAGTATGTACTACAAATTATATCCTTGTATACCTATCTCCATTCACCCCCCACCCCCCTACCAGGGCCAAGGAGATTACCTGGGGGTCTTGGGCAAATGTCCCCACAGAGGCTATCTGTAGGGCAGCTATTTGATCATGCAGTTCCATGTTAACAAAGGTGCACATTTATTAACCAGTTCCATGTTCACTAAATGTGCAAAAATCTCAAGAACTGTTGTTTGGACTAAAAGTCTTTCAGCAGTTTCTCACTCGTGAATGTATTTTCTTTGGGCAGACTATTTTGTCTCCATCCCTTATTTGGGTTTGGGAACCTCCATTAGTGATGCTGCAGTGGTTGGCCAGGAAAACAGAAAACTCTTGCCATACTTACCAGAGGTTTCCTTTCCCACAGCAGCAGCAAGCCCCCCACCCCCTTCAGTTAGGACCTTATAACGTGACTGACCTCTAGACTTGGGGGAGGGTATATTCAAATCAGAGTCTATGTACTTTCTGTCCTGTATGCTGAGTGGAGGAATTTAACCCATGGTAAGAAAATTAAAATTCTGATAAATATGGTAAAAATATTGTTTTTCTATAAGGGAAAAGTATTGTCCGTGTTGCACAATATTACTTAAAATATTATGAAAATCTTGTCTAAGGCAACATTGGAAAGAATGAACAAATCTTAGAAATGGACTACCAATCTAAAGTTTTAATTCAGGCATGCACAAATGTAAATGCTGTTTGCAACTGAAATTAGAATCATCTATGAATCATGGAAGTTTCAAGAACCATCTGAAGGTGGACAATGGAAAACATCTGCATAGCTCATTATATGAATGTAATATTAGGAGGTACTAAGATAATCCTTTGTCAATAATTGCATCCTGTCTAGAAGTACGGGTATCATAAACATTTCGATTTAACATCTTAACACTCTGTACCATGTGGTGTAGCACTTGATACAAAACCAAGTTTTTAGAACTTGCCTTCCATGTCTTTATAGGTTTCACACACATTTGAAAGAAACAAAACATATTCTCTTATTATCTCTTATTATTTATAAATGGTGGCCTTTACACTCACGCACTGCTTCACAAATATGTACTGAATGATTACAATCACCAGTGATGTATTGATTGCTGCCAGTCATTCATGCCCAGTATGATATAAACTGGCACACAGAAGTTCACAGAAATGTTATTCTAAATTGTCATATTTCATGTTTTACATTCACAGTCTCCTTTGTAATAGTTATCCTTATGGCAAGTTAAGGGAAGAAAAGTTGTCTGTCTTAGACACACAATCTATAAAATCCCAAGGATCCCTACAGCACTGTGAAATATAATTAGAATGCACCAAGGTTACAATGTGCATTCTAATGCGTACACATGGGAGATCGGTTTTAATTTGTTGACACTGTATAAATACTACTACTAATAATAATGATTAGTAAATAAATATCTGTCAAACTATTTTTGTGAAAGAATGTGAATGATGATATAATTAATATCCAACTCTAGACTGCATATGTCTAGTGTTTATTTGATGGATGCATACTGTTGTAATAAATTTCTGTTAGTTAAATATTCTGTTAGTTTGTTTATTTCTACTATTCGATTAATTGTATACCCAGGACTGGCCCAAGACATTGTGCTGCCTGGGCCAAGGATGGAATGCTCATCCCCACCCCCACACCAAAAGCACACCAGCATCCATTATGTTATGCACTGTGTGTAGTGAATGTAATGTCTGTTTGTGTAGTGGATGCAATGTGTGTATTGTATGTAGTGAATGCATTGTGTGTGTACAGTAGATGCAGTGTGTGTAGTGAATGCATTGTGTGTATAGTGGATGCAGTGTGTGCATTATATATGTGTGTGTGAGTGAATATTGGAGGCAGTATGTCTAGTGGATGCAGTGTCTGTGTATGTAGTAGTGTCTGTGTAGTGCATTTAGTGTGTGTACTGTTTGATACATGCTTGGGGGTGAGCTGTTTAAATTAAATTGGGTTGGAAAAGGGGGACAGTGTATAGGAAGGTGACAGTATAGCGGGGTCGTGTGTAGGAAGGTGACAGTGTGGGGGGGAGTGTATATGAAGGCGACAGTGTGGGGGGAAGTGCGTAGGAATGTGACAGTGTGGGGAGCAGAGTGTAGGAAGGTGACAGTGTTGGGGGCAGGGTATGGGGATTACAGTGTTGGGGGCAGGGTGTGGGGATGACAGTGTGGGGGGCAGATGGACAGACAACATGCCCTCACTGATACACATACACTGACATAAACTCACTAGCCTAAAATAGCCAAGCTGTTACCACGACTAAGGCCTCAATTTAATATTTTTGGATAAACCTTTAAAATTATCACAATCTCTTAGAAAAAAAACAACTTTTCAAATAATTGATATACAAAAGTCACGTCTATAGGATTTGTTTTGTAGAAAAATCAGTTGAAATATATTTTTAACAGATTGTGATTAGTGATGTCCCGAACGGTTTGCCGAACCGTTCGCGAACCGTTCGGGACATCACTAATTGTGATCATTTGAAAAGCTTATGTAAAAATATTAGAGCAAGGCCAATTAGATCAATTGCTTTAATTCTGCAATATGGTTTTCAATTCACCCCAGTTCAATGTTTATTAAATAAACCATAAAATGATCTCTGGAGTCTTTGGGTTTTCTCATTCTTTACTCACTAGAAATAAATTTTGTTGAATTGAAGACAAAAGTAAAAATTTAAGGATAAAATTGCTAAATTTAAACAAATTTTCACCACAATTCTCTATTTACAGAATAAACTCAACTGTCCAAACTGTGATGAGTGGTTCTAAATAATGTTTTATTAGACTCTTAATTCATTCTGTTTAGTATAAAATATGACTTTGCTAATCCATGCAAGAGACAGGACTGCTTTGGTAGATACAAAAAAAAGTAATTCATTTTCAAATGGAAAATAATCTATTTTTCCAATGAGTTTAGTAACCAGTCCCTATTTTACCTTTTAGTGCTATATGAGCCATAAGTTATCTAGACGGAAGCATAATAAAATATTTCTTACTATTTCTTTGAAGCAAAGACATTTCAGGGCTTCATCCCAATTCTTCTTTTAAATTAAAACTGTCATTTAAAAAAATTCACATTTGTCAATATAGTATAAACAAGCAGATGTCCTGTTAACTATAACTGTTGTGTAATATTTCCTAAGGACTCACAGACCTGTGCCTATTAAAAATTTAAGATTAATGTAAGTTGCATCCACATCTTTGCCAGAACTCAACTTGTAGGGATAGATATTTCTTCCCTGGGGGGTTCTCGTCAATTCTTCATTCTCATATAAACAATGAGGAAGTATTACAGCTGAAAAGGGGGTGATGCATAAAAGAAAGCACTGAACTGAGGAAGTAGGCATAATGATAGGTACAGGTTACTGCGAACAACCAGAGTCTGCTAGAGAAACTTAGAGACCATTACGGAGAAATATACAGACTGTATATCTTCAAGCAGAAGAGAGAAATGGAAGTACTGCAGGCGTGAGCCTCGTGATTCACTGTGGCGAGTAACGTCAACAATTCATTTTGCACTGATATCTCTTTGGTTTACCTGAGTGTGTACTCAGAGTCAGGGCCAGACTGGAACAAAAATTCAGCCGGGCAGTTAAAGGCACAGCAGCCCAATAGGAGGGTCGGGGCCAGAAAGGGTGCATGTTATGTCAGACATGTAGCCCCCCTCCCCCGCCTAAAATGATTACGTGTGATACCCCTTCAAGTTCTCTTGGGTGGAGAACATGTCCTATTTTTATGCACAGTCTTTTCTGTGTGACTTGTTTCTGGTGTCCCCATTTGTGATATACTATTGCCCTAATAGTTGGATACGCTAGTTTAGGTTCTCTCTGTAATTGCAGATAAGCTAAAACAAGGTTGAGTACTCTGTGGGGAACCACTGAAGGGCAAGTTGTTTGAGCTGTGGTCTGTTATCAATATTCTCTTCTTTGGTTTGTGTATCTAAAAGGGAGAACCCTCCATAAAAAGTGAGGCACCAACCCAATGCACTGCCATGCATAGGCATGCTCAGCCTATTCCATTAGGGTGTGCACCCTAAAGCATAAACACATGCCGCATGTATATATATATATATATATATATACATACACACACATACATATACTGCTGTTTGTGTGTGTGTGTGCTGTTAGTGCGCTGTGTGAGGGTGCTGTGTGTGTAAGGGTGCTGCGTGTGTGTGTGAGGGTGCTGTTAGTGTGCTGTGTGTGAGGGAGCGGTTTGTGTGTGAGGGTGCTGTTTGTGTGCTGTGTGTGAGGGTGCTGGTAGTGTGCTGTGTGTGAGGGTGTTTTTGTATGTGTGTTAGGGTCCTGTTAGTGTGCTGTGTGTGTGAGGGTGCTGTTAGTGTGCTGTGTGTGAGTGTGCTGTTTGTGTGAGGGTGCTGTGTGTGTCTGTGAGGGTGCTGTTAGTGTGCTGTGTGTGAGGGTGTTGTGTGTTTGTAAGGGTGCTGTGTGTGTGTTTGTGATGGTACTGTTAGTGTGTTGTTAGTGTGCTGTGTGTGTGTGAGGATGCTCTGTGTGTGAGGGTGCTGTATGTGTGCTGTGTGTGTGGGTGCTGTATGTGTGTGGGTGCTGTTTGTGTGCTGTGTGTGTGAGGGTGCTGTTTGTGCGCGCTGTTTTTGTTAGGGTGCTGTATGTGTGAAGGTGCTGTGTGTGTGGGGGTGCTGTATGTGTGTGTGTGCTGTATGTTTGGAGGGATTGTGAAGGTGGGGGCAGATTAGTAAATAACCCCCCTCCCTTCTTACCTTATTTAGGGAGGGGGGATCCTTGCTGTCCGCGGCAACGCTCAGATCTCACGAGAAGAACCTGGCGGAGCTTCTGTCTAGAGCTCCCCGGGTCCTCTCCTGCCTCCCTCCATGCTACTGTGGGCTGGTGAGGTAGATCTTTGATCTCCCCACCGGCCCATGGAGGCTTAGAGCAGAGCCGGCACTCAGATAGCGCCAGCTCTGCATGAGCCGACAGGGGAGATCCGGAGATCTCCCCTGCCGGCAAGGGTCAAGTGCTGGGGAATAAAGTGTGGGAACTCTCCCATGATTCCCACCCCCCCAAAAAAAATAATATACACTCGTGTGTATATATATATATATATGTGTACACACACATACACTCACACACACATACTCAGAAACACACACATATATTCACAGACACACATACACACACACACTTACAGACACATACACTCACAGACACACACACATGCATTCACAGACACACACTCACAGACACTCACACACACACTTACAGACACACACATACATTCACAGACACACACACACACACACTTACAGACACATACATTCACAGACACACATACACACACACTTACAGGCACACACACATACATTCACAGACACACAGACACAGTAGGTTCAATAAATTTGGCAGTGGCAGTAGGTTCAATAAATTTGCCTTTTTGTATCCTGGAGTGCCTGGACCGTTCTTCTATTTCTTTCTTTCTTTCTTTCTATTTTTCTATTATGTATTTTGGTCCCTGGTACTGGGACTGGCCTGGTTGCACCCAGATACATAATATTTGGGGAGCAGTGCAATTCCACATTTCTACAATGACTCTGCTTGCATCACTGGTATTGTCATAAATGGGCAGTCTGTCTGTCTTTGGATTCTCCATCCCTTCTTACCTTTGCCTGGGAGGGGGGATCTTTCTCACTCCCTGGTGGTCCGGTGGAGAAGTGGTGAGACTGAACTCTAGCCTGCAGCTTCTGGGCTAGAGTTCACTGTTGTGGGATTCGGAGCGTGAGAGGAGGACCTGGAGGCGCTGCAGGCTGAGCTCACAGGTCCTCTCTCCTTCCCCTGCCAGCTGCCAGCAAAGTGCCTGCACACCAGTGAGGGAGACCTCCCCTCTGGTCCATGAAGGCACATAGCAGGGCCTGTGCTATCCTAACATGAGAAATACATTTAAACTTAAAAATTACTTTCCAGAACACCCCAAATACTCAGATTCTGGTGGTGGTTTTTCTGCAAGCTGCTTGGTGGTGAAGGTGTTAAGTGAATAATGGGGTGCTTGACTTTTTGATTTATTTTGGGGGATTTTATTTTTTTAAATGCCTGGAGATAAATATGAAAATGTTATACCAAAGCACGTTTCTCTTCGGGAAAAGATGTGCCTTCCCTCGTCCATTTAACCTCAAAATTAATTTACAAAATGAATGACAAAATAGCTGAATTTCACCACAACCTGCATTTTTGTAATAAAGCTCATTATGTAAACTTTGATGGATTATGTTATATATGAAATAAAAAAAACATTTAACAAAAATATGACTTCCCTAATCCATGTGTGAGATGAGATAAACAATAACTCAATTTTAAGTGGAATATTATCTATTATTACAGTGAGCTTTGAAATAAAAACCATTTTTTTACCTTCAGGAGCTTCATGGGACATGTGTCAGCAGGATTGAGGCACAATAAAATATTGCTCATTTTCTTCGAACTGAATATATTCAGTGCCTCAAACTAGTTCTTGTTTAACCATGAAACTGTCACTGGAAAAATCTATTTATCAATAAGATAAACATGCTATAAACTACTTTTTTATGTTTTGTTTTTTCTTACTGTACTATTGGTAGCTTTACTGAACCTTGTCATTGGTTACTCTGTGTCTAATGCAGAATTCAAAAGAAAATTAAACAAAATAACCCAATATACTTCTCCTTTCACCTCCAATGCTAGTCCTCGCTAGGCTGTGTCATCTACCGGTATTTTGAGCTGTGGCTCTGGTCATTTGCATGTGTATGATTTGCAGTGAATAAAGTCAGTTTTTGAATTATTTGTGCTTTGTTCCTCTTGAAGGGAAATTCTCCAAAATGGTATATATTTTTGTTTGCCATATGTAAGTTATGATATCTTCTCCTACAATTTTCATGAGCCTACAAAGATCATAAACCTATACTATGGGTCATTCAACTAAATAAAATACATGACCTTACCTGGGCCATCTATTTTTCTATAGGAAAAATAACTATATATTCGCTATAAAAGTGTAATTTAATTATCATTAAAATACGTTGTGAACAGCACCATTATTTTACTTGTCTTAAAGGGACACTATAGGCACCCAGACCCCTTAGTTTCATTGAAGTGTTCTGGGTGCAGTGTCCATGTCCTACTTAGTCCTGCAATATAAAACATTGCAGTTTTTGAGAACATTGCAGTTTTTTTTACCTCTAGTGGCTGTCTACCAGAGAGCCACTGGAGGAACTTCCTGGATTGTAGCAGACTCGGAGTCCCATAAATGACACTGGACATTCTTATGCTCTGCAAAAGCATTGATAAGCGCGTGTGCATTAGGTCCCCTTATCGGACGACGTTGGAGGGGGCAGAGATCGTACTGGAATCGGGTGAGCAAATATAGGATTTTTAACCCAAGGAGGGGGGACCAGAGAATACTATAGTACAAGGGTAAGCAACCTTCGGCACTCCAGATGTTGTGGACTACATCTCCCATAATGCTCATACAGCCATAATGCTGGCAAAGCATCATGGAAGGAGTAGTCCAAAACATCGGGAGTGTCAAATGTTGCCTACCCTTGCATAGTGTTACAACTTTTGTATTCCTAGCAATATACAGTTACTTTTTCCCCCTGCACTGTGAATGTTTACATGGTGTGTTCAATAAAAACATGACAACATTTCATTCTTTGTGTGTTATTAGTTTAAACAGACTGTGATTGTCTATTGTTGTGACTTAGATGATGATCAGATCACATTTTATGACCAATTTGTGCAGAAATCCATATCATTCCCAAGGGTTCACATACTTTTTCTTGCAACTGTAGTTTCCCTTTAAAGGATCACTATAGGGTCAGGAAAACAAACATGTATTCCTGACCCTATAGTTTGAAAACCACCATCTAGCCCCCCCCGGACCCATCATGCCTCCATAAATATAGCAAAATCTTACTGTATTCAAGCCAGAAACTGTAGATCTGCATGCTGTTTGCCTAAAGAAAAACAAGCTGTCTGCTGACATCATCAGAAGTGGTAGTCTGATCCAATCACAATGATTCCCCATAGGATTGGCTGAGACTGACAAAGAGGCAGATCAGGGGCAGAGCCAGCATGATTCAAACACAGCCCTGGCCAATCAGCATCTCCTCATAGATATGAATTGAATCAATGAATCTCTATGAGGAAAGTTTAGTGTCTGCATGCAGAGGGTGGAGTTACTGAATGTTTGGATGCATTTTAGGCAGCCATGATTCAGGAAGAATCTCTAACAGGTATCTGAGGAGTGGCCAGTGAAGTTATCACTATGCTGTAATGTAAACACTGCATTTTCTCTGAAAAGACAGTGTTTACAGCAAAAAGCCTGAAGGTAATGATCCTACTCACCAGAACAAATTCAATAAGCTGTAGTTGTTCTGGTAACTATAGTGTCCCTTTAATTACAAATGTAGAGTAAACATTTGAGTTAAAATATACACTGCATTGGGGAAAGCAATACTGCTACAGTAAGATATTATAGACCGATAATACCTCGGGGCTGATGAATATGATGTGCCGGTTCAGACCAGTGGAAACCCAGTAAAATAGCATTGGGATTTTTGGTTCTAACCCAGGAATTCAGAATCACTGTGATATACTAGAGAAAACAAAACGTACTTTCCAATCCATTACACATTGAATGATGGGTTTCACATTCTATTCTTCTTTCATATTATGACCAACCAATATCATGATTATACCACTTTTCTTCAGTTTCTTTTGCTCATTAAAAAATGCTTTAAAAAAACAAGAGTTAAACATATTTTGTGCATTTCAATATAATTTAATAAAATTTAAATCTTGCTGAAAAAATGTTTTAACATACAGCGTTCTGTACTTTATTTTAAATTGTTCAATCCTTTTTTTTTTCAATTTACATTTTCCATCTCCGCTACAAACACATTCTCAAATTATTTGAGACTCGAAAAAATGTAGCATCTTTGATACAATCAGTTATTATTCTGTCGTACAATAATTAGCAGTTAAAACTAGCCTCAAAGGGTTAAAAGCGTCTCTGCTGATAGCAGAAGAATTGTAACAATAACGTCTCACAGTATGTGGGCAGATGGAAACTCAAGCAAATATCTTTGTAAAGAATAACAGTGTTTATGTCCAGTCCGTATTGCTCAGATGATAGAGGCCATTGTTGCATGTTCTATCAATATCAATGTAAAGTCAATTAGCTGTTGTTAAAATCTCTGGTAATATGTACTGATCTGATTTCTTCTCATTTGATCTTTTTCTGTTTTTCGGTTTTTTTAAGGGTGTCCCTCCTTTATCTTAGAAAACTGTAAAACATCCTTGTGGTTGCAGGTCTTAAAATACACAATAAAGTTAGATGTTGATTAATTATTTCTTTTTGGCTATTTACCAAATTCAAATCTGTAGCTTCAAATGGTCGCTATCCAATGGCCAAATCAATTTTATATATATGATAGCAAGCCTGGTGTTTTTTGCATTGGTCTTTACTACAATCAACCCACTTTTTTATTTATACATGCAAGGCAATTTGTCAACAAGGAAATGGTCATATTTAGATAGTATAACTACAAACGCTCCCTGGCAAAGTACTAAAGGACAGAAATATTCAATTGGTCTACATAGTGATGGCTTTTTATCACTTTGCCATAGAACTGTTGTTGATTTGGTGTTACATCCATAGAATGTTCTCGAGGCAGTAACCAACTAATATAATTATGCATAATATGTTCTAAGTTTGTTGAAATAGCACAGACATTAACCTACCTTTAGGGCATGTGATGGAGAACCATGGCACTGCAGATGAATGTGAACTGCATTTCCCATAATGCTCAGTATGCTGTCCTGGGTCACTGGTGGGGTAACCACTACAAAATGCCTCAAACCCAACAGCCAGAAGCAGTAAAACCCCAATTGTTATGTATTTAATTTAGTTAAAGGCGACCCTAACTTTAACGGGTCTCTCTATATTCTTACTCTGTCTCACTGTGCTAAAGTAAAATATATATACCAGTAGCTAAAATCATTGGTAGCAGTGGAGAATCTACTGATGTATGGTAAATGCCTTAAATTCTAAATATTTTAGACTTTACAAAATATATCTGAGAGCCATGTATCCACAGCGCCTTAAAGTTAGGACTCTGAGTGGTGTGCTTTCAGACGATGGGCTTTGACTAACCTTCCTGACTAGTGCATTGCCAAGAATCACCATCAGAAGTGATCTTCAGGCTACAAGAAATATCCACTAAAATACATTCTTCAGACCAACCCCGAACCCTGAAAAAAATAAAATAAGAACAGCAATAGAAACAGAATAACTATGGAGGTTTTGTGTTTGGAAAAAGATAAGGCACTGATGAAAGTCTTAGGTTGAAGGCTGCATCTCAGTTACTCCAGTTACAAAAATACAGTTCATAAACAGTCCATTCTGTGAGCAGATACACACCGAGCATTTACTGTCCATCAAATTTCTATCAAACATATCAATCATGAATTGCGAAACTTTGTGGGTTAATATGGCACATTTGAAGAAAAAAATTAAATAAAATACAGTCTGGCCAGAAAAAGACATTGTTGAATTCAGTAGTTGCTTTTTTTTGTTTTGTTTTTGTTTTTACTAAACTCTCTCTTTATATTTTATATATCATTTTAAAAATACTGACTCGCTGTCCCTTTTATGTTCATCTCTGAGCTCATGCACACTTTGAAAAAATGCTGGTAGTCTTAATCATGGCAAATGTAGCATTCCACCAAGCACAGAATTGGGCGCCCTGCTACTTAAAGTTCTCGATGACGGATATTTCTTCAGCAGCACAGTGTGGAGTCAAGCCATTGAGATAAATGCTGTCACATTTTGTCATAGAAGACAGTGTTTCTTTCTCATTTGTAAGGTGATTGACAGACAAGGTTCTCTTGCAAGGGGTCATTTCTTGGCTGGGACTCATTGCCAGCTCGGCTGAAAGCTTCCTTTTAATGGAGGTGGCGCGCTGAAACTTGTCGTAAATCTCCACGCTTAGACGTCTCCGGGTTTCTTTGAATTCTGCTGTGACATTTGCTGTCCATTCAGCTGCATGGGCTCTAAACTCACCAACCTGTTAATGGGTAAAAAAATAAATAATATTATACAAAAATCAAGAGTGGTAAACATTGATAAGAATAGTTTACCTGACTGAACAGCTCTCGCTTTGGAAATGAGAAGATTTTTGGATTAGTAATGTGATTTCTTCATTTTTTTGTGTTTTATATATAACAGGATTATGTTATATATGTATATAGATAGTCTAAAGTCTATATCTATATACATATATATAATATAGATGTAAAAAACAGATAAAATGTGTATCTTGTAATACCTTGTATATATTTATATATATATATATATATATAACATGATCTTGGATGCGATGGCACATGCTTAACAATAATTCATCTTGCTCAATAAGTTATCACCGGTGTTCCAATAATGGCAAAAATACAACACATAAGTAGAAGACAATTGGCACTCGCGGGTCTTCAGCTTGCAAAAGTGAAAAATATACTCTTTATTTCACACAGATAATGTTGCATGTTGTATGTTTCATACCTCCCGTGGTCCTTTCTAAAGACAACTAGTTCTAACGTGCACAATATATATAGATAGTTCAAAATATGAGAAAAGTGCGGACAGGATAATAATTTACCCACACTTTCATGTCCACTATGCGCCAAATATCACAAGCGGAAGTCTCAGGTTACAAATAAAATTAGGCGGGGGGGGGGAGGGGGTAATCGGTTTCGCCGTCTTTTGCAGGAAGAGACTTTTTGGATTAACACTGTGATTACCTCTATCTGTCTCTCTGTCTGTCTGTCTGTCTATCTATTTGTCTAGATATCTATATATCTACCGTCGCAATCTGGTTATCTAATCTATCTATCTATCCATCTATAAATCTATATATCATCAAAATCTGTCTATCTATCTATCTAATTTATCTATCTATCAAATATTTCTATCTAATCTATCTATCTTCATAATCTGTCTATCTAATCTATATATCGTCATAATCTGTCTTTCTATATATTTATCTATCTATCTTCATAATCTATCTAATCTATCTATTGTCATAATCTATCTATCTCCATAATCTATCTAATCTATCTTCACAATCTATCTAATCTGTCCATATGTCTGTCTATCTCATATTTATATCGTCATAATCTGCCTATCTGATCTATTTATCTATCTATCTATATATATATATATATATATATATATATATATATATATCGTCATAATATGTCTATCTAACCTATCTATCTAATCTATAATTCTATCTATCCATCTATATATTTATGTCATCAAAATATATCTAATCTATCTATCGATCTATCTGAGCTATCGCCATAATCTATCTATCTATAGATCTATATATTGATCTATCTGATTGATCTAATCTCTCTCTCTCTCTGCCTATCTATCTATCTTCATAATCCTAACAATCATGGGTTTTCTAATATTTTCTATTGTTTTCTACAAATCCTTTGAATCCAAGGGTTACTCTAAGTAACCCTTTTAACTATAATAGCTAAATTATTTTTTATTATAAAAAAAATACAGTCATACAAAAATACTTTCTGTTCTTTCAAAAGTAATCAACAATTATTTATGCTGCCCAGGCCAAAGCTACTTACTACTTTAATACTATTCCAATTTAGTTTGTATCTATTTTAAACTGTTCTCTACACAAGCAAATAAATTAGTTTTTGTGCTATAAAATGCAGCTGAGTTCCATGTGGAAGCACTTAAATAAATTATATTTTTCTATTTACAGTCTACTAGACTTTCAATTAAAACTTACTATGCTTTAGATACAGATTCCTAATGAATTTTAGTAAACATCATTTATATTGTCGAAAAGACTGATAGCAATCATCCTTTTATGAGTTTATAAAATGCCTGTTCACTCATTCATGATACTTTTGAGCTGAACGCATTTTTACTTTTTGGATGCCCAACTTAAGCCTTTAAATGCTGTAAAAACATTTTTTCCAGAGTCATCTGTTAACAAAGCACAGCTAAATATCAGGAAATTTTGATTGACTTGTGATCCGCAGTAAATGGATACTGAGAACTCTGTGACATTTTTTTCAGTGAATCTTGTATATTTTGCCAAGTTTTAGTACCCACACAGTTTACCTGTTGGGCGCAACAGAAATTGCATGCAATACACTACCTTTCAAAGGTGGAACTCTAGACTTCATTACGAATTGGCATTCAGGCCACCATCTCAATTATTAGCACAAGTTGGTTTTGTTTGGGACACTTGGGACACAGAAATTAAAAAGAGGCAGAAAAAAATAAAATAAGAACTATTCACCTGACACAGATATATATACAGTGAGGGGGAAAAGTATTGGATCCCCTGCTGATTTTGAACATTTGCCCACTGACAAAGAAATGATCAGTCTATAATTTTAATGTTAGGTGTATTTTAACAGTGAGAGACCGAATAACAAAAAACAAAATCCAGAAAAACGCATGTAAAAAAAGTTATAATTGACTTGCATGTCAATGAGTGAAATAAGTATTTGATCCCCTATCAATCAGCAAGATTTTTGGCTCCCAGGTGTCTTTTACACAGGTAACGGGCTGAGATTAAGAGCACTCTCTAAAAGGGAATGCTCCTCATCTCAGCTCGTTAGCTGTATAAAAGACACCTGCCCACAGAAGCAATCAATCAGATTCCAAACTCTCCACCATGGGCAAGACCAAAGAGCTGTTCAAGGATGTCAGGGACAAGATTGTAGACCTACACTAGGCTGGAATGGGCTATGAGACCATCGCCAAGCAGCTTGGTGAGAAGGTGACAACAGTTGGTGTGATTATTTGCAAATGGAAGAAAAACAAAATATCTGTCAATCTCCCTTGGTCTGGTGCTCCATGCAAAATCTCACTTCGTGGAGTTTCAATGATCATGAGAACAGTGAGGAATCAGCCCAGATCTACACAGGAGGATTTGTTAATGATCTAAAGGCAGCTGGGACCATAGTCACCAAGAAAACAATTGATAACACACTATGCTGTGAGAGACTGAAATCCTGAAGCACCCGCACGGTCCCCCTGCTCAAGAAATCTCATGTACAGGCCCGTCTGAAGTTTGCCAATGAACATCTGAATGATTCAGAGGAGAACTGTTGTGGTAAGTTGAGACCAAAATCAAGTTTTTTGGCGTAAACTGAACTTGCCGTGTTTGGAGGAGGAGGAATGCTGCCTATGACCATAAGAACACAATCCCCACCATTAACCATGGAGGTGAAAAAATTATGCTTTGGGGGTGTTTTTCTGCAAAGGGAACAGGACAACTGCACCGCATCAAATGGACAATGGACGGGGCCATGCACCGTCAAATCTTGGGTGAGAACCTCCTTGCCTCAGCCAGGGCATTGAAAATTTTAGTATGACAATGACCCAAAACACACAGCCAAGGCAACAAAGGAATGGCTCAAGAAGGACGTTGAAAATTTTAGCATGACAATGACCCAAAACACACAGCCAAGGCAACAAAGGAATGGCTCAAGAAGGAGGTTGATATTTTTGTGTTGGCACAGCATCTGCTGAAAAAAAGGCAAGTTTTATTTCTATAATATTCTAAAGTCCATGGAGTGCTATATTTTTCATGCATTTTGGATAGTTTTGCAGACCAACACCGGGCCTTACATACTTAAACACCCTGGAGTGCAAGTGTATGGACTTTATATATATAAATCTATTTAATTTGTCTGTCTGTCTATCTATCTATCATCATAATCGGTCTATCTCTCTCTCTCTATATATATATATGGTCAATTATCAGCCCTTCCCGCCTTCCCTCTCTCCTTCTCCCCCCCCCCTATTTTCCCCCTATTTTCTTTTTCCCCTTTTATCGTTTACATTTGTTTACACAAGTTATTCACTAATTTCATTGTGTTGTACCAATGATTTATACAATGTGTTCTTAAAATTTTTTTATTGTATTTTACAAAATATTTACAATATTGTTTTATGATCGAAAAAATTAAAAAAAAAAAATATTTTAAAATAAATGTTTCTGGACCAGTGTTGATAGTGAGTTGAGCAAACCTGAGAAGCTCACAATTAATTTCACACTGAACCTGACCCAGTGGCGGATCCAGGGGGGGGCGGGCCAACGGGGCAATTGCCCCCCCCCCCGAGAAATCCGCCGGTCTCCCTCTCCCTCCTCTGCCAGCAGCACATGCAGGTGCTAGACCTGCAATGTGCCTGTTGACCGGGGGGAAGATCTCCCTCCCCGGTCCGCAGGCACTGTCCTGGCGGCCCGCGGAGGAGGGAGGGAGTGAGAGAGAGGACCCGGAAGCTAAGGCTGCAGCTCCTCCGGGTCCTCCTCTCGTGAGATTTGAAGCGTTGCCGCGGTTACCACGGCAACGCTCAAATCTCGCGAGAGTGAACTCTAGCCCTGGAGCGCGGGCTAGAGTTCACTCTCCCCACTGGACCACCAATGAATCACCCACGGACAACGGACCACCAGGGAAATGTCCCCCCTCCCCCCAGTAAAGGTAAGAAGGGAGGGGGACATAATGATTATTTATATTGAATTAAATAAAAAATATATAAAAAAGCCCCCCTACCCTTATCACACACACACTCTACACACACTGCCCCCCATACACACACACTGCCCCCCATACACACACACTGCCCCTCATACACACACACTGCCCCTCATACACACACACTGCCCCCATACACACATACTGCCCCCATACACACATACTGCCCCACACATACACACACTGCCCCCACATACACACACACTGCCCCACACATACACACATACTGCCCCACACATACACACACTGCCCCACACCACACACACACACACTGCCCCCCATACACACACTGCCCCCCCATACACTGCCCCCATACACACCCCTCATACACACACACGCCCCCATACACACACTGCCCCCCATACACACACTACCCCATACACACACACTGCCCCCATACACACCATACACACACACTGCCCCCCATACACACACTGCCCCATACCCCCACACACACACTGCCCCCATACACTATACACACACACTGCCCCCTGCATACACACACTGCCCCCCCATACAGATACACACACACTGCTCCCCACCCACACTGCAGCCCCATACACACACACTGCCCCCATGCACACACACTGCCCCCCCATACACACACTGTCCCCCATGCACACACTCTACACATATACACTACCTGATACACACACTCTGCCCCCCATACACACACACTACTTTCCATACACACACACTGCCGCCCCATACACACACATACACTGTAATACTCACACACACACACTGCAACTGTTACACACATACACTGCTGCCCTCACACACACTACAACCTTCAGACACACACACTGCTCACACACTGTCCCCCTCACACACACACACACACTGCACCCCTTACACATTGCACCACTCACTCACACCACTGCTCCTATGCCCTACTACTGCCCCATTTCCCTGTAGACCTCAGGTAAGGTGTCAAACTGTTCTTAAACGGTTTGACTACTTACTCTAGGAGGGGGTCCCGGCACTATTGACACCATAACCACTACACTGAGCTGTAGTGGTTATTGTGTCTGGATTATTTATTTAAATAATCTACACGTGCCCCTCCCGAGATCAGGCTCTGGATCCGCCACTGACCTGACCAAAGACTACTAATGCATTTTTAAAAATATATATGTAGCATTATTTCTCATTGTGCTGTCTATTCTCCCTTAAGAAAGGCTTTCAGACAAAACCGTGGGAATTTCTTTGGTCTAGAACAGGGATAGGCAACCTTTGGCACCCCAGATGTTGTGGACTACATGCCCCATAATGCTTTTACACCCATAATGCTGGCAAAGCATCATGGGAGGTGTAGTGCCGAAGGTTGCCTATGCCTGGTCTAGGTGATAGTATTTACCAGTCTTCCTGTCACTTTTTTCACTCTCTGAGGTCAGTATTTTTTTTTTATTTTTTCTCTTGTACATGTTTTATTTCTTACACACTGCAGTTATTTCTAATACCATTATAAAGGTTGCATGGGTTCCATGAAAGGCTTGTATCTTAGTTTATTTGGTTGTATATACATCAAATATTTTGTCATTATAAATCTGTTTTCTAACAAAGGTACTTTTTATTTTGTAATATTGTTTTTTTTACTTTCTTTAAAGGAATGTTAGCGTACCTAAACCTTTATTCCTAATTCTATACTGTCACAGACCCTATCAATAGTAGTCCCCCTGTTGCCAAAATATTAATACAGTAAACATTTGTCCTTCTGTACACTGTCAACCTATTTATAAACAATTTGAATTCTACCTGGCCCAATAGTCATTCCAGCCTGCACCAATATGCTAAAGCAGATGTTTATACATTGGTGTTAGTAATATATGTTTTGGATAACTTTAGACTTTGTTCGTTGACTGAGAGCATTTCATTACATTTCGGTTACTGTATTCTATAAAATTTAAATTTGGCACTGCCCAGTTATTTCAAGAAAGAAAGAACACATATTGAATCTGATATAATCTACATTTCTAGGTACCACTCCACTATAATATACACTCAAAATTGCTGTTTTATAATTATTAAAAAACAATCTAAGTATTTATATTCTATATTTGGATTCCTAAAATATGAGCTTGGCTTACTAAACTTAAAATAAATATGTTCTACAATCAATCCATGCAGCCTTCCCTTATGCATTTCACAGCCCATAACCCAAGCCCAGGCAAAGCCAAATTCTTGCTTACAGCTAGGACCTTCAATTTTTTGACTGATCTGCACACACATTTAGTATTGTACTCAAGCCAGTGCAATAATTTATATGACCATATCATTCATTTAGAGCAAAACATTTCCTTGACCTATAAAATATTGTTTAAAATTCTTTTATTCTCTTTTGAAAACATCTATTTCATCCCTTAGTACACTCACATTTTCTGTCCTGCAACATAATTACCTTTAGATACTTAAAAATATGTTGCTGTCTGGCTTTTCTATATTTCTATCTATCTGCAAACATTTTTTAACTCTTAAAGACTGCATGACGGTCTATGCTTTCATGCAGTGCTATACTTTAATACCCTTTGACGGCATGGACTGTCATGCAATAAAAAGTACCAGCAGGGTTAAGCAGGGCTGATACCAAAGAACCCCAGGAATAAAATGATATCTGAGGCTCCCCTCTGTAGGTGGGACCACAGTTCATGGCCCCAGGTTGACAGATGAGCTATATGCATCGCTCTAAGTGAGGTCCGCACATGGCACTTAAATACCCTGTCAGATCAATCACATTCAGCCATTTTAAATGTGTCTGAAAATACCCTATTGTGGTCTCCCTGCTTGCCTCCTGCTCAGTGATCTGTGTTGTGCTTTGCCAGATGATTAGCACCAATCACCGTTCTTGGAACGGCAACATGAGATGGAGATCTCCCTCTCATGCTGCAATCACACAGAAGTGTGGGCTCTCAGAGGCCTCTATTCTATGTATAGGGAAATCCCTCTGCTGATGTGAGTACTGATGTCATCAGATGGAATCCTTCTGAAGTGGGATAAGGAGATGGAATTAGGGGTAGGTTTAGGAGTGTGAGTATGGTTTCAATTAGGGGTTTGATTTTGGGTAAGATAAGGGGTTGAATTTAGGTGTAGGCTTTTGTGTAGAATTAAAAGTTGGATTAGTAGTTGAATTGAGGGTAAGAGTAAGGGAAAAGGTATATATATGTGGGATATCATTGTAATTGAGATAAGCAGCAGATTACAAGTATTGGGGTGTGTACAGTAGAGGGCCATGTGTGGTCTGTGAATTTCTGCAATATAAACAAGTGTGGCAAAAACACAAATAATTATTTTGATCTAGGTTCATGAAAAATCATTAAGTGAAAAGTGTCAGAATGCTCTAAGTTACCTAGTCTGGGGGTGTACTTTCTACACTTATATACTTTTGTGTAGCGTTTTGAATTCTGTGACAATTATAAAAGTTTAGCTTTAAAACTGTAATTCACTTCTTGCAATATTTGTTTTATAACTTCTAAACATGTATTGAAATCCTAGACATATCAGGAATTTTAACAATCAGGACTAATTAGTAAATCTATTTTGAGTTAGTTATCTTTAGTTGCACTTGGTGGGTAGAAAGTATTAAATGTACAACTGAGAAAAAAAAATTGTTTCAATTTTTAATATTTTATTCCTATTTAATATTGTGTTATGTACAGGCACTCCTCACTTACAGATCGGGTTCCGTTCCTACGACCCGGTCATAGAATGAATTGGTCAGTAAGTGAGGAGTTAAGGGATTCCCTCTGGTGCGTATGTCTGTGTTCAGGGACATTTCCCTGAACATAGACAAATGCACAAGATCAGGGAATCCCTTTAATCTATGCTCAGGGAAATTTCCCCTAACATAGATTAGAGGTAATCCCTGCTCTGTTGCATTTGTCTATGTTCGAGGAAATGTCCTCAAACATAGAGGAACGCAGCAGAGCAGGGAATCTCTCTAATTCCCACGACTGCACTTACCACCCCACGAGAGAGCTGGTCGTAAGTGCAAGCTGTCGTAAAACAGGTAGGTCGCAAAACGAGTAGAAAATAATCAAGGTAAGATCAGCGCTAGCAATGCCACAGTAAATGTGCAAAACGAGGACCACCTTTATACATATATGGTTTTAAAAGAAAACCCTATTTAGACTTTATACATTTATATAAAATGAATGCATGGTATGATGTGCCAAAAAGGTCATGGTCACAAATATGTCACATCTCAAAACAGCCTTATCCTTAAGAGGTTAAAATACTCAAAAGTCACATAAATGTCATCCTCTTTATCAATGTTATAGTGGATATTGTTGTATGGTATAATATGTCTGTGTGTTTATGGCTAACTGGATTCAGTTTGGGTATTTAAGAATAAGTGTTAATATATTGTGGTATTGTATATGTAATGTGATTTAGTTATATTTTTAATTGGTATGTCTTAATATACCCTTTAATTAGTGCAATGACCTTAAACCAAACTTGTTATATGTCTTATTGAGTTGTGTTCCTTATTCAAATAATTACTACATATGCTGTACATGTTTCATGTGCATATTTGAAATGTCACCCGCCTTGCATAAATGTTAAAATAAATTGGAAAGCCCTGATTAGCTGAAATGCCTCATTCACTTCCTGGTTGCTCCTGAGGATTCTTGTAATCACTGGATATTTTCTACAGACTGCTTGTAATTTGGAGACTTGCACAGTGAGTATATTTTTTGTTATCATTTGTTTGTAACTCTTTGAATGATCTATAAGCTAACAAAACTTTATTTTTCTTCCTTTTTTTGTTACAAGAGATGCTTTAGCTAGAATCTTTGTATTAAACAAAAGTGATACTCTTTTCAGACGCTACTTATGCTTCCCATAAATAATTCTACTAAAAAGCAATTATGTATAAGTTTGAAGGAAATCTGACTGTCTGTACGTTTTTCAGGAAATCCGTCATCCCTTCATACTGATGGTCAGCAGGTAAATTTCAGCTTGCATACCTTGCATTTATTTACTGCAAAAAACAAATCTGTTTTATAAAATATTTTACTGATAATTGATTTTCTTTACTGAAACGTATATACTTTACGCACTGTCCATATGCATGATGTGCACCCAGTAAAAAAAGTTCTTAACTTGTAAGATTTCATGTGTAGATTTATATATGGCACAGTCCTAAATCTGAATGATTAAACATTGGAGCGGCAAGCAAAGAGTTAATGCTCACAATTAACTCTGGCTGATTGTTTCTTAATCTCCATGTTTGCAGAGTGCTGATTAAGGAGCATATCTCTATGAAATATCAGCACTTGCTATGGATTGCAGCTTTTGTTAATCTAGGCAATCTACAAGTTCATTATGGTTGGAACTGACTAATTAGAAAACCAATTAATAAAGAGTGGGATGATGAAAGAAGAACTGCAAACCTGACAAACCAAAGACATACAAATCTGAGTCCAGGAGACACAGAGACAGTGTAACCTTAGTGAACAAGATAGTGAATCATTGTTGCATAATAAAATCACGTTATGTTTAGAGTAACCATATCACAGATTTATTTCTTAGGGTTCCCACAGAAAATACAAACAATATTATTTTGCATCGTATGATGTGTAAATGTGTATTTTTTATTAAGGTATAGTCACCATAATTCTGCTGTATGAGTATTGCAATCAAGTGTGCCATTGTCATTGCTACAGTGTCTTTGTTAATATCCCTCGGTCAACAGAGTCAGTTTCCCACCTCATCATATTTTGGATACTAGAGTATTCCTCATTCTGTTAGAAAGAGTTTGAAAGTGCTGCCCAGCAGTAAGCAGAATTAAGTGTAAAATCAGTTAAAAGGATAATCAAAATACTGTAACTACTACAGCACTTTGTGGAACAGTATGAGTATACAGACATTTATGAAATTAAAACATTTCCCCCCCCTTTTTTTTGCATTAATTTATGAGTGCGGTATATATTTGAGATGACTTATTGGAGGGTGACCTCGATACCAGGTCACCCTCGATACCAGCACCATTAGTGTCAGCAGATTGCCAACATACATATAGATGTAGTTAAAAGAAAAATGTAGCTTAGTTGGAAAATGTTTCCAATTAAAAACTCAACTAGGATTTTAAATTAGCCTTGCATTCTCATCTATTCACACTTAAATGAATAACATTGTTACACCACAAATGACTGTCCAATGGAAGAAAATTATTTTCAGATTTTTCTAAATATATAGCGTTAAATATGAATTGATTAAATTAGGTCAGGACACAGGAGAGTTGTGATGTAGTTGGCAGGCTGAGCATTTTTATGGCCCAGTGACTAAATTATCATTTTTTTAAATCAATGTGGTTCTATATAGCCTTGATAGATATTAGGTTGTTTATATATACAACCTGTAAAAAAAAACAACTAATTTTAATGGTAATTTGAAATAACGAAAGATATTTTACATAGGGTTGGTTTTCAAACAAGAAAAACATTCTGGTCTAAGAAGTGCAAATGTGGCAATGGTTCAAGAATTAAAAGAATGCATTAATGCTGACAGAAGCCAGCTTCCTACATTAAAAAGGCAATCTTCATTTATCAAATATTAAAAACATTAAAAGGTGCGAAACTGCAGTCGGCAAAATCTATCATTAAATTGCTCTAGCAAAAAGCAGAGTTACTTTGTAAGATGAACCTAAATTCATGATGAGTTATAGCTATATTAAACTTCGAAGAGGAGTTATTTAATACATGTTTTGCTTGCATAATCTTCATTCCTGTTCATGCTTTCAATATTGAAGGAATATAAGTTCTCTTTTTTGAGAATATATATTTTGTTTTGTACATGGTGTATAGCATTTTTGTATTAATGTGATACAACATCACTAACTTTTGCACCCCAAGTTTTTCAACATTATATCAAGTACTGTCTTTCTCTTTTAACATCAAGGGTAAATAGAGTGTATTTACACATACATTGGGAGATGGCAAAGCCAGTAGAGTCTCAGAGACTTGCTCAAGTTATGCTCTTGAACAAAGCCCCCATTGAGGACACATCTTTCTGCAGCAGGTCAGGGGTGAGTTAAGGGGTGCGCATAGAGTGCAGTGCACCGAGGTGTCTCACATTCACACACTGTATGCAGACCAACATACAAACATTATAGAGAAATGTACACAAAAAATTATATATCTAGTGGCATACACCCAATCTCCACCTTTAGGCTGGTTTAGGAAATTGGGAAGAGGAATTGTGTTAAACCTTTATCAGCAATGTTATAGTTTATCATCATTAATAGTGGCACGATTTTTCTAGAATTTTGAGGAATTATGGCTTGGTTTAATAAGCTTCTTCAAATGATTTTATAATATTAGAATAACTTTTCAAATTATTTATCTACAGATGTCACCATTACAATCTATGGGAAGTTTTGTACGATTTTTATAAACCTTTTGGAAAGTATTGTTAACATCATTGATCATTTGGCAAGCTTATTAAATTGAGGCCTGTGTTTGCTATGAAGTCCTTTATTGTGAAAGGTATGGGGCATATAAAAGGAGTATCCATATAATGGTAACAGAACAAAATGTGGTAAGGGAAGAGTAATTTAACATTATTTATATACAGCACTGAAAAGTTATGCAACCAGGTGTGTGACGCTTGGCTCACCTCCTCAGCGTTGGGAAAGACAGATCTGCCCAGTAGGACAAGCCAGGCATTCGAGCTCCCAGTAGTGGTGAGCTGAGGCCCTCCATTGCTGTGAGTTTTGCTAACATTTAATAAACTCCTAAATGTTTGCAGGAGTAGAAAATCACTTGGATTTAAATCATTATGAGTTCAATTAAATGACCACCTTAAGAACAACAGAACCCATTACAAACATATCTACACCTGTTAACTCTACAAATTACAACTGACGTCTCCGTTTATTAAGTGAATGAAAGGTTTTGGGGTGGATCCGAGGAATGCTATTTACCTCTGCCCACATATTGATCAAGGGTGGTAGGATTGCCCTTTTTTCCTGCTTATACCAATAATTTCCTGGGCAGCAACATTCTTTTTGCAATAGCCATCCCTTTCCTTTGCTACAGTGGCCTGTAGTTTTAATGGTATTTGTAGTGTTCCTTTAAATGGTTCTGGACTAGTAGTAAGTCATAATGCTTACCTTTCTATCCTAATTTTATATTTTAGCAACTAATACATTATATTAAGGAGAGTAGATTGAAGTTGAAACAGGAGCACAGTGTGCTACTTAGTCTTTTAACTTTTATACAAAGAATATAGTTTGACAGCTAGTGACAATATGATTGGTTAAAAATGCTTTACATTGGATCATAAACTCTGGATTGTCTCCAGGAATCCACATTGGTTGAGATATGCAGGAGATTCTTTTACATTTGTCCTTTACTAAGTTTGGCAGTTTTAAAATGATTAGCTAAATCATCAAACCTTCTGTGTCAGGTGTGACAGTGTTTAACCTGGTTATATAGAGCCAATCCATTATGGTTTTCATTAGAGACAGCTAAGGTCTGTGCAGACAACAAACACTGGGCTAATGAACTGTAGCATAGCAGATCATTCTGACACTTTCTCCATGGTATTTATACTACGTTTAACAATTAAGGAAAATAATAAACCGTATATTTCAATCTTACATTTATTCTATTTATGGAATATTAGTCATTGCAAGCATAGCTAGTCAATTACACCAGAGAAGGAGGAGGTTTTAAAAAAAAAAATTGCTATTTTTCAGAATTATTTTTTTTCAATTCCATGTTGTAACTACAATGTACTGCTTGCCTTAAAATAGTTAAGATCAAAGAATAGCTCCCAAATTACAGTCTTTTTTTTTTTTTACTTTTCTTATGCAAAGCAAGCTACTAGTCAAATGTGAAATTAGGGAACTTTGTTTCAATGTTTGGAATAAAAACTCAAACTAATAATATCATAAAAACTGCATAAAATCAAATATAACAGTATGATGTACTAGTATCTTAGAGGGTTATTCACTATGCCAGAGATTGGTGGAGCATTTCATGGGAATTCAAAATTATTTTCCAGAAGAGCTGACCTGGAAAAAGTATTTGACTCGAAAGCTGTTTTTCTAGCTTGTCTTGTATAGTTTAAAATGTGTGTGCCAATATCTACCTTGTAAGTTTGTCTAAAGGTAATGCATCATTGTAACTGACACGGAATTTGAAGCTGCAATTTGCTGTAGCTGTTACTGTAGCGGAGCCCTAGTACTGACAGGAACTTTCCTCCGCTGGATCACCAATAGCGGAATCAGGAAAAAGATACTGCCAAGTAAATAGCCCACCTCCTCCCCAGTAACTGGACGACACACAGTTCTGGGAGTACAACTGAAGTTTATTCTGCCACACACGGCTTTTATGCATTGCCACTAGCATGGGGCTTCCCACTCAAAAACACAAGGGTTTCTTTCCCAAGAGCCTCTGTATTTTAGAGATAATTGAGTTCCAATTAGGATAATTCAATAATCTCTCAAATACAGAAACGTACATATATTTTTAACATTCCCCCAAAATACATGAAAAGAATACAGGAACTCCACAAAAATTATATTCCCGAATAGCCCCGATCTGAGCGCATAACTTATCCAGAAAGCGCTCAGATCGGTTCAGTAGAACGAAAGTTATGTTTGAACAAAGTTTTAACTGACCGGCCAGGAGGTGCTAGCCCAAACAGTTCCAGAGGATTGGGCAGGATGGCTGATTGCGTTTTGAGGGTTCCTGTGCGAACACCGATGAATGCTCCCCCTGGCTGCTATATAGCGAATGCTCCCCCTGTTCGGTAGATCCTATCTCTTGAACGCATTTGTCTAATTGGTCGGGAAGGGAGATGGGCAGCGGTACCATCTTTGCCCGGGTTCCCAGAAACGCAAGGTCGAAAACAGTTCCAGGTATTGACGATCAGATACCACTGCCTGCGTACAGGAGACAAAATGGCCACGTAGTTCAGTTATACGAATGGCGGCCACCCAGGAAAAGCACTTAAGCAAAGGTCTTAAGTTGTTAATTTGTGGTTAACAGCCAGGAGAGGTTGGTGTTCACTGGGGCATAACAAGGGACCACACTCCAGTCATTAGGGACACGAACAAGGGGGTACGAACAAACATAAGGGAATGGAGTCTGCAACAGTTAATACTCCAATATTGACGGAGTCAATTGAGAGTTTGTTCATGTGACAGCAACAAGACCACATTTGGACATCACAGGGTTAATCCTCAGTTAAAACTGTTCTTTGAAGTCTACCCTTGTGTTCCAATTTGGTGCGAGTGGTTTTGGCCTCTGGGACTTCCACCGAACTTTGCCTTTTCTGGTGCAATTTCCAGTCAATTAGCCAAGTTTTAAATGGAGCTGTGATACACCCCCATGGCTACCGATTTATCTGCAACCATTAAAGTCATGTCTTTCCCACACCCGGTGACCAAAATGCACCAAACATGTTACAAAGGTGCAACTGGATTGTTTTATTCACATTAAAACCAGGTCTCTTGACTTAAAATTCAGTCTCGGCTAATATTTGAGGATATTGAAGAAGAATCTGTACTACTGTGGTATATGCTTCTGGGAAGCTTTCTCTATCTCTCCCTTAGAACTATAATCTCTGACTTTAGGCTGCCTACCCAGCTAGAGGTAGGAAAGGAAGATCAGCAGTAAAGTCTTCTGGTGTCTGAACGGGGGCGGAAGGACTAGAGGGAGAGGATTGCATCCCAAGTCAGGTTCTGGGAACCCTGTTTCCATTAGAATTCACATCAAGAGAGGCAGATTTATGCTTCCAAATAATATGTGCACTCTACACGTGTGCACAGTCAAATAACTCTACATCACCATTAGATATCAGCCAGTCACTGTAATTGTCTTTTATGGAATACTGTGGTAGAGACTATATAAAATAGCAGCCCCCATTAAAAAGAATTGACACAATTATGAGGTACACAATACAAGTAAGCTATGAGTAAACACATATTTTGACTAGATAGTGGCAGTTGGTGGCATGTAATAACAAGCAACTTAATAGTATATCAGTGTCTAGTGTGATAAATCCTTTGGTGTAGTTTGCCTTTTAATTAGTTTTATTGAAAGAAAAGTCGACATTTACCAGAAAGATACAATGACAAATGTAAGAGACTTCAAATTCAAAACGTCGATTTTAATTACCCACTTGCAGATGGTGAGAGGTTGATGCTGCAAAGATACAATGTGAGAACTCCAACAACCCAATGCACCAATTTAAAGAGACACTATAGTCACCAGAGCAACTACAGCTTATTGAATTTGTTCTGGTGAGTAGAATCATTACCTTCAGGCTTTTTGCTGTAAACACTGTCTTTTCAGAGAAAATGCAGTGTTTACATTACAGCCTAGTGATAACTTCACTGGCCCCTCCTCAGATAGCTGTTAGAGATCCTTCCTGGGTCATGGCTGCCTAAAATACATTTTTAATGTTCCTTATATGCTCCTGAATACAAACTTGGAGAGGTCTTGCTGTCCTTGAAGAGGTACAAGAAAAAGATAGACTAAGCCTGCTCCAGTACAAACAACCTATTAAGCTTGGAGATAATATGCAAGTATCCTTTATATGTGACTTTAACTCTAAAAGCCACATTTTTAAGAACATTATGAAGTACTGGCCAATTTTAAAAGAGGACCCCTTTTTGAATACAATTCTGTCTGATCACCCCAGAATTGTTTATAGGGGAGTAGAGAACTTGAAAGATAATTTAGTGTGTAATCATATTAAACAAACTAAATCTACACAAAGTATATTCAATGAGTCTGCAGGTTTCTACGGATGCGGCACGTATAGTGCCTGCAAAAATACTGGAAATAAAAAGAGAACAATTAAAAAATTCCATAATCCACAAAAAAACAAAAGAGACATAAAATATTAGGGAATTAATTACATGCTACTCAACAAGAGTCATATACCTGATAGTATGTACCTGCGGGCTAGGATATATAGGATGGAAAGCAAGACTTCTCCAAGCTCGTATTCAGGAGCATGTAAGGAACATTAAAAATGGCTTTGAAAAACACAGTTTGTCTATGCACTTTAAACAACATCACAATCAGGATCCAAAACAGTTAAATTTTATTGGTATCCAGCTGGTTAAAACAAACTGGAGAGGGAGACGATCTTATTAAAAAAATGGGACAGGTAGAGATGAAATGGATTTTTAACTTAAACACACTAATTCCAGGTGGCCTCAATAATGACTTTGAGATATGCCATTTTATCTAAAAATTACTCTCTATCTGTCCCTTTAAGAAATTATTCTTTTTACTTTTTTAAACTTCTAAATACTAAATTTTAATTAGAATTATTGGAAATTAACTACACACTTAGGGGAGTGATTTCATCCCTAGTACAAAAACTGGAAATGAATATTGATCATGAAATAGATGCACTTTTCTGCACATTGAGTACTGATGTTATTAAGAATGTTAATAATTTAAGTCATATAAGAAGATTGCCTTTATATTCATTTTATATAAATTTTTCATAAAATTTACAGAAACTGTAACAGAAACAATTGAATTATTTTTTATTGATTATATCACTTTAACTTTTAATTGACAATGATTAATGAAATCAATATACAATGAATAGGGAAGAAATCCATTCTGCAGTATATGTATTTACTATAGATACTGTTAAGAACAAGTATGAAACTGTATGAGAAGATACTAATATGTACCAATGTGTGTTTTTTCCTTACTCTTTTCTCGGTTTTATTCATTTTCTCTATTATGTGCTGAGCACAATTTAAAAGGGTGGAATATGTATGTATTTAACTGAGGGTGATGGGTGTCGGCGAACCAACCTGTTCTGCCACTTTTTTTAATTTTTTTGCTTGAGGGTATGTGCCCACAAGCAAGATGGCTGCGGTGAGAGTGGAAGTGATCCTGATCAACCTGATGAAAGGAAGGTGAGGAAATTGTCCTCACAATAAGCTAAATCCGGATGGGAGGATGGGATGGGAGGACCGCCCACTGGATGAAGAAACCGGCATATTTAAAAAGCAGCATGAAGACAATGAGGATACCGATTGAAAAAGCCCCCATAGTGTGGGTGAAACGCGTCTCGGGACTGGAGCTAATTACTGGGACATTCTTTATCTTATATAGAAGCAACTGGACATTTTTATTTAATTCTATGTTTTTGTTTTTTATTTAAAGTTGCAATAAATGTATGTATTTTAAACCAAGTCCCACCAGCTTCTAACTTCATCTTGCTGCTAAAGAAGGGCAGGTGCCCCCCTCTAGAGGTACCCAGGTCTATCATCCAGAGCCAGGTTCTCATTGGCTCAGGAAAAGGTGAGCACAACCATAACCACTGTGTTTTTTATTTTTTGTTGAAACTTAATACACTAGGAAGTCTCCCTTTCTCTCTCCTTTGAGGAAATCCATTCCAGGCAAAAGGGTGCAGTGTCTCCATACGACACTACTGTGCAAGTGATTTGAACCTGTCCCTTTAAGGCTCTGATCAATGTTAGTTTGACTACTTGAATTATCACCAAAATACATTACCACTAGTGATGACCCGAACGGTTCGCGAACGGTTCGCGAACGGTTCGCGAACGGTTCGCCCTCCCAGACCCTCCCACCTCCTGGACAGCTCACCAAGAATGCAGCTTCAAAATGGATGCTGTCCAGGAGGTGGGAGGGTCTGGGAGGGAGGGTCTGCTGCTGATTGGCTGGAATGTGTCTGCTGACTGGAGTCCGTGGCGAACCATTCGTGGCGAACCGTTCGCGAACCGTACCGTTCGAGACATCACTAATTACCACCTGTGGATTTACCCTATATTGTGTTTTATTTTTGTTTCCTTTATATGTACTCATATACATCTGAGATTTAACCCTATTTTATGGTAAGTTTATACCTTTAGCGCTCCACTCATTTGATTAGTAGAGTCTGGACGTTATATCCAGATTGTACTAAGCTCGCTTTGGTTCATTACTATAATTAGTGGGGATAAGAGAGTATCCACTAGAGTGTGTAGCTGCTTATTTTTAACTCAATTACATTTGTAAGTGCACTATACACATTAATCACCTGTGTGTTCTGATAATAAAATTCAGAGCCTACCGGGCAAATACAGAAAGCTGACATGTATACATATTGCCATAAATAATCTAATGTGGTTTCTCTATAGCAAGCATTCATTTAGCATTCATTGATGTGCTCCTCTGACTTACAGCAACTGTCACCTCAAAACTATATTAAAAAAAATAAAAAAATATATTGTATATGACAGGACTTTTCTGCCATATTCATGCATTCTGGGTCAGACAATGTTTGAAGGCTGACAGTTCGTCTCAATGATTTTTACTATTTCAGTCCCTGCACAGAAGTAGGGCAGACCATGGACCATACGGCTTAAAGTTCCAGTCTTAGACTAAAGGTAGGGATGTTTTTTTCTCATTTCACAGATGAAAAACAAAAAGCAAGAAAAATGTTCAAGAAAAAATATAGAACAATTAAAAACACTATGAAAAAAACATTTAAATGATGATTTAAAGATCATAACTACAAAACGATAGTTCTTCCTTTCTTGCACTCAAAATAGGCCTACCATTTGTTTGGCAAGTGTGCAGTGCTGGTCCTTTGCAATAGTACAGATGAGCTGCACAGGGAGACTGTCGTGTTTTGCAAGAGAACTAAGGATGTGAGCTGTGTGAGGCCTCAGTATGAATAATGCCAAGTAGTGATGTCCCGAACGGTTCGCCACGGATGGCGAACATATGCGCTGTTCGGTCCGCCCCCTATGTCATCATTGAGTAAACTTTGACCCTGTACCTCACAGTCAGCAGACACATTCCAGCCAATCAGTAGCAGACCCTCCCTCCCAGACCCTCCCACCTCCTGGACAGCTCACTAAGCATGCAGCTTCACAATGAATGTAAAATGACACTGCACTGAAAAGAAAGGGTTTTTCTTGCTTCTCCCATTGCACAGTAGGAGTAGAAGAGCAGAAGTGGCCTAATCATGGAGTAGTTTTTTTTGTTTTTGATGTTATGTGGATTGGGTAGTGTTACAGTGTAATACCCAACTCGCAGTTCAGGGCAGCAAGGCACTTAACAAAGGGCAGTGAAAAAGCCTAGTCAGTAACAATCTGAGATCAGGGTAACAGAGAGACAACGAAAACAATAATTACACAGTAATCAGTCCGATAGGCAAACAATACAGAAAAGGGTTAAAGATAAACGCAGAGTCAGAATGAAGCCAGGGTCCATACCAGAACAATAATACAAGAGAACAAGGAACGCACTAAAGGGTACTGGGACAGAAGCCACAATAGGGCACAGTATACAGGATCAGGGATGTTTAAACTTACTTTATGTTATCTGTGATTGTTCCACGTCATGCCTGCTCAGCTTGTTCACGCCACAAGCAGTACTCTTAACCCCTTAATGACACAACTTCTGGAATAAAAGGGAATCATGACGGAATATTTCCGTCATGTGTCCTTAAGGGGTTAATTATACACGTCAGGCTGCGCAACTGTTCCTTAAAATCGGCGCACAATGCCTACTCAGCAATTGGAAAAACTGACATGCAAGTGACTCTTGTAGGTAAAGGAGTGCACTGTGGAAGCCTCATTCTACCAAGACTCGCCCAGTGTTAGTGGCGATGTCCGATTAGATGCCCTCCATTGGTCTACTGCTGCAACAGTGGATATCAGGTCTACAGCAATCTCAACTACAAAATACTAGTAAGAAAATACCTGTCTGGCTGCCCACTTATCCTTAAATTGCTGTAGAATATGAAGGAGTGATCAGGAGACCACTAATATATTTCATCACCCAGAAGAGATTGAATTAGAAAAACAAAAAACTCAGGTTTAAACCATTAGTCATCACAGATATCTAAACACATCCCACTCTTAAAATGTTTAAGAGTTATGCAGCACAATAAGATTAAATATTGCTGCCATAGGACATGTAGAGTTAAACTAAATCACTCCTGGTTGAAGCAGCTGTGTTTTCATCGGAACCAGAAGTCTTTTTGCCCACAGTGTTGAAGAGGCGTCTCTCACCCTTTCTTGGCAGTATTACTTCTGTTACCAGATGATCTGTACTAAGCTGTTGCAGCTGAGACCCATATTAATGAGTTTCCTTGGAGGAGCAGACAAATTGCTGTTATCTCATTTTTTGGTTGTTTGTTTTTTTGTTTTCAGATAAAAGTTGAAAATCTCTTTCAATCAGTCAGTTTAAATCCCAAGACGTACATTTTGTAAATTATTTTTCGGAATGGCATATTGTATCTTTATGAGTGTATAAGTATAATCTACAATCAAATGTAAACACAGTAAACGAAATACACACACAAAAAAAAAACTCATGGCCTTTAAAAAGAAACTGGAGGGAACCACAATATGAATTTTGTTCATACGACCTTCTAGGCATCAAATTCTCACATACCAGTGCCTCTCTCCAAAAAATCTATTTCTCTGTTACTTGATTATCATTTATTTTGATATAAGAATCAGGAAGCACTTCTCTCTCCCTCTCTCCCTATTATATAGTAAAATGCAATTGTCACACAGCAAAATTCAAACTATACCTAGAAACAAAGGTTTATATTTCCCGACCATGGCCATGGCAGCACTACTCCAGGGTTAGCTCCTTCCACCACTCCCTTTGGACATGAATAAACTTTGTTGCCAATAAGTAGTGCTAATAAGTAATCAGTAAGATTAAGTTGTTATAGTGCCCACAGTGTTCCTTTAATGGTGACTTCTGTGGATAAATCATTTGGAAAGTTTTTTTAACAGCATTGTATCATTTGGATAAATTCAAGCCAGTACGAGCAAAGCGTAGAAAGACAGAAGGTGATACAGAGAGGGTGAATGTGAGCAATTCATTTCCAAGCCAGCGTGCTTTGTTTACAATTGGAGAAATGGAGACGGGCCATATACTAGATAACTGACTGGCAAAGTATGAAAAAAAGATTCTCATCCCACTAAAACATTCTTCGAGTGTGTCAATATACGCAACTTGCAGCTCACCACCTGGAGTTGAGATCACTAATAATTTCAATTCTTTAAGGCATATCTGTCACCAGAGAGATTCCAACATAATTGCATTATTTATTGCAATTTATTTTATAACTTTTATTACTTGGATTTTTTTCAACCTGCCTTGAGTAAATGAATGTGTCACCCAGCGTTTATGTTAAAAAGTTATCATTTATTCTTCAGATGCCTATGGCGATTGTTTTATCTCAGTATAATTTTGCTTATGTCACACGTGTTTCAAGGTTTTCCAAAAAAGCACTGCTCAGCATGTTCATGCATGGACAGGTGCGCTATCATGAAGAGGTCATGGGAGGTGACACAATTGCTGGTAAGTCAATATTTCAAGACATAATGAGAGAAGACTGTAGCATCAATACTGAAAGTTCTGGTAATTCTAATTTACACTATTTTAGTTCCATACAGATTTTTATCTAGTTTTTAGAAAAATTGCAACAATATATATCAGTTAATACTGAGCATGATTTCTAAGTTGAATATCCAAAATAGTGGCAATTTTCAGCCATTAGACTGGACTATGAATCGAACACGGGTACCAAAATAATGTAAACCTTTTGAAAACTAAGGTGACCTGACTGATGTCATCCCAACCACTCCAGCCATGTTGGGGACAACACAAATTCTTCATGTCCATTTAAAACAGTCCATTTTGACAGTCATAAAAAAACAAGTACAAAACAGCAAAGACATTGTTAAAGAATGTAAATGCAAATCGTAAGTATAATTCCCAAGTGACCCTAAACATAGCCAGTGCATATTATATCAGTTTATTTATTTGTTTATTAGATTTATTTATTTATTAAGACAAACAATACATTATTTTGAGGCTTTTTCATAAACAGGTTAGTTTTCATTCCATCATATTTAAGGAAATCAGCTTTTGCTTTCAGCTACATGAATTTCACTTTAGAATTTTACACATATGACATTTACCCTAGAGTTGGTGTATTGGTTGATACTACTGGAGATTATGGAAATTAGGAAGAACTAAATAAAACAAATTTAAAGGGAAATAGGGGGTAAAAATTTTTTAAAAAAATGCGTTACAGGGACACTATAGTCACCTGAACAACTTGAGCTTAATGAAGCAGTTTTGGTGTATAGAACATGCCCCTGCAGCCTCACTGCTCAAACCTCTGCCATTTAGGAGTTAAATCCCTTTGTTTATGAACCCTAGTCACACCTCCCTGCATGTGACTTGCACAGCCTTCCATAAACACTTCCTGTAAAGAGAGCCCTATTTAGGCTTTCTCTATTGCAAGTTCTGTTTAATTAAGATTTTCTTATCCCCTGCTATGTTAATAGCTTGCTAGACCCTGCAAGAGCCTCCTGTATGTGATTAAAGTTCAATTTAGAGATTGAGATACAATTATTTAAGGTAAATTACATCTGTTTGAAAGTGAAACCAGTTTTTTTTTCATGCAGGCTCTGTCAATCATAGCCAGGGGAGGTGTGGCTAGGGCTGCATAAACAGAAACAAAGTGATTTAACTCCTAAATGACAGTGAATTGAGCAGTGAAATTGCAGGGGAATGATCTATACACTAAAACTGCTTTATTTAGCTAAAGTAATTTAGGTGACTATAGTGTTCCTTTAAATAAAACAAGAAAAAAAAGAGAGATGCAACGTTTAAAGTATCCCTTGATTCAGTATTTAAAACTGGTATGTGAGCTGTTCCACTCATTACATTACATGAGTGTTCATTCTAAGCCTGGTTCATGATTTAGTGAAATGAGCTATAGGTATTTAGTTTTTTAAGCAGAACTTCAATCTGCTAAATGGCTGTATCCTGGGAAGAGAGAGGTCAGTCCAAGTTGTGTGAGTGTGGTTTCTCCAACTTCAAGATAAAATAATTTGCCATAACCAGCCCAGTAACAAACTTTCTGACTAGCTAATTCACAGGAGTAGGAGGCAAAATAAAATGTCAAAAAAATATTTTGGGCAGTGTTTCTCACTAAAATTTTATATAGACAAGGACCTTGCACCAAAGAACTGAAGTGTTTGCAGTGATTAGAGTGACCCTTTATATCCTTGGAAAACTGATTATATTATAATATTACGCCCTTAATCTATCTTGCCTCATCTTCAGCTATCAAATGTTAATAGAAATGTAGAAAAAACATAGCTATTAAACGGAAGTGTCCCTGGCACCATTTGCTAACGGTAAGAGTGCAGGTGATACATTGGATATTTCAGTCTTGCAACATTGTTGTCCTCTGTAGCAGTATTGACACAACCAGAGAACAGTAGTCACATCGCAAACATATTTTGACAAGAACTGTCCATTTCTTGCAAAAACTACTGCAGCGTTAGAAGTGATGTTTTAGGTTTTAGATTTATTTTGTGCTTTTCTTCTATTAACTTTTTTACGTTAATTTTAATGTTAAATTCACACTTTAGACACCGTCTATGAAAATGCAACATTGAGTGGATTTTAAAGTTTAATCGTGTTAGACTTTTATACAACGATTTAAAACAAAAACAGCCAAATACTCATAATCATGGCAACTAAGGTTTATGGTTTTGTAAACTCACATACAATTAATCCAATGTAATCTTTCTTATAGCAAATCAGTTTATTATAAGTATCTCCTCAGAATTTGTGAACTTACCTCTTCCTTTGTTTTTTTAGACAGTACTCTAAGCCAGTCGCTGATCATACTAAGGACAGCCGCAAAATAGGCAAGACCCACCAAGATCCAGAACCATACTATAGGTTTGTAGAAGCCATGGTATTCAATATCTGATCCACCTATAAATATAAAGCATAATTAACCTCAGAGTCCATCTCAACTGTGAAGGATAAAAAGCAGTTCCCTATAGGCATGACAGCTATCTGTTTATGCTGCAACACAATGGAAAGAGAAATTAGCATATATGTCCTCATTGTACTTCCCTTTTGCTAAAAAGCTGTTTTTCACCCAGCAGACAAATAATTTCTTGCTATTTTGTTAAGTAAAATGTTGTGGTAGTAAAGGGGATAATCAGAGGTCCAAGAGCACCTTGGGCTTTAGCCAGAAGACAAACAAACCTCCTCCAGCCCCACACCTGGCCCCTCACAAATTCTACCCATTCACACATCTTGCCTAAAATGAAATTTGACTAAAAAATAAAAATCACACTATTGTTGATCTTGTCAATAGAGTTGCTTCAACTCCTCTAGACTTGATAGTCGTGAAAAGAGACACAGTGCTCTAGAAGACTCCTCAACTAAACTTCAAATTCAGTTCCAACAAGAATCTGCCCTAAGCACACAACTTCAAACAAAGAAATAGCCTCTGTTTCATAGGGCTCCCTGAATCTGTTAACAGCAAGCCCTACTTCTAGTATTTCAAAATTGGATAATAAAGGTACTTCATCTCCCATGTGACCAAGAAAAACCACTCGTAATAGAAAGAGCAAAGCTTTAACTTCAGATTTCAAATTTACACATGGCAATCAATCCTACCTGCTTAACTCGCCTTCTGCTGCCTATTAATTGATCAACACCCCTGACTTCACCTGTGATATCCATTGTCTAAACCATAAAGCTCTCCCACACAAAGGGCCTCTTGGCTCTCTGGCCATACTGTTCATATGATAACGCCCAATCTTAAGTTGCTCCAACTACAGTTTCAAAAGTTCAGGTATTGTTTTTTATGTTTTGAGCCCCTGGTGTAAAAAAATACACACAATACATTGTAAAAACAATGTACCACTATAACCCCTTAATCCTTTAAGGACTGAGCCAAATGTACATGTTGTGATCAAAACAAAATATAAACAAAAACTTGAATTTGCGCTATCTGTCTGTTCGGGCATAATTCGCCTCTTTCATATTATGTGCACCCACACTTATTATATATCATTTTATTCAGAGGATCAAATATTTAGGTATGAAACATAATTTAATATGAATAAAATATAAAAAAATGGAGAAAATAAGAATTTTAAACTTTTTTTAGTTCTATGTGACATTCTAACTTTGAATGCCATAATACTGTTTGCTTTTACTGCAATAAAATACACATATTTGTATTCAGCAATATCTCACGTGTAAAACAGTACCCCCTATGTACAGGTTTTATGGTGTTTTGGGAAGTTACAGGGTCAAATATAGCATGTTACATTTTTCAGTTTTTTTCACATTGAAATTCACCAGATTGGTTACGTTGCCTTTGAGACTGTATGGTAGCCCATTAATAAGAATTACCCCCATGATGGCATACCATTTGCCAAAGTAGACAACCCAAGGTATTGCAAATGGGGTATGTAAAGTCTTTTTTAGTAGCCACTTATTCACAAACACTGGCCAAAGTTAGTGTTAATATTTGTTTGTGTGTGAAAAATGCCAAACACAAATTTGTACGCCAATTTTGGCCAGAGTTTGTGACTAAGAGGCTACTAAAAAAAGACTGAACATACCCCATTTGCAATACCTTGGGTTGTCTACTATTGCAAATGGTATGCCATCGTGGCATACCATTTTCATTCCTGGGCTACCGTACGGTCTCAATGGCAACATAACTAACCTGGTGAATTTCAATGTGACAAAACTGAAATGCAAGCCTTACATTTGACTTTGTAACTTTTGAAAACACCATAAAACCTGTACATATGGGGTACTGTTATACTCGGGAAACTTTGGTGAACACAGATAATTGTGTTTCAAAACAGTAAAACGTATCACAACAATTATATCGTCCGTGTAAGTGCCATTTGTGTGTGAAAAATTGAAAAAATGTCACTTTCACTGACAATATTATAGTTGTAATACATTTTACTGTTTTAAAAACAATGGAACAGTTTCGCACCGGGTCCACGTGGGTTATGTGTAGGCCAGTGTGTGCCATTGTGTGTATCAGTGTGTCAAGGTGTGTGTGTCTATGTGTCACTGTGTATATCTGCCAGTGTGTGTATGTGACTGTGTGTACCTGTGTGTCAGTGGATTTGCCAGTGTGTTTATCGGTGTATGTGACTGTGTGTATCTGTGTGTCAGTGTATCTGTCAGTGTGTGTTTATGTGCCAGTGTGTGTACCTTTGTGCCAGTCTGTGTACGTTTGTGCCAGTCTGTGTATCCGTGTTTGTTGCATGTATGTGCCAGTTTGTGTATTTGTGTGCGTATGTATGTGTCAGTGTGTTTCTATGTGTGTTTCTGTTTGTTAATGTGTATGTGTATCTGTTTAAGTATGTATGTGCAGACATTCCAGCAATCAAACACCAACACAACATGCAAACACACCACTGCAAATGCAAACATGACATACAAAGATACCCCTGAACTCCAACTACAAAATTATAAATCAAACACGCCCTTCACTCAAACACCAATACTACACTCAACTGTACATCACCATTTAAAATGCAACACTACTTTCAAATACACCACAGCACACAAATGCAAACATTACATACAAACACACCACTATTAAAATGCTAAAATTATATACAAAAAACACTCTACAGAAGCACAGAAGCACACCGGCTCCTAAGTACTACAATCTGTTTACCATCTGTAGATGTATATACAGTATACCAATAAGCAAAATATGCCAAAAAAGAAAACATTGTGCACTGTTAATTAAAAGGTTTATGCCACAGTGCAAAAGTTTTTCGGGGGATCCATGATTTTATTACACTATGTAAAAGGGTTCCACGTGAAAAAATTATTGGGAACCCCTGATCTAGCAGATTAATTTATGACAAAAAAAAGATTAAAACAGAGACGGCACTAAGATGGTGGCACCTAGCTGGATAAAGAGGTGCAGATATCTACATTTCATTTTATTTTTTGCATCTCATAAACACATACTTATATAACAAAGGCAATAAGTAAACAACATATTAGATATTCTGTTAAGTGATGGAGCCCCTTTAAAACCATACTTTTACGGTTCCTTATATTTTCTAAGTAAAGCTTACATTTTCACAGCATATTAAATTTTCCAATACATTGTAGACATTCACATTAACATTAGCCCCATAAATGAACAGGAGCTCTAAGATGCTTATATGCATATTTTCGATTGCTCTAAATTCTGGCAATGGATGTATTGTTCAGTCAAATTACACACAGAAACAACAAAAGTACAGAAACTATATGAGATGTTAAAGCTATAAATGTAAATAGTGTGTGAAACAAAGATTCTATCAGTGTGACAAATGGGCTAGAGTGGAGCAACAGAATAAAATGATCAAATATACCACAAGCACAACAAATAGTGCATTACTAATGTAGTGAATCTAATAAGCACACGGGTGAGTGATCGTTTCCCACACAAGGCATATGTTGACTTTGTTATGAGTAAAAAAATAAAACGGAAGGAAAATGGGATTAACAGCAGCTATAGACTAACAATCGTGATCCCAGTACAACGTTCAAAAAGCCACCACTGCAAAAATGTCCAGTTCTACTGCATTACAATTTGACTTATATGTTCAGCAAGCCAAATTGTCACGATATAGGCAACAAAAATGATACAAGCTGGAGAGTACCATATGCTGTCAATGGTTGATTCACATTGTATGGGGTGTAAGGCAAATCAAACCATATTTGCCAAGAGATAGTAAAACTAGGTATGCGGGTGCACTATATATATCCGTGTAAATATCCCTATGAATTCAGTAAACTTTTTATTTTCTTCCTAAAAACACATAATAAACAACAACGGGGAAAAGAAAGTTCTAGATCTCTAACTGGATGTGCAGTCACATAGACGTAGCTAGGAACTATCTCGTTTATTTGTACTAAGCCTTAATAAGCTATTGAACAATGATAAGATATTGTATAAAACTATTAATAAGATAAAAATATATTAATACAATTATAACTATAAGCGGTAGCTCAGTCCAAGCTATTTTTTGTAGTCATGTGATACTCAAGTGTCCTTAACACAGAGATCATAGTGATCATGCCAGCCCTGGGACTTTGTTCCATTCCCTGGTAATCGTGGTAGTTGTTCCTGGTGACTGTGCCCAATAAATTGTTAAGTCCCACTGGTTCAGTAACTGCATCCCATGCAAAGCAGACAGAATGACGTTGTGGTTCCATTTTGAGTCACAAAAACCTTGTTATTATTATATTATATAGCGCCAACAAATTCAGTGGCGCTTTGTTCAGGTAGCCCCATCGGTAAAGGATTTTATGTTCTCTGAGTGCTGAGTTATCAGGCGCAGTTCGCATCGCTATGCCATTGTGTACGAGAGGACATAGTCTTAAATTAGAGGGACAAAGGTTTAAGAATAATATCAGGAAGTATTACTTTACTGAGAGGGTAGTGGATGCATGGAATAGCCTTCCAGCTGAAGCGGTAGATGTTAACACAGTAAAGGAGTTTAAGCATGCGTGGGATAGGCATAAGGCTATCCTAACTATAAAATAAGGCCAGGGACTAATGAAAGTATTTAGAAAATTGGGCAGACTAGATGGGCCAAATGGTTCTTATCTGCCGTCACATTCTATGTTTCTATGTTTCTATGATAAATCCGGTTACAGATAGATGGGTGAGAATTTGTCAGGGATTCTTTCATAGTATCTGCATGCCTTAATTAAGATCTCTTTGTGTTGGTAGAAATGACTTATTGTAATTACATCTTTAGATGATGCAGGGGTATTACGACCTTTAGGTATTCTACAAGTTCAGTCCATAATAAATCTGACTAATGGGAATTCTGGCAGCATGTGTCTGAAATATTGTTTTATGAAATCTTTCAACTCGGAATTTGAGTCAGGTATTCCCTGATTTGGGATATTATTTTGCCTTGATCTATCTTCAAGGTGTGCTATTTTTTTGTTCCATTTCTAAAACTGAGAGCGAGAGATTTTCATGTCTGCCCATCATGGAGTCAAGGGAATCAACCAGCTCATTCATTTTAGCTTCAAGTTTATCCGTTTTTTGCCAAGGACATTAATATTTTTGCCATCTCACATGTAAGACTGATAACATCTGTCTGGAAATCCCTTCTAAGCTCTTGGAGTTTTTTTATTTTGATAGTGAACTCCTCTGAGCTCAGTGTGGTCATTGCATTTAATTAAGTGTCTGAGGCCGGGTCTTCTGGCCACGGTGGTATGGCTGCCAGCAATGGATCAATATCAGGTTAGTTACACCTTTGTACTGGGAGCAGATAAGGATTTAGCTTAGCATGTGTCTACTTGGGCTTCGTCTCTGTCATTGTCTGCCAAATCTTTAATACTTTGTGTCTCTCTGCTGCTGTTTCACTGCTTTTTTTTGTCTGATGGTCTTTGTTTTCTTTTTTTCTTTTTTTTTGCAGTGCATTTGAACATTACATACAGGCCAGAGGTGCCCCAAGAGCTCAGTAGCAGGTTATACAACTGGCGTATTGCTTGAGTCATGCACAATTTTATAATATAATATAAAGCACAAGTCATGTCGAGTATTACTAGCGAAATTATGTTTGCTTAAACATGCTGATAATGGTAGCCTAGTACTGGCAACCTAGCTGCACATTATGATCTAGTAGAAGAGTAACAATAGTAGATACAGTGAGATACTAAGTATTTCAGGCTAGGAGCATAAAGGGGCAGCAAGAGGCAGAGTTCAAGTAGGTCCTCCCCATAGCCCTGGGCCATCCTGAAGTCCTTCACCTGGAGGCCACAAACTTGAATGCTCACATATAAGGGCAAGTTCTTCCCTGTCAGGGGACTCCTGTGGACCCTGCTGGAGATTCACTGTCTGTGGCGTCGGATCATTTGTGCTGGTGGCCGGTGGCCGGTGCTCCGGGGGTTTCTCCCCGGTGGTCTTCAGCCCGAGTGGACTCTTCGTGTGAGGCTGTATGGTGGCTTGATAAGGAGTGCCCAGGGGAAACACGCTCTTTTCCCACCCCTCTTTTCTCCGGTTACTTTCGACAGCCGGTACATCTGGCTTCTCAAGGGAGTCAGCTGGCTTGTCCCAAAGACTGTCTAGTGCTGTAATCATGCACTGCAATGTGATCTCTCGTGTGGTTTGCATTTTCTCGCCAGTGAGCTGTACACGTGGCTGCAGAGTGTCGGCCATCTTAGGGTGAACTGCCGGCAGGTGCTTGGGCCCAGCGGGAAACTGTGGTGGTCGCCCATGGGGACCGGGATAACCCCACCGGTCCAAAGGGGGGCGCTAGTCGTGGGTCGGAGACCTGGTAGAGCACACATCGCCTCCCAGCTCAAGCTCCGGTAGGCCTCAGGCCTTCATCGGGCTACTTCGATGCAGTGCCGGGTCATATGCGGTATTTCCGTGTGCACAGTCGGCTGGTGAGTATTTTGGTCACCGATGTGGATCTGTGTCTGCCTGTGGCTCTCAGTTAGCGCTGTGGCTCAGATGCGTGAGCTCAGAAGAAGCACGTCTGATCTGATTAACAGTCAGGCTCTGCGCCTTGTCTTTGTTTTCTTAAGCAGCAATCTTGGTTTTGCTCCAAACCAGGCCCCTTTTCACTTATTTTTTAACTTAAATTGGTTCAGATTCTTCTCTTACATTTTAAATTATGTTACTGTCCAATGCTGGGTATTCATCTCGTATGCCTAAAATGACTGTATGGTGTAACAAAGTAAGTTCAAAAAGAAATATACTATATACATGAAGAACCACCGTTTTCTATTGTCCCAATTATTAGTTAGTTACTTGGTAGCAAACATTGCTACTTGCAATAAAACGTCTTATGTATCAGTTTATATTTCATCTCATTGGATTCATTCAAAATAATATTTTAGAACATGCTGTCACTATTTATGGACATAGAATTGATATGTTCGACACTGACAAACTAATTCCTACGTACAAATTTGAGTCTATGCAAGTTACTATTTCCATATCAATAATATTCTAATTATTAGCATCAACTCTTACCTGCCACATAATCTCCAAATCCAATAGTGGTTAAGGTGATGACCACAAAGTAAAAGGCATCCAGTGTGTTCCAGTCTTCTATGTGTTGAAAAATAAAAGCCGGAATTGCAACAAAAAGAATGCATCCGAACAATATAAATATCACAGTTGAAATGATGCGTATTTTTGTTTGACTCACATTCCATTTCTAGGAATAAAAAGAAAAGGAATAAGCTAGCGGGATGGGTTAAACATCGACATGGACAGAAATACACATTTCCAATTTTAAGGTTTAGTGAGTATTTAACTCTAACTATTTATTGATTGACATCAATAGTCAATAATAACTTGGAACTTTTATAGAAACCATTAAAATTCAGTGTTAAATTCTTTATTTTTATGGGCCACAATGGCATCTGAAGATCACCATCACCAAGAGATGACCATGCTTACCATGTACCAACATGAATTTTAAAGGGAAATATGTAATATGCAATTGCTTTTTAGTCTGAGCCAGCTAGTGGAGTGGCTCAGAATCATTTGAGTGGATCCTATTTGATCTACACATAAATTTTTTTTTTAACTATATTACCTTATATGCATTTTTTTATCTTGTTCATAGATTCATCTATTTTTTATCCTGTTTGTGGTAATATTTCTACATTTTATTGAGTGCTCTCACCACCATTTATTGCATATTTCACTTATTGTTAGTGTGTTTGGAGTGATATACACAGTTATTGTAGCACCTTGTTTCTTATATATATTATCAAGCTTTACTATCTTTTAGTTTTTACTATGAGTTTTGAAGGGGAAGAACCATGGATACCCATCGTGGCTTGAAGGGACATATTTTATAAGGCCTCACTAATAGTATAGAACTTGGAATTTTAAGCCATGGTTACTGTATCACGGTTCCAGGGGACTTAATAAAACTGACTGTCATGGTGCATAGACTGCCACTTTAAGGAGAATGGAGCAAAGAATAAAGAGACTATAAAACGAGATTACAAAATCTCAGTGCAACTCAGTACAACATATAACCATCCATAATATTGTAAAGTGCTACAGAATATGCTGGCGCTATATAAATACCAGTAATAATAGTGATAATGATAAAGTATAAGACCTATCTTGAGTAAATTAATGATAACCAATTGACAGTTTCCAAACTTTATGGATGGCCGTAGATTATTACCAATGCTTGAGGGTTTACGAGTTTGAGTACTTTTCTTTTTTAATGTTTAACCAAGGATAAAGGAAATAAGTTGTGTAAGTCTTGTTGTGTTGCTACTGCTGTCCTAGCCGTGAGAAGTTTATTCTAAGCCGTGTAAGCCAATGTTATTTCTAATAATCCCTTTACATAATTTTTATTTGTTACTGCCCAGTTCACAGCTGATGAGCCCTGACTGCATCAGTGAGCGAGGTTAACCAAACAATTCTGGTTCCCACGTTGTCTTCCAATAAGAGTTAGCTTAGTCTTTTCAGTAAACTGTAAATTATTGTATAATGACAAGGGAAATGCAAAATGTAGGGCAAAATACCAAAGTGGAAAATTTCCCCAACTCTGCAATTCTATGAATTTCCACATATCACTGTTTATTGGCCAAATGAGACTCAACATAGTCTGTAGAAGATCTTCTCAATATATTGGAATGGATAATACCACTAACTCCAGAAACATTGATAACAGCAACCAAGTTGGTCCCTTTCGTCTTTTAGCTTTAGGAAGATATTATACTGTCGTAACAAACGTAACATGAAATGAAGGTGGTTAAGATGCCAATTGTTACAATATACAGCAAAATACTGAGTAGTGGAGGAAACCTATTGTAGATCATCAGGGTCTGTTATCTTTATGACTTGAAATATCATGGCATACATTTGGTACACAAACATATTTTTACTGTTTAATGGTGAACTGAAACCGAATTTGCAAAATTGAGAGCACAATAGAAGAATTCGAAATACATGTAAATTGAAGATCTTTTTTATTTTTGGCATTTTTGTTTTGCAAATCTTAACTTTTTCTTGTTCAATCCACATGAATACAAGATAACCATGTGATAAAAATCTATCCTGATGATAAAAAAAAACCTACTGTTTTATCTGAAACTGAACATTATGCATGTTTGAAAAAAAATCGAACAAAATGTAAAAAAAAATTAGAAATATCACAAATACGTCATCCAAAAACAGATCTTGCAGCCCGATGCACCGGCAGTTGACATATTACGTTCTCCTTTAAACGCCTTTTCAATTGTAATTCTCACATTTTATTTTAAAATGAATCTATCTGTATAATTATATTCATGGAATGCACTGAGTATGTTATAATGGTAATTGTGTTTGTGAACATGGCCAACCAGTCTATGGTATGGTGCTATGATATATGGTGGTGTGGCACGCTTATGCAATGTATGATCATATACTGTAAGTAAACCCCCACTATTTTTGCCTAGATTGCAGGCTTTAAAAACTAATACATTCTGTGAGCTTTGAAGTTTCTGTTTAGTGAATGAGTGAGTGCGGTGGATCCTGCAACACCCTTATAATGTATGCATTTTCAGGTGAGTACAGCTCTCATGGTTCCTAGGCTTATGAGATGAGCCTTCACCCGGTAGAGCTGCAAGGTGAAAGTTCAGAGCCTCTACAGCGCCACAAGGAATATGCTATCTCCCCTCCCTGGATGCATGTAAGAAATAGGAAGGAAGGAATAAACTTTAAAAAAATCATTATTAAAAAAATATATATATTAACAAAAGAAATATAATAATAAAAAGAAAAGGCTGATTCCTTCTCAGCCCTCGGAAAGCTCAGCCCCTATTCTACCCAGCACTCTCTCACACACACACAATGCATCCCTACACACACACAATGCATGCCTACACACACACACAATGCATAACTGCATACTTACATACATACATACACACACAAAAACACACAATGCATCCCGACACACATACATACACAATGTATTCCTACATACGCACACACATGCAGAATGCATACACACACACACACACACACAGAAACACACAAAGTATCCCTACACACAGACACACACAATACATCCCTATACACACACAATATGCATCCTGTACACACATCCACACAATGGATCCCTCTCACACACAAAAACACACAATGCATCCCATGCACACACATAGAAACACAATGCATCTCTTACGCACACTGCATCACTTACGCACACAGAAACACACACTACTTTTATCCCACACACACAGTCACACACAGAAACACAATTAATCCCTTACACATACACACACACACACACACAATGCATTCATTACATATAAATACACACTGCTTTTTATCCCTTACACAAACACAGTGCATCTACTATACATACACACTGCATCCACTATATGCGCACAATTACTCCCTTACACAGACTCACACTGCACCCCTTATACCCACTCACATACACACATACACATACTCATGGGTGGGCTCTGTGGGTGGACTCATAGGTGAACCTTGTGGGCAGACATCGTGGCAGGCCATGGGGGCCCAGGCCTTGAGCTGTGTAAGGGGCCACAACATTTCTGATGGCAGCTATATATATATGTATTTGGAAGTCCAGACCAACTCCGTGGCTTGCACCCCTCCATGCCACAGGTGTCTCATTTCAGGGCCCTATTTAACCCTATTTAACCCCATTTAACCTTGACCTGCAGAGAGTCCCATGAGGAAGGATTTTCCAAGTTGATTAATCTCATAAGAGCAGGCAAATTGGTTTGTTTTAAAAATGTCACACCCCTGTAACCCGACCTGTACACATTCCCTACAAGATCATATGTGTTTTATTATATTGAAAAATATATATATTTTTGCATTTCTAACCTTTAGTATCCGTAGATAGTAAGGAATACCACTTAACAATACACCCTGAGATATCTGACATTGTCTACTGTGCAATTTCCACTCTAAATACAACCTGGCCTGTACATATTCACTGCTATATTGCATGTGATTTAATATTCTAGAAAATGTTTGCATCTGTAAGCTTTTGCATTTGTTTTAAACCTACTGTTTAGACTGACATTTAAAAATGCAAGACTATTGTTTATATGAAAAATAAGTGGCTCAATCTACAGCATTCAAATGATCTTACATAACAACTATTATGTTTATACATTGCATCTTGCGTCTTTTCTCTGTTACATTACTTAGAATTTTAATTTGCAAGATAAGTCTACAACTAATCCCATTTCAGTGCCCCCTGTTAGATTTTTATTTTTTATTTTTCAGGAGGAGATTACATACTATTGATTAGTTCTAAACAAATAGACTATAGAATGTAAGCCCGATTGAGCAGGGTCCTCTTCAACCTATTGTTCCCGTAAGTTTTCTTGTAATTGTTCTATTTATAGTTAAATCCCCCTCTCATAATATTGTAAAGCGCTACGGAATCTGTTGGCGCTATATAAATGGCAATAATAATAATAATAACTAAACAGGACTGAAAGGTGATCTACAATCCAATACTTATGGGCTAGTAAAGAGAAGAAGTTGTGCAATGAGTTCCTTAAGTTTTCACATTTCTTCATGTGGTTTAGCTCTAGCAGTCACTGAGATACCAGGGGTGCTTTACCCGTGGCTGCTGTACTGTAGAAAGACACAAAAGGGATCAGCAGAATAAAAGCCTGTTCCAGCTCTCTACCAATGGGGTATCAAGGGGTGTGCAGGGAGTGATGCAATGCCATGAGCATTGAGTCTGAGCAAATGTGCACCCATTGCATTCCCACTGAGGGGTTGACTAGATATAACCTATTTTTTAACCAGTTGACATATTTATAGGTTTTAGATAAGATAATATTTTTTTGCATTAGTTAATAAATGTACTATTGTCAAAAAAGTTAGATAACTAAAATAACTGACTGCAAAAATACCATGCATGGTACAATTCTTCTTAATCATACAGTGTAGTATAATTTCTAATACTGTAGTTTTTAAGTTAGCTAAGTACCCTGTATTTTATATGATGCATATAAAATAAAATGTTGCCACCATTTATATATCATTAGTGATTTCCCGAACGGTTCGCGAACGGTTCGCCACGAACAGTTCGCCGTGGACTCATCATTGAGTAAACTTTGACCCTGTACCTCACAGTCAGCAGACACATTCCAGCCAATCAGCAGCAGACCCTCCCTCCCAGATCCTCCTACCTCCTGGACAGCTCACTAAGAATGCAGCTTCACAATGAATGTAAAATGGATGCTGTCCAGGAGGTGGGAGGGTCTGAGAGGGAGGGTCTGCTGCTGATTGGCTGGAATGTGTCTGCTGACTGTGAGGTACAAGATCAAAGTTTACTTTGGGACATCACTATATATCATATAACTGATCATTTAACTTTTTGCATTATTTTCAATGAAAACATTAAAAATGAATAAATAAAATACAGAAATACTTACAACAAACATATCCTCTACACGGGCAATTCCTTTCCCAAATATTGTCCCTAGTTGATCTCCAACGCCAGCCAATAAGAATCCAAATAAAGGAATTCCTAACAATGCATAGATAATGCAAAATATTTTCCCACCCTTTGTGCGTGGTGAAATGTTTCCGAAGCCTAAACAGAAAAATCATAAAAATCAAATATTTGGTTAGCATATTTAGCACCTTCGAATGTATGCACATAATCATTTATATTTACATTAGTTACAGAATTGCAAACAGTAGGCTGTTTTTACTTTTTTCGAGAAGTGCAGACCATATGTAAACCTTAATTTATTTTACTGTAGATTGAGACATCATGCATAAAAGTTATTTTAAGTAAATTAATATTCTATCCGAAAGGAACCAGACTATAAAAACAGATTCATTTTAAAAACAAAGCTTGTAGACAAGAAGAAACTGAAAAGTTTCAACGCTTTATTAGTTTCCTAAAAATAAACCACCATGGAGAGATACGAGCATTTGGAATTCAGTACATAATAAGTGTAATGTATATAACATGCAATATATTACGCGTAGTATATTAAATCATAGAAACCATTTTTACAGTTAGAGTCATTCATTATCTCTATGAATTAGTTCCAGTAATTCCCAGAGATGATATCATTTAGAAAGTACTAAATCTTGTTAACTCATTTCTGCAACTTATATCCCCCAATCAGCTTTACTAGTCCTCAGGCACAAGCTAAGCCAATAAATGTACCTAAGTAAAAACTAATGGCAGGTGTATCAATAGCTGCCTCCAGACACAAACTCATTTTTCTTACTGACCTGGCTTCATTCACAATACTGAACCTGGAAAAAAACAGAAATTGCTCCCAGCATCCACTGACTTCTCTGTTGATGTTTACCAACAACTGCCAAGACTAACTCACTCCCCATGTATTAACCTTTATGGTGGTATACATCATGAAAGTATCTTGCCAACATTCTAATATATTACTAGACATGTGTACAGGATACAGTAACAAAATGTGGTTAGTCCAAAAAAAAAAAAACATGTCACCTGTGTGATTGTTTTGGTAAAAAAGATTGGGATTAACCAAAAGGGCCCAAAAATTTACCAGTCGGTGTACTACTGCAAAATATAATTATGTATACATTTTGCAGTACTTTATTAAGCATATTTCATACCATTTGGATCACAGATCAAGTGAGAAGAAGTAACCAAAAGAGGTAAAAAAAAACAAGTTTTGCATATTTATACATTACATATATAAAAAAAATAAACAATATAGATTTTTCTTTTTGGGTGGTTCATCTATATGCCATTTTAGAGTTCAGAATTTTAGACAAGTTGCGGATCACCCAAATTCGGATGAATCGCAATTCGCGAGAAGTAAATATACACATCTACAGATTAAGTGCTTGTATGTTGTAAGGTGTGTGTCAGCCATGTTATAGGAAAACAATGCTCTGGAGACAAAATACATGTATTACCATTATGAAGGCTCTATCCTACTCTAAATATAAGAAGAATTTGTAGCAGGACATGGCACTAACAGGTAGAGTCAGCCCAAGCTGCTTTTGCTGCAACACCACTATTATCTATAACCCAGGCCTGACAAGCGAGGCTGATCAGAATAATAAGGCACCTACTGACAATCCCACCCATATACCCAGGCCCACATCAAGCTACACAACCCCCTTCAAAAACTACCAAAGTGCTTACAATCAATTAATAGTAGCTTTTTTTGTATGTTCTGATTCAGGTATGATAACCTCAGTTCTCGTTCATTCCTACCCAGCTAAATTGCATGCCTCAATATAAGCACAGGTCATACGGGGGTCATCCCTAACCTGGACACAGGTACTTTTGTAGCACTCCTTAGATTGCCATGTAACTCCCTAACGATAACCTCAGTTTAAGCGGCACTTATGCATGGTTCTGCATACTATAGCATAGTATATTATCAAAATGGGTACCATTCTTGACAGGTACCATTCTTGACAGGCAAAACAAACGTTTAAAATTACCATTTTTGTGCAATGTCTGGCTCAGGTCAGGGTTTCTTGCCTATTACTTATACCACAACAGCAAAAAAAAAAAGGTGCAAATCTCTCAACACGACCTGCAAACTACCTTTTCGCATTATCTGTTAATGTCATGTCATTATTTGCATATGTTCTTTGCCATGCACTAAAATAAAGAATTATAAAAAAAAAATACTGATTCATAAAAGATCAATAAAAAGCATATCTTGCCCCAATTTTCATCCTACACATCTACATGTACCTTTAACCCCTTAAGGACCAAACTTATGGAATAAAAGGGAATCATGACGTCACACATATCATGTGTCCTTAAGGGGTTAAAGGCAAAATATTACATAGTGACACTTTTAATAAAGAAAGCACACACAAAATAAACATGCAAACATTTAATGTACAAACATAAGCCACACAGTGTTAAAACCCACATGAATTTCTCATGCAACAACAATCTGCTCATAACAAAGACATATTTTTGAAATAATAATCTCAATGTCATGTTAAACTGACAGGAGCTATGGGTAGGTTTTCATTGTAGGAACAGTATTGGGAAAAAGAGGTCAGAACTTCTCTTTTGCCATGTTCCATCTATGTAAATCTATCCCCAACTAGGTTCAAAGGTGTTAAATTCGTAACCATTATTACTGTCCCACACACAACATCAAAATCTAACTACATATTTTACAAGGGGCGAGGGAGTGCCTTTGGAATTGTTTACCTAGAGTATTACTTGAATATATTGAGGATGATCACAAGGATCATTTGTAAATCTGTTGTTGGACATATTTTGATTGTTTGGTAGATAGTAAATAGGATCAACAACAGTTATCATGCAGCAATATTTTCCGAAAAAAAATCTGTTCAAACCTGCTCTTTTTTTGATCTATGACACAAGCCTATGTCTAGTCACTCCCATTTTTCTGTGCTGTATCTTTACTCGAATACCTTAGACAGATTTAAACACTCTATAAAAACCTAATTATATCCATGACCACCGCTTCTCTGTCCAATATATCCCCCCGTACCTACTCTGTGTACCATTGTTACTAGACTAGTGCACAGTGGAAGAACTCATCTCAGCTGAACCACTTTGTCCAAAAAAATAAAAATAAATTTAAGGAGAAAATTTCATGCACATGGTGGGGTTCAGCTTGTAAGAATATCGTCCACCAGAAAATATTTGGGAAAACAAAGCAGAAGAACCAGAAGGGACCAAAAATGACTCAATCAATGTGCTGCAAATTATATTCATAATATTAATATTATGTATATATTTTGCAGTGCACTGATTTCCCTGCCATTTGGTTCATACATCAAGTGAGAAAAATAATAACTAAAAGAAGGAAAAAGAAATCACCCAATTGTCACAAAATCTGAAGACTTGCCGTTTGTAGCTAAATGAATCTCCAGGTCTTTGCTTACCACCACCCTTAACCAAAAATTTATACATGTGTACCTATACATGGAGCGAAATAGTAGGACTTGCACAAGGACACAGACACCAAGAACAAGAAAAAAACGAAATAAAAATGCAAAACAAAATGCTAAATTTAACGACACCTGCAAACGAAATTGTCCCTTAAGTGATGAAGTGGAACACGACCACGCTGACTGTTGAACCTTGAACACAAACTCAACAAATCCACAAGGACACAAATACAAAACAGCAGACACAGTCATCCAAACACTAACCAACATGCCAAGACTCTTGAACCTTAAATACGTTACATTGAATTTTAATTATTGCCTGCCTTGCTCCATACAAACTCTGTATATCAGGTAGAACTTATACAACTTTCTCTTTAGCATGTCCTAATATGTATGAATTAGAGAAGACAAGGTGGCTAAAACCAATGATATGGTACTCTGACTTCTTTTGAAATTGTAAAGTATCCACACTACATCCACTCTATGTACCTTACAAAGACACAGAATGGAGGATCTCCACAGCTGAAGTACAGGTCTGACTTCAACACCCTAATTTTCAGCTCAATGATGCCCCCCTTGGTACACTGTGCTTCAATAAACTTCACCTTGGGAGATTGCGTGGAAAGGAATGGAATCATCAGTGATGTGTCCTGTCTGAAGCCATTATCACCTACAAGAACAAAAAAAACAAAGGAGAGCTGTCACACTCTTATCTCTAACACTCTAAAACAAATATAGAAGTCAAAATATATTAGTATTGAGAGCATGTAGCAGGAAGAGATCCAGGTTGATGTCTACTTTAAATCATATAGTTAGACGGTCTACAGCTCAGGAACACTTATGTATTTACCGGCAAGGGTCAAGGTAAAAAATATTCCGTTGATGACCTCCAACTACATTTAATGCATTATGCTTTAGCTCAAAAAAATTTAATATTGTATCTATTAAATGCTTCTACCCCTATGGTAAAATCAATGTAAAACACATAATATTAAAAACAGCCTTTTTAAATAAAATGTACAAAGGCAAGAACAAGATAGAAGAGTTACAAGCTTGCTATCACAGGTACACACTACATTCTGTAGTTATATGATATATAGAGATAGATAGGATATCTTGAATGAGCCATGAGCCCTACAATTTACTATGTATCTAATTTTACTTTTGTGTCAATATTTCAAATGTCACATTTGTCATTATCTTAATTAGATGTCCTCTAATTAAAAAATGACATACCACATTAAACTTATATTTACAGACTGCCCCATAAACAATAAGGCCAAATAGCGGAAATTCGCAAGAACATGTTCTCAGGACTTCAATAAATCCACCTTAAAAAAAAAACAACAACTCCAATGCTTATAATGACAATAAAAAACAGAAAAAGTGTCCCTGAAATCTGAAAACCTTAAAATAAATTATATTTTAAAAAATCCAATGTTGGATCAATAACCTTCCAAAGGTTTTTAATATAACATTGGAAATACAAGTTACTTTGTTTTGGTGAAATATTATAGAGTTTCAAAATCTTAATAACTTTAGATGCACCAACAATAGCCAGACTATATTTTCTAATTCCATTATACATCATTAGATTATAATGCTATTACTTTAAAAGGTTATGTTCTTCCCATTTTAATAAACCAAGCACCAAGGAGATGGCAATAACTATTACATTTACAATAATTAGCTCGCTAGCAATCTGCATGAAGTTTCAAAGGAAAAAATAAAGAATTCACAGGATAGATCTAAATATCCACGCGAATTAATAACAGGAGTTTTCGACATTCCTTATACTAGGCTAAGTCACTATTAGGGTTATAAGCTAAAAGACTGAATTACAGCAAAGTGAAGGTAAATTGAGGTTTAAATACCTAATCTGGAAAAATTCTCCAAATCGGCTAAAGTCACAGCGTGGCTTTTTTAGTCTATATTTTGCCATCCAAATTTTAATTTAAAAAAAAAAATCAGTTCTGTTCAATCAATAAGCCTGTATGGTTAGGGGTGTTGACGGGACCTTTGCATGTCTGTGCTGTGAACAGGAAGCACACATTGTCATAATAGAATTGTTGAAATGATGATAGAATTGTTGTATCGTTGAAATGATGCCAGAAATCCATCAGCAATCACCCATGGTGGCAAAAAACACAAAAATGAAATATCTAGTGTTTGCGCTGCAATATCAGGACATGCAATTAAGATACAACATTGTGTCATTGCAACTTAGAAATGTATCAGTTTAATAGAATAGGCACTCTACTCATTTAATGGGGCACCATTAGAGTAGGACTAGTGGCCTGACTCACTAAATGAAACTCTAATTGTCCATGGCTTTAAACATACCATAGCGAGTCTTGATTATTATAATGCTAATCATTTAGTGCTACCTTTCAGAGCTTGGGAGCATTTAAAAATATTTTATTTATTTTATCAATACAATGCTATGTATTCTCTAATCAAAAATAAAATTAGTTATTTAAAGAGGCCAATACCGATTCACCTATGAATTTTATGTTGCATCTGTGATGCAACACCACGTGAAGCTTTTGTAAATTTAGCTTTTGCAAAAATATTTTTTTTTCTAAGATTCTACGAGATAAAGTTTTTCATCAACAGATCAACGGCTTCAAAAAATCTCAAATCAGGCAATGACGATGTTAATTAGACTTTTAATAGCTCGGGTGCAGGTAACTGATTAAACACTTTAGCTACATGTAGACTAACAAGCAAGTGGATAGTTGTTCACATTGTGTAGTATACAATGAATAATCATGCACCAGAATAATCAAGGCTGGAAAGTTCAAGTAGAGAGATAATACCAGATTGAAAATTCTGATTATTCACATAAAATACACAATTTATATCATCCATCATATAAGGGTCCTCATATTTTATATTCTATAGAGCTGTTAGATGAAGGTAGATAGATTAGATAGATAGATAGATAGATAGATAGATACATAGAATAGATAGATAGATAGATAGATAGAATATTTGCATAGATTGTACTTAAAGGGATAGTCTAAGCACCTAAACCACTTTAACTTAAAGGACCACTATAGTGTCTATGTAGTCCTTAGGTCTCCCCCACCCTCATGGCCTTCCTCCTGCTGGGCTGAAGGGGTTAAAACCCCTTCAGCCACTTACCTTTATCAAGTGCCGGGCTCCCGATTGGGGCCGAATGCGCATGCACGGCCAGAGCCACGTGCGCATTTAAAACGCCCATAGGAAAGCATTACTCAATGCTTTCCTATGGATGTCAGCATCTTCTCACTGTAATTTTCACAGTGAAAATCGCGGAAGCGGCCTCTAGTGGCTGTCAGGGAGACAGCCACTAGAGGCTGGATTAACCCTGCAGTGTAAACATAGCTGTTTCTCTGGACCTGCTATGTTTTCAGCTGCAGGTTTAAAACTAGAGGGACCTGGCACCCAGACCACTTTATTGAGCTGAAGTGGTCTGGGTGCCTATAGTGGTACTTTTATGAAGCAGTTTGGGTGTATAGATCAGATCCCTGTAGTCTCACTGCTCAATCCTCTTCCATTTAAGAGTTCTGCAGTATTAACAGCACGTTCGCGGCTTTGAGTCACACAACCTCCATGAACACTTCCTGAACAGAAAGTTTAATTTTCAAACTTTTTTAGGCGAATGTCTTTCATTTAGAAGTTCTTATTTCACGATCTGCTAATTGCTTGATCTGTTAATCATTTGCCCTGATGATCCCCATCATTGCCACATTCTTTTCAAATGTGTTATCTAGGTAATAAATTCTTCCCCAGTAACTCTTACATCCTCAAAACTAAAGCGTACACCAAGGCTACACCCTACCAAGGGGAATGTGAAGAGGGGAAATAAAACTACATACAGAATCACATACATTTTACACAGAAATATGCGCCTGCATTTATACACACAATTCAACTATATTCACACTCTGACTCAAAATACAAATCACTACAAAAAATCTTAATGAATAAAGGTTATTCGTCTTTCCCTTTAAATGCAAAATTACAGGATGAAAGTGGTATGCGCACAGACAAATCCATCCTGGCTCCCATATACCCTAGGACTCGGGGGAGACAACTTCGGCACTCCAGATGTGGACTACATCTTCTATAATGTTCTTACAGCCACAATGCTAGCAAATCATCAGGGGTGTCCACATCATCTGGAATGCCGAAGGTTGCTTTCCCCTACTAGGTACTGCTCTGGGCCAGAAGGGACATAGTAAGCTTAAAACTATAGTGCAGGCAGTTCCTATAAAATTATATTTCAATCACGGAGTAGTATTGTCATTTACTTTGATTCGTAGGATGCTTCACTGAATGTGAATAAGTATTCACATGAAAGCAGTAACATTTTTCAGACAGGAAATAAAAACATGTTTTACAGTCACTCATTGGAAACGATGAAAGGTCACTAAATGTACGAGAGCACATTAATTTAGTCCCAAAGTTTAAAAGCGTGGTGAAACATTTTATTATTACCTGTTCTCATTAAAAACAATTTGTTGATTTTATGATACTAAGTAAATATTTAACTGCTGTTGGTCAGTGGCGTCAGTGGCTAACTAAATGCAGTGGAACGTGCATTCTAGAACATCTGGACTTGTAAAAGAGAGTTACATTTCTAACACTTCAGCTACCATGGAAGAAAAACATTAATTAGCAAAAATCTTACAATTATTCATGATGCATTGTACAAAAATACAAATGAACGAACTATGTGCCTTGACAAAATAATGAAATCTGAGGTATCAGAAAAAATCACGAACTATTCCACAATGCCACTGGTCTGTACCTAAAAGCTTATCATAACCAATATCTCTACCAAAGAAACCTAGTCTGAAGCGCTTCAATTTTGCAACAAACTAGGAAAAAATTATTTCTTGACCCCAAAATAGTAGTCAGATGTTTCCTTGGATCAAACAGCTATTACCCTACTAATTAGAAATTAAATCCCTGTATGTTATGTTTTTGCAGGTATTTATCCAATTGCAGTTTAAACATCTGTATAGACTCTGACAAAACCACCTCTTCAAGCAGAGAATTCCATATCCTTATTGCTCTTACTGTAAAAAAAACTTTCTTTGCCTTAAATGAAATCTCCTTTCTTCCAGCCTAAATGTGTGACCTCGTGTCCTATGTATAGCCCTGTTTATGAATAGATTTCCAGATAAAGGTTTGTACTGGTCCCAAACATATTTGTATAATGTTATCATATCCCCTCTCAGGCGCCATTTTTCCAAACTAAACAGATTTAAATTTTTTAACCTTTCTTCGTAACTAAAATGCTCCATTCCTTTTATCAATTTTGTAGCTCGTCTCTGCACTTTTTCTAGTGCCATGATATCTTTCTTTAGAACAGGTGCCCAAAATTGCACAGCATATTCAAGGTGTGGTCTTACCAGCGATTTATAAAGAGGCAAAAGTATATTTTCATCCCGAGTATTTATGCCCCTATTTATACATGACAAAACCTTACTGGCCTTAGCAACTGCAGATTAACATTGCATATTGCTGCCCAATTTATTGTCTATAACAATTCCCAAATCCTTCTTGTGTGTGATTATCCCCAGTTCACTACCATTTAGGGTGTAAATTGCTTGTGCATTCTTAACCCCGAAGTGCATAACTTTGCATTTCTCTACGTTAAATTTCATCTGCCATTTTAGTGCCCAATCCCCCAATCTATCCAAATCCCTCTGCAGCAAAGCAATATCCTGCTCACATTTTATTACTTTACAAAGTTGTGTGTCATCTACAAACACTGATACATGGCTTTCAATGCCTATTTCAAGATCATTTATAAATATGTTAAATAGAAGTGGTCTCAAAACAGAACCCTGTTATCTCTCATGTATCACTTTTTAAGGAATATTGCTTTCCCCCAGATCCTTTATCCTGTACCCTTTTCTAAAAAGAAGAGAAATTGCATTATTTGTTGAAATTGTAAACGTTTTGAGTATAATGATTTGGCTTCCTGCTTTACTTTAAGGCCAAACAATTAATTTAGATTTCTTTAACAAAAGGGTTTTGCAAAACAACTGACTATGAATTCTATTGCATTTCTTGCTATTGCTCAAACTATATCTTTCTTTTATAAAGTTTGGGGCCTTTGGGAAGAATTGAAGATCTAGGCCCGTTTGTAAGATCTGGCAAGAGTCTGTTGAAGGATTCTTAATTTTAATTTTTTCTGTATGTTTGTTTCCCTGTTTATTATAAAAAAATTATTGAAAATTTCAAACAAAAAGGTGATTGTTAACTTCTGTATTATGACATATTGTATCTTGTATAGAGCACTTGCTGCAATCATTCACATTATGAACCTCAGCATATTCACACCAAGTTCAAAATAAACATAAGACTTTGTGGAAGGTTCGATGACTGATTTGAATACTAATGGACAGAATGCATATGATGCATACATATTCACTTCTGTACTAGTACAGACTACGGTACATTCTTTGTAAAATAAGACTGACAGCAGATGGTTCTCTTTGCTTGTACTGTCACTTGATAGTTTAAGATGTAAATTTGTCCTCTATCTTTTCTTGCAGAAGATTCTAAAAAAGTATCTAGCGGCATACAAATAATATCATGTACTCTTGGGCTCCCAGCCGATATGATGACGTGTAGAATTCATACAAGTGTTTTTCAATGTTAAGCTCTACGGAAGATTCAAAAATATGCAAACCAGCCCAGGAGAAAGCTGCTAGACTATTTCATATACCAAAACCTTACAATAGGCCAACTTTTCAATGCATCAACGATATTCTGAAATGAGCAATCACGCACAACCCCAACTGGATATCTTAATAGAAACGGTTTCATAGAAAAATGGGCCTATTGTCAAAAAACAGCTTTAAAGGCCTTCAGTAAACGGCCAACCAATTTATTCCCAAAACCTTGCTACAATTGTCACATTATCTGAAAAACTGGCACTATTGTTAATACAGGAAAGCGTACAACTATGTAGTTGTAGTAGAGCTTTAATTATACCAACACAAGGAGAGCAGTAGCATTTTGGCTAAATAGAGTAGATATCACAAACTCTTACCCAGATTGCCTACAACCCCCTGAATTCTTGAAATTCAATAGATAGCCAGATAATTGTAAGAGTAGGGGACCATAGGTTTTACTGCCTGCACTAGTAGACAACATGACACTAGTACTATAAAGCTGCACTTGCATTTAAAGGACCGTATCTCGTTTAGTAAATATTTGTATAAATGTATATATTCCATCTTTTCTATATTGCCATGTCAACAAATCCTAACAAGGGATTTTTCTTCTCATGTGAATTTATTAATTGCCATATTTGTTGGTGTATGTAACGAAGGCCTCATTTAAATATTTTTGGATAAGCATTTCAAATGACCACAATCTGTTTTCAGAATCTACAAAAATTCCCGGAAACTTTAAGAAAGACTTCTGTAGATAATCATTTGAAAGCTTCATCTAACAGATTGTGATCAATCAAGACCTAAATGTTTTAAAACCTTAGACATTATTAAACGTTAGCAATATTCAAGTCACAAAAGGCTTGTCTTTTATAACTGGTCCACCCCCTAATTAGAATCTGTATATTAAAGAAATCTGGAAGATAAAGAAATAAAGGAGATATATTCACAATTTCACAAACATAAGAGGAACACAGACACAAGTCCACATTTGCATGTTACTTTGTTAGTAATGTGGAATTCCATGGCAAAACAGATTTAATTGAGGAGATGTAATTATGTGTATATCCCAGTATGATCGAAATCTACATCTCATTATTTTGTGCTACCTAATGGCATGGTGCCATCTGTTAGACACCTTTACATTTTAACAGATATTTCCAGTGAACTAGGAATTGGATATTAAATTGTACATTTTAGGACGAAATAATCTAGCATGTAGCTAACTATGTTAATGCAAGTGTCAATCTCAACTGCTATGGATTATAATTTGAATTCTTTATTCTTTATTTAGTAAATACATCTGAAAATATCACATTCTCCAAACTGAGATTTCTCGCCCCTCCAGGCCATGAATCAAGAATTCTTGCCGCCTTAACCAAAGATATGTTTTGCTGCCTTCCATGTGCATTTTTTGCTACCCCAGTGATAAGATAATAGATTTCCTACAGTTTAGCAGTAATTTGCATGATTATACTGCCAGAGGAAAATAATAATCTAAAGGAACACTCCAATCACCATAAGCACTACAGCCCACCCCCATTTAGGTAGTCAAACCATTTTAAAATAGTTTGCCTTCAAACCTCAGGTCTGCCAGACAACTCCCTGCCCCCCCACTGCTTCAGACAGAGAGCTGGAAACTTTATGTCTGGGCTAAGCCCAGCAATGCAGGGCTTATCTCATTGGCTGAGAGTTATCAGCTTTCCCTTTTCAGCCAATGAGCTAGCATTGCAATGCAAATATAAACTCAGTCCCTTCTTGGGAGTTTCTGACTCTCTGTTGTTAGTAATGGAGATAAGGAGTTGTACCCTGCAGACTCCAGGTAATATGTCAAACCATTACAAAGAAACTCGCCCTGCGCTCAAACTCCCATTACGCCTGGGCGGCAACAACGACCATAGTACACATCAGCCAAAATACATATAGTAAAAACCAAAGAAAAAAGTTACCTGCGCTCTTTCCACATCCCTATGTATTTTTAAACAAATGGAAGTTTTTAGTTACCTCCTGTGGCTATGAGAGGGTATGCCCACCTGCCACGTCAAGGCAGACCACTTAAGTGGGTCCTACTCTAATACTCTAACCATTCACCTTGCTTCCTTGAGCTTCTGGCAAAAATATCTCTAATGAGACAGAAAGGGGTATTTTTTATATACATCCCTACATGCTTATTAACCCTTAATAGGGAACACATGGGATGGGCAGCAGCATTGCAACCTAGCTGTGTGATGCAAAAGTGAATACAAATACAAAGAAACTAGTCCTGCGCTCAAACTCCCATTACTCCTAGGCGGCAGCAACGACCATAATACACATCAGCCAAAATACATATAGTAAAAACCAAAGAAAAAAGTTACTTGCGCTCTTTCCACATCCCTATGTATTATGTCAAACCAAGTATGAACTTTCGTTTTAGCATATCAACTCACACTAGAAGCAGCAAAGGCCCGAAACAGATCCAGGTAACTGGCAAACCATTCATAAATGGTTTCACAGCTTATTGTGGAATGGGACCACTGAACTCCTACAGTATGATCATGACTTGGGCTTAGCTCCACCAGAAGCAAGAAGGAGTGAGGTGGGTTTATATCAACACTACATAATGGATATGTGAATAGGGTGTGTGTGTTCACTGGGTCCCATGTATAGCAAGGGTCAGGGGAGACAGAACATTTATGATATAACTACAAAGAACCAACCACTCTTGGTTTCCAGAGTAGATGTTTGTTGATCTACTATATTTACTATGGTAATCCCAAGCCTAAAGTGTGTAGACAGAACCCATATGTAACATGAAGAATTCAATTATTACAGCAAGACAATGAATTCAGCTTTTCCTCTTTATTTCTGCTAGTTTGTCTCTTCCATGTAAACTTCACCAGTCTTGAACATTATTCATTCTCTTTAAGTTTGTTTGGCACAACTAGAAAGAAAATGTATTTTATCAGTTTGGATTAACTATCATATGAATAACGATTTATTGTGTAAAAATGCAATCTTCTCCATTGAAGATGAATCACCATAAAACTCACATTCCACATTTTATTACTTTTGCTTTTGAACGTGGCATGCAATACAATTTATAGAGGGGAAACAATCACAAAGAGTCTACAAAATTTAAAATAGTTTGTTAAAGATATCACTAACTTCAGGACTATATAAAGGATATTTATTTTGGTTGAATTACTTTCAGCTTAGAATAGTGAAATTTTAACTAATTTATTTTTCACCATAAATACATTTTAATTCTTTCAAAGACATAAATTAAGACAACAGGCGACTGATATTGAAAAAACAATAATTCTTATGGAATTCTCTGCCTAAAAAAGTTTTATCAGAGTCTGTACAGAGGTTTAAACAGCAACTGAATGCATACTTGTGAAAATATAATATTCAGGGATATAATTCTTAAGGGAACACTATAGTCACCTAAACAACTTTAGCTTAATAAGGCAGTTTTAGAGTGTATAGATCATGCTTCTCAGGTTTCACTGCTCAATTCACTGCCGTTTATGCCGCCCTTGTCACACCTCCCCTGGCTCTGATTGACACAGCCTGCATGAAAAAAACTGGTATCACTTTAAATCAGATGTAATTTACCTTAAACAATTGTATCTCTTTCTCTGTAAATTGAACTTTAATCACATACAGGAGGCTCTTGCAGGGTCTAGCAAGCTATTAACATAACAGGGGATATGAAAATCTAAATTAAACGGAACTTGCAATAATGGAAAGATAAACTTTAGATTACTCATTACAGGAAGTGTTTAGGAAGGCTGTGCAAGTCACATGCAGGGAGGTGTGACTAGGGCTGCATAAACAAAGTATTTAACTCCTAAATGGCAGAGAACTGAGCAGTGAGACTGCAAGGACATGATCTATACACCAAAATGGCTTCATTAAGCTAAAGTTGTCTTGGTGACTACAGTGTCCCTTTAATTTGTAGGGTAATAGTTTGTTGATCTAAGGATAATTCTGACTGCCATTCTGAGGTCAAGAATGATTTTTTTTCCTAGTTTGTTGCAAGATTGGAAGTGCTTCAAACTGGGTTTTTTGCCTTCTTTTGGATCAACAGTAAAAAGCAGATTTGAGAAAGCCTGAACTTTATGGACACATCTCTTTTCAGTCAATGTAATTATGTAACTATGTAATAAAAAAAATAAAAATAAGTAAACCAAATTATAACCACTCAGCAAATTAAATAAGGACAAACTGCAAATGTACTTATCGAAACACAACAATAGAATTTTGTTTGTCAGAACTGATTTGTCAAAAAAACAAACAAAAAACAATTAGTCCATAAAGTGTATTAGATTGAACAACTTTAGTCCATAAAAACAAGTCAACAACAAAAAATGTGGACGAATCAAAATGGCACAAAAGTAGGCCAATCACTGTAATATTTTCTGTTGCAGTACCCTGATAGGTGCATTTTCACTCTGTTTGGTTCACAGATCAAGTGATAAGAAGTAATTAATACAGGGCAAAATAACATATTATATATGTTTTAAATATATAAATATAGTTTGATTTGTTTATGATCCTCCTTTTTTCACTTTCTGTTGGTCACTCCTTACTTTATCTGTGAATACAATCATGAATTAGTTACCATCACTCATCTTGTTTCCTTTAAATGTATGAAGTCTCTTTTTGACTATATTTACTAATAAGTAAATGCCAAATTCCAAAACACCAGCATACATCCCACAGTTCCTTTAATACTCAGCCAGCCTATGTTATCATCCATTGTATAGTAGAAGTACGTGCAATGTGTGTGATTGACATTGATAGAGTTGAAGTTGCAGTTCATTCCAGGAGTTTCTGTTAAAAGCCTCCAAGGAAATATTTCCAGTTTTAATACATGTTAATCAGTGTTTTTTTCCTTAGTGGAAAATATTTCACAGCTGTAAGTATTCATACTGTCTGTATTGTCAAAAGTAACGCCAAAAACAACTGATTAAAAATGATTTGGTTTATTAATATTCTCCTGGTATACAGCTGCTCTGACTCCCCTTGTGAGAAGAAAGAATACTCTTAACGAAATCCCTTTAGAAGTGGTTCATGTCAACTTTATCTTTTAACAGATGTGGTTTACGAAGTCCTAAACTTAAAGCTACAGTCACTCAAAAGTAATTTTGTCAGCAACTATGATGCTAAATCCATTAAGCTAATAGTTCACAGAAATTGTCAATATTTATTTATTGTTTTTTTTTTTTTTTTACTAAAGCTCTTTTTTACTAAAAGCTATTTTACTAAAGCTCCACCTGCCTTAGGGCGGTCGTCTCAGGCGGTGGAGGTCTCGGCCCACACTCCCTCACAATTTAAAGAAACACCACAAGCTATAAGTGGTGTGGAAAGGGCAGAATACAGCCCTGATAAAATTGAAACTTATAATCACGAGGAAATTAATATATCAATAAAAGAAGCACCACAGCCTCAAAGGATTAGACATGCCGCCACAAGCAAGATGGCTGCTGAAACAAAACTTGTCACTGATAGTGCCACTACCAAGATGGCCACCACTACAATTAACGCTGCAGGATATAACCCCACTATGCCACTTGAAATGGCTGAAGATTTGCCACCATCAGCTGGCATGCTCATTGAGCTAATTAAAAATGTAAGAGTGGACTTGAAAAATTATTTTAAACAGGATTTTGAAGCAATTTATGGCATCTTGGATGACATTAACCAATGTACGGAAGAAGTAGAAAACCGATTGCATTATCAGGAAAAAGCTCATTTGCAATTGGTGGACACAGTGAAAGCACTACCAGAGCAGTTGAATCAACAAGTGCAGAAATCAGCAGACGCCAAATATAGGAGCAGACATAACAATCTAAGGAATAGGGGCATCCCCGATAATATTGATAATATGGAACTACCAAATTACTTCCAAAACATGGTGAGGGCAGTTAAGCCAGCTGCCACAGATTCTGAACTGTTAGTGGACCGTATTCATAGGCTGCCCAAGCCAAGTACTGCACCAGCAGCGGCACCCAGGGATTTTACGTAAGAGCTACGTCGCAGAGGGATCAGATATAGGTGGGGATTTCCGGTAAAAGTTATTTTCTGTATGGATGGCCAGAATTTTATTATTACATCACCTGAGGAAGCAATGGAGGTCCTTAATTCCCTAAACAGACGTCATGTTGTCTCTCACCATCTACTCCTGTTCAGCCCAGCAAGAGGAGCAAGCCGGATGTCCCATGAAGTTTAACGCAGTTTCTAAGTTCCTGGTGTATTAGATCCAGCTTGTGGTATCAAGCTCTTCAGTTTTCCTGTTCTAATGTTGCTTGATGGATTGCATCAAAGTGCAACACAAGTTCATGGTTCTAATTTTTCTGCTTTTGATTTCTCTTTTTGTATTATTATTGTTTCTATAGTATTTTTGGGTTAAGAATGTATCACTCAAAGAAAACTTTATCTTTGGCTTATACAGCCGATTTCTGCCTTCACTGTGAAGATTACCGGGATTACATGAATCTGCGGTTTCATTTTAATTTTTTCCTCTCTGTTTTTTCAGTTTGATTAATTTCTGGGTCCAGATGACTATGTCTATTGGAAGTGGACCGTGACTGTTGAACCCAGAACTTTATTTGACTATGCAAGTATTTTTACTTAAATTTGATTACAGACATTTCTCACTTTATGAACTCCCGCTTTATGAACTCCCGCCTTTATGAACTTTTTTCTAGATGCGCCGCCATTTTGTGTCAGTGTCAGGACCGAGGAGAATGCTTTGGAGCACAAACAAGAAGAGAAAGAGAAGAATTTGTGGTCAGGAGTTGAAAAGAAGAGAGATGAGGATCAGGAACACAGTTCCTGAAGATAAAGGGAAGTCTAAAAAAACAGATTTAGATTGTACTGTATTCTTTTTGTTCTTTCATGGGCATACATTACAGATCCTGTAATATTATTGCACGGTGTGCTACTGAGTATAGATTTGACTTGATTTGTCTGTGTGTGTCTGAGATAGCTGTCTGTGTGTATGTGTGTTTGCCATTGTGCCATGTTTTGGCAGGCAGCAATAGTAAGGAGCAAGAGGAGGGCTGAAAAGCCTGTATAAGGGGAGAAGGAAGAAAGTTTGAGAGCTGTAAAAATAAAAGGAGTAACAGAAAAGTGCTAAAGGAGAGGGGGAAGCTGATAATGAAGAAAATGAATAAGTAGGAGGGCTTAAGAGAGGTGCCCCCATTCAACAAGTGCAGCATGTCTCTTCATTAAATTGTATGAGGATTGATGATAATTTGATAAAGGTTTTTAATATGGTATGTATGCCTTTAAAATTCCTACATCATTTTTTATTTGTACTTAATAAATTTCAATGGTAAAATTTGTAAGTCATGAACGGAACCCATGCTTATTACATTGTGTCTATGGGAAATTAGTTCTCACTTTATGAGCTCTCACTTTATGAACTATGCTTCAGAACCAATTAGTTTGTAAAGTCGGGAAATACCTGTATTTTATTTATATATTGGTTTATGATTATACTTTTCAATATGATTATACTTTGGTCACAACAGTTTCCTAAGTTAGCTTCTCTTCCCCCTAACCTGGGCCTAACACCCCGAGATGGAGATTTATTTTGTTTCTCCCTCATGGCCCTTTTTTTTGCAAATGTTTTTTTGTTAACAAAATTTAATGTAATAATTTGTATAATATTTGACAAAATTGGTTTAGTTTGTTCTTTGCCATTAAGACAAGCTTGGACACAATTTTTCTGCACACATATGTAAGAAGCATAATAATTTTTTAGCAGTATTGCAGGACTTGCTTATAACATTTTTGGAGCGCGATAGTTTTTCTCTTTAATATTTTAAGTTCATAATATAAAATAATATAAAATATTGTTTTAACATTTTTGTCATTTAATGTGAGAGGTCTAAACACCGCCTATAAGAGAAGATTACTTTTTAACGAAGCTAAGTCTTGCAATTCTGATGTCATATGTGTTCAGGAAACACACTTTAAAGATGGTAGAGAATACAAGCTTACGTCAAAACTTTCCCAACCCAATTTCATACTGTTTATAAATATAATTTTAGAGGTACATCAATCTTTTTCAACAGGAATGTGGCATGTTTTATGGGCAAAGTATTAATGGACAATGAAGGGAGGTATTTGTTGTGGATAGGTAAAATCAATAATGTTGAGTACACAATTATGAATATGTATTTTCCCAACACCGGTCAGTTAGTTTTTTTAGGAAAATGATGGATCTGGTGAATGAAAATTTAAGAGGTATTTTGGTAATTGGTGGCAATACAAATTTTGTCATGGATGGAGAACTGGATAATGCTAGGGAAGACCCTGATCAATCCCATAGGAGAGATAGTGATAGACTGGCGGATAAATATTCTAAATACATGTATGATCCTTGGAGGGGAAAGAGATTTTACGTATTATTCTGTTTCAAAAAACATGTATTCTAGTATGGACAGGTTTATGGTTCAGAGTGCTTCAATCCCACGCATCTTGAAATCTGATACCTTGGATATTAATTGGTCCGACCATGCTCCTATCATGCATTAAGACGAAACTATATCTTCAGCCCCAAATAGAACTTGGAGACTAGGTGATTATTTGATAAATGATTCAGAAAATAGGTTGTTGACACAGAGGGTTTTGAGTGATTATTTCTTGGATAATGAACCATCTGAGGTTCCTGGCAAGGTGGCTTAGAATGCCCATAAGGCTCTGTTACGAGGTCATTTTATTTCTAGGGCATCTCACTTGAAGAGGATCAATAATAACAATCTAAGAACTTGGAGAAAGAACTGTACAATTTGAATCAGGCAAATAAATTCTGAACTTTCCCAACCCTCTGATGTAATAATTGACAAATTCTTAGATAGAATTCCCTCGGTTTTCTCCAGACAATTTGAAAAGTTTAGAGTGTGATATCTCAGCTGAAGAGATAGCTGAGACAATTAAGCTTATGCCATCTGCAAAGGCCCCTGGTCCTGACGGATTCACCATATTATACTATAAAACCTTTTTCAGAAATTTTAATTCACCACATGGTAAAATTATTCCACACATAATGCAGAGGGAAAGATGCCGGAGGAGTCCTTGTGCACACAAATAGTCACTTTGCCAAAGCCGGGGGAAATTCCTGATAGATGTCCTAACTTTATACCTATCTCTCTGATAAATAATGAGTCAAAAATGTATTCCAAAGTTCTTGCAAATAGGTTAGCTAAATTAATTATTTTGTTAGTTCATAATGATCAAGTGGGTTTTGTAAGAGGCAGACAGGCACCAGATGGAACAAGGAGATTTATTAATCTAATCCAACATACTAATTCGACCAGAACGCCTTCTTTGCTTCTCTCTTTAGACACTGAGAAAGCGTTCGACAGGATACACTGGGGTTATCTGTGGAAGACATTAAGTAGATTCCATGTCCATCCATCTTTTATCACTGCAATTAAGGCACTATATTGTGATCCCAAAGCACATGTCTCAGCTTCTGGTTTTAACTCCCAGACTTTTTATTTAGCTAGTGGTATGAGACAGGGGTGTCCTTTATCTCAGATTTTATTTGTTCTAGCTATATAACCTCTGGTTGAATTGATTAGAACAACTCCGGGAATAGAAGGTATACATTTTAAAGAAATCACTCATAAAATTGGCTTGTTCACTGATAACATTATTTTGGCAATTAAAAACCCGATAGAATCTTTAAAACATCATAAAGATATTTTAACTCAGTTTGGAGAAGTATCTTATTATAAATTAAACGAGTTCAAGACTCAGGTCCTGCCTTTCTATATGAATTATTTAGAAGTCCCTACCCTAAAGAGATTGTATTTATTTGATTGGAGGATCGAATAATTGGAATACTTTAATTTATATAAAAAACCTAGTAAACATGCATGCTCATAACCTGGGGAAAGAATGGCCGGACCTACAAAAAGAGATGGAGAGATGGGGCGGGATGGAGCTCTCATGGTTGGGGAGAGTTGCATCTATTAAGATGACGATCCTTCCCAAGATTTTGTTTTACTTTAGAACCATACCCCTGTCTGTCCCGTTATCTTTTTTCAACAAAGTTCAATCTGTACTGCTAAAGTTTATATGGGGAAATAAAATGAGTAGGATAAAGCTTACCTCTCTGCAGCATCACAAATCTGATGGTGGTATTGGAATACCGAATATCCGCAAATATTATTTTGCTACCAATGCTGCAGTGGTTGTTTGTGAGTTTTAATAGTCAGAGGAATAGGCCAAGATGGATGGAGATGGAAGAGTCAAAAATTCTCCCAATAAGACTTACAGAGATTCCTTGGGTGTGTCCTGAACAAAGACCTAGAATATAATAAGTTATTTTTGTAAACTAAAACTACGCTCAGCGCTTGGGACATTGTTTTTAGGGATAATAGTCAGACTAAAACATTATATAGAGTAATGCCTATAGAACTATTGAATGATCATGTATCATTTTTAAATACAGAGTTTTGGAAACAAATATTCTATAACAAATCTGGATAGCTTTTTTTCTGGTAATGCCATTCTTTCATTTGAAAATTTTAAATTTAAGTATGGATTAATTAATGAGTCTGAACCTCAATGTATGTTGATCATTGAAAAATTTAAATAATTATTTATTTATTTTCTTTCTTTTTTTTTTTTCATAGATATCAGATATTGGGACTACTTTACACCATTACCAAATAGCATTATCAAGGTCTCATATCATCATATGCTTTTTAACAAACTAAGAAGGGGGGAAAAAGGAGAGAAAAAAGGAGAGAGAAAAAAAAGAAAGGGGAAGGAAAGTTCTGCCAGTACTTCTAACATTAGTGGTCTATTAACTCATCATCAGTATGTCTTAAAGTAATCTTGCTATGGTGTTTCTGCCCAAAACTCTAGCCAAGGTTCCGATGTCCTAATATAGTGGCCTCTCTTCCCCTGGATGGCCCAATGAATTTCCTCAAGTTCCCTCAATGCTTCAACTCTAAGTATCCATTGCCTTTTAGTTGGGGCACTGGGTTTAAGCCAATACGACGGGATCAAAGCATTTGCCTCATTCAATAAATAACTCTATAATGTCTGTTTGTTATTCTCCTTAAAGGAAGCTGGCCATCCCAATAGAACCTTAGATGGGGGTAGTTGATCAGGCATTGGTAACATTTTATAAATGACACTCAATACCTGACAGTAGCTCCTAATAAGTTTGCACTCTCACCATATATGTTCCATATTCGCACCCCTCTTTCCACATCTCCAGCAGCCATCCGAAGCTGGTAAACTGTATTTTTTTTACGTCGGTCTGGAGTATTGTACCATCTAGTAACTCTTTTAAAAATAGAATTTTTCTAGGAGTGCTCACCTGGGCTTTCATCCCCATTTTGAACACAAATGACCAATCGTTGCTGGTCATTTGAATGCTCAAGCCTTGCATCCAATTTAATTGGAATGAAGGAACAGTCTTATCCGTAGCTCCTCTATGGATTAGACTATATATACTGGACAGATACCATTTTTTCTCTATCCCAGTACCACAAAGTGACTCAAACTCTGTTCTATCTCTCGTCTGCCAATATGGTAACACTTTTTGGTTTAAGAAAAACTTTAAATACATGATACCCATTCTATCTATAAGAGCTGTCATATTGTCACAGGAAGGGGACTCTCTTAATCTGGTATTCCATCTGTTATTAAACTTGTTACTGAAGGATCTGCTTCTTCTGTTAACTTTTTCAGTAGTTTGTGGCCTGGCCCAATCTGGAAATCCAAATTAGATGCTATTGGGAAAAATACGGATAATCTCGGGGATAATCCCCATCTATCTTCAAGCCTTCTCCAAGTCTGTAAGGCGTGGTTTATAATTGGATGTTTAGCGGGTGATAGTAAATTTAATTTACAATTCTGCCAAGGCAGGGTCTCCAACTTAACCTTTATAAAATCCCGTTCTATCTTATACAATGGCATTCCCTTATCTAAAATAATTATTTAATGTATCAGAAACTGACAAAAAATTATAAGTCACTAGAGATATCAGCATTGGAAAATGTTTTTTTTATATGACCCAAATAAAAAGGGAACGATATCTATGTGTTATTCACTTCACAATGCCAAACCCACAGTTAAATTGAAACATATGATGTCATGGGAGACGGAGTTGGGTATACAATACAAACTTGAGGAATGGTTCAGTTTCTTTAAAACTTTAACAGGTATTTATTTTTGTGCCGACCACTTTGAAAATCATTATAAAATTTTATACCGGTGGTACCTGGCTCCGTCTAGACTGCATAATATGAACAATATGTACACCGGTGTTGGAGGGATAGGAAATATGGCCCATATTTGGTGGTATTGTCCCAAAATAACCAGATACTGGAAAATGATTCATGACTAATTGTAAAAGTAGATAGGACTATTGGTATTTTAACATCAGAACTCACATTATTAAAAAAATTCTGAGTCCGTTAACAGAACAGATAAAATAATAATAGGCCACATTCTGATTGCAGCTACTTCGTGCTTACCATGATTTCAGAAATCTAAAAATGTTCCTTCACTCAAAGAAGTTTTGTATTTAATCTTAGATAACAAAGCACATGAATTGTCTTATAGGAAAATTATGCATTCCTATGTAAAACTTGTGATTGGGATAAATGGGAAAAATAAATTAAAAAAGCATACTGTTTATAAAGTTGATGTTATGTAAAATTTTATAATTATACAAATACTGTAAACAATACATTGTTTTATTTGATACTAAGATGGATGAATACCCTTCCCCACCTCCAAGTTTCCCTCACCCTTCCTACGCCGAATTATTTATAATTTGTTGTAAATTTTTTTAAACTTTAATAAAAATTATTTGAAAAGAAAAATAAACAAAAGACGACGATAAAGAAATTTAGGACCTGTACGTTTAACAGGGTTATTGACTAAACTGAGAATCATTAGTTGTTCAAAGTGAGTGCTCAAAGTGAATCCAAAATAAATTTCAAAAGTCAGCTATGCTTCAGGTTTGGTTATATTGGTCTTAAATTTGAAATTCACTTTAAATAAAATTTTGAATTCCTGACAATCTCACTTCAGTCAATAACCCTGAACATTTCAATTGTGCAACCTCTGAATTATACTCCTTCGTCTTTAAGGAGCATGAATTCTTCGGCATAATTTGTTGATCCCATGATCAAACAAAAATGACAATAGGAGCCGCAATCAGTCAAAGAAGCAGCAACTTTTCGATCTGCTAAGAGGTCTTGGTCAAGCTAGCTAGCTAGCAGATCGAAACGTTGCTGCTTCTTTTTTATTTCTATTAAAACTGTCTGTGACTTGAACACCTTGAGTGCCTGGAGAATTTCTTGTGATCCCATGATAATAGGCTATAATAGGTTTTGAGATGTTTCTAGTACATTGAAGAGGAGCCATGAAAAGCGAAAACGTAACAGACCCACTTCTGCAACAGTGAAGATGTAGGTATCGTCTCAGCTTGCTTAGGTAGCCTTTATTTCTTTTAAGATAAACAGCTAAAGAAAGGGTTTAATCAGATGGCTGCTTGTGTAAGCAGAATCCCAGCAGAATAACATAGAGAGATTGAGAAAACAAGAACTGATGCATTCAAAAGCATATGATTATATAAGAACAGTGATACTTTTTGGGATTTGTAGAAGTTTTTACCAAACATAGATCCCTTGAGTAATACTCAGGAATAGGCCAAGATGGATGGAGATGGAAGAGACAAAAATTCTCCCAATAAGACTTACGGAGATTCCTTGGGAGTGTTCTGAACATATACCTAGAATATGATAAGTTATTTTCGTAAACTAAAACTACGCTCAGTGCTTGGGACATTGTTTTTAAGAATAATAGTCAGACTAAAACATTATATAGAGCAATGCCTATAGAACTATTGAATGAACATGTATAATTTTTTAATACAGAGTTTTGGAAAAAAATATTCTTTAACAAATTTGGATAGCTTTTTTTCTGGTAATGCCATTCTTTCATTTGAAAATTTTAAATTTAAGTATGGATTAATGAATGAGTCTGAACCTGAATGTATGTTGATCATTGAAAAATTAAAATAATTCTTTCTTTCTTTCTTTCTTTATATTTTCTTTATTTTATTTTTTTGTCTCTCCGTCTAAATAGTGCATATATTCCTACATACACCAAGGCCAGATTAACACAGGGGCTAATGGAGCTCCAGGCCAATGCTTATAAAACAGACCCCATTTTATTTTAGGTAGTGTCTTTCTATTTTGTTTTACAGGTAACAAGATAACACACTATTGAGGAGCAATGCCTGAATATAATTCCCTAATTGTGAGTGCAGTATATACTCCTTACGGTTGGGGTCTTGTATTTAATTTTCCAAGATTTTTATTTTTTTTAATAATTTTTTAGTGATGTTTACTACATATCTTTATAAGTGATCGCTGTTGAAGAGTATGGTTTTCCCATCCCATCTCAATGAAGTTGTCATTGAGGCAGGAATGTATGGATATTGTCTTACCTATTATTATTATTATTTTATTATTTATATAACGCCAGCAAATTCTGTAGCGCTGTACAGTGGGTGGACTAACAGACACGTAATTGAAACCAGACAAATGGACACACAGGAACAGAGGGGTTGAGGGCCCTGCTCAATGAGCTTACATGCCAGAGGGAGTGAGGTATAGTGACACAAAGGGTATAAATAGGGGTAATGAAATAGGTTGCTAGAAAAGTATTCACTGAGGGCTTAGTAGGTTATTTTTGACAGTTGCAGGAGAGGAGTCATGGATGAAAACCAGCTAACAGTTTAAATCATATGCTTTCCTGAAGAAGTGTGCTTTCAAAGATTTATGGAAGGAGTGGTGACTGGGTGAAAGTCTAACGGAGAAGGAAAGGAAGTTTCACAAAAAAGGTGCAGCCCTGGAGAAGTCTTGAAGGTCGAGCATCAGATGCTGGAGTACGGACAGAGGATACAGGTAGGTCTTTGGCAGAGCGGAGGGGCCTCGACGGGACATGCTTGTGTATTAGGGAGGATAGGCCGGTCACCACTCATAGTTTAACCAAAATGTTAATCGTCCAGTACCAGCCAGCTATGCTACTCTCTTCCTTCCTCCCGGCCTCAGTCCACTCTCACAACTGACCCCATTAGCCTGGACAGCTAGGCAAACCTGACTCGAGTGGACACCTCAGGTGTCCAGTGCTGGTGAACCAACTTTGGGTTAAGTTTTTGAAAATGTTTTAACTCCTAAAGGTAAGATGAAACTCCTGCTCCATAAAACCTCACTGAGATGAAGTTGTTATGAAGGTAGTGGTTCTTTTATTAACTGCAATCTTCCTCCTGTAATGTGACAACTGCATTGTTTTTAATTGACTTTTGCCCATTTTTATTTGTAATCTCTACCACTATGACAATAGCATACCAAAGGAGATTACAGAAGTCAGAAAAGTTAAATGGAAATCATTTTACATGTACGTTTGCAAGACATTTGGCTAGCATAATGTATTGATGAACTTGTAATACATGATTTAAAGTTAATCGCAGTGCCATTAAATGTTAAATTACATGATCAACGAAGCTATCTTTTTTTAATTGTCTCTGCACATCTATATGTATGAGATGGAGGAGAGGGGAACTTACTCGTGATCTCTCTTGCCTATGAACCTGTAAGCCTTTATACATGCAGACTGTTCATTGCAGGTTTCAAAGTATGTCCTACACAGTGCCTGTGAGGAAAATTGCTACAGATATCTACACTCTCTACAAAGGTTTAAATTGCTGCTGCTCTTGATTAAACAATATAGTGCTGGGGTGTCTTGCAGCCTCTGTGCATTCTCAGGAGCAAAAAAAATAATTTTCAATTAGAAACTGTTTTAGCTATTGTGTTGTTGATGGGAGGACAGAAGGAAGGAGGCATGACAGAAAGGGTCCAGGTTTATAACACATACTGACCGGGGTAAACTGTCCCATTATTATTTAGTACTGGACATTTTTAGTCCTAGGCTAGATTGCAATGATAACACACGTAGCACTAATGTGAGAGGTAATCCTCGATTGATGGTGTGATAAGACTGAAATACTAGTTTGGCTACTTTTAAATATTTTACTGTTTTATGCATAAACTCACATGAGGTTTGCCTAATTAGCGCGGTTTCCAGTGGCCTTCTTGTCATTGATGTTGCCATTGATCTATTACAAGGCTACATATTGTATCGATCTTATTCTTTATTGTTCCACTTCAGATGCAATGCAGACTTTCTAAAAATGGACAGTTCACTGGGTGTATGTAAAAGATTAAGGAACTCCAAAGTATCTATCTGCGAAAATGATATCTAGATAAATGTGTTTCCATTTTAGCAAAGATGAATCAGCCTGACTCACAGAAAAATAATTGACCATCCAATGCTCAAACCAGAGACATCCGGCAAAAAAGCAAAACAAGTTGGCTATAAAACTTGATATTTCACATGTGATGTACGGCAGCAGTTGTGTGTGAATAACCAACTCGACATATTGCCATATGAGCAAATTCGTGTTATACGCAGAAAAGAACACCATAACTAATGCATGTGTTTCCAAAATGCCACGTACGCTTCAGAATTCACCTTCCAAATATAGCACAAAGTAAGGAATAATAACAATTACTTCCTGACACAATGTATCAAGCGAATCAATCCGTGTACTGGGGATTTATTGTTATGACAGCTTTATCTAAACAACCGTGGATGAATCAATTTTACAAATTGAATTTCCAGTGAAATAACAATAACACGTACTACACTGTAATGTAATGACTCACGTGTTATCACAGATGTAGAGTGCAAAACTCATTTTTGTTGTCTCCTAGGATTCTCTTTGCGTCTAGAGAATCCTGTCCAGAAAATGCAGACTCCCTAAACGTTTTATTGGGTGAATCAGGTATACTATGAACATATTTATAATTAGTCTGATTTGTACATTGCTGCCTTCTGTGTAGTTATAGATATAAGGTTAAAGGAACACTGTAACGTTAGGAATACAAATCTGTATTCCTAACTCTATAGTATGCTAGTGCATCCTTAGATTCAGCCCCCTCTCCATATTCACCTGTAAAAATAAAGAAAAGAGATTTTACTTACTTTTTTTCCAGTGCCGAGATTCCCTCAGAGCTGCTGCCCACTCCGCTTCCCAAGACATCATCATGGAGGCATTGCTTCCACAATGGATATCCAATCCAATGCTACTCATGGTAGAGTGTATGTGTGTGGCAAAAGTGGTGCGCATCCAATCAAATGCTACTCAGAGAAAAGCATTAAATTCAATGCTTTAGTAAAAGCAGCATTGGGTCACATGACCGAGTTTCACTGATTTGTTGCTGCGGAAGCACCTCTAGTGGCTGTCAGGAAGACAGCAACTAGAGGTGGGTTTAAGCCTGCAATGGAAACAATGTTTTACATTGCAATGTTAAAACTAGAGGGCCACTGCACCCAGACCACTTTGTTGAGATTACGTGGTCTAGGTGCTTTAGTGGTACTTTAAAATATTGTTTGTATGTTCTCCCCTCTGCTCACTCTCCTGACATCCCTTCAGCAAGTGGGAGTGATGGCAGTGGAGTAAGGTGAGGCTGAGGTAGAACTCAGAGTAAAGTGAGTTTCAGTGATTTTTTTTTGGGGGGGGCGGGGGGTTGAAGTAACCATTTAAATTATATCTGTTTCTTCTGTTTCTTTTATTCACACTTGACGTCACTGTACAGGGTGCTAGACAAGCATTGTGTGAGAATGTGAGAACATACAATGGAAGGAAAAATAATGAAAACATCATGAAAAAAATCAGTGGAGGGATAGGTAAAGAGGAAGTTTTCTTATCTCTGATATTTTTAAAGTTTATGGTTCAAGCATTCTTATGAACATTTATTTATATAAATGTTATTATGATAATGAAGGTAGAAAAAAAAGAAACTGCATACAATTTTCAACCAAACTATATTTTACAAGTGGATGTTGGAATGAAATATTATCTGAGAACTAAATAGTACAAAATAATTAATCCAATTGGCACAACACTTTTTTTTTATTTTTTTTACAAATGTAGCAGGACAATTTGTACATACAGCACATGACAATTTGTCAGCATTATATCCATAAAAAAAGAACAGTAAAGAGTCAAGGGTGATAGAGCAACACTTCTTCTGATCATTGATGAAGAACAAGAAAAGTGTCAGATTTTTTTCAGCAACCCAGTCTCCGTGCAAAAACAGGATATTGTAAGCTGGAAGTTGTGGTCACTTGGAAAACCACTTTTAACCATTGTTAATGCACAAATTTCCATAAACCAGTGCAAAAATCACACAACCTGGAAACCTGAGGAATTTGAAAACAGTAGGATGAATTGAGTGTAATAATTGACTTTATTTTTCTGCATGAATATAGAACAAATTCCTTTCAGAGAAATCCAGAAAATGCCTTCACCCCTCAATATATTTGGCCAAATGTTATACATGAGGCAGAGGATCAATTATGGGATGGGTACTCATCTGTTGGTGGCCATTGTATTGTATATACCAGTTGAGGAATATGAAGCAGTTTTCAAGAACAAATTTGATTCTATGGTGCTAACACTGTTCCCTCGTGATATTACCAAAGTCCATGGTGTCATGATGAAAGTATCTCCATACACATTGTTCAACTAAGCAAAGATAAAAATAAAATATTTTCTATACTCTCCCATATGCCAAAGTCATCATAGAGCCTTTATGGAACAGTCGGAAGTGAATTTCCAACTCTTTAAACTGTATTAATGGCGAGGCAATATCCACAATATACAGTCAATGGTTTATATGACAGCATTCCAAAACAGAATTAAGCTATTCTGGAGATGAAGTGGGTGGCATTATTTCTTTGGAAGTCATATCACTTAATATGTTCGATTTTTTGCCTTGTTTTGCCCTTTCCCTTTGTGATATCATCTTTAAAAATATATTTGTGAAGCTAAATAGCTGTGGGTAATATGTATAACATTCTTTATTAAATACTGTTGGTGCCCTTGAAGATGATTTCAATAACTGATGGACATCGTCCGATGGATATTATGAGTCAGAACACTAATATTTATCAGATTCAAAACATTCTGATAAAAGAGAACAAACAAAGTCTGAAAAAAAATAGCAGACACTGCCCTGGAAAGAATGTGGTCAGAAGAAAGAATTGGGGAAAAAAAGGGAAACTAGTAAAGGATTTCTGAAAAACTGGAATTTCCGAGCTCAGTAGTATTTGCTTTGACATCGGTCAACAGGTCTACTCGGGTGTTGCTTAATGGTCAACCAGCCCCACTTTTTATGAAGTCACAGTAACGGTGGGTAAACACTGTACTCTGGCAAAAGAACCTATAGCAAGAGGATGCACATAAGTGAGGGAATAACTAGGTAGATTTAAACTGTGTGTAGATGTAAATAGATTTCCCACTTACAACTCCAACTAATGCATCATCTCTCTATATTCCACTCCTTTTCTTAATTTCATAATGTATAATAATGTTTAAAGGAACATTACACAAAGCTGTATTCTTAACACTACAGTGTCGCTCTGCCCCCGCGCCTCCCACCCGTCACAATGAAAGGGTCAAAAACCCTTTAACCACTTACCGTAATCCAGGTTTGAGGTCCCTTGGCACTGACTCCATCTTTGCCTCATCCAACGTCATCGCGAGGGGAAATTATATATTATATATAGGAAACTTTGTTGCAGTTTTATGATTTTCAGGAGGACCTTTCATACTTGGAGCTGTTCTGTCTAGTTATGTAGAATATGCTAGTTACCAGAACCTTGGATTAACTTTGCTGCAATGCTAGGGGTTTTACTCTGAGTGTCCAGTACTTTGATTCCCTTAAAAATAAACTTGATTTTGCATATCTATGCTCCAAGAAGAGGTTTCTCCATTAGCAAATGCAAGTAAGTTGATATATACATATGTGCAGAGCTGTGATGATTTGTTCATAAATCTACAACACTTTTAAAACTGGGAAATGCCATTTTAATTCTGTGTGAATGATGTGAAGTAAGCAGCTTGACCTGGAATATTGAAAAGATCCTTTGACGTATACACTCTGCTTAAACTATCTAGAAGATTAAAGCACATATCAAGTAAGCAAAAATAAGCTCTGATCAAGAAATAATGGCTGACACAAGCAGCATTTCCCATTCTTCCTATGTCAAATTGACCTACATTCTCTCAGTAGATGTGATGCAGTACTAGACATTAGCTTCATACTTAAATAATTACGTTATGTTTAGGTCCACTTTGGATAATGAATCAGCTACCATTTCTAAAATTGTTTGGAATATCTACAACAGCTATTTTCAGTATACGTAGCAGAATAGCTACCTTCGTTAGAGCTCTAGCTACACTTCAATATATTGCGTCAAAGATATTTTCCCTAATGTTAAAACATTAACAGGGGGGAAACCATCCTGCTACACAGGGGGCCATTCAGACTGCAAAATCCAGACATTGTTGATGGAATTCATCAATGTCCAGATTTTGGCATTCATGCTCATGAACGGGCTTGAATTTGGTCTAGATTTTAGCTGAAACAAACCACATTATATTAAAACCAGGGTCCGGAGGCTCCAGCTCCAGTCCTGAATTGAAAAAAAACACAAAAGAAACTGAACTGTTTGCCCGCCAGCAACGCCAGCAGCCAGCAGGCAAATAGTTAAAAATGCTCAGAGGCGCAAGGGTTATTTATGTGGCGTCTAGCTTGCAAGCGTGTGCCAGACGCCACACAATTAACCCTTGCACCACTGAGGTTTTTCAAACTATTTTCACAAAGAGCAAGAGGCTGAGTTTACGAATGGGCATTTTGCCAGATACGTTCGGTTTATCTTCGGCTGCCATTCCATTTCTGTAAATAGGTTCGAATGTGAAAATCACTGATTTTCCAAATGCGTCAGAACAAATGTTTTAGATTAGGTCTGCCAATGTCGTCGGAATTCGGGCAGTTTCACTGGATTTCGTCCATTCGGACAAAATACATTTTTTTTGAGAATAACCCTGTAACTCTTATGGACAAAATAGATCAGTGACACTCTTCTTTACTATGACTACATAAATTCTTATGGATAAAATCAATTAGTGACATCAATTAAATGTACATAGAGAATACCAAAATAAGCTCCAGCTAACGGTGTACCCATTCTGTCTCTTAAAGAATGTTTATTTTATGGTTGTATAGTCACTTGTGAGACTAAATTGGAGAAGAAAGCTAATGTACAAAATTTATGTAAAAGTTTTACATTTTACAAGAATCTTAAAATAAGAAGCAGTCAGTTTCCTGGCACTTAAAGGAACACTGTAGCGTTAGGAATTCATATCTGTATTCCTAACACTACAGTCCTGGTACCCCTGATCATTTTGCCCCTCACCAAATGCACAAAAATAAGAAGGAAAAAAAGAAGGAAAATTACTCACCTTTTATCCAATGCTGAATGTTCTTTGGTGCTACCACAACCTCCTCTTCAGGTTGCGTCATCCTGAAGACGTGCTTCCAGGATGAAAGACCAATCCAAAGCTTCTCATAGAGGAGTATTGGGAAATGTAGGCACATGCATCTACAATTACATTATAGAGAATCATTGGATTCAGTGATACTCTATGGCCAACAGTGACGGCAATGTGCATGCGCCCATGAAATCACGGAATGTATGGTATGAGAGTCGGGAAGTTAGATTCCAGGTTCTCATATGCAGAGGACATGGAGGCAAGCTTAAAGCCCTGCTTTCAAGCATTCTTATTAGTTTAATATTTGGTTTTGATGGGTAAGACCAACTTATTTGCACCTGTGGCTACCAATGAAGGGGTACACTCCTCTGATTAGCCCGATGTCACCCTCAAAAACTATGAAGCATGGGAAGGTCCAAAAAGTGGCCAAAAAAAGAGCAACACTGAGCAAGATGGCACCTATACGCCCACCCAGTTACCACCATACACTGCCTCAGATCCCCTGCAAACTGTGCTGTGCTGATTTCTCGCATTACAGAGAGCAAAGTTCTACCACTTCTACAATCGTTGCACACTACCCTACTGGAAGATTTCAAGGAATCACTGCAGACCTCCATTAGTTAGGGATCCATATGCTGAAAATAATGAGATTGTCGACAGGCTTAAGACAGTGGAATGTGAATAGGCCCTACTGTTGAACAAACTAGCAAACCTAGAGGACCAGTCCCAGAGGCTTCAAAAGGCTTCAAAGAGTCCTCTCAGGGTAGATTTTTCTCAATTTTTTGGGCTTAATTAAGTATTTTTCGCTTGGAGCTTAAGGCATGTGGGTCCTTTCATTATGGCTGCTAGCTCCTCCCCCCTGTTACAACAATCTTATGGCAGCCCAAGGTGGCAATTCAATGGGATTCCCCACAAAGCTTCTGATCTGGAGAAACAGGGCCCTGCAAGTGAACACCACCCAGAGGAGGAGGAATGCACCCAGAAGAAGTGGACCAACACCAACAACTCTGCCCCAACAACTCCCCAGTGGAGACCACTAGACACAGTAGCAAGAATTTTCCCTGAATGGAGAAAAAGAAGGTCAACTTCATAGAGGTCTTCCGGCGGAGATCTGACAGATGTTAGCTTTTACCCCGCTAAGACACTCCAGTGATATTGCCTCTTGGAGTTTTCCCCCCTCTTAATGGAAGGGTTTAATATGTGACTTTCAGTCATATAGACACTAGGTCTGTTGAGGTCATATAACACACAAGATGCGCAATACCACATAGCTTAGGCCCACCTGGGATGGATATCCCCTGCTGGTCTCCAATACGGTTTTAATAACTATCTTGACAGAGAGGGTAGATATCAACAACACACCTTGGGGATATACTGTCATGTCCACTATAGAGGTCCCTGGAGCTATATGGTCTACTACTTTAGTCTCCAAACAATAACCAGCTATTGCTGGAGGTTAAGCTCCCTTGGGACCTCTGCAAATTATTCCCTTCGGAGAGGTGGATGCAACAGCCAATATATTCGATATATACACATATATATCAATAAATAGAAAAGAAAACAAAAATGCCGATTGCTGGTTCCTTCCTTCTAACTAATAGCCGTTTCCACATGGTTGATTGTTCGGGTTACCCCTCACATATAGAACTATGCCTGCTATACTAAGAATTTTTTTTTTTTTATTCTCAAGTGTGGTTGTTTATTATGCCTAATACTGCCTAATATACTTTAGTTGGTTCTGTTTCATTATCAGTTATGTTATGTACTATTCACATCGCCCTATCATGCCCACTCCCAACAGAGAGACACAAAAAGAGGCTTGTGCTGGCAAAACTTTATGCAGCTAAACCTAGCATATTTGCAAGTGTTTTGCAAGTGCAACCTCCCTCAGCTCAAATCCCAGAGTTTTTTTACTCCTATTCCAATACAAAGTCCTTAATCCACAATGACTGGGCATTCAAAGCGTACACACAATATTCGGACTCAGAGGGCAAACTACTTGTTCTCTGTGGCACCCTTAACACCCTACCAGTCACAATAGCAAATATTTATTCCACTAATGGCTGCCAGGACATTTTTATCACTAAAGTGCTCAGGAAAACACTCAAATTCAAATCGAACCTAATAATTTATGGAAATTTGAACTGCACACTAGACCTGCTCATAGATATACAACCTGCGCCCCCTGGACCCATAGCCAGGAGAACTGCAATACTGAGTCGTAATGTGGCCACACTCTTAGTATCTCTTGACTTATTCAACTCTTGGAGGGCTAAATACCCTGTAAAATGAGACTACACTTATTACTACCCAGTCCACATAAGACTACACTTACTACCTCGCAGTTCACTCATCGTATACTAGAATAAATATGTGTCTTGTAGATGGGACTACAATGTCAAAAGTGAGGGATGTCTCAAGTGGCCCATTTACTGGACAGGCCCAGTGCTTACATTCATGGGCGTCCACAGGATTTTTCAGCTTGTTCTGCTTTTTTCGTGTGAGATTTAGAATGAACTGCAATACCGGCGGCGCCAGTAGGTGGCGCTGTGTATGGAGAGAGACAGGGATAGGAAGCTGCATCTTATCCCTGCTTCTATGCTGATTGAAACCGCAGGGGAGCAACACATGCAGCCAGAGACAGCCTACAGATCAGGTAAGTGAGGGATGGGGGGAGGGTTTGAGATAGCCTGTAGATTTTTTTTGGGGGGGCAGCAGCCTATAGATTTTTTTGGGGGGGCAGCAGCCTATAGATTTTGGGGGGGCAGCAGCCTATAGATTTGGGGGGGAAAGGGGGCAGCATCCTATAGATTTGGGGGGGCAGCAGCCTATAGATTAGGGGAGTGAGGCATGGGGGGGCAGCCTATAGATTAGGGAAGTGAGCATAGGCGTGCGCAGCCTATTGCATTAGAGTGTGCACCCTAAAGCACAAACACACGCCATGTGTATATGTATGTGTGTGTGTGTGTATATATATATATATATGTCTGTTATATATATATATATATATGTATACACACACACTGCTGTGTGTGTGTGTGAGGGTGCTGTTAGTGTGCTGTGTGTGAGGGTGCGGTTTGTGAGGGAACTGGTAGTGTGCTGTGCTGTGTGCGTGTGTGTGTGTGAGAGAGGGTGTTTGTGTGTGCGTGTTTGTTCGGGTCCTGTTAGTGTGCTGTTTGTGTGCGGGTTTTGTGTGTTTGTCAGGGTGCTGTTTGTATGAGAGTGTGCTGCTTGTGTGTGGGTGCTGTGCAGGTGTTGTGTGTGGGTTTTGTGTGTTTGTGAGGATGCTGTTAGTGTGCTGGGTGTGTGTGGGTGTTGTATGTGTGTGGGTGCTGTGTGTGCGAGGGTGATGTATGTGTGTAGGTGCTGTGTGTGTGTGTGTGGGTGCTGTTTGTGGACTTTGTGTGCTGTATGTTTGGGTGGAGGTGGGGGCAGGCTAGATAATATACCAGTCCTGCTGCCTTCCCTGGTGGTTCAGTGGAGAGTGAACTCTAGCCCGGGTTCTCTGCTGCCTCCCTCCATGCTGCTGTGGACCGGTGAGGTAGAACTTTGATCTCCCCACCGGCCCATGGAGGCTTAGACCAGAGCCGCCGCTCGGATAGCGTCGGCTCTGCATGAGCCGACCGGGGAGATCCAGAGATCTCCCCTGCCGGTCTCAATCCATTGGCGTGCCGCGGGGATTAGGGTGTGCCCAGGCACACCCGACACACCCCGTGCGCACGCCTATAGAAGTGAGGGATGGGGGAGACAGCCTACATGAAGAGTCAGCAAGGAGCAGGAAGGTAAGGTAAGAAAAGGAGAAGGAACAGAAATGAGCAGGAAGGGACATCAAGGAGCAGAAAGGGGCAGCAAGGAGCTGGAAGGGACAGCAAGGAGCACAAAGGGTAAAGTAGGAGAAGGAGCACAAAGGAACAGAAATGAACTGGAAGGGGCAGAAGGAGCACAAAGGTAAAGTAGGAGAATGAGCAGGAAGGGGCAGCAAGGAGCAGAAAGGGGCAGCAAGGAGCAGAAAGGGACAGCAAGGAGCACAAAGGTAAAGGAGCAGAAAGGGACAGCAAGGAGTACAAAGGTAAAGAAGCAGAAATAATCAGAAGGAGCACAAAGGTAAAGTAGGAGAAAGAGCAGAAAGGGACAGCAAGGAGCACAAAGGTAAAGTAGAAAAGGGAGCAGAAAGGGACAGCAAGGAGCACAAAGGTAAAGTAGAAAAGGGAGCAGAAAGGGTCTGCAAGGAGCAGAAAGGGATCAGAATGAGAAAGGAGCAGAAGGGCGCAAAATAAGCAGAAAGTAGCAGAAAGGTAAAAGAGCAGAAGGGGCCAAGGATAGAAAACAGTGTCAGAAGAAAAAAAAAGACTGTCAAATGAAGGAGAGGAAAAGGAGATTGGAGCAGGAAGGACAAATGAAGTGAACCCTCCACTTTATTCTGGACACCACATCATAAGGCTTTGGTACCTGGGCCAGGCAGGGAAACGCTGGACCTTCTCATCTCTAAAGGTAAAAAAAAATCAGTATTAATGTGTTCACTTTTATTTACTGAGTGTCAGGAAGCACAGAGTGCCGTTGGGTAGGGGTGTTTTATGAACCGGGAAGTAGCGATTGGCTTAGAGTGTCAACTGTCCACTCTGGCCAATCAACGGCACCCATGCCTGATGTCAATCTGCACTTACTGACACTCCGTTTCAGAAGCCGAATACCACTGAGCGACCTGGAGCTGGAGGATGCCTTTGGGGTTAAACCATTTGAGAGCGATTTAACCCCTTAAAGGAAAGCGAGCACCCAGGGGCTTCCTGGTATCATAGCATTTTCATTTAGGTGAAGTTGTTATGATGACCAGAATGGTCCTTTAATTTGCTTCAAGGAACACTATAGTGTCAGGAATACAAACATATATTCCTGACACCATAGTTGTGAAAACGCTATTCACCCTGGCTTTATGTGATAATGGCTATGCCCCTTCGCTTTTATGACACTGTCAAAAAGGTACCAGGCATGGATGTCATTACAATTATGCCCCCCCGGAACAATTCCTGCGGACGCCCATGCTTACATCCTTCATTATAATACATCCTACCAGTGGAAGGAAAACACATCCAGAAAACATGAGAAGGGTTGGGGATCTTGGAACCAGGTCAGAGAAATCTCCTATCAGAGAAAATCGTGGGCTGAGATGGGTCCCTATGGGGTCTGTCTGAAGGTACGTCCCTAATATGCATGGATCACTTATGTTTATACAGTGTTATGTGCAAGATCCTGACCAAAAAGATGAGATGATGTGTTTATGACTATGCTTAAGAAATATTTTAAATGTACACTTTGATACAATGCGTTATTGTTGTTAATTTGTCTTTGACTAAAAACTCTTATAAAAATGGAAACGTGAAAAACAAATATGTGATTTTGCACCATTTTACATGCAATATATTATAATAAAATATAATGTGTTTAAATCTTTACTTGATTACATTGCATCTCATTTGATTTGGTTCATTTGAAAAGACAGATGAAACCCTTTAAGCATTTTGTAAATTAATTAGCAAGGAAGACAAATGTATCTGATGATCTGAACACATGATTTATAAATGGAAATAATGTATATACAATATACCATGCCTTTGGCACAAACAATAAAAGTACTCATAGTGCACACACAAACCAGGGTAAAGTAGTGCACCTTTGCATGTTACATGATTTATAAAGTTAGGTTTGGCCCTCTCTACATCTCTGTAATTAAAAGCAAGTGGTTTAATCGAAAAGCGTACTTAGCTCAAATCATTATTTTTGAAAAAAATAAGTGAATTTGTAAAATTGCAAATTCTGCAAGGTAAGCCGTTTTACCTGACATTTTTATTGTGTAAATCCGATTAAGACACTATTATAAAATGCAATATTTTTATCTATTCAAGTTATAGTAAGAAAATCTATAAATGTGACATATTTTAATTTTTTATTTACTCTTCAACTATGTGCATCTTGCTCACTCCGTGTGCAACCTGCCCAACCATGTCCAATGCAAAAACATTTAAACATTTAGTGATAGTTACCATTATAAATAAATGCTGATGAGTGCATGTGATACAAGCAGCAAATCAGAAGCTAGGATTTACGTGCTGGTTAGCAAAGTGAATATGCAGAGTCTGAAAGTGGCAGAAAGTCCACTTAGCTCACAGGTGTCCTGGTTAGTTAAACAGCTTTCCTTACATTTAAAACATTTATGGGTTGAAATATCGATATGTCAAGAGGTCTCTATAGTAATTACTTACAGAAATATTCTGCTGAGCTACTTTAACATTTTATACGGTAAGACAGAATTCTTTTCTACAGTTCTAACAGAATGTTCCTCCATTCAACATTTTGGCTGTTGTTGAAAGACAAACAATATGAATAATTTAATGTACTCAAGGCTCAAGTTTTGAAAAGGGCATAGCGTATTTGAAAAACTGCTAATCTGTGCTTGTGTGTGAAGCTTACGCACATCATAAAATCAACCAATTTAGCATGCGCTGAATTCCTGCATGACTTGTCAGGGGGTTACAGCTCACTCCATTGTCAATAACTTACTGACATGCTATATAAAAACAAGTTCAAATAAAAGATATAATCCAACTATAACTATATGACCAATCCAAATAATTACTTCATACACTTATATTTTCAAAGCTGTATGTGCAATTATCAAACACAAATTCTGAACAAAGCAACATATCTAGACTAAGCTTATACAGTCTACCAACATTGCTCAAGAGAATAACATGTACTGCTCTATTTGCTACAACATCACCTTCACAGTGACAGGCTCATATCTGGGTCTATCCTTGCAATCATTACAACTAACAGGTGTCACAATCACATCATTCTACATAGACCTCCACCTCTGCATCTTATATAGGTCTAGGAAAGGTCATCCTGAACAAAAGGTTGCTCTCAAAAACTAAGCAACCCAACAAGGAGCCCAGGAGAGGTCATCATTCGCTTAAACCCCTTAAGGACCACACTTCTGGAATAAAATGGAATCATGACATGTCACACATGTCATGTGACCTTAAGCAGTTAAAGGAGCTACAGAGGTCAATGATTCACACTGGAATAAATGTGCACCAGACTACAATTTTAAGAGCTTTGCATTTAGCAGAGCATTGTTTATATAGAGGACACCTGGAGTTGGCTAAAAAGCAGGAGACTGGCCTGAGTAAGACATGGGAAAAGGTGTTCGGTCAAATGGGACCAAGCTAAAGCTTTTTGGCCACAATTCAGGCCTATAGTAGTGAACATAAGCATGCGCATGGGATGTGCTGGATGTGCCCAAATAAACCCTAGTTCAGCCCAGATGCACAAACAGGCAAAGAGATCAAACGATCCCCTTGACTGGCCCAGTACTGCCTTATTTCTTCCCAGCATGATGTTAAATCGGTTTGATTGGCACCATTTTTTGGGGCTGTCCAAACTCATAGGGCTGCCCCAACAATACATTGCTGCCTATCGTCGGTGGTATATATGGCCAAGATTATGCAGGTGATGTGCATGACTGTATGCACTGCTTTTCCCGTGTGGTAGTTTTCTGAGGAGCAGATCTTGTAGTGGGAGGAGCTCGTGACATCACATCCCTTCCCCATCAGGCCCCATCCTTCCCCATCAGGACTCTTTGAATATCGAGCAGGGAGAGCAGTGTGAGGCATGCACAATGCCTATTTTCAACAACTCATACTTCAAACATTAGGCACCAATGGTTTTTGTTTTTTATTCTTCCCTAGCTCTTAATACTCCCATTACTCCAAACAATCTCTCACCATTTAGACATATTATGCCAGAAAATTTGAACCACAATTATCCCTTTACGCTCTCCAGCCTCCAATTACTCCTCCCGCCCCTCCCCTGCTCCATATTCTTACATCATTCCACTCATCTCTCCCTCATTCACAATATCTCCCACTCATCCTACTCTTTCACCCCATTATCCTATCACTCTATACATATCCCTCTCTATCTTCATCCTCTGATCACTCTCACCCATCTATTCCTCCTCACTTCCTTATTTCCCTATCAATCCCACCCATCCCTTCCTCTGTCCACATTCCTCAACACTTCCCCATCTACTTATCATATCCAAACATTCCTCCATCCACATTATCCTGCGGGTTGGTGGGCTACATGCAGATGCCTGCTGTGGTGTTGTAGTAGGCTGCTGGGATCTCACTGCACTGAGCATCCACCTACCTTGCGTACTGATGCTGGAGATGCAATGTGACTCTACCCCAATCAGTAGGAAGACCCCAGCAGCAACTCATTTGGACCTAGAGATGAGGATCCACTTAAAGGTACACTATAGCTTCCAGAACAACTACAGCTTATTGTATTTGTTCTGGTGAGTATAATCATTCCCTTCAGGCTTCTTGCAGTGAACACTGTCTTTTCAGAGAATATGCAGTGTTTACATTACAGCCTAGGGATACCTCCACTGGCCACTCCACAGATGGCTACTAGAGGAGCTTCTGATAGCAGTGCTGCACAGTGAGCAGCACTGCCATTCAATGTCTCCACCCTCTACATGCAGACACTAAACTTTCCTTATAGAGATGCATTGATTGAATGCATTTATATGAGGAGATGCTGAATGGCCAGAGCTGTTTTTGACTTGTGCTGGATCTGCCCCTGATCTGCCTCATTGACAGTCTCAGCCAATCCTATGGGAAAGCATTGTGATTGGCTCAGATAACCTATTTTGATGATGTCAGCCAAGCAGGCAGATCAGGGGCAAAGCCAGCAGCAGCAGACTTGACTACAAGTAAGATTTTACTATATTTAGGGTAGCAAGGGGGGCCAGGAGGGCTAGACGGTGGTTGTAATACTATAGGATCAGGAATACATGTTTGTGTTCCTGACTCTATATTGTTCTTTTAGGCTTTCTTTCATGGTAAGAAAAGGACGGCTGAGTGGACTTCACTGTGGAAAGAAAATGAAATAAAGATAAAATGTATAGGTCTGTGTAGCGGAACCAGCCTCGCCACTGGGCATTGGAGAAGACTGATTGCCAGCCTCTTGCCATGTGACTATGGCTCCTGGGATGTATTGCCTGCTCTCCTGTACTGCTGAGGATTGCTACCAACTAGGTGGATTTGGCTATAGTGCTTGTATAGTGCCCTCTATTGGTAGCAACAGTAATATGCACTACCTGAATAGCAAAACTGGTAATTTGCATATTCGGGTAGATTTGCACATCGCTAATTCTGCATGCAGGAGAGACATTTTGTGTTAATTATGGTTTTCCCCACCCATTTCTAAATATGTAATTATGTTATAATAAGTCACTGTATGTTGCCTGCTATGATTTGACTGTATGTAATTAGATTGAGTTTTCACAGCAATGTTAATGTAATGACCACATGGGCTAGTCCCAATTAAAATAAAGTTTTAGACTGTTCTACTTCACCCTTAATTTGGAGTGCTGTCTCTTATTGGAGGAATCTGCTACAACGGATTTCTATGCTCTGCATATTCCCTTGCTATAATCATTCCTAAGCTCTTTTAAGAGCTCGTTCCTGCTTAGCTCTGAATGAAGAGAGGTTCAGCCTGTGGTGGTTGTGGTGTCGGCTAGATTGCTTGGAATCCTCAAGAAGCGCTAGGAGCATCCATCAACGGAGGTACCCAGTCGGGGTGCCAGGTGATCCGTTACAGTCTGTGTGTGTTTATTTGTCTGTATGTGCATGAGTCTTAGTGTGTGTATGAATCTTGTGTGTGTGTGTGTACATATGAGTGTATATTTCCTAGTGCATTTGTGCAGAAATCGCAGTCTCACCACACAGACCCTTTTAATAAATATTCAACTTACATAAAAAGTAGCATGGGGAAAGAATTCTTAGATGCACACCCTAATACAATGTGCTGCGCATGCCTATGGTTGTGAAGTATGGTAATGGAAGGATCTTGTGTCTAGGTGCTTTTCAACAGTATTGCCTGGAAATCTTGTGAGAATTGGAAGACTGGAACAAAATACAGAGCAATATGGGAGGATACCATATTCAGTCTGCTGAGAAAGGTGCAACTTACAGAATGATAATGATCCCAAGCAAAAGACCTTTTGGAATGGCTCGAGAACAATAATAGGAATATCCTGCATTGGCCCAATCAAAATCACAGGTACCACCCAACTAACCTAAACCAAGTAGAGAAAAGCTGCCAAGAAGAAAGGAAAAATTGACATTAAATATAAAAACTGAAATAAGACTTGCAGTAAATTATTATTTGGTTTAAAATCACAGTATAAATGAAATCACGTCTGCTGTAATCTTAAGTTCGCTAAAGGATGACATGCTGCGTAATGTGAATTAATCACAAACAGAAGTACTATGACTAGTGAAGGAGAAATGACATGATGCATAACCTCCTAGCTAAAAATAGTTTCTTTCTGAAAAACTAACAAAAACTGCAGATGAAAATGTTTTAGAACAAAATGGTAAATTACAAAACAAACATGGCTTGGTACAGATGACAATGTAGCCAAAATGGTACAGAACTGATCCAGATCACCACTCCTAGTAATTACGAGGTTGCAGAAAATGTTTGTGCCAAGCACAGTTAATAAATCACACATTGATGTAATATGACTGGTGAAGAACAATACATCTAGTCAAAACTTAACAGCAGGAAGTTTCTCCAATAAACCATCACTAATTTCAAACTGTTCCTAGCCTGTTGCCTAATTAACTACTAGCACAATACCTGCAATTATCTCAACGTTAAAGCACAAATTGTCAGCACTTCATATCCAAGAATAGTTTACTACAACACATTAAAAATAAACAAATCAAAATTTGAAAAATAATACTGATTTTTTTTTTTTTTTACAAATGGTATTTCTCAAAAATACAGAAAAAGTGAATATATTTTGTAAAATGTCTCTCAAAAGGCTGGAAAAGTAAATTTTCCCAAGTTTCTTTTTCAGGAATTACATTTAGCCGTTTGGGATTTTGATGCCAAGACCTGCTAAGATGCCTGCCTTCAGTGAGGGACATTAGTGTTCAGATGGAACATACCTAACAGGTCACTTTCGTTAGGCGAGATACCCTCTATTTAAACAGGGGGTTACACACATACCTTCAGTACTAACCAGCACATAATAAAGGTGCAGTCGGTTCAAGCAGCACAGTCACACCCCCATGAAACACACACATTGACTGTTTAGGAATTTTACTGGGGCCGTAATGTTGCATCTGTTTCCAAAAACAAAAAACTTGCCTTTGGATTGAACCCTCCGAGTGGTCGGACAGCTTTCAATTCTATACTTTGTGTTTATGGAGTATGTAGCCATCCACATTTGTGAGGCATCAATGGATATCCCTCTTCTCATTGTGTGCAGTCCCATTTGTTGAAAAAGGGCTCTTTCTATGGAGGATCCTGTTGATCCTGCGTAAACCTCAGTGTTGTTCTTTCATGCATGAACGAGAGTACAGCACGGACATCGGCTCCAGGCAGCTGAAGTACCAGGAGCTGAAGAGTACTGACAAGAAGAGGCAACATATGAGAGGGACAGGTTCAGGTGAGTATAAGTCATCTTTCCCTGCACCCCTCAGCCAGAGGAGCAGTCACAGTCAGTAGTCTTTACAAATTATGCAAAGACCCTTGATGGTGACAGAGCCTCTGTAATAGCTGGCTAGTACTACCCATATGGTTGCCAATAAGCTGACACTGAGCTCAGGCTGCTGCAGGCCATACCCACAGCCCTCTTATCTATACCACAATCAGATAAATTCAGAGTTATGGATTTGCATTTGGATTAGAAAATACAATAACATTGTGTAATTTAATAGGAATCTGTGATATATTCAATCTTAAATCCAATTAAGGGCTAAATTACAATCTCACATTCAATAATTGCCAGTATGTTAACAGCTGACGAAATAATAACAACCCCGTGTTATCTGATACTTTTCAACTCATTTACCATTACAGAATCGGTAGAAAATGGTCCTTTTTCATACATTAAACGCTAGCAGAGTTATTTACTTAGAATTGTGGGAAATTCTAAGTGAATTCGAATTTAGAGTCAAAGCAGCCAAAATGGAAAAATTATCCTAGTCAGCTATGCTACCAGTTCACTTACTTTGGCCTTAAATATCAAATTCACGTTGAATTCACATTGCATTTCCCACAATTCTCACATTAGTTAATAGTAAGGCCATGACAATCACACTCCACCAGCAATATCAACAATTTAACTGGATCATTAGAAAAGAAGGGAATTCAATATCTAAAACATCTTCAAAAGTAATGAGAACACACTTCTATCAAATAACCAATACCCCTAGATATTTGCTTACTCATGAGCAGAAGAAACATCACAAACACTTCCCTTGATCTGACAATGTGTACAGGCAACATCGGCTAACTCTAATTAATAATGTGTCATTAATCAATAAAAACAATTAAAGACAAACAAGTAACGTAACAACAATGTAAACTATAACATAAGTGAAATCAATAACACATCACGTACATATTTGTACAATCAAGTGAGTTGTAGTTCATCACGGGGTGGGGGGAGTATTTGGAGATGCCTGATTTAGATGTACCGTCAAGAAATAGTCTCAGTAATATCATATGAATCATTATAGATAAGCAGACACCAGTCACCTATTGCCATCTTCAATACACTTGGCTACCCATAACATTCAACCTGTAATTTAATAACAATAATTTTTTGGCTTCGGCGGTGTTTGTGGCAGTAAAATAATCCATTAATTTTGGATTGTGATCTCTTTGAAAAGTGTCTCATTATTCCAGGTAAATCAGAAAATGGTATTAAATTCCCCTGAACTCTTAGGGAAAGGGAAACATGACCACTGCTAATGAACTAGGGGGCTGGACAAAAGGGGATACGATGTTTCAAAGATGGAACAGCCTTTATATTAGGAAGGGTGGAGTGGAGACTTATTAGTCAGTGAAGAATAAGTTGATGGCGCCAGACTTGCTTCCCTCTCACCCGCATATTGCTTTGTAGGACAGTAGGATTGTTGTTTGCTTTGTGTGTTTGTGTTTTTACTGTTTTGTCACACCAGACAGTATTCATTGCCAGTGCAGTTTAAAAAGATTTCTGATGTGCCAATTCATTGGGTCGCAGTCTGCTGAGGGCTGATGGCAGTGGGCAGACTGCGTTCGGAGTCATGAAAGCATTGTGGAAGAACTGCCATTTGGGTTAGCACCCCAACAGCTGACAGGTTGTTCTCAATGTTAATGCTGGTTTGTTATTAAGTTTGATAAAGCTGTTGCCATTCCCCTTATCCACATAATTATGTTTCGGAATGTTCTTTGGGCAACGGGTATTAGTGGGTTCTGGGTAAGCTGTCAAGATCGGTTCTGACGGTTTGCTTGTATTGTACCCCAAAAATAAAAGGGGTATGCTTCCACAACTTCAACATAATTTCTGATGAATATATACGTAACTCTCACTCTCATATGACAGATATGTCCCTCTATCCAATTTGGATTATTGTTTTAAGAGCTTAACATTTTCAGTGTGTAGAAGTGTATAACAGAGGGTCCCAGTATAATCATACCTTCTGGTCATACCTCCAGCCACAATCCCTAAATAAATGTTTTTTTCCATGTTAAATGTTGGAAAACATGCCCAACATAAGGACCTGTGTGCATGACATACATGTGGAACGTTGACGATATATACTGCATTACACATGTCTACCATTATTTGGCCATACTGTGAATTATTCCAGAATTCTGCTTTCCATTTATGAGCGCACATAGATTGGAGATACACTAGCCAGGTGTGCCATTATCATAGAAAACAGACACAATGTTTGTAATATCCTACTTAGCTTTAAAAATGCTCATGTATTATCATTACCGTCATCATTAGTGTTCTTGCCAAGGTTGCAAATGGCCAACAAATACAAATCTTAATTCCGACTGAAGATATAGCTGTCACTAATCCTCACATTATTTGTACGTAGGAAACAATAGACTATAAAGCACAGTTAGGATTTTGCACATAACTCCCTGTATAATTAAAGTTTTATAGAAAAGCTCCCACTTGCATTCTCACATTTTTAATCATTTTTTTAAAAGCATTAATTTCTCAGACAGGAATCTATAGCACAATCAAGAGAAAATTCAATAGCTCCCTAGTTTTCAACATTCTCAGCAAGTATTTGGCAAAAAAATCAAATGTTGATCAATCTGCACCTGTTGTTGTATTATGGCTACCAAAATTTAATGGCTAGAGAATTACCTAGTGCAGATAGATAGCCCATTGTTGTTAAACTACAACTACCATGATTCTTAGCTATCTTTAAGTATTTCAATGTTTTACGGGCACTGCAGTTCCACAATATATGTTGATGTACTTTTTGACCACTAGTGGCCAAGTTGCTACACCAACAACAAAGTTCAGCATCACATAACTCATAACTCATTTCATATTCTATAGCGTTTTTCAAAAAAACACCAGTGCTGCTTAGAAAATTGGCAAGTTAATTTCAATAAAAACAGGTAAAACAAAAGAATGCAATATTAATGTATTCTACTCTTCCCTTGTATATAATAAGAATGCATTTGTTCAAGGGGCTTTAAATATGTAGATATAGCATAGTACCATAGTATTAAGAAAACACAGCAGTTATATGATTAGACATATAAAGTAAACAAGGCACATTATACAATAAACAATAATATGACACCTTTCAAATCAAAGGGTATGTTACTATAGTAATTATATTTTTAATGTAAAACCCATAGTATTGAGGCTTCATTTAAATGAACCAACCAAATACTCCATAGAAGATAACTATGTTGGAAAATAATAGAATTTAAAGAAATTAAAATGATGAGAGGTGGAATGTCGGGGAAATAATTTTGCAGGGTGAGGAGCAAGGAGGTAAGTAAAAATTATCAACGGGAAAGAAACATTAATGGAGAGAAAAGTCGCTATGGCCTAGGGCAAAATTATTGATCACCTCAAGATATGTGGGTCCACCAAAACAAGGGGGAAGGGGGAAACCTGTTGAGGAACACATAAATGACGCCCGGTTGGCATGACAATATGGTCTTTCTGAGTTTCTTCCTGTATATATTATAGGAATGCTTTTTTTTGAAGGGGCTCAAAACATAATCGGCCATCATTCCTTTTCTGGACCAGCTGCTTCCCATTAATCACACTCAGGAAATTGAGTGGAGCAAAGAGGTTTAGAAATTAAAACAAACAAACTAAATAGAGACGCAACTCCCAGAGAGATGGAGATAAATCTCCAGAGATTACCACTAGTATAAAAACACTTATTTTAACAATACAATAGTGATACTATTGTATTAGAGCTCATTCGATTATAGTCTTTATTAGTAATAACTTGAGAACACTTCTACACATACACTATCGTAAAAAATATATATAATTCTAAATGACGTGAAAGAATGAAAAGTGAATAAATGTGAATTAAAATAGGATGGAATCCCTATAAAGGGTACTAAGCTTGATATCATATATATGACAAGTTACTCTGTATATAAATACATTTTAGATTAAAGTTCATATCACAATTTAACAGAGGATATGTCTTTAAGGATAACAGCAACTCCTTATATTGAGACACATTAGATACTGAGCTATCTGGGCTTAGATACTTGTAGTTGCATTAGCACACTAGGGGATCTCCTGAGTAAACAAAGGTTAAACAGTACTGGTGGTCCTCAGTTGTGGTATATTCCAAACCACTAAAGTGGTTATAGTACCAGTCCCACTCTCCTTTATTGGAAACCTAGCAGCACAGGAGGGAACCCTATAAAGAGTACTAGGCTTGATAGAAACATAGAAACATAGAAACATAGAATGTGACGGCAGATGAGAACCATTCAGCCCATCTAGTCTGCCCAATTTTCTAAATACTTTCATTAGTCCCTAGCCTTATCTTATAGTTAGGATAGCCTTATGCCTATCCCACGCATGCTTAAACTCCTTTACTGTGTTAACCTCTACCACTTCAGCTGGAAGGCTATTCCATGCATCCACTACCCTCTAAGTAAAGTAATACTTTCTAATATTATTTTTAAACCTTTGTCCCTCTAATTTAAGACTATGTCCTCTTGTTGTGGTAGTTTTTCTTCTTTTAAATATAGTCTCCTCCTTTACTGTGTTGATTCCCTTTATATATTTAAATGTTTCTATCATATCCCCCCTGTCTCGTCTTTCCTCCAAGCTATACATGTTAAGATCCTTTAACCTTTCCTGGTAAGTTTTATCCCGCAATCCATGAACCAGTTTAGTAGCCCTTCTCTGAACCCTCTCTAAGGTATCAATATCCTTCTGAAGATACGGTCTCCAGTACTGTGTACAATACTCCAAGTGGGGTCTCACCAGTGTTCTGTACAATGGCATGAGCACTTCCCTCTTTCTACTGCTAATACCTCTCACTATACAACCAAGCATTCTTCTAGCATTTCCTGCTGCTCTATTACATTGTCTACCTACCTTTAAGTCATCAGAAATAATCACCCCTAAATTCCTTTCCTCATATGTTGAGGTTAGGACTCTATCAAATATTCTGTACTCTGCCCTTGGGATTTTACGTCCAAGATGCATTATCTTGCACTTATTCACATTCAATGTCAGTTGCCACAATTCTGACCATTTTTCTAGTTTACCTAAATCATTTGTCATTTGGCTTATCCCTCCTGGAACATCAACCCTGTTACATATCTTACATACACATGACAAGTTACTCTGTATATTAATTCATTTTAGATTAACGTTTATATCACAATTTAACAGAAGATATGTCTTCAAGGATAACAGCAATTTAAGGCAGGAGAAGACTGTAATTGAATTATCTCTAATTGTATCGATATTGTATTGTTAAAATAAGCGTTTTTATACTAGTGGTAATCTCTGGAGATTTGACTCCATCTCTTTGCGTGTTGGATCTCTATTTGGTTTGTTTTTGAAATTTATCAGGGGTTATGCCCCTTAATGATTACCCAGACAGTCCCGTTTTCTTGCAATAGTGTTGGGATTTTGTACTTAACACCTATAGCAATTTTTCTCTTATTTTAGAAATTAAACCAACTGACTAAATACTTTTATGACAATTTGTGGAACTGAGACATTAGTCCTTCTAGCTGTTTTGTCGTCTTCCTTAACACTTACTAATGTAAAATGGTGGGTGTAAGTAAAACGGGGGATGTAGGGAAGCAACGCTTAACAATTAAAATCCTTGTGTGGAGTACAATGGGGCCAATATAAGGGAGAAAACTTACTAATGTGACTAACAATGGAGTCACTTCTTTCTTCCATGTTAGGGAAAGAAGACATGTTAAATTGTAGGACTGCAGTGTTTCAAAGATTCTCAAACGTGGGGAATGTAGAAAAGGAGAGGAGCATCCAGCTCAAAATAAAACAGATGTAATCATGTAAAGCAGTCAGGATTTTCTAAATGCATGATGATGCAAGTTATGCAAAGCTCCTGTCTGGGTTGCTCCATTAAGTACAAAATATATCATAAAACTAGTTACAATGTTTTAAATCATGTGGGTGTGAAATACTTGGAATATGGTAAAATACTAAGAATGGAGAAGAACTGAAGAAGAAAAAAGAATATGAAGAAAAAGAAGGAGAAAGATAAAATAGAATGTTTTGAAAGGGCTGAAGATACAAGGAACAAAAGGCACGGCATATATTATTACAGCAGAATATTACAAATGACGTTGACAAGTATAAAGAATTGGAATAATACAAAATAAGGTCTTACCTATCGTAGTGATAACAGTTCCCGCAAAGAAAAAAGAGCTGCCCATGTCCCAATGGCTATTTTGACTGGTGCCATTTCCTACAGGTATGATCCCTGCATTGACTGCTGCCATCACATGCTGTAATTTCACATAGAGAAAGAGACACTGTTAGAACATGATACATTGTAAAGTACAACCACAAAACTTCTGTTACTAATGGCTAACTCCATGTATTGTTGACTACAATTTACCTGTAAACTGCATCTTAGAGCTCGCTTGGAGGATTCCAGGAGAAAACACATGCTATGCTATACATTCCATCGCCACCTGCCCTTTCCCTTTGATCACGACAGCTGGTGGGAACAGGCATCATCTCAAGTTATGCCTGGTAGATCATGCTTATGGTAACTTTATTGTACAACTGCAAGATTACCTATGGAAGATCCCATGATTTTCCAGGATCTTCTATAGACCCCATTATGTACTCTCAGACAATAGTGACAATGGTTCCTGACAGATGAAGCCTCAAGGAGCTACCGAAGCATCACAGCCTAAAATGGCAGTGTTAAGAAGGGAGAACGTGAGTATTTATACTTAGTTACTGCCCTCCATATGTTGCAGGTGCATTTCAAAAGCTCCTACCAAGAGGTTTATTCACTGAACACTGAATTTCATAGTAAATAGGAAACCAAATTGTAAAATATAAGTTACTATACATGATTTGGAAAAATTCCTCCATTCAGCAATAGTCACAACAAAACAAAGTCCACGGTCTGCTCAGTACACAGTTCTACTTTTATTTTGTTTTATTTATTTATTCATCTCATTAAACAGTAGATTGACTTACCAAAATGTAGACAAAAAGCCCTATTAATATATTCCCACCAGTATTAATTCCTGTAAACCACATATTCCTATATAGTTTTGTGATACATTCATACATTACATGAAATGAAAAGGAGAAATACCATAGCACAGATTTTTCAATACCAGAAAAAGTCACGTGGCACTTGGTTTCTGAGTAGCTAAGCAGCCACAATATAACATTTCTAACTTGCTGGGATCCAGACATTGGTCCATGGCAAAATATTGCAGCAACATGTGAGATTGTACCCCACTCCCTAAATTGCTCCTTTTTGGCTACAAAATTCCAGTTGAATATTTACATAAAGTAGCTTAACAGACTCCCAGACCTGTACAGTGATTATGACATTAAAGAGACACAATAGTCACTAAAGCAATTTTAGCTTATTGGGGCAGTCTTGGTGTATAGATAATGCCCCTGCAGTCTCACTGCTTAATTATCTGCAATTTAGGAGTTAAATCACTTTGTTTATGCACAATAGTCATACCTCCCTGCATGTGAATTACACAGCCTGTCCCTAATTAATCTTAAGCGCTCTCTCCTTGACGGCCATTCAGCAACAAGCTATAACTGAACGGCCCCAGCAGCACTTAGCCATCATCGCCCTGGAATTGAAATCGGCCACTCTTCCCTCACATCCCCGGTCACTTTTACTCCTCGTGTTTCCACCTTTACCAACAAGCCAGGAGAGCACTAATTGGAGGGAAGATACTATGGACTATGAGGAACAATTGTTACCATTTATTTGACCACAGGAACTCACGATATTAGACCGGCCAAGACCACTTTCACTCTGGAACTATTTTGGGCTTCGACCACATGTGTGACCGTTCAAAACTTTACCCCAAACAATTTCTTAATGGATCCGGGTGCTATTTGGACAACGTGGGCGCTCGGACAAGAGCTATCCGGAGATCTATGACATGTGGGGTTCCTGTGTGCTTTAACTGTATTTTGGGGTGTTTTTATGTTTTACATGTTGGACGCTCTCTATGCAGGAGATAATTAGTTTAGCGGTCAGCAACTCATTATCTCCCAGACACAGAGGGGCCTGGGCGGGTACTGTGTGAACTGAATAGAGATTCCATGCTGGGGTCTGTGCATAAAAGCTCAATAAAAATTAGTTGTACTCCCAGAACTGTGTGTCATCCAGTTACTGGGGAAATTGGCTATATTCACTAAGAAGCGCTTTATTTCAGCTCGAGAGGATGTTGGCAGAAATATTCAGTCTCAGGATTGCAGCTCCACTACACAGCCTTCCTAAACACTTCCTGTAAAGTGTCATCTAATGTTTTTACTTCCTTTATTGCACATTCTGTTTCACTTAGAATTTTTTATCCTCTGCTGTGATAATATCTTGCAACTTGCAGATCCACCTGTGTGTGATTAAAGTTCAATTTACAGTAGATAAAAACTTCTAAAGCAAATTAACATCTGACTGAAAATATAAAAAAATCATGCAGACTGTGTCAGTCACAGGCAGGGGAGGTGTCGCTAGGGCTGCATGGACAGAAACAATGTGATGTAACTCCTAAATGGCAGATAATTGAGCAGTGAGACTTCAGGGGAATGCTCTATACACCAAAACTGCTCTATTAAGCTGAAGTTGTTTTTGTGAATATAGTGTCCCTTTAACTGCAAACAGGACATTAGTCCTATTGCACTTAATATGCAGGTGCTATATAGAACCGAAAGACACAATAATACTCTATCATTGTCATTAGCACAGACTTCTGACTACACTCTGTGACTTCAAATGCAAATGATAAAGTATTCCTTATAGGTTGCCAGGCAACATGAGGACTTCACTCTAAAAACTGACAGGATTTTAGATGTAGACATGACAGGCAGATACAGTAACAAATTGCGATGATGCTTTTGAACAAAGGGCACAGAAGACAGTAATGTCACGGACCTGATTCCTGGACCTTTGTCTTTTCTACAAATGATTCAATAAAGAGTTTAGCCTGAGCCTGGTATCATTAAATTCAATGCAATGCCCATGTAGGAATTTTTCTGTAACTAGAAGGAGGCACCACATGTTGATGGGTCTGAAGCTGGCATTGCTAGACTGCTATAATTATTAAATGACAATATTTTTGCTTTTGTTGTTGGAAGTCAATTTTAATGTTACAGTTGCTGGAGCATCTGGAGGGTTTAACTGCCATCATTCTTAGCCTCTCTCAAATTGCAATGTCGAAGATGCAGATAAACACTCAGTTTAATTTTTTTTTTTTTACATTTACATCCTATTTCTGAAGGCTGTCTTTGTAATGAAATTCTTGTGATTTGCCAAGGCTGATTCTGTGAATAATTAGAAACAAAATCCTCCACCATCCCACTCAATTGGCACTTGAAGTACCCAGGTAAGCATCGAGACATTCAACATGGTTTGACTCCTCACTGTGGGATGGCACTAGGCGACTCGTGACATCATAGCTACAACAGCACACTACAGTGGTTATGGTGCTTTGAATGCCTGTGTAGAGAAGGCAGTAATTATTCTGAGATTGTTAACAGGTATAAAAAGTTCTACAGTTAACTTCCTTTAATTACCCTTGAAGCATTTTCTTTATTCCAGGTAAATAATTGATGCCAATTACAAAGTATGTTTTCTGTAACCTTGTATTATATTTGTATTGTGGTATAAGCCATCATTACCTTACCAAGAACAATGGAGATTACATGTGACGGTTTAGTATTAGCAGAATGCCGAGGGAGGCTGCAACTTTGAGACTACAAAATGTATCAGAATTTATTTGTGTTCAGTTCTTTCAAATGTATAAATACATACATGAAAATGTATTATAGACATGCAGGGAAAACTTCCCTAATTCGACTAGAAAATCCAACATATCTTCTAAATATTAATAAAGAGAAACACAGTATAACTTGAATAGAACATAGGACTCAAAATTTCCAGACAGCCCTGACTTGGACATCCCACTGCATGTGTTGAGACTCAGGTTCTTTGAAAGTAGTATTTTATTAACAGTGGCCACACCGTTGATATCGGGGGCCGACAGGACTAGGGATAAAGAAACACTCCAACCATCTAAAGCACTTTAGCTTGCTGAAGTGCTTTATATGTGTAGAGTGTGTCTTCCTTTTTTTTTTTCATTTTACAAAAAGTGCAGATTTCAATAGAAATTTACACTTTTATAAATCAACCTTGTTACACCCCCGTGGCTGTCAATCAGACAACAGACCATGTTACTTCCTGCTTTGGTTAGCTCAGTGGAGCTAAACTCAAGAAGCAGGGAATTGCTCAGAGCACCTGCTTTGCAGAGACTTCTCATTGAGCTGTATTGGGAAGTAAATGATTGGATAGTAAGAGAAAGTCTGGAAAGAAGAAGAGACAAGAAATCTGAAGCTTTTACAAGTTGTTTTTAGATATACTCCAAATGAAATAATGCATGCCTGTTTACATTAGGGTATATCTACTAAATAGTTAATTTATATTTTGTATTATATTTTTATTTTATTTGCATTTGGCAGTGGAGTGTCGCTTTAAGCTATGGACCTGGCAGATGTACTCTTTTAAAATAGGTTAGCCTCTTAGGACCCAGAAACTCCATTTCTCTTTGTTGGTGGACTTGTTTATTTAAAAATATATACATAGCAGGACTTTAAAATTTGCAATCCCATTTTACTCGTCTAGCCTTAAAATGTATCCATTACAAGCTATAGCATACCTACCAAGGGTGAAAGTCTACTTACCATGGATACATTTTAACTTGCCAATGGCTAGTGGGAATTTTGAGCCCTGTACATAATATAAATATTACGGTTCACAGTTCAAGTGAGAAAACTAACCAATAGAGGTAAAAAGAAGAGGAGCAGTAAAAAAACATTTTAAAAAAATATATATATTTATACACGTATGACCTTTATTATATATAAATACAGATTTTTTTTCTGCTACTAATTTTTCCCTCTGCTGGTTACTTCTCAAGTGAACTGTGAAGAAAATGAACATTGAATGGCTGTTCCCTATCAACCATCTCTTTTTCCCACCAATCATCCCTTTTTTGTTGCCCCAGCCAGAACTCTGTATCACAAATCAAACAAATAACCTCGTCCACTGCACAAGACTTTTGTTCGGTTATATGCCTCTATGGTGATTCGGAGTTACGGAATTCAGACAACCTGCTGATTGTCTTAAAGTTAGACAAATTGCAATTTGACCAAAAACAAATGCACAGTTCTAATACAAGGTGAAACACCTGCCAGTTAATTTAGGATACATATGTAAGTGTGGTTAATAGTGAATAGAAGACTTAATTTTTAATAGAAGATCCTGTAGATTTAAAAAAAATAAAATTCTCACATACCTCCAAGTTTTAGACCTTAATGGGACAGTTAGTGCAGAACTAACCAGACACTGAGTAAGTGTTTCCAGAGGGAAACCGTCATCAAGGGTAACTAATTAAACCGGTGTTTCCCAACCCAGTACTCATGGCCCACCATCAGTCCAGGTTGTGTCAGTATCTCCATTGGAATAAAACTGGGAAATATATAAATACTGGATTGTTGGTGGGCCATGAGGACTGGGTTGGGGAACACTGGTCTATAATGGCAGTGTATCCGCACATGGACAACACACAGTGACAATGTATCTACACACCGGCAACAATAATAACAAATTATTTAACCAGGAAAGGTACATTCAGATTACTCTGGTCTCCAAGTGCATCGTGGGTATGTTACCTTTGCCCAACATGCAGGGATGTTGCTATTACCCAATTTAATGGTACTCATTTTATCTATCTCAGAAGGATGAAGGGCTGAATCAACCCTGCCAGGATTTAAACCTGCAACCCCAAAGGGTTGAACAGATTCTACTGATAATGCATTAGCCCATTGAGCTATCTCACCGGCCTAAATAGTGACAATGTATCTACAGACCAGCAACAAAAAGTGACAATGTATCTACATACCAGCAACAAATAGTGACAATGTATCTACACACCGGCAACAAAAAGTGACAATGTATCTACATACCAGCAACAAATAGTGACAATGTATCTACACACCGGCAACAAACAGTGACAATGTATCCACATACCAGCAACAAATAGTGACAATGTATCTACACACCGGCAACAAACAGTGACAATGTATCTACATACCAGCAACAAATAGTGACAATGTATCTACACAGTAGCAGCATGTGTGTTACAAGTCAAAGCAAGGGTAATTATAGGAAGCATCAGAAGGAAAATTCGAACATAAATATGGCTCTCAAAAAAACTGTTTAAGGCATTTTAGAACAATTGTCCTTGTCAGTGCGGACATGGACATTTTCCAGTCCCCCTATGATTAAATAATTTTCATGCTGTAGTTTGTTTAAAACATTTTGATTAACAGATGTGTCTTCAGAGGTCACCTTAATAAGGACTGATTTCAGTCAATTAATCCATCCCAGTAGCACAATCACAATTGCACAACAAGAATTATTATATCAACTTTAAATGAAAAAAAAAAAACCTAACATAAATTGGATGAACAATAGTGAATTTAGCAAAATGAGAATAAGCAGGTAGATGAACGGATATGCAGCTAGCAAAAGTCATGTTAACTTTAACATGTGCAACAATTTCAAGAGGTTACAGATGTGAAGTCATTGATTATTTTTGCAAACTCAGTTGAAAAGCCATTACTTTAGAACTCTCTGAAAGTACATTAGTCTCCTAGTGCAGCTATTGTGTACAAGTTGCTGTAACCCCAACAGCAAGCAAAATATAAATCCACAAAGCGCAACTTAGTTATAGTGGCCCAATGGTGCAGCCCAAATGTATTCAAAGAGCCTTCAAAGTACAGACGTTTCATGCCAACAGCGCTATGGGCTCCCCACAAGACGGTCCTTAGGGGCCATTTCATCAAAATAGCCACTAATAAAAAAGCTAGAAAAGACCAAACTTCTCCTGGAGTACCAATCGGCCCTACGTAAAGCAGAACATCAACACAAAGCCAATCCAACACCACACAAACTGGCAGAACTCACAGCACTAAGACATAATATTAAAGAATTAGTACTGGAGGAGGTGACCCACTCCCTGGTGTGGACAAGGCGACACTTCTACGAAAAGGCGAATAGGATGGACACTTTACTAGCTAAAACACACTTAGGCCTGGCACCAAACCTATCACTAAAATACGCACTGCCACTAACGACCTGGCCAACACACCGCAGACGATAAATGGAGTTTACCAAATATTTCACAGCACTGTATAACCACTCACCACAAAACAATCTAGATAATGTATGATAATGTAGGATATATGACGCACATTAACTCATTCCTGACCAACCTTAAACTACCTAGTAGGGAGGGGAGCTGGTGGCACCAATTACAAAAGAGGAGGTAGAGATGGCTATTACAGCCCTCAAAAGCAATAAGGCACCATGCCCTGATGGCTACCACATGGGTTATTACAAGAAGTTCAGACTGGAGCTAACACCTCACATACAAAAGCTATGAAACCACTTTATGTAAGGTGGCACACCAGATAAAGACATGGCCACGGCGAACATAATCTTGCTGACAAAACCTAACAGAGATCACTCATTGCCCTCAAACTATAGACCCATCTCCCTGATTTGAAAATCTTCGCTAAAATGTTAGCGGCCAGACTCAACCCTATACTACCACACCTTATACACCCTGACCAGGTGGGCTTCATTCCAGGCAGACAACTTTATGAGAATACCAGGTTTGGGTACATGGCAGAGTCGGGGGTGCCTTCTCTGGCTCTATCTTTAGATGCAGAGAAGGCATTCGACCGTGTCAAATGGCCATTTCTGTTTGAACTGATCACTAGAATGCATTTCCCACAATAATTTGTAAACTGGTCAAAGCATTATATGCAGATGTAAGGGCGCAAACACTGGTGACGAGAGCTCCACTGACCTCGTTTGTCTTGACTAATGGAACTAGACAAGAGTGCCCACTCTCCCCGCTCCTCTTTGTGCTCACACTTGAGCCACTTCTAAGGGCAATCAGGGATGACCTGCTTATCACAGGGGTGGAGATCGCGAAGCACCAATTCAAAGTGTCTGTCAGGATCTTGAGCAGGTCAGGTAAGAGACTTTGGCCAGAGTTAACATTAGAGGATTTACTGGTGATTTATCTCCTGTGTTTTTTCTTCTTTTCTTTTTCTTTCAACAACTCTTTAGACATAGTTAGGTCTTTTAGACATACAATAATACCGTTTGAGGCTTCAGTGCATTCAGGTGGTATCTCTTCAGTTATGGTATTTTCTTTCACCCATAGAGTAGAGATGGGTTTGTTATTTTTCTTCATTAACACCGAATTAAGAATCTGAGGTATAATAGGTTTTGGTATACAGAGGGTTACTGGTTGGGAGGAAGAGCAGGTTAGCATTGTTAGAGGTTCTTGTTTTCTGTTTTTCCTGGAAGGTAAGACAGTCTCAGTCTTTTTCTCAGGTGAATCGCAGGGGCTCGATTGCAGCAAATAGGACACTGATTTACACAGTTCCAAGAGACATTCAGCAATGATTGTCAGAACACCTGTTAACCCTGTAGTCTCTGGTTTAAGGCCTTTACAATATGTCATGATCTTGAGCAGGTCAGGTAAGAGACTTGTGGGTGGGGGCCCTAAATAAAAATGTAACCCCCACCGTCTTCCCCCTCCCTCAAAAAAATAACCCCTACCTACCTCCCTCATCCTAAAAATAATGAGGGGGACCATAAGCTAGATACCAGTAAAAAAAATAAAAAAATAAACTTACCATTTGATGTCTTCTTTCTTCTAAACTCTTCTTTTTTTCAGCCCCCAAAAAGACCAAATAAAAATCCATAATAACCGATGCACTTTAAAAAAACAACAAATAAAACGAGCGCAAAAAAAGGTCCCCCCATTGTTATTTATGGCCCCCACCTGCCGCGTAGGGGTGGGGGCTGAGGGGGAGGACAATAGGTACCCCCCTTATTCTAAATGTAGGGCCCCCACACACCGCACAGGGGAGGGGGCCGGGGGGGAGGTCAGTAGGTCCCCCCCTCATTGTTATTTAGGGCCCCCACCCACCGCGCAGGGGGAGTTACATTCACATGTGGTGGCAGTGCCCAAGAGTAGCAGGTTTCTGGAAACAAGTGGTGGACTTGAGCTCACAAATCTTACAATTAAGATTAACACGGAACCCATGGGGCTGCCTACTCTCTAAACCCCTAGACGAGCTAAACAAATATGAACAAAAATTATTCAATATGATCAACCTAGTGGCACGTAGGGCAAAGGCACAGAACTGGACAAATGTAGAGCTGTCCCTAGTATTTACAAAACTATATAATGGACAAGCTAACAGCACAGGTCCGGAACATGACCAGCACCTTCCGGAGGGTCTGGGAGCTATGGGAGGAATATTACTATTAACAGGTGAATTCCAGAACTAAGACTAAATAAATCACTTTTGCACTCCAGCCCCGGGGAGAATCAGGGGCGGCCGACCGGCGGCCGGAGCGTAAGCCATCAAGAGAGTCCTGGCGGTTGGCTCTCAGGGAATGGGGGAGGGGAAGAATGGATGACCCTGGTGTGGGGATGGAGGGAAGATAACTTCACATTTGTCAGGTGACATACACAACACCTGGGCTAGACAGGGATGCTCATGCATAGCACAGTTCCGCAATAAACTCAAAACGCAACTGGAATGGAACACGGTTATTGTTATTAGTTATGTTTATGTTACTTTTCTGTTTATGTAAAATCGAATGATGTGCATTCAAACTAACCACAACTTCCTTTCTGTAATAACATGTCAGATTTACACACATTGTGAATTGGCTTTTGCATAAGCCCACTGTTCCTTTTTTATGCCGCACCTTATGTCACTGCATAAATAAAGATTTAAATATATATATATATATATTTATTTTTTTTTTACTTCTCTTTACATGCTCTAGTAAAAGCATGGAAACTTTAGGGAGATTTAGTGGAACAAAACTGGTGTGGACTGGCTGACAGTGAAATGAGTTAAGGTAAAGCTGACTTTGCGCACTATGCAAATACTCTTGCTGCTTTAGTCTCACTAACACTGTGGCATGTTTCCTTTCTTCTACACTCACTACATACACTTGTCTCTGTCCCAGACTTTAAAAGAGGAGCTTCTGCCTGCTAATAAGAAGGTAAGGACAGGAGTGGACCAGCGAGTGCTAGGGGACAGTCCTTAGAAAGTGTGGAGCTAGCGCATCATTAGACACATTTATGCCAAGCTCAGGGAGCTGTCTGCACAGTATGCCCTTGGTTGGTCACCCTACATGATTGACAGCCAAAAAACAAACAAGAGTCCTGCGCATACAGTATAGGTGTGCACACCCAGGTGCTACCACAATTTATTTGAGGACAAAGTTAAAGCAGCAAACGTTTGGAGCAGCAGCCCTTTTTCAATGCTAATGGCATTCACAGCAGGCTGACCATCTAATTCTTCATGCAGACATGTCCCCTTTTTGGGCATGTTTATCCCTTTGGGCGGTTCTGGTTACGTGATACACATCAGTTGCCCACCCTTTTCTCTGACCCACCAAAATCCTGCTACACCAGACACTGCTGTTAGAGGGTATGGATTTACTTGAAAGATGAAAGCGAAAGATTAGCATAGGGTATGTGTTTTCTGATAGCTATATCCTGTGAGTTTCCCTCCAGCACCACCTCCACCAGATACATGACGCTTGGGAGGTATAACTGGTTTAGTGTTTTCTATAATTAGGCCCATCATAATTGTCAGCACCAGGCCCAATGGGCTCTTAATCCGGCCCTGGTGGGCCCCTATAACCAAGCTGCTCTTTTTGGATGAATACTTTGGATTGCTCTCCTCTAGTTCATATTGGTGTTGGCTTTCCTGAGCTGCACTCTCTGGACAGCTGTGGCACACACTGTCACATTTGAGTCACAGAAAGTGGAAGTTAATACCCAGTTAAAATGTTATCAGGCCCTGTGATAGGAAAATGATCCAGCCTCCTCCAACTGTACAGCCTTAACAATCCTCTTTATGTGCCCATGCATAGCCTGGGTGCCACTAAGGCTGGCATAAAGTATCCTGCACTTAAACCTGGTACAAGGTGACTAGTTCATTTCCAAACTCTCCCATAACCACCAACTTAAAATGCTACCATATATACAAAAAAATGGGTGGCTTTGTTCCCACTGAATTGTCCTTGTTTATGAGGTTTAATGGGGAGATATACGTTTCTTTTTTGCAAGAACAGCAAATACAATTCGAACAGCTTAGGTTTTTGTCTTTGTCTAGTTTGTTCACAACCAGACAGCTAACTACTGCATTCTCAGGTGGTACATCAAGTGACAGCTGACATGGACTCACCAGGGCCTCCATATACCAGTCCAGCATGCAATAAGGTAAGGAAGGAGAAACTGCCCAATATTTGTAATGATTGCTCGTAGTGTCTTAAAAGGAAAGTGAGTATATTGCTGACCTACTACTCTATAACACTACATATATTTATTGAATATTTAGGAGGACATATATGTTTCAGATCTCCCTCTCACTTTACTGTTCAGTCATTGAAACATCTTAGGTTTCAGTTTCACCATGTCAAGTATTTTTCATTATTTGATTGATCTCTGTCCTTGGGATAAAATATAACAAGGTATAACTATAAAATTATCACTTTCAGAAAAAGTGATATATTTCAGTTCTAAACCCTAGAAACGTTCTTCCTTCATAAAGACATTTCTGGTGGAGATTAGGATAGAGACTGGTAGCAATCATAAGGTACAGACAGCTGACACACTATGCACAGTGTACAAATGGATAATAAGTCTGTCAGCGGAATTGAAAATTGATTGCACTAAAAAATAATAGATTGAAAGACAATAAAGAGGAGACTGTATTAACAGAGTTTGATTTTTCTATCGCCTCTGGTGGCAAAGGGAAAAAAAGGCACCGGAGAACATAGCACAAAAGCTGTAATTGCACAAAGGGAGCCTCAGAGTAGAGTTATGCTGCCTTCATCTAATGAATAACAGTGTAGTGTTGTGGTGTTCTCAGCATCGATGTTCTGTATATCGAAAGAGCATAGTATGGAAAAAGATAGTACTCCTGTGGAATTCTGATAAACTATGCTCATCTTGTAGCCAGTTTAAAGCACTGAGCACTGGATGAAACATTTTGGAAAATAGAAGATCACAACTTGGAAATTTCTAAATGAGTTGCTTTTTGTAGCTTTTCTGTATTTGCCCTTTAATGTCTAATCACAAAGATTTGTATTGCCTCGTTGATAACTAAATAGAGAGCTGGATTTGTATGTAAGATCAACTTTTTTTTTCCCCAAATCTGACTTTACATTTATGTATGTATTTGTTTATTTGTGCTTTTATTTCATCGTGTATCCTATTTGCTATGTTATTGTTAAGGTTTACCTATATTGATACACGCGACTTTATATTAAATGATAGAGGTGACAAGTAGACTGGCACACAGCACAAAATGTAGTTAGTATGAATTGATTCTTCGGGGAAAAAAAAAGGTTCAGGCAAATTTCATCCATGCATTTTGTGACAAAATGCCATTTGTCACTGGATTTTTATATGACCAACTGCCCTTTGCCACTGGCTGTTGGAGGAGCCTGTTTGCCAGCCTCCTCCCTCATGACTATGGCCCTGGGGTGTATTGCCATTTAAAAAGACTATTTGGGCCTATTGGCTTCTAAAAGACTGTTTCTGCCCATTTGAATCCATGGGAAGATGTGTGTCTTCCCCTCCCCCGTTTCCTGTCTATTGTTCTAGCAGGGCGTTGTCCCAGGCACACTACCATACCAGTTGGAACTTGCTGTTTTGCCCCTCCTTGGTCTCTCATCAGCTCTTGCTGTGTTTTAACCCCATGGCGATTTGACTGTGGTTGTGGTATCTGAGCGCTGTTCGGATATAGTGAGCGCTCAGATCCAAGCTATCTGGGGATAGGTTGAATGTGGGGGTTCTGTTAAGTATAAAAGGAATTATGTATTTTTATGTGTTTTTACTGTTTTTACTGTGTTTGTGAATAGAGCCATTTTCTGTATGCTGGAGGTAATTGGCGTACCACACCCAAGCTTGCAGATGGTCACAAAGGGACTTTCAACTAACTTTTGACCCACTGGACCAATATATGTATGATTTTGACGTATGTTTGTATTTGGGGTATGCTGATTCTGAAAATGTAAATTATGTGAATGTGATGTATATTTTTAGAGTTATGAATATTGTGTAAAACTGTGTATTTTCCTGCCTGTGATAATTAAGTTAGACCATTGTGTTCAGTAATTATATCACAGATAGAGGGGAGGATTTTGTGTGGGAGTGTCTGAGTGTATTGTACGTATTGTTTGGTTGTTCTGCAAAACCCTGTGGGCAGTACTATGTTTGTAGAATGTGAATAAAAGAAGCTGTATGTGCCAGTACAGTCAGTTCTACTTCACCCTCAATCTGAGTCCTGTCTCTTATTGGGGGAATCTGCTACAAGGGATTGCTATGCTCTGCATATTCCCTTGCTATAATCACTGAGCTCTTGTAAGAGCTTGTTCCTGTATTGCTCTCTGAAGGAGTCTACGGTGGTTATGGTGTCGGCATGAGTGCTTGGAGCCCTCAGGAAGTGCTAGGAGCATCCTTCAACGGAGGTACCCAGTCGGGGTGCCAGGTGATGCATTACACATTTGTTTCGGGAAAAACTGTTAAGATTAACCAAAATAGTTAAAATAGCAAATCAGTAAAAAAAAAAAATAACCTTGGTGTGGGTCCTATAACTCCCATATTACTATAAGTGAGGTATGAAACCACCCTAATGTCCCCACCTACCATGCAGTGGGTGGGAGCGTGTCTACTAAACAGTGACCAGCTAGCTCACAGTAATCAAATATTACTATTGCTGCCCAGGCACTAGTAAAATATCGGGGAGGGGTGGGAGCTGTCAATGGACATTAGCTATTGAAAAAAAAAATTATTGAGGGTGGACAGGTCACTATTGAAAACATTTTCTAAAGTCCACCAAGCCCCTACCCTTGGCAGCAGATGAAGTCTAGTAAAACAATAATGGGGGGCATCACATTATCCTCCCCAGCCCCCACCCATTGTTGGCGAGTGTTTTTTTGTTTTTTTTTTAAATAGTGGCAGTTGAGCCTTATGTAAAAATCAATGGCACGTTTACCCTCTAACCCCCACCCAAGAGTTAAGTGGGGGCTATTAATGAAATTAGGGTGTGGATATGCCAATGTCCACCTCCCAAATGTACAGACCTTTCTCCCATTCCCTCTAGGTGTCTAGGGGTTCATTATACATCTCCGCCAATAAAAACATTTCTTCCTATCACCCTCACCCTATATATAGTAAGTGGCCCAATACAACTAATATCTGTAAAAAAAATAATACTTTGTTTTCTATTTTCTTAAATGTTCTTTTCTTCAACCCAACAAAAGACCAAATAAGAAGCCATGATATCCCAACACTACTATTAAAAATTAAGAAAATACCAGAAACTGCAATAAAAAAACTCAAAGAAATAATAAAAAATGTTTCAAAAGCAGAAATTCATGTGAGCACCACAAGGGCTCTCCAAAATGCTTTGGAATGTCGGTAGGACACTCTGATTGATTGACTCATAAGTCCACTGGAGGGGGTTGGAGTAGACACTGAGATGTCCTCCCGTTTATTACATAATAGCCCCAACCTGCCAACTATGTTTAAGGGCAGTGGGGGACCTGTTTCTTTTCCTATTAATTTTTACAGTTCCCATCTGCCATTCATGGGTGTGGGCTGTTTGAACATTAGAATGCCACCACATTTTTTTTTAATAGAGCCCCCACCTGTTACACATGACCTATCCACCCCATGGGTATGGGATTGGGCTTTTCTAGCAACTAAACGATCATCGATTGCCAAAAAGTCTCACAAAACATGACTTACTTTAAACTGAATGCAAATGTCTACTGACAATGTTATCTATACATTATGTTTGCAGCATTGCTATGATGTGATTAGTCATCTGGAAAAAATGTTTCTGGCAGCTGTAGTTCAATTGCTGTTTTTTTTACTACAGACGGCTAGCAGGTGAGCTACAATTCCAAGAAAAATTAGTGATGACATGGCTTTTCGCTTTATTTTTAATCGATATGGGAAACACTGCAACTTGGAAGGGAGGGGTTGGAAGGGTGATTTTATAGAGCAACTGTTTTTAATTTAAAGACAAAATAAAAGATATTAATAAAAAAAGCACCAACAATAACTAACTTTAAACTTGAATGTGTCGCTCTAGTGTCATTTTAAATGCACTGCGTAATTTCACCTACTTTCGACGAACCACAAGGTACGTCTACTTAAGATGAATTTGCATTCTTGCAACTGTAGCATATCTTAATGATTATTTACATGGTATTGGTGAATTAATTCACAAATTTGTAAGAGATGATCTACTTTAAATATTTATTGATGGGACAGTGTAGTTGCATAGTGGGCCAAGGTGTGGACTGGAAGCAAATATTTTTATATTATTTATGATAAATGTGTCTGGGAAGATCCAAAAAGGGTCTCACCATCTGTAAATAGGCAAATTTTCTATTTTGTGAGTTGGAGAAGAAAGGGCAGTGGGTATAGCTGAGCTCCCTTGGCTGAAGATGATATTTTTCCACTGATAATTTATGCCCAACATAGTCAACCAATCCTTTGATAGCTGGACATGGGTTGTTAATTTATCACACTATGGAAAATGAGGAAAATAGTAAGCAATATCCATGTTCCTTTTAGTAGAATACGTGTTGTGGAATTTGCCAAAACTAGGAGGACAGACCACATCATCTGAGGAACATCTCAGGAGCTTCTAACTTCCTCTGGACACGGGGCCTTACCCTGAGTTAGCCTAAAACCCATGCCTGGCATTCTACCTCCTCTGTCCACTGCTCGGATGTCAAACAGATCCCTACATTTGTGCTGAAACATGTTACCTCATTGAACCAAGCACAAACCCAAGGTAGAGATTACTCATTAACTAACAGATAACGAACCTAGGCTTTATTTTGTATAGCATTGACTTTTTCTAGTTTCCCCATTTCCAGGGTGATTCACCATGTTTACAAGAATGCAAATTCACCTTAAGTAGATGTACCTTGTGGTTCGTCGAAAGTAGGTGAAATTATGCAGTGCATTTAAAATGACACTAGAGCGACACATTCAAGTTTAAAGTTAGTTATTGTTGGTGCTTTTTTTATTAATATCTTTTATTTTGTCTTTAAATTAAAAATATATTCATGAAAATACATGGAAAGTGTTGCCCTGCAGTGTGTATAATGCCTATTCTGCATTTTTGTCTACTGCCCAATTACTTAATTGTAGGGTTCTTCATTGCCTAATTGCTTAGTCTAATTTACCTATTTCTGAATTCAACAGCACTACCCTTTTCATGTGCTGCCAATCAATATATATATGCGATATTTGTCCCAGAAAACATGGTGGATCTGGTCATCCTGTCCATTTCTAGTATCTCACTGTTACCACCAAATAGGCTGTAATATATCTTTACTGCTGACGATATATGGTCTGCAATTCTCATTTCTTATGTTTAAAATTGGCTCTAGTTCAAACACTGTTTTATCTGTTTTGTTGTTTCACCTTACATATGTAAATGTGCAACAGAAATAAAGTATCTATAAAAAAAACAAAAAAAAACTGAACTGAACAGTTTATCCAAGGTCCCCTGTCCGATACAATGCCTAATTGTCTACAATTGCTAAATAAGAATGTTTCAATAACACTAGCCTAAAGAGAGGTGAACTTGTATAATGCATTTTTAGGACAGGCTACGTTTCATTCTCTTGCATTTCTATGGTACAGTTGTATTGTATAGGAAGCACAAATTTTAATAATTTATATTTATTCACCCTGCACAATAAATCTTTCGCTTTGTGTAGAACTGCATACATCTGCCATACATTCATTCCACATCTTGCTAGCTGTTTTTAAAAGTCAAACTGTTCATAATGTCTTTATTGCTTTCCCTTCTTGTTTGTAAGACAATCACTGTTTGATTTTCATCTCACATGAGTTTATTTTTCTTTAAGGTGGTGTATTGGCAATGGGAAACACTATAAAAGATATAGAATTATAAATTGCTGTATCATTACAGTAGACTCCTATCATGAGGAAATTGACCAGTTTTACTGGTCTGATACTTAATTTTGGGGCCTATTGATTAAATATCTATTTATTGTTATTGGGCTCTGGAGCATAACAAAGATATATTAAATGACATTTCAGCATCAAACAGTTCAACAGATATCTATGTATTTAGCAGATGTCAAAATGATGTTACTGACTGACTGCATAGTGCCAACTGTGAAGTTTGGTGGAAGATTCGACCCTAGTTTGTTTAACATGATTTGAAGTCAGGTGCCTTAATTCTACTGAAGGAATATTTCAGTGCGACAGCACGCAATTATCTTCTAGAGCAGGGGTAGCCAAATGCTAGCCCTTCAGGTTTTTAAAAATATACATTTCCCAGCTTATTTTGCAATCTTTTAATTTGCCATTCTACAACAGCTGGAGAGGTCTACCTAATGGTCATCCCAGTTTTAGATGGTCCGGCACTTCCAATTATTCTGGGAATCGACTTGGGAAAGTACTTCATTATTGAATTATGCATAACATGATATCCATAGCGTATTAATTAGTTTGCATGACAATCTGTCCTGGTCATCACCAAACACCAATAAGATGTGCTGTAAAACCAACTGAGAGACTGAATTAATTGACCGTAATTGGTGCATTGGGATAATGATTGCCCATCATTGATGAAATGATAATAAGATACTCAATAGTTAGGCATACACATTATTATTTATAGCCATATAGTGTATCTCCCTTGTGAGAAGATTTTCATCTTTTGTGAGCAGAGAAATGTTTGCAAAAAGGAGGAATTAAAAATTCAATTACAACACCTTACACTTGTCCTTTCAGAAAGATATTGGTTAATGCAAAAAACGTTAAGAGTAGGAGGTTATGCATGTGTTTTAATTACCGATAGGCTAATGTTTACATTATCTGCTATTGTGAATTTATAAGCCTTACCACTATTTTATATGTCTTTTGGATGTTTTACATTTTCATGATGTAGAACAAAGTTAAGTATTTTATAACATAGTGAATTGGTGTACATCCTTAACTATATTGTTATGTCAGAATATTTATATCAACAGACATTTTGTGCTAAAAAGAAATTAAAAGTGTTTATTGCCCAAGTCACTCAAAACAAAGCGGACTCCATTTTGCTATCTTTAGGATAACAAAAACACATAATTTCCTTGATTTCTTCTTACTTTCTGTAACTAGCCACTTACTTGAACTAAGGAATGCGTTATCTAAACACAGACACTAGTGACAGCGAAGACTAAGTAATTAACTTTACTTTCTAAATTTTACAAGGTTCCATTGTAAGTAAGGGGTGAAATTGAGTTTAGAACTGTCAATTTTACAAGTTACGACCAAAGTAGTTGCCACAAAGACTGAGACAAACGCTTTGAACTGACAGCAAATCTAAGTTATGGTAGTCGTTTTAGATAAGCCAAATGACGTCAAAATCGTCATCAGGAAAGGTTTACTCTTTCCTGGATAGGAAGGTTTTGTTAGACGAGACTGCCCTCTATAGATCAAATACCTGAATTGCGATCCATCGATTTAATCCACCTATGGCTTCCTATTGGTTTATCAACTAATGACGTACAAAGAGTCTGGCCCTTTAAAAGTAAGGACAAAGGGAAAAGTTAGAGATACAGGCAGAGAGAGGGACTCAAGAAACAATCTCTGGGATTAACACTCTACACAACTCTTAACACTTAGAATTTGAATCTGACTTTCTAACCAACACCACTTTTCACTATAACTCACGCACCTACATACAACCAATCAAGTTTCTGGGACTACCTACTCATCTGATGAGAATATCTACATAACTGGTAATTATGCTGGTTTTATTTAATTAATTTAAATTAATTAAAATTTACTAATAGCATGATATATGACTGGATAAATCACGGTCAGATTTCATATTTAGAAATCTTAGTTAACTAAAGAATATATAGTTATAAACATTCCATTCTGCAGGTGGAATTAAGAATAATTATATATTAATGTGATATTATCACGTGTTAGCATACCGCTGTTTTTATCCAGGTGTATTGATTTGCTCTAAAATAAGATAAGATATCTTTTGAGGCAAATTAAAACTCAGTTTATAGAATCTGGTAGATTATTCTTATTGGATGGTTCCAGGAAATGATTAATGAGATGGTTTAAATGTATTTTAATTGAAAATCACAGGAGAATAGGATACTATATGCCTAGGAGGATCTAGCCAGCATTGAAAGGGTTATTCAGTTGACTTAACTGTTAGCCAGGGTTTTATGGCTCTTCGCTGTGAAAAGTTTTACTTTCGCTGTGTAAGGATACCCTCATAAATCTTAAGTGACAAATGGTGCTGTTAGCCTTTAGAACATGTTAGCCATTCCATTGTATTGTATACTTATGTTGTTCTAAATATTCACTGATTAATATCATGCATGCTGCCTAATATTATTGTTAATTAATTGTTACAATAAAATAAAATCTATTTTTATAACAGATTGTGATTTATTTATGGAATACTTTTCACTTATTTGATAACGATCTCTAAGATCTAAGAGAATTGAAATAGTGGGCAATTCTCGACTGCTTAATATTATCATCCCATAAATATCCCCACAGTTATAAAGAATAACACATATCTACTAATTATTTTGGCCATTTGTTCTGGTTTGGCCCTTTGAAACACTAGTCCCGAGGAAACATAAACATTCTGCAAAGTCAAATAATGAACAAGTGCATTTATTCATGCTGCTCACAAAATTACTTTTTCTAGTTGTTGTGGAATGTTTCTGGAGGCCATCTGTGTGATATGTGTTTCTAGATAAACAGACGATAGATAGATAGATAGATAGATAGATAGATAGATAGACAGAGTGATAGATAGATAGATAGACAGACAGACAGATAGAAATTCCACTTAATAATAATAATAATAAATCACAAGATTCTACGGCAGTAGGGATCATGATTTGATACTGCTCTTATTAGCTGAAAACCAATTTTAAGTTTTCTGCTGTGCTATAGATTTTGTGTATACTAGACTCCAGTTTTATACAAAGAGTTCTGAATATCAAGTTTCAAAAACAAAGATATTCACATCAGGTTTTATTTCACTTACTTCCACCTAGAAGGGGGTTACATCCTGAGATGTACTATACAGTGCTTGAGTCGTCTGACTTTTTATCCAGTATAATCAGTCTTTAAGAAACAGTTACATTGATCTTTCTGGTTTTCACTTGTTCTGTGACAATACTGCATGGGTTTTTGAAAGATTATATATAATAACAATAATGATGTATTTTAGCTACTGTCAAAAAGATGTCAACTAATACTTTCTAGGTGGATGGTAGTTATCACAAACATACAAAATCCTGCACAATACAAAATATCTCATTACTGCACAAACGTGAACCATTTCTTATAAAGATAGATAAATATGTGAAAGAAGCTTTCATATAAAAAAGGTTTACCATGGCACACAAAACTATGGCATTGCCAAGAATTCATTGTTCAATCGTACTGTTAAATTGTAAAGACTGCAAGAGCAATACCGCTTCTTGGAAACATAAGAACAGAACAAATTTATAATGCACGCTACAGAAGCATGGATTTGCCAACGTGTGGAGTTATCTAAGTGAATAATCTTTGTTCTCTCTTGTGACATCCTCACTCCTTTCCAGAAGGCAACCTGAGAGATTATTTCAAAGAATGCCACTATATTCTGGATTTATCATCTCTATTTTATGATCTACAAGACCAGTATTCCTGGAGGCATTACCTCAACAAGGTTGTCCGTGCTCTGTTATACATTACTATGGAGCTGACATAGAGCATGATAGCCAGCAAAGCTGATGTGCATTGCTTATAGGAAAACTATAGGGTCAGGAACACAAATGTTTATTCTTAACCCTATAGTGTTAAAACCACCATCTAGCCCCCCTGTCCCCCTTGCCTCAATAAATATAGTAAAATCTTACTTGTATTCAAGTCTGCAGCTGCTGGCTCTGCCCCTGTCTGCCTCTGACCTGCCTGCTGTCTGCTGACATCATCAGAAGTGGTGGTCTAAGCCAATCACAATGCTTTCCCATAGGATCGCCTGAGACTGTCAAGGAGGCAGATCAGGGGCAGAGCCAGCACAAGATAAACACAACCTTGGCCAATCAGCATCTCCTCATTGAGATGAATTGAATCAATGCATCTCTAGGAGGAAAATTCATTGTCTGCATTCAGAGGGTGGAGACACTGAATATCAGTCACACAGTGCAGCACTGCCCCAGGAAGCACCTCTAACAGCCATCTGAGGAGTGGCCATTGGAGTTGTCACTAGGCTGTAATGTAAACACTGCATTTTCTCTGAAAAGACAGTGTTTACAGCAAAAAGCCTGAAGGGAATGATTCTACTCACCAGAAAAAATGCTACAAGCTGTAGTTGTTCTGGTGACTATAGTCTCCCTTTATGTATGCTGGTGTGTATCTATGTGTGTGTATGTGTTGGTGTGTATCTATATGTGTGTATGTGTCAGTGTGTATATAAATTTGTGTGTATGTGTCTGTGTATTTATATGCATCTGTGTGTTAATGTGCATGAATATCTGTGTAAGTATGTATGTATGTATGTATGTGCATACATCCAAGCAGTCAAACACCAGCACAACATACAAGCACACTCCTGCAATCTAACACAAATATTACATACAAACAAAACCCTGCATTTAAACAAAAAAAAAACATATACAAACACACAAATACTTCACACAAATCTACATCCACATTTAAGAGTGAACATTACATTCAGACACACCCCTGAAATTGAACGCAAACATCACATATAAAGACACCCCTGTATTAAAACACAATAAATGTATACAAGCACCCCTTCAAACACCAACACTGTACATTACACTACAGCGCCAGTAAGTGCCACAGCGCTGTACAGATATACAACCTAGAAAATTTGACTTGGGGTGCCTTGGAAAAATATTGAAATATTAAGGGCGCCTTGATCATAAAAAGTTTGGGAACCACTGTGTTATGAAGAGTAGGAGGATTTGCAACAACTTTCATCTGATTACCCTCAATAAAATAATGTTATTTGAAGTGAAAGTTTACCCCATATTATGCCGTCAACAGCCTCAGATGGAGTTTGGAAGCAGTAACATCTAAAGGTTCCTTACACCCATGCAGTTTCTAGACAGCCTCAATTCAGCCTGTTCCTTTAATATTCTAGATTTTAAAATAGCACTTTAGTAAGTGAGCAACAGAGAATCACCTATACCTGCAGGAATGAGTTCTACTACTTGTGATTATATATATATATATATATATATATATATATTTCAGCATTTAACAAATGTGTAAATAAAAAGTTCCCCTTCAGTTAAAGAAATAATATAGGCACCATAACCACTACAACCACTACATCACGCACAAGTGTTCCATTAAACAATGCAATTTAATCTCCAGCAAATGTATAGATTAAATATACCTATTTAATGCATCCTCCTACTATACACAACACAACACCCCCATGATATCTATGAGAACAATGTATACTATATGTTTGTATCTCAAATTATTTCCGAAATACAGGTATAGACATAGAAATATTTACTATTAATGCTGCCATTTTAAAGCTATGCAAAAACGTGATATATATGTTAAAACACATTAATTATATAATTGCACCAACTTATTTGATTAGAAATTATACTTTTTCAAGCATGATCTGGCCTTTAGCTGTTAATATTGCCCCCCTTCACATTGTTCATTTATCATCCTTAGAACAAGAGTGTGTTTGAGTTTGTAATACACTCATTCAGCTTGCATTGTTTAGAGTTGTATTGCTGAGGAATTATATGATACACACACACAGTTCCTTTAAAAATGACATTTTAACATGTCCCACCAGAATAAACACAGGCTGATTTGAGCCTTTACAAAAAGTGATGCTTGGTTAGTGTATATTTTTTCTTGCATATAAAGTTATGCAATTTCAGCAGGTGTCTGAAATAAATAGGATAGATATTATAATTAAAAAAATTAAATCAGGATAATTCATAGAACATCAAATGTAATTTATCCAATTGGATCTAAAATGGTAAAGTTTCTATTATCTATTTTACTTCAATACAATATCGCTCAAACCTGGCTTTCTTGATGATCACACTGGAATTGGCATAGTTACCAAAAAAAAATCTCATGCATTATGTATCTCTATCTGTTCTTATGTATGTTATAATTTTATCTGACGCCTGTAATGGTTGCAGATCACAGTGTTTTGACAGATGACAGCAATTTCTCCTACTCAAGTCGCAGTCCTTTCCATCTTAATGTTTCACAGTGTCATATGTATTGAAAGCTCCAAATACTTAAGAAAAGTGGAGTAACCATGTGGTGACCATTTTTTTTAAGCACATTTTACTTCCAAGGATAAAATAAATTGTATATGAGATGATTACCTTAATCAGTTCGTCTAGCTCTGTTGCATTCACACACGAATGATCAGAAACGAAGTTCTGCTTTTGTATAAACATTATTGTCCTCTGTGAAGTTTCGTGGGGCTGCTCCAGCGCTTTGAATACAGTGGCTCCAATGATTAAGTAGAGAACTACCACTAAAAAAATAGTTGATACTGTTTTCCATTTCATGACATTCATTGTGACGTCCCTGTCGTCTCGAGTGGACAGCACCGTGGGTTTGGCCGAGAATGACAACCTTGGCTTGGAGTTATGAGTTGCTGATTTTGGATCCAGTAAATCAGGTGCCGCCACTGAAAATTAAAAACAAAATTTTATATCAAAATAATTTCACCCAAGGTCAGATAGCACAAGTAGACACTAAAACATGTTTTTCTTGTGATCTGCAATTTAACTTTGTTTGTACCCCAGCTATAGTTGGGATTGATAATAGTGATGGACTGTTTGATAAAAGTAAGCTGTGTCAGAGAGAGTCAGTAACATAATTCATGGTTAGCAAAAAAAAGCCACTACAATCTAAGTTATATAAGGTTTGTTATATAATGATTATCTGTATAGGATAGGGATATACATCATGGCTAAGCTGTAAAATAAGCTGTGACTTAGTGCTTCAGCAAACTGACAAACCTTATATGTAAATTCAAGTGCGGGCGAGAGTAGACATATGTCAATATATGTGGTCAATAAATATGGTGTGGAGGACATGGATTGCAAGGTAATTTCTGAATTCTAAAATGCACAGAAATATACTGCAAACTGATAAAATGAAAACATTAAACACAAAAAGAAAATACTAAAAAATGTCTATAACAGAATAATTAAACAGAAGCTAACATCAGTCATTTGTGAGGTTAAGTATTGTTAGCATTGATAAAGTTATTTTTTTCAAAAGTTGGGACACTATAGTCACCAAAACAAATTTAGCTTAATGAAGCAGTTTTGTTGTATAGATCGTGCACTTTGTTTATGAACCCTAGTCACACTTCCCTGCATGTGACTTGCACAGCCTTCCTAAATACTTCCTGTAAAGAGTCATCTAAAGGTTATCCTTCCTTTATTGCAAGTTCTGTTTAATTTAGATTTTCTTATCCCCTGCTACGTTAATAGTTCGCTAGACCCTGCAAGAGCCTTTTGTATGTGATTAAAGTTCAATTTACAGAGAAAGAGATACAATTGTTTAAGGTAAATCACATCTGAAAGTGAAACCATTTTTTTTTCATGCAGGCTGTGTCAGTCAGAGCCATGGGAGGTGTGGCAAGGGCTGTATAAACAGAAACAACATGATTTACCTCCTAAATGGCAGAGAATTGAGCAGTGAAACCTGAGAAGCATGACCTACGCACTAAAACTGCTTCATTAAGCTAAAGTTGTTTAGGTGACTATAGTGTCACTTTAACCCCTTAAGGACACATGACATGTGTAACATGTCATGATTCCCTTTTATTCCAGAAGTTTGGTTCTTAAGAGGATCAACAGGCTTGTCAAGAGTAAATTGCTTCTTGTGAGTTATGAATGGGTTATATACATTTCTATATCACTATACATCTATTATTTTTAATGTAATAGGCAACTGTTGTTAAGCAGCAATTCTTTAAAAAAAAATTTTACTATCTAACTGTGTGTCACTAACACAATAATTTTGTAGAACAGTTATACGTTTTGCCACATGGTATAAGAAGTTACAGCTTGATTTGAAATAAATATATATTGATCACTTCAATCAACAGGAAGTTGTTTTGCAAGTATTACATATTGATCTGTCCCTTGTTTTCAAGTGTGTGCTAGTGTACAGATGTTATCTTTTCATTTTATGATAATGAATGGCATTACTGTCCATAGAAAGACAAGTCTTCCTTCATCATCCATAATTCATTTCCCTTATAAGTAACTTTCCGGTTATCCAATTTAACTTCACAAACTCCTCCTAGGCTGATACTTTCTATGTTCCCAAAGTGAACCCATCACACTGACTTCTACCTTATCTTCATATAATCATACTTATGATGATCACCCTTCAGTTCAAAAGTTGAATTTGTGCTTTCATGATTGTATATACTGTATGAGTGTTATCACTCTTAATGAATGTATAATCAAGTCACTTTCTAATGACTGCATCTTGATACCAATCTCATCTTACACCACATTACTCTAAGATTTCATGAAATTAGATGATTTTTTTTCACTACAACCTTTTGGAGTCTGCAAGTCAAGAAGGTACTTTAACTTTATTAAACTTTATTTTTACAGGGCATAGTGGGGTGGGAAGTGATTACATTAATAGAATAAGACAATTAGTTTAAAAAACCCCATAAAATTCATACAAAGTGTACACCACAGCAGAGGGTACATGTGTTTACAATCAAATACAAATACCTCGTAAAGGCGGTCACAATAAAACCCCAGATTCTCTATTGAGTGCTAAAACAACATCCAATAAAATGGACATATAAAACGTATCTTACATGTAAATTGCTGTTACTGTTTAGGTATTCCTCACAGCATCACATGTACAAAATAAATTACATATAATAGTATAACACTGTTTACTTTAAGAAATCCACACAAGGCATCAGGGCCAAGCAGTGAGATCTTTTTGAAAGAGGGCCCCTACAGCCAGCCAAAGAGGGCCCCAAGAGCAAGAGCTCCAGGCCTACACAGGACCCCACCAACACATAATGGGTAATTTGGCTCTGCATATATGCGACATATCTGTATTAAACCTCAGAGGCTTTTATAAGTAAAAACGTTGTCAAGTCAGTCTCATGGCTGAATACAGGCAACATTTGACATCAACAGGCCTGCATTTTTTGTTTGTTTGTGTTTTTATACTGTAAACCTGATTATACTAAGACGTTCCTTAGAAACCTCAACGCTAGGTGTCAATTCTGTGAAGATTGTGGCCTTTTTCCTTGGTAATCCACCCTCTCGTCACCTTCTACCTTATCTTGCCTTATCCCGCATACCCATTCACAGGCTGTCCATCAGCCTATAAAATAGTTAATAATTAATGCTGGGAAAAAAAGATCAAAGGGACACTATAGGCACCAAAACAACTTTAGATTAATAAAGCAGTTTCTGTGTATAGATCATGCCCCTGCATTCTCACTGCTCAATTTGCTGTCTCGTTACTCACGTATATTTGCTCATAGTTATGGGGAAGAGAAAGTATTCTATTTCTTAGCAGGTCTCAAAATTAGGTAAATACCTCCTCAGGTGAACAACAGCACATGACATTTTACACTATGTCATAATTTATTTAAAGCCAAAATGGGGAAGCCAAAAAAAAAAAAAGTACACCTTTACTGCCTCCATAGGAATTAAAAGAACACTATATGGTCACAAATGCAAATGTGTATTCCTGACCCTATAGTGTTAAAAAAAAAAAAACATGCTAGGTGGCTGGCCTCCTTGACCCCTTAATTAAGCATAAAACATACATTTATTCCTGGCCTTGACCCCAATCTGCCTACTTGGCTGAGATAATCAGAATTGATGATCTCAGTCAATCCAATGCTTTACTATGGGAGCAAAAAACTGCGCTGGCCAATCAGCATCTCCTCATAGAGATACATTGAATCATTGTCTCTCTATGAGAGATGTTCAGCATAGAGGATTCCTGCTACAGGGATTATTTGTTCTGCCTGCTAGCAACTTATTTTTATGAGTGCAATAGTCCACTATTTGCTACATGGTGTTTTACTGTATTACACTATTTGTGATGTTTTTATTGTAGACTTTTTGGGTATATTGAGAAATATTGACAACTGTCTAGAATGTTTTCCACTTTTGAATAATCTTTCTCACTTTAGAATGATGGACTTTAAATTGTTTGGAAATGGCCTTATAACCTATAAGTTTGATGGGCAGCAACAATTGCTTTTCTAAGATCATTGCTGATGTCTTTCCCACTTGGCATTGTGTTAACAATGGCTGAATGTTCCAGACCCGCAAACTGCAAAAACTTTAGCTTTTATAGAGGTTGTCACACTTACTGATCATTTGCTACATGGTGTATTACTGTATTGCACAATGTTAATGTTTATTGTAAAAAAATTGTTTAGTTATATTGTTTAAGTAAGACATAGGGTAATATATTTTATATTTATTTACCCCCACTGCTGTCTTATTACACTGATGTGTGTAGGTGTTTTTATATTTTTAGTTGCCAATCTTCCCTGGAGTTGATGTGCCAGCAAATTCACGCCAAGGTCAGACCGTGCAATGCTCAGAGAAATTGCACAAAACCCAAGTGTTACATTTTAGACTCTGCAGATATCAGTTAGCATGTTAAATTTTAAAGTTCATGATAGTACCATAAAAAAAAACAAAAAAAACAAAAAACAAACATGTATTGGTTTGTTTAGAAAGGTTGCCAGGAGAAAGTTTCTTCTCTCTATAAAAAACATGGCAGAAATGCTTAGGTTTGCAAAGTTGTGTCTGAACAAACCACAAGAATTCTGGAACAATGTCCCTTGGATGGATGAGACCAAAGTGGAAATGTTTGGCTATAATGCAGTGCCGCCACATTTGGCAAAAACCAACACAGCATATCAGCACAAACACCTCACACCAATTGTCAAGCAGAGTGGTGGAGGGGTGATGATTTAGACTTGTTTTGCAACCACATGATACTGTAACCTTGCAGTCATTGAGTTGACCACGATCTCCACTGTCTATCGAAGTATTCTAGTGGTAAATGTGAAGCCATCTGGCTAACAGCTAAAGCTTGGTTGAAATTGGGTCATGCAACAGGACAATGATCCCAAGCACATCAGAAAATCTACAACAGATTGTCTGAAAAAGAAAATAAATCAAGGTGTTTCCAAGGCCCAGGCTTAGTCCAGAACTTAACCCGATGGAAATGCTGTGGCGGTACCTTAGGAGAGCTGTGCATAAACAAGAGGCAGCAAACCTTAATGAACTGAAGCAACATTGTAAAGAAGAGTGGGCCAAAATTCCTCCCCAACAACGTGAGAGACTGATAAAGTAATGCAGAAAACAATAACTTTCAAGTTATTGCAGCTAAAGGTGATTCTACAAGCTATTGAATCATAAGGTGTACTTAGTCTTTCACACACGGCTTCTCCGTTTTGGCTTTCTAGTTGTTAAATAAATCATGACACAGTGTAATATGTCATGTGTTTTTGTTCATATTAGGTTGTATTTACCTAATTTTAAGACCTGCTAAGGAAGAGGGCATTGGTGTTATGTACTGATATGTAAAACCATAGAATTCAAAGAGGGTGTACTTTATTTTTCCAATGATTGTACTTTAGACTTCTTCATACAGTCTCGGTTTAATCACTTGGAAGTTCATAGATGCCCAAACCTGCTTTAGCACACATTCCTTCAGTAGATAAATCTGTCATCTGTCAAATCATTATTCTGTTTTCAGGGATCATGTGGTTTTCATTGCTTCCATTACCAGAAAACCACTGTCCTTAACTGGCTTCCTAGTTCCCTGCGGTTTTTGAATGTTTCTATTATGGTGATCCTTAAGACTTGAGTGCAACATTGCTGTTGTTGATACTTTGTTGTTATTATTGTGATGTATTCAGACTTTTTGTCTCTTTCTGGCAGGTTACATGCATTAAATATTACTAAATGCATCACTACACACGTCAAAAAGATGGTGTACAAGCAAATCTGACAATTACTCATTACAATTTTAAATTATCTGACTATGGCTATAACAATTATAGGCTGAGCAGTTGTAATGCACAGAACCATTCAATGTTTGCTGAGTTCAGTGCTATGTCTTGCGGAGCTTCAAGACTCAAAAGAACCTTTTAAGAATTTGTAGAGAACAAGTCTGCAAGCTGATTCTATTCTAGTTAAAATGAAAACTATAGTTCCTTAGAAATCAATAAAAGGTCACATTGGCATGGCACTCAGAAAACAACAAAACTGATGATTTTATTTTTTAAACTAAACATTGTGGAGACGACAAAATTCTCCATTTCAGCTCATTTTCTGACTTAAACAAACACTATAGTGTGAATATAAAGCTGTATTCCTTACACTATAGTGTTCCTTTAGCCCCTCGATACCAAAACCCACCCCCCTTCCCATTCAGTACTCAAAGAATTAAATAACTCTTAAAATACTTACTTGTTTCCATCTCATCCTTCGATGTCATCACGAGGAGGAACCTAATGTACAAACGTAAACTCCATGAAACAGCAGAAAGTACCTCTACTGGCTGTCTTGTGGCTTTAACTTATGTTAGTGAAAAGTTAATTATTTTACCCACAATCATTTTTTAACTATGGTGTAGTAAGAACTATGGGCAAAGGGTGTCAGCTGCATCCCCCAGATGATTTTGATCTATAATTCATTTTAAATTTGTGGCTTGCAGAAAATTATGGAAGAAGGAGTCAATTATTGGTGGATGGATGGGGAATGAGGTTCTAAGACTTCATTCTGAGCTATGTTTTTTTGTCTTGCTAAAGTATGTCCTCAACCACAGGTAAAATTATTAAGTGCATTCCATTTGTTTTGTTTGACTCCTGCAGACACACACACACCAGAAATTTAAATATATGGGAATATGGACAGGTTCTTAAGCTAAATGACCTCGATTAGCATTAGGTCTCAAGGAATAGTTGTAGTCACTGGTGGTTTATGAATTCTGAACCTACTGGACACAAATGTTGTAAGCAGGCAGAGCTATTATGTGGATGATATATTCAACATGTACTCCCCAGAGGCTGTAAACCATATTAACTGAGCCTACTGGAACCCTGGAAGGAGGTCTGGTAAAAGCTGAACCTGCTATTATTGTTATTGGCATTCATATTGTGTCAACAGATTCAGTAGAACTTTACAATATTATTAATGGGACTTTAAGACCACAGGAGACAAACTATAATACATTTTGACAGTAACAATCGGTTGACAAGGACCCTGATCAAACAAGCTTACAATTCAGAGGAGGTGAGGTAAAAAAACAAAATAGTAAGGGGAGCATTAAGGATAGTAACCAAGTGACAGGGTGGGAAAGTAGCAGAATTGGATGGTGAGAGTGAAGTGGAAAATGGACTCGATAATTAAGTTAAAAGAGTTACCCTTGCAGTCTATAGACTGTTTTGATGAGGTGGGCTTTAGGGGGCTCCTTAAAAAATTGAAGACTATGAGAGTATGTAGGGTAAGACACACTGTTCCATAAGAAAGGAGCCATCTGTGAGAAGGGCAATAAGCGCAAGTTACCAGTAGGGGTATGAGCAGCAGACATGAGAAAGTCACTGGCAGGATGGAGCAGCCGAAAAGGAGTGTAACTATGTAGGAGGGAGGAGAGTGGTTTAGAGCTAGCACATGGAGCCAATGTACTGATTGACAGAGAGGTGACACCAAGGTAGTGACCTTGAAAGGACAGGCTGGTATGTGTGCCATCAACTTGCAGGAAGAGCAGAAAATTTGTATTATGAAGAGAGACATTGTGACTTTTTTGTGCCCAACTACAAGCAAACCAGAAATGAAAAAAATACACTTCCTTGGCAAAATGTATAATCAGTTCTACTTATATTTATGATCAAACAAACAATTTTCTGTAACCTGACATAACCATCAATGTTGAGTAGGAAGTATCCTTTTAGAAGAGTTTTTAAATCCACTATAACAGCAGATGTCATCCAGGAAGAAAATAAATGATCCTAAAATGACCCTGATATAATTATTTCAAATCCATTGACTGTCCAGACATGTTTATTTATAAATAAACTTGGCAGCACAGCTCTGTAATTATTTTCATATTACCACCTGGCAAAGTATTGCATTATCCTCTTTAATTCTTTCTCAGTAGGACGATTCCCAACATATAATGATGAACAAAGCAGTGACCTTCCACAGTCTTAGTTCCACTTCTGTTTCATCTATTTTTCCCTCATTCATATACTGATCATCAATGTGCATCTTACACTGCTTCCACATACTATCCTTGAATGCAGTTATAACTAACCTTAAAGTCTGTCAGCTGATGTTGAATGTCACTATAGTGCGTGGCTCTTTTGACACAGATCTTGACAATCCATGATAGCATACTGTTTATAAAATAAAATATCAAAAATATCAAGAGGCAAATATTGGTGTAATACCGCAATGCTGACATAGACCTCGATCAAATTGAGCATTTGTGGGATGTGCTGGAACAAATATGTTTCAACACTATATGTTTCAAGTCAGTGAAGAGCTCACAGTAAAGCTTTGTTTAGTGAGAAGACCCAGAATCACAGATATATCACTTCTACATCAGGGCGCTTAGCAAGATTCCCAAGGTCTACCGAAGCATATTTCACGGTTTACACTGGTGTGATGACACATGACTGTCCCAAGTGGTGCTTGATCACTGACTAATTCTTACTTTTCTCACGCAATCAGAAATATTTGAAAATCTCAGCCATGCAGGAGTATAAAACCTCTTAGAGGGACACTATAGTCACCTGAACAACTTTAGCTAAGTGAAGCAGTTTTGGTGTATAGAACATGCCCCTGCAGCCTCACTGCTCAATCCTCTGCCATTTAGGAGTTAAATCCCTTTGTTTATGAACCCTAGTCACACCTCCTTGCATGTGACTTGCACAACCTTACATAAACACTTCCTGTAAAGAGAGCCCTATTTAGGCTTTCTTTGTTGAACGTTCTGTTTAATTAAGATTTTCTTATCCCCTGCTATGTTAATAGCTTGCTGGACCCTGCAAGAGCCTCCTGTATGTGATTAAAGTTCAATTTAGAGATTGAGATACAATTATTTAAGGTAAATTACATCTGTTTGAAAGTGAAACCAGTATTTTTTTTCATGCAGGCTCTGTCAATCATAGCCAGGGGAGGTGTGGCTAGGGTTGCATAAACAGAAACAAAGTGATTTAACTCCTAAATGACAGTGAATTGAGCAGTGAAATTACAGGGGAATGATCTATACACTAAAACTGCTTTATTTAGCTAAAGTAATTTAGGTGACTATAGTGTTCCTTTAAATGCTCGCTTGACCATCAAGCCGATATTAATTAATTAATCAACCAAAAAGCACACAAGTTTATACTTTTCCTAGCAGTTAATATTTTCCAAAACTTCTCAAGATCTGTTTCCATTTATAATTCCCATGCATGTCTGCACAAAAGACCCATTGATTAAGGTGTTCGAAAGAATCCACAATTATTTTCAGATAAGTACAATCCCTCAGGATTTGTTCAGCAGCATAATTCTTATTGCATATTGATATTTTGACAGTGTTATTATTTTTCAGTGCATACGTTTATCATTTCATATTCAATTTGCTTACAATGTCAGAAGCACCAAAAGGCATGTAAGGTGTTTAATGACAGACAATGATGAGATGAAGCCAACACTAAATGTCTGCAATATTTCCTAATATTTTACTCATCCTTTTCTCCTATATTAATGCTGTGGTACAATATGGTATGGGGTTTACCTGTTGTAGGGGCAGATATATATCATTTGGATTTTTACTTGAAATTCCAATTCAATAGCAACTATTCCCTTGTATCACTTAGAAAACCGGTGCTACTTTTACTCTAAAACGTTGTAGCCGCAGCCCGTTGTCCACTAAAGCAACCACAAAATCTGGCTTTTACCAAAAATCGGAGTGATATGTATAAACATTTCATATTCTGAAAGTGGTAGAAAGTACTAAAAGTAAGGTGACCACCAATGAAAGTAGGAAAGCCAGCAGAAACATTTGATTGGGTAATCTACTCCTTTTCCATGATTGTACCACTTTTTGGAACAGACTTTTTTTTTTTACTTAACCCCCAATATCTCAGTTACTGACAGTCACAGCACCCACACAATTGGCCATATATGCTCTACACCAATCCCAGTATGAATAATAAACAAGTTTAACACAATGGAAGTTCTACCCCTTCATATCTGAGAGGAATGGATTAATTGGCTATTTTTCAGAAATGAAAAAATACACTGATCAGCCACAACATTTAAACCACCTGCCTAATATTGTGAAGGTACTCCTCATGTTGCCAAAATAGCTCTGATGCGTCGAGGCATGGACTCCACAAGACCTCTGAACACATCCAATACATCAGCAGCAGTTCCTTTAAGTCCTGCAAGTTTGCGAGATAGGACCTCAATGTTTTGGGTTTATTGTTCCAGCACGTCCCACACAGGTTTTCAGTCCAACCAAAACCTTTGTTTCCATTAAATAATGTACTATCTATACATACTGAAGCAGAAAGTTTGTTGCAAAATTGGAAATGCTTCAAGCTATTTGTTTTATTTGCCTTCTTTTGCATGAACAGCAAAAAACAAATGTGAGGAAGGCTGAACTTGATGGACACATGTCTCTTTTCTGTGTAACTATGTAACTATTTAAACTGGCACTTTCCATGACAAAATACTGATTTATGGGAAAGCAACTTCCAGAAAATATATTCAGGATGATGAAATAATGATGGAGTATAGCATAATGCCCACATATAGAAAGTACAGCTAGACCAAGCATTTGCACAACACAGGGCATTGTATGCTGTTGTTGTAACATGCAATGAATGCCTGCAGTGTGCACAGTATACTCAGTGACCTCCTTCCCTATCTCAAGAATGAAGCCATGAAGCCTTAACTGTATCTTGCTATAGAGCAGGGACAGGCAACCTTCGGCATTTCAGGAGTTGTGGAAAACATTTCCCATAATGCCCTTACAGCACTAATACTGCAAACGCATTAGGATAGGTGTAGTGCAAATATTGTGTGCCGAAGCTTGCCTATCACCACTGTAGAGTGTGGAGAAGCAGGTGGTGCACCATTTTCAGTCTCTCTGCAGGGATGCAATAGAACAGAATGGAGCCCTGGCAAAAAAAATATTTTCTGTGCAGGGTATAAAAACATTGCTGGGGGTCTTTGTGATCAATGTAATATTGAATTGATCCACAATGCAAATCAAAGCTTAGCACAAGTATACATTGGGTCACGAGAATATAAACTAAATTATGTTTATTTTATAAAAATATGACTATTCACTTGCAAATAGCAAATGTCGATGATGTTATCACTATGCCTTTACTAGGCCAACAGAAAAACTAGAGACACAGTTACATTTAAGATAAAAATTGTAATTAAATAAAAACAAAAGGCCTTTGAGCGATTGTTACACTTCTAAGTGGTCCCTGGGAGCCAACCTAGAGTATGGTGTTTTCTATTTTTCCACTTATTTTTCAAGCACTTTTTTCTTTACTGACAAATACCATTTTTCGATTTGCTAACATGCTGGTCCCTTGTGCTATCTGTCAATTAGGTTTTAGATAAAATATTTGGCCAGCGTCCTTGTGCATCTTGGTGTGAATGTTTGTTTCAAACAGGCAGCCACAAGACAAATGTACTTCTTATAGGCATGCACTATATTCTATGGGGAGATTATTTAAAAGTATATGTTTACTATTACATTTAATGCTACATTCTAAGAGCATATTTTAGCTACATTACGCCAGATGGGAAAATAATCTTGTTGGTCCAGACATTGGCCACGATTTGCCACCTATTTTCAAAGAAAACCAAACAAGTGCTCCAAAAGAGGGGGCAAAACGAGAATGCATGGAACTTTAAGAATTTAAAGCGATGACGGTTTAATCACTGAACCAGGAATTGTAGAAACTTGATAATGGAATTCTAAGAGAAATAGTTGAGCTATTTGTTGGAAGACATTACCTTGCCTAATTCATCTTCAAATTTTCAGTTCCAGGTTAAGGTATCCACAATTGTCCATTTGGTGAATAGGAAAGTTGTGTAGTATAACATAATGAATCCAGTAATGTTCTACATCTATAAAAACATAATTTACTAATCTGGACTCTGGAGAAACTATAATGACTTTATTTACTAAAATTTCACATTGCTTAAAAAGCAATTCCCCATACGACCATTTTAGCCTTACTACTTTATTAGCCAATGTTACACCGATTGCACTTAAGGATTAAGACAGTGTATTTGAAGTAGCTGCAATCTATTAAATAACAGATAAGTTAACAAGCATCGCTATGATACTATACAGTCCCTTGTTAACCCATGCAGATAGATCCAAGATTATATTTCAGCAAACCAATAACTAATGGCAGTGCAATCTGACTTTAGCATAATTCACAGAACATATGGCTAAACTGCTAATGACAGAAAACACAGTTAGCTGAGTACACCTGCAGCAAGACAGCCAAATCACACCAATCAATCAACGGAACAGTGGTGCTATTGACAGATACTTAATTGCAAATAGTACATTAGCAGTGATGACGGAAATTGGTAATTAACCATTTAATTGTCAATGGATAAGTAACCCACTGCCTATTCCCTTAAAATCTCTTTGGGGGTTACATGCTAAAAGATGAATTGTGAAGAATCAATAATGGAATTGCAAATGTTTAACCAAAATAAGTAGGCTAGAATATGTGTGTTGGTGAATATTTAAATAAAATAAACTTGCAATCCGCATGCACTTTGGGGTGTAATCACTAAGCTCCAAATTGCATCAAATTTCAAAAAAAATTCAGAATTTAAGCTCTAAAAGCCAATATGTGACTATACATTAGTTGGAGAATTTTTCAAAAGCAACTATTTTGGCCTAAACTTTGCAATTTGTTTTTCAATTGGTTACAATTTAAAATGAAGTGAACAAACAGTTAATGGTATTTTCACATGGATATTCAATGCAGTATCAGCAAAAAAAAAAAAAAAAAGCCTACTGTAGTTCGGCATATTTAGTCATCATTATAACAATAAATTTGCATAGTCTATTAACAGAAAGGCATTGGATGATTTAATGAAATGTGTTTAGCAGCTTAGTGGTATTTTTCACGCATGCCTGCACATACATAATATACTGGACATCATGCAACAAATAGGATCTACAACGCAACTGTAACCATTACAAAGCTGATCTATGAAAAGAACTCTGTCATTTAGCACCGATCTCAAATTGTCACACAGTACATCTGGGTCACTTTATCTATTGGTGGAGAATAGAGAGTGATAAATTCACTTAGATGAACATAATCTTGTCTAAGAATTTCAAAGATACTCAGCGCTTCAATTACAGGAAGTCATACAGAAAAACAAAATGACTACAAATCTTTATACCCACTAAAATAATAATAATAAATAAATTAATTAATTTTAAAAAAATAATATATATATTTATTTATTTTTATTTTAATGCAAGCAAGAGAGGATTTCATTTATTGACGCTAACAGGTTGCTTTCTATCTCCCTTTGGAAATAAACCTTCAAGATTAATCTGACAGTCTGTGGGATGGCAAAGTACCATTGGAGATGTTTTAAAATATATACAGGTCTACCTCTTAAATGAACACCACTGCTGGCTACCTTTGTATAACATTCACATGGGCTGCAATTTCCTGCATCTTTTTAAACATGCATACATATCTGGATTATAGGTTCAATGGACACTAACAAGGATTTGATTGATGACTGCAACATCCACATTTTTCAATCAATGATGCACTAACACACAGAGGTAACAGGTACCCTCCAGCTGTTATGGTAATTTAACTCACCCAGTGATCTAACAGTCTATCAGCTGGCAAAGCATTCTGGGTGTTGTAGTTGTATAATAACTGGAGGGTTACCTTTCACATGCATACCAGTGTTGGCTATCCCTGTTACTCATACAGGTGAAAAATGCATTTTTAATTCCACATCTGCATCATAAAAGACATTCACATCCTTAATATAAAATAATGGAATAATAACGAATGGAACACTGGAAATTGTATCCCAGAGAAATAATAATCTTGATGGAACAGAGAGAATTCTGCAGTAATAGATAGTACAATAATAGATAGATACTCAGTTACCCAAATTGTACCAGTCCCGTTTCTGTCCTGGGAGATAAAATGGATAAATAACTCTTACAGAGAAATGTATCACTGGCTGTTATAAATACAATGAGTGGAGCAGAGATATTCTTAGATCTAGCGTTTGTAATGACCCCCGACCTCATTATTTGGTGAAGTTCCTGGACAGTCAGTCAGGACGCGAGCCACGCGATCGATGTATTCCCTTAGTAAATACTCACTTCTTATTTCCACGCTCTGTGCAGGGGATTCTCTGGGAGGAAAGGCATTGTTTGATTGGGTGATCCTACTGCGTTCAGGAATTAAAAAGGCAGCAGGAAGGCTGTGGAAGGGACACACGGGGACTTGATCTCTGGCGAAAGGAGACGAAAATGGGGAGAGGAGGAGGTGGCTAGGGGTGCTGGAGAACTGGAAAGTGGAGCTGAGACTAGTGAGAGAGGGAGAGGGGGAATGGCGAGAGCAGAGGGGATGGTAAGAGGAGGAGAGGTGGGGAGAGCAGAGAGGAAGGGGGATGCTGAGAGTAATGAGGAGGGGGTGCTGAGAATAATGAGGAGAGGGGATGCTGAGAGTAATGAGGAAGAGGTAAGCTGAGAGTAATGAGGAGGGGGAATGCTGAGGGTAAGGAGGGGAGATAGAAAATTGAGGGGTATTGGGGGCAGAAATGGGGAAGGGGATGCTGATAGTAATGAGGGGGAGATAATTAAACTAATGAGGATGGGTGCTGATAGTAATGGAGGAAGGGATGTTGAGTGTAATGAGGAGGGGGAGATAATGAGAGTAATGAGGAGGGGGAATGCTGAGAGTAATGAGGAGGGGGATGAGGAGAGTAATGAGGAGGGAAAATGAGGAGGAGGGATGATGAGAGTAATGAGGAGGGGAATGCTGAGAGTAATGAGGAGGGGGATGATGAGAGTAATGAGGAGGGGAATGCTGAGAGTAATGGGGAGGGGGATGATGAGAGTAATGAGGAGGGGAATGCTGAGAGTAATGAGGAGGGGGGATGCTGAGAGTAATGAGGAGGGGGATGATGAGAGTAATGAGGAGGGGGAATGCTGAGAGTAATGAGGAGGGGGATGATGAGAGTAATGAGGAGGGTGGAGGATGAGAGTAATGAGGAGGAGGGGATGCTGCCTTAGAGTAATGAGGAGGGGGAGATAATGAGAGTTATGAGGAGGGGGGATGATGAGAGTTATGAGGAGGGGGGGTGGAGGAGGGGAAGCTGAGAGTATTGAGGAGGAGGGGGTGCTTAGAGTAATGAGGAGGGGGATGCTGAGAGTAATAAGGAGGAGGGGATGCTGAGAGTAATGAGGAGGGGAGTTGGTGACTGTAATGAAGTGGAGGGATTGGCAGAGGAGATGCTGAGACTATAGGGAAAGAGGAGGGAAGTGGGGATCGTGAATCACAAATCACCCAACAGAATGAAGATCTCGGATACAGCTGATGATAGAGGTACTGGATGCAGTGAGAGGAGATGGTATTGCTAGAATCGTGACAGCAGGCAGGGAGCCTGGCACTGGGAGATGAAGGAAGGAGCATTGAGATGGAGAGGAACGTGCTGTCACTGGGCAAAGGAAAGGAAATAAGGATAGCAGGCTGGTCACAGGGCTCTGTATCAGCTGTTTAGGAATAGGAGCTGGAGCTGATCTAGCAGAGCTTTGTGCCTGCATAGAGCTCTGGAGCTCCAAAGATCTGGCAGTGCTGTGTGACTCTATAATAGAGCTCCAAAAATCTGGCAGTGCTGCGTGACTCTATAGAGCTCCAATGATCTGGCAGTGCTGTGTGACTCTATAGAGCTCCAATGATCTGGCTGTGCTGTGTGACTCTATAGAGCTTGAATGATTTGGCAGTCCTGTGTGACTCTATAGAGCTCCAATGATCTGGCAGTTCTGTGTGACTCAATAGAGCTCCAATAATCTGGCAGTGATCTGTGACTAAATAGAGCTCCAGTGATCTGGCAGTGATGTGTGAATCTATAGAGTGCCAATGATCTGGCAGTGCTGTGTGACTCCATAGAGCTCCAGTGGTCTGGCAATGTTCTGTGACTCTATAGAGCTCCAATGATCTTGCAGTTCTCTTTGACTCTATAGAACTTCAATGATCTGGTTGATCTCAGGCATGTGCATGGGCAAAAATTGTGGTTCAGTTCGGAAATTCAAGTAAGTCTGCTTCGACAATTCGGACCAATGGCATTCGGTCCGATTCGGCACTTCCAAACTACCGAACTTCATCACTTTGGAACTTTGGCATTTCCAACATTCGTAAGCCTCCGAATGTCTGAATGGCATGAAATTTTTCTGAATGTACATTTGGAACGAAACAAATCGCACGTGTCTAGTTGATCTAAGTGTCTGTGTGAGGCTCCTACTCATCTTGCAGTAACTATGTGTCTGTGATAGGCTTGTGTCACTATATAGAGTTCTGGATTCCTGGTAAGACTATGTTTTTCCCTTGATCAGACATAGTATATGCAACATCATATGTTCACATCCCATACTGCATTGTTGGTGACATCATCTGTGCATTATTCCTGTAATGCATGGTTTGATGAACACTATGCCGTACAAGACAATGTTTGGAAATGCATGTCCTGGTTGGCCCAAAATTAGTGTGAGTTAATATAATTGTGGTGCACAGAGACACACTATAGTAGGGGTAGGCAACTTCCAGAATTCCAGATATTGTGGACAACATCTCCCATGATGCTTTGCCAGCATTATGACTGTTAAAGGGACACTATAGTTACCAAAACAACTACAGCTTATTGTATTTGTTCTGTTGAGTAGAATCATTCCATTTAGGCTTTTTGCTGTAAACACTGTCTTTTCAGAGAAAATGCAGTGTTTATATTACAGCCTAGTGATAACTCCACTGGCCAGTGGATGGCTACTGGAGGTGTTTCCTGGGGTAGTGCTGCACACTATGCAGTACTGCTATTCAGTGTCTCCACCCTCTGCATGCAGACACCAAACTTTCCTCATAGAGATGCATCGATTCAATGCCTCTGCATGAGGAGATGCTGATTGGCAAGGGCTGTGTTTGGCTTGCTCTGGCTCTGCCCCTGATCTGCCTCCTTGACAGTATTAGCCAATCCAATGCTTTCTTATGAGAATGCATTTGGATGAGCTCAGATCAACACTTCTGATGAAGTCAGCTAAGCAGGCAGATCAGGGGCAGTGCCAGCAGCAGCAGACTAAAATAAAAGTAAGATTTTACTATATTTAGGGGGCAAGGGGGAGCAAGGGAGTGACAAGGGGCGCTAGATGGTAGTTTTAACACCATAGGGTCAGGAATACATGTTTGTGTTCCGGACCCTAGAGTGTCCCTTTAAAACATTTTGGGAAATATAGTCCTCAAAATCTAGAGAGCTAAAGGTTGCCTATCCCTGCACTATAGCATACATACAAACACACAAACAAGCCTAGAAGCCTAGATGTTGATATGCATACACAAACACACATTGACCTGCATACATAACCACACGATGGCACACATAAACAATCACTGACATGTATACATCGACACACCAACAAGCATACACAAACATATGCTAAAACACAATCATGGACACATATTAACACAGACACACTGACTTGCATAAACATACACACCCACACGTTAACATGCATCCAAAAATTCATGCATTGATATGCATAGATACACAATAACATGCATACACTGACACACATTGACATTCATACACAGATTCCCAATTATACACAGCACAGACACACAATGACACACACACACAAACACACAGATTCACACTAACACATAGGTACAAATAAACCCATTCACACATAAAATATCTATCTTCTCTTGCTTACTGCTCTTTGAGCAAAAATAACTATCCATGGAGTCTACTACACTGCAGTACAGCCTCTCCCCCCCCCCCCACCCTTAGCTCTAAGATAGAACAGATTGAGGGTGACTGGATATGGCATCACAATCCAGTACCCACTTTCATTGACATGTGACTGTGCTTTGGTGAGCCCTGAGGGTAAGGGACAATCATGTGAGTTCAACAGTCAGATATCTTAATTACCCTACTAGGCTCTCCAATGTTTGTGTGAAAGCTCCTGTCTTGTTTCTCCTACATGTGTGTTGCCTCTCAAGGAATGATGTTGAGGTCCAGACACCGGCTCACCCTATTCAGAAGGCAGCACAGGATTGAAGGCATTCCCCCCCCTCCCCCCCATAATAAATGGATCGCCATTATGTATCTTTTTAATAAAACATTTTTTGGTATGGACTGTGATATTTATTGTTCATTTTGTATCCTGTCTTCATGGAGCTAAAGGCTCCTTTCTCTTAAAATTAAATAGTATAAACTATTTAGCTGCATAATAATAATAGCTGGAATATTTATGCACTTTTTATTATTTCGAAACCAAAATTTTCAGTATTATAATATTTACATGCTGTGTATAAAAAAATGTGTAAAGTTGACATGGCTCATTTTTCCAATTTTTGCATCCTTAAAGACTTGAGAATGTTATGTGCAGGTTGCCTATAGCCAGCATGGGTAATACTTGACAGCCCTAATTATCCTTCAATCCTAATCTATTCATAACTAGAAACATTTTCAATGGCTCCATTGAGGAAAGGTTCTAAAAATGATGTGCCGTTATGAATGTAGCATTGTCATAAGATTTCAAAACTATTTAAGGACCAAACTTCTGAAATAAAAGGGAATCATGACATGTCACACATGTCATGTGTCTTTAAGGGGTTAAGGGCAAAATCTGATTGTGTATAATCTGCTATTACTAAAACCCAAATAGTTATTTATTTACTGCAGAAGCATAGCAATTACTTCTTATGTCCTTCACAATCATTAAATAAAAACATCATTAACCTTTTAGCCTGATGATACTAAATTAGTAATTACACGTCTGCTTTACATCCTCAACAAAATAAAAGAAAGAAGGAGGAGGAAAAACTCAGGAAGACACATGAGGTCAACACCAAATCTTTGTATTCTGGATATGAGCGCACTTGGAACAATGTTGCTGTGTGATGTTTATAGAACCCCTAGATGTAAACCCGTCTTACAGCTGTGCGACTTAATCTCAACACATGCTACTCCTTCCAGCTGCTTCTTTGCTTCATTTGTGAAATGACAGAATTATTTCCATAGTTTATAGTTTTAGATACATTATTTCTGGAACCGTGCGGGAAAGGAAAACACAACCCATGTTTGTTTCTGGAAAGCCATATAAATAATCTGCCTATCCGTGGAGCTGTCATGATGGGGCTAGTTCCCCAAACAAAATAATAAACTGACATATGCTAAATTCAAAACCTTTTGTCAATCTGGAGGCTGCATTGGATGATTACTCAATGAGACTTACTGCCATATAAACACATACACAACACTACAATGGTTGTCTTACTTCAAATTAGAAATAGCGTAATATACACGGAAGCCCACTCTTCTGCATTGTTACCTGTCTAACTATTTCTTGATGTGAGCAAAATAAAATAAAAAATATATATATTCAGATCCCAAGTAACTCTACATTAAATAATGTTACAGATGCCAGAAACAGCAACAGTTGTATAAATTGCACACCACATATTTACTAACCCCAGTTACCCTACACCAGGGGTGCCCAAAAGGTAGATTCCCAGATGTTGTAGAACTGTAGCTTCCATGATGTTTTGTAATTCTAAAGCATTTTTAAAGGCATGCAAAGCATCATGGCAGTTACAGTTCTACAACATCTGGGGATCTATCGTTTGGGCACCCCTGCCCTACACCATTGTCAGGATCCTATCTTGACAACCAGGAATATGTTTTTTTTTCTTCTATTTTAGTTTTTTGCAATGCCAGTTTTCCACCATAAGTGGACAATCCTCAGTCTCTCACACCTGCCTAAAATAATCACCTGATCTATGCTATAAAAGGTTACACCTGACTAAACCAATGGGCCTTCACAATGAGAGAATTTGTTGTTTTAAACCTGACAAGTCTTCTGCTCCTGGCTCATGCAGAGAAACCTGCTCAAATCTGATTTACTTTGAACCATCTTGATCTACTCTTCAAACCTGCTTGTTTCGAGTCTGCTCTTCTCAAAGAAGCTTGGTAAAACAAAGCCTGATCACTAATATCACCCGGCTTTAATTTTTACTGGACTTTTAATACCAATGTACCTTATTGCTTTTGTTCTATTGGACATTTAACCGGATCCATCACAACTTACCTGGATAATACTGACTATCCATACTTGATTGCTTCAATCCTGAGTACCTTTACTGCAATTATCTATAACTACATTACTGCCTTCAACCAAAGGACTCCGATTTACTAAATGTCTATTTAACTTGATTTCATAATACTTTCATATTCTGTTTATCTCTGTTCCATTATATATTGTATGTCTCTTACCTATAATTTCTTATAGGTCTTTCCTCTCATATTATACCTGTTACCTGATGTGCTACTTATTGGCATATTGCCTAACTCCTTATTTCTCCTGGGGCATATTGCCTTACTCATAATTTCTATAACCACTTACTTCCTCCTAACCTATTATTTCACTTATATGTTTTCCTCTTACTATTATACTTGCCTATAATCCTTTTTATAGGTTCTGCTTTCTCCCTCTGTCTTTATTGTTCCTTTTCCCTTTATATTCTGTTACTCTTATTGTTTCCTTGTCTAAACACGCCTAAAGTTTAAAATAAAGAACCCCAAGTCAACCATGGCATAAGTCTCCTCTCTGACCTACTCAGAAACATGGCAACCATTGATGATAACTCTATGGTTGCACTGTTGCCACTGGCATTTAGAGGCTGTGGCACTCAGTACTTGTGTACACTGTAACCGAAAGTCTCAGAAGTCTAGTGTAGCAGGGGTCGGGGAAGGCATATTAAAATTAAATGCAAGAAGAAAGTACATCAAAAAGTATATATTTTTCTAAATAATCATTATAAGACGCATAACTTCAGGACAATCTGGGGCCAGTCCAAGTTACCAGAAGTACTGAATGTGCAACAAATCAAATTACAGTATCAGCCCTCTGTGTCTGAGCATCAATCAAGTCCTGAGAAACCGATGACAAGAAGTAAATTAACTAGAATTACAAACTAACAAACGCCATGATATTTGAGTCAAAGCAACCACAGAGGCCTACCTTTCTCACAAAAAAGTCTGCTGAGGCACCTGTTCACACACTTCCAGTAAATTATTAGTCATCGAAAAATACACTGGAGCAGGAGATTATGTCTATGCTATACCAAGAGGTTTGTTTGATTATACAACTGTCTAAACAGTGAGTAATAGCACAGGGGTTATCCAAGGTGCCTAACAAGTGTCTATTGCAGAAACAATATCAGACAAACATATAATAGATTTGGATGGCAGCACCATTGCATAAATAGTAAAACATTTTCAGAAATCGGAGCATGCAGCAGATATTAGATGTCAGTAAACTTAAATGGAAATCAGCAAACCAGAATTAAATGCAAGGGAAAAAGTTGCCAATAACAAGATAATATGAGAAGATTTATAAGAGTAAGCATGATGACAAATGAGTTATAAATACCAAAAAACGTTGCACTTGGAATACTCAACATACAAAATGCTTCACAAATCCAAATCTAAAAATAATATCACAAAATATAATAGTCCAGATGATCTTTAGCAACCAGTATGGTGATCAACAAAATAAATATTAAACCTGTGGGGGTCCAATTTACATTTACCATAGCCCCCTGTCACCCTGCCTCTGGGTTTTAATGGCTCCACTGGAGAGGGAACTGGAAGTGTTAACTGCCACACAATATCCTGAGCTTTAATCTTGAATGAAAAGGAAGGAAAAAAACAAAACAAAATGGTGCAGTATCAAATTAATCTTGTCTTGGTGGGATTTCTTACTATCTCACTTCACAAGTATTTCAAAATGCTGATGAAAGCATCTTGTTCCGGGTTCCGACTGCCGGCTTGTCTTCGATTCACCTCCTGCTAACGTTCAGTGTGACGCATTTCTCCCGTTCATCATGTCACATTGCACGTCAGCGGGTAAGTTGCATTCTGGCTTTTGGGGCACGCCTTTCTGGAGGGTTGCAGATAATCTGTGACCTCTCTCATGGCACATCTGGTTTCCCCTACAGTTTGAACACCAACCACTGTGACTCTGTCCACTTATTTGATGCGACACGTGCGTGCTGATGTCATAATGCCGATGACATCACACAACATAGAATTGACTGGGCTATTGTCTCTGACTTTTCCTGATTTCTGCTTTCCCTGTATCTGGCTTTCCCATGACTATTCTCTATTTGGTTACGTAAAGCCCGGCCACACTAAGGGCAGTGAAACGTTACACACTCCATATTTCATGAGACACTGTGTGTGTTGGGTTGCACTATCCTGAAAGTATCTAGCACTTAAAGAGTTAAAATTTAAAAGCTCAGAATGGTATTAGTTGTTTCTTTTACATTTGTTTTATGCTTTAGATCTAATCAACTTTTAAATCATGGCAGATAAAACGAACACTAAGTGCTTTCAAGCTAAGGTGTTTGAATAGAATTTTACCGAGTAAGCAAAGTGTTGGAACTCTAGCAGTAAGAAAATGGAAAAGTTACCTTTGTAATGAGGGGAAGGAGACATTACTTTACGTTTTATTAACAGACCGGCTGTTATGTACGAGCTGGCACTGAAGTCTGCATCAAGAGAAATCAAGCCATTGGTTTCTCTTCACTTAGATGAACTTTATTTCATTTTATTTTTTACTCTCTTAGTTAGTATGTTGGATTTAGGCTTTTCATTCGAGAAATGCATTATATTCCCCCTTTTTTTTTTTGTAAATATAATGCAATTTTAGTCCTTGCTTTTCTTGGATGTCTAAAAGTAGCTGTGATAATGGAAAAATATACCCGAAATACATTAGTTCACATTGCTGTAAATGAAGTACCCACAGAAGAGGACTGCATTAGACACAGCACTTCTTCCTGTGAAACGCTGAGGACACATGCAATTAAAAGTCAGACCATTTCATTTTGGTAATTGTGTTACCAGTGAACTTACTAGAATGACTTTAGAAAAAGCTTCCAAGACTTGAGATCTTAACAAACTCGTGTTCATCAACCTGCATGATTGACATTTTTAAAACTAGATGGGAGATGATATTTGCTCCAACAGAAATATTTCATCTAGCCCTCAGGGCTCATATATATATATCAGAATACATATATATCATAAATCATCGCTCTTAAATTAGTATTGCCCTGAGAGATGGTAAAGCAGAGTTGCCAGTTGTGCGACACCTTTTGAAAAAGACATCAATTGCCCATATTGAAGTGTATGGCGGTAGACTATGTACCACCACTGTGATGGGTAGGTGATAGGAGCAAAATTCCCCTACAAAGGGAAATCCATTGGATTCATGCACTAAATACAGTATTCCCTAGTGGAATGAATGAGAAGTATTCACGGTCTCTTTTCCTATGAACATTAAGCCTGCTTTGTGGTCCCCGCAAGTATGGGTTGGAGCTCTGTTAATGGAGCAATTTCCAAAGGAAATAGTGCAGATAAATCACTGTCCACCATCTATTTTATTTTTCTATGTTGAACTTTTGAAAAAGGTTTTCAGTGGTTACAGTTGGGGTTTGTTTGCATACCACAAATTACTGCAAATTGTTACATAGTTACCAGTGATAACCCCAAGGAATTCTGAAGGCAATTTAAATACAGATATTGTTAGTTTTTGATGTCCTAGAGAGGTTAGATAGGAATATGTGTTAGTTCTGGGTTTTATAATAGCAGTGAGGGACCCCTAAATTAAATCATGTTGTATAACCAGTTGCAATATCGACAAACCTTTAGCAAAAAGTAGCAACTTGTTGTGAAGCCTCTACAAATTTCATTAGCAGGGTTGAGCGATGGACTACAACCCCCATCAGCCTCGATCAATTGCCCCTAGTATAAGCAGAGAGTGCATCTATAGGGTGTTGCCACAGGGTATTATAACCAAGCATTGAAGGGATCGGAGGGTCCAGCCAGAAGCCAGGACACCCCCTAAATTTAGCCAGAGAAGCTTTATCACTCTCATCAGGCACGGTCAACCAGAGACTTTACATATGAAGAGTGGGCAGTAGTTTTATGAAAGGAATTATCTAACTGAAAGATCCTTTAAGTATTAATTGTTTTTATTCAAATTTTTGTCAAATATTTGTTGGTATGCTATAGGGCATTTTGTGGCACAGGCTTCCCAGCTTAGGATGGCATTCTGGCATTAGTGGAGGAGAATCCGTTCATGTTCGTGAATAGGGAGCCTGAACTGCAAGCAACCACCCTCAGTTCTCTTCATAGTACATTCGACCTGTGCTACATTATCATTCTGTTTCAGTACATTCTGCCTATGTTCGACCATGCTACAAATTCATCATGGTTTCAGTACATTCAACCTCAATTCAGCCATGCTATGTAATCACATATGTCAGTACATTTGGCCTATGTTCAGCCAGACTACAAATAATTTTAGTTTAGTGCACACTCTGACATGTTCGGCCATGATACATAAATTCGACCTACATTCAGCCATGCTACATATATTTGACCTTCTTTCAGCCACACTACATTTGGTTTCAGCGCTTTGAGCCTGCATTTGACTGTTACATCTTCGTTTAGGTTTAGTACATATATTCTACATTCAACCACACTACATTTTTATTTGGGTCATTACATTTAATCTATGCTTGGCCACACTACAATATTCATTTATTACATTCGGCCTATTTTCAGCCGCGATATATCTTGTGCTGGCTCAGTACTTCAGCCTACGTTCGGTCAAGCATTATAGATATTTTGGTTTACTATATTTAGCCTTTGTTCAACCATACTCCATTTTTGGTTTAGTACTTTAAGCCTACATTTGGCCACACAAAAATTTTACTTTTTATTTAGCACTCTAGGCCTACATTCAGTCAATCTATTTTTCAGGTTCCACTCAGTACATTCGGCCACTCTACTTTTTCACCTTAATTTAGGTACATTCAGTTGACATTTGGCAATGCTACATAATCACCTTGGTTTAATACATTACACTTATGTTCAGCCATGCTACATTTTCACTCGATTCAGTACATTCGACTATGTTCTGCTGTGCTACATAGTCCCTTTTGTTTTAGTACACTGGTTCTCAACCCAGTCCTCAAATACCCCCTACCAGTCCAGGATTTAGGGATTACCCTGCTGTGTCTAAAGTTTTTTTTTTCTGAAATCACTTTAGACACAACAGGGTAATCCCTAAATCCTGGACTGTTAGGGGGTATTTGAGGACTGGGTTGGGAAGCCCTCGTTTAGTACATTCAGCCATGTTCGTCCACACTACATTTTCACTTTGGTTCAGTACATTAGGCCTATGTTTGGCTATGCTGCATAGTCACGGTGGTCAGTCCAATCTGCTGTGTTTGGCCAAGCTTTCATTATATTATTTAAGGGACACTATAGTCACCAGAACAACTACAGTTTAATGTAGTTCTTATGGTAAGTAGAAACAGTCCCTGCAGGCATTTTAATGTAAACACTGTCTTTTCAGAGCCTAGTAACACCTCTAGTGGCCACTCCTCAGACGGCCACTAGAGATGCTTCCTGGGGCACAATGTGTAGCACTGCATGGAGACGCTGAGCTTTTCCCATAGCATTGTGATTGGCTGATATCATCAATTCTGATAATGTGAGCCAAGGAGGTGGATTGGGGGTGGAGCCACTGCCGGTGGTGCTGAAAATAAGGTGTGTTTTCAAGCTATTTAAGGGGGATTAGGGCACAAAGGAGGCTCGCATGTTTTTTAACACTACATGGTCAGGAAAAAACATTTGTGTTCCTGTTCCTATATTGTTCCTGTAAGCCTTGTCTAGCCACCTGACACTAGGCATTTACATATAATTTTGTTATGTTATCGGTTAGTACCAGGACTGCAGATAAGCTTCTACTGTATGGTTTGTTTTTTTTTAAATGTTTTATATTTTTGTGATATGTTTAGGATATGCATACAGCTAGAGGCATGTTACGCTACATTTTAAGTGCATACCAAAAGAAAAGTAGAAGGAAAGGTGCCATACAAACATAACGTGATTCACATAAAAGCATTTATTCCTATCTAGCTAGGATTAATCTAGGGATATCTGCACTGATGTGATTTGGACTCTTCAGGAACATTAAGTTAAGTTGCTTCAGCTGGGGGGAGACTAGTGTCCCGAGAGAAAATTGCGTGTGTCTCTTGTTTCAGAGCACCATGATGTGGTAAAGTAGGATTCCCCGTCGGCTGAAAATATAACACAGAATGTAACGTAAATGAGAAAACCTAGGAAACAATCCTTGGTAGAGGGCCTATATCTAGCACTAACAGATTATTAATAACTGTTGGAGCAATCAGTGGGTGCACGCCACCGCCATCAGCAGGTTTCAAGTACCCTTGGATGTCCATGCCGCAGCTTTACGCTGCTGCTTGGGGTAAAATGGCTGGATGTTAACCACATCCCATAATGGAGAGTTGCCAGAGATGATTGCTTCAAGTCTCGGTGCTGTGTCAGGTACAGGTATGTCCAGTGCCTTGAGAAATCGTTCTGCTTCAGAGAGCTGTGTGAGGTGAATGCGCTTCTCGTTATGCTGTACTGACAGCTTTCGTCCCAGTCCCCAGCAGTATCTGACACCTTTGTCCCCTAGCATCTTAGTGACCAGTTGCAGGGAGTGTCTCCAGAGCATTGTGTACCTAGAAAGGCTGTTAAAGAAGGAGAGGTCTGAGCCTTCAAAGTGATAGGCAAGTTACCACGCTAGGGAATCGCTTCTAGAAAACTACCTCCCACCTTACGACAACCACTTGCTCTACAGAACTTTAGGCTTAGCTTGGTCTCGCTGTTTGTCATAAATAATATATTTTCAGCTTTTCGTGCAATTATATAGGTATCCTGGGAGGCCAACTCCCATCCTCATCTATGGAGGTATTTTGCCCCTCAACCCAAATCATAGTTAGTGCCTTGCATCTCCACCTTCTTGGCAAAATAGTTAGGACCTCACTTGTCATAGTCAATCTATCCTGAATCTCTTTAATCATCACGAAGAAGCAAACACCTTGCCATGACACTTGGTGGCATACTGACCCAACTACCCAACTCATAGATAGAGTCTCTCATAGCCACTTGGCAACTAGTTCGATTTCCAAGTCACCGGTTTTAGCTTTATTGTTTTGCCGCTTGCATTACATAGGTCAGCCAGTACCTGACTGTTATACAGTTGCACCCATTAACAGGTTTTCTGTTTTAGGTATGGTTAGAACTGCCGCTACAACACATGGAATTACAGAAGGGAGGAGACAAAGAACAACGCTTTATGAGTCAACTAGCATTCTGATGATTAGTTTCAGGTCCAGTTTTGGAAGATGTACCAAGACACAAGATTTGGGAAGGCACCACTCACAGCACCTCTCACATCCAATACATTGTCTTACAATTAGCATAGTTTCATGTTTTCTACATTCTGCACTGGGTTACAGTATCATTTTTGCTTAATTTCACCAATTAATTACATCTTTAAGTCCTTGATATTTATCTTCCTAACATCCTGGAAGGTTTCGGCAGTATGTAACAGTTGCTGTATCAGTTAAGGTAAATATAAGCCTACTCATAGGGGGTTCTTTATAAATTATGTAGTTAAGAGTTTAGTTAGTTTTTAATATTTTTGCCCTCTTTTTCAGACATGTGTAATTCAATATCCTAATCCCACTTAATGCCTCGATCAAATTTTTTGGGTAAAGCTTTTCAAATGTTTTAACATTTTTGGATAAACATTTAAAATGATTTAATATTTGAAAAATATTTTAATATTATTCATATTATTGAATCATTTGAAAAGAATAACCAAAAATATTAAATTCAGGCCTTAATGCCATCATCAATTATTTTTTTCCCAGGAGATTGAGTGAAATTTTTATGCAGATCTTTACTTTACAATTTGAAGGCCAATTGTGGAATGAATCTTATCTGCATAAATAGAGCTGAGCATTTTCTTCAGTTTTAACCTGTTACATAATCAAATATGCCTTTGGCGATTCCCATAGAATCACTTAAATGAAACTTAAGTTTTTGGAATTATTTAACAGAACGCTACAGTGTACAAACAATGGATGTTTTATTCAGCATAGTTAATATGTTTCACACAATCCCCACAATCTACGTATAGTTCCAGGTAGATTTCAGGAATTTAAAGGAAGGTCATTACGGAAATGGGTGATGATTAGGTAAATTAATTTTAAGAGAACATTATATAATTTTGCATTTGTTTTCTTTCAATCATAAAGATTGCACCAACTACTCATGCACATTGTTCTTCAAACCTGCGCATACCAGTTTTCAAAGAACAAAGTACTTTTCACTTGGTTATTTTATTTAAAGGGAAACAATATAACATTGTATTTAATATGTCCTTGTGGTTAAGAATCTTGATTGAAATTGTCTAAAATGAACATATCACTCTGGGGAGGAGGTTACTTTTACTGCATTTAAGTGCCCAAAATAGGACATGTGAAGGACAATCTGTGACTTCATATGTACATGCAAGGTACGCAACAGCAGAACAAAATTTAATTTAAAAGTTTTAAATGATCAGAAAGTACTTATATGCACAAATACTCTAAAAAGGAATATTTCCAGCGCTTGAGGGATTAAAGACTAATTTCTTTTTATTTATTTTTTTAATTCTTTATTTTTCAATGCTTTATTAGAGATACATACTTGTCTGGGTATGCCACAACAGCATATGCATAAAATATAGCAAGATAATCGTACTCCAAACGTTTAGCGATTTAAGCTAAAACAAACAATGCACATTTTGGTTTACGGGCTGGTTGGTTATAACGAGTTGTCCGCCTTTACACTATGGGTGTGTGGGGAGACTAAGGAGAGCGGTGCAATGGTTCAGCACCTGGGTGGTAGTGTGTCACTGGTACAGGGTTTGGGCTTGGAAGCCCCCTGTCCCTTTGAGTGGTCAAGTCGATTAGGCTGTGTTGTGGTGTAAGGGCTGGGTGTCATGAAGTCATCTATTTGTAGATGGAGTGTGATGTGGAGCGTGGGCGTCTATGTTTAGCCTGATATGACTGCTTAGTGTGGCTATGTGACTTCCATAAGCTAGTGGTATTGGGAGCGGTGCTCCATCGTTTACTATGCCCTTTAACCCCAGGGCATTGGTGGGGGGTTTGTTATCGGAGCGTGGAATAGCCACGCTATGGGATGGAAACAGCACTGACCAAAGTATCCAATGATCTACTCGCTGAAAAATCTCATGGTCACTACTCTATCCTAATTCTCCTTGACCGGTCTGCAGCTTTTGACACTGTTGATCATCAACAGCTTCTTCTCATCCTCCGCAATATCGGTCTACAAGATATTGCTCTCTCCTGGTGCTCCTCCTACTTCTCCCAGTGCTCTTTCAGTGTTTCCTTCTCTGGTTCTGCTTCTTCTCCCCAACTCCTCTCTGTTGGTATCCCCCAAGGTTCAGTCCTTGGTCCCCTACTGTTCTCCATCTATACTGCCTCCCTTGGTAAACTCATTAGCTCCTTTGACTTTCAATATAATTTCTATGCAGATGACACGCAAGTCTACCTGTCCTCTCCTGATCTCTCCCCGTCTCTCTTGACTAGTGTCTCTGACTGCCTCTCTGCTATTTCTAACTGGATGGCTGCCAACTTCCTTAAACTAAAATTGACCAAAAAATTCTGGTCTTTCCTCCCTCAAGAGTTGTTACTCCTGTGTCTGCCTCCCTCCAAGTTAACGGTGCTACCATCAGCTCCACCACGCAGGTTTGCTGCCTAGGTGTTCTCTTTGACTCCGACCTCTCCTTCAAGCCTCATGTTCAATCTATCGCCAAATGCTGTCATTTCCATCTCAAAAACATTGCGCGCATCCGCCCCTATTTAACGCCAGATGCGACTAAGGTGTTGGTCCATTCCACTGTCCTTTCTCGCCTTGACTACTGTAATCCGCTTCTCAGTGGTCTTACGTGCTCCCAACTTGCGCCGTTACAGTCCATAATGAATGCGGCGGCGAGGCTCATCTTCCTGTCCGCCCTCACCTCCCATGCCTCACCCTTCTGTCAGTCCCTACATTGGCTTCCTATAAAATATAGAGCTCAATTTAAAATTCTGGTTCTTGCTTTCAAATCGCTACATAATGCTGCTCCCACCTATCTATCCTCCCTTATACACAAGTATGTCCCGTCTAGGACCTTACGATCTGCTGAAGACTTACGTCTATCTTCTGTCCGTACTCCCACCTCTGATGCTCGCCTTCAAGATTTCTCAAGGGCTGCATCATTCCTGTGGAACTCGCTTCCCTCCTCCGTTAGATGCTCACCCAGTCTCCACTCCTTCAAAAAATTGTTAAAAACCCACTTCTTCATAAAAGCGTATCAATGAAACTGTTAATAGCTCCTGACTGATTCTTCTTCTGCAACTGTCACTAGTCTAAATCTATCCTTACCTTTTTGTGTCATTTTACTCCACTCCCTCTAGCATGTAAGCTCATTGAGCAGGGCCCTCAACCTCTCTGTTCCTGTGTGTCCAACTTGTCTGGTTACAACTAGATGTCTGTTTGTCCACCCATTAATAATAATAGCCACCACAGTGGATAGGAGATTGTTAACCTGTTCCAACAATAAGGGGTACGTCTTAAGTGACAAATGAGGTTGAGTAACTTGGCATATTAAATAAAACACAATTATTATAGCTTGTTGGTGTTGATTTGGAATCAAGTTGTGTGGTTTCTCATCTCCCCTGGCTCAGAGGTGTGGGTATCATCAGAGGTTCCTGGGTGTGAGTTGGGTAGTCCCTGTGTGGGTAGTCCCTGTGATGTGAGGCCCAATGTTGTCAGAAAGGCTGGGCCGTCCGTCGGGTCTGAGACCTTGTATGTCCTCCCGTCTTTAGTGACCAGCAGCGTTCTGGGGGTCAACCATCTGTAGGCCAGTCCTGCGGTTTGGAGGTGTATGGTGATGTGTCGCATTTCTTTATGCCACAGTAGGGTGGCTCTGCTCAGATCTTGAAAGATTGAGATATGGCTGGATTCGAACTGGTACAGTGTCTTTCCTTTTAAGGTGGTCAGTAGGGCCATTTTGTCCGTTAGCGTGTGGCATTGCAAAATGATGTCACGTGGCGCTGTTGAGGGGGACTTTAAGGATTTGGTGTTCGGTAGACCCCGTCAAAAGAGAAGTGTTTAACCTGCCGTGCCGGGATGAGGGTGGAGACCAGTCTTCTGAAAAAGTGTGGGAGTTTGTCTAAGGAGATAGTATCAGGGACTCCCCTTAGTTTAATATTTTTTCTTCTGCCTCTGTCGTCAAGAATATTAACTTGGGTGAGGATAGTGCTCTGTGATGCTTGTAGCTGTTGCACGTGCTCGGTCAGGGTTGTCAGGCCTTGTTTTAAGGTAAGTATGTCCTCTTCGTTAGTTTGGGTGCATGTCGTCACCGTTTTTACCTCTGTTTTGAGGGTGTAAGGTCCGCTTCCCACATCTGCCTAAGATTGTGTTGAAAAGTGGCCAGCAATTTTTGTATGTCCTCTTTGGTAGCAGATGCTGTTGCCTCTGATCTGTTTGGGCTGGAGAACTCTGCTTCAGTTGGGGTTTGGTCGTGGAAAGCTTCTCCGTCCTCTGCTTGTCAGGCTCTTGGGAGTGTTTGCCGTCGGTTTGTAAGATTTGCGCCCCATCTCTTCTTCAGCGGGTGAGTCCGAGTTCGGGTCCATCAGGCCCAGGTCGCTCCACCCTGGGGAAGCCCAGTCTGCCTCGAGTTGGCAGCCTCCCACACGGTAGGCCTTAGGACCGCAGCTGCGGGTTTTTTTGTTTGCTGCTTGAAAGAACGGCATCGGCTGATGCAGTACGATGCCCTTTGTTGCTTTCCGGTCTGTCCACGCGTGGTACTGGCTCGGTTCGCCTGTTATTTGGTGTTTTGTGTCCCGGTTTGACAGAGCTAAGAGATATGGTGACTGCTCCGGTTCGCTCGCAGGCTCTGCCCCCTTATAGACTAATTTAAAGGGAAAATCTAAGCACCAAAACTCTTTAGTGGTTTTAGTGCATAGATAATGCCCCTGTAGTCTAATTGCTCAGTTATTTTATTTTTAGAAGTTAAATCAATTTGTTTATGCAGCCTGGCACTCACCTGCCCTGGCTGTGACTCATTTCTTCCAAAAAGAGTGTTCATTTTGGTCTTACAGTTCCATGTCAGTGGAATGTTTACTTTAACTACTCAGGTTTTTGTCCATTTTCAGAGTTCACATACTTTCTGTTTTTGTTGATATGCATTTACTTAGACTCTCCATAAGTTTAAAGGGTAATCAAGGTATGGACCCCATGCTTACTGTGTGTAGAGGGGTATCTGCTACACCTTGATGACAAGGTCAAAGCACAAATGATTAACCAGGATTGCTGTATCTTTTGTGCAGAGGGGACTTGCCAGAATTTCGGTTTTGGAATGCCATTATGGGATGGATCAGTCTGATATGCAAATGGTATAGGTTCTCTGTAATGGCACAACTAAGCAAAAAAGTTTTTGAGACCTGAGCAAGGACTAACAGAAAAGGCAAGTTATTGAGGTTTCTTTAAGCTTTTGACCATTCTCAGAGTTCTCATATTCTCTGTTTTTGCAGGAATGTTTACTTTAGGACTTGCAGAGGGTGTTGAACAAATCCTTCTCATCATTCTTCTCGGAGTTATGGAGCATTCTCTTTGTGCCTCCTGCAGGCAAGCAGCCTCCGGTTTGAGATAAATTTCTCAAAATAATTCATTGAAGATGAAGATTAAAAATTGAAGACAATACCGAAGAAAAAAGAAGCTTTACAACACAAAGTTATAAGTAATTTATAATATTTTTTTATATATATATAAATCGTGTTATTGTGAGTGATTTATATTATTGTTATATAAATTGTAAAATATCCAATGTTTATTAATTTAATAACATTGACTTATTTAGTTATTTAATAACGCTATATATATATAATTTTTATTTTATTTTATTTTTTTACTAATAATTTTGGTGTATGCACAGAAGTGTTATTTAATTATATTCATTATATGCTATATTAGTCTGCCTGTGCCCAAAATGCCTTTTTTATGGAAAACATTTGATTAGTTGTACACAGTGTTAAAGAACAAGTCTAGAAATGTAATTTTACTTGTTTCAACTGTATCGATCAAATGCTTTAAAAATATGCATTTTTAACTTTTTGGCAATCTTTAGAGCGATACTTGTGCGTTGCCTTCTTCTGCCTCTCTAACTTGTTGCTATATAGAGGATACTCGCTGTTGAGAAGTATACTTTGGTACTATATTACAATCAAGGAATTCTGAATCATTATAATAGACTATAAAGCCGAAGGGTGTTACAGACTGCTTTTGCAGCCCAAAAAAATATCAATGTAGTGTTGACATTGTGTTCAGAGATTGGGACAGTGGGATGTGATGTGACAGATATCAATCCTGGCAGAGAAAAGTTTTCTTCTGCAATGACCTTTTGTTTCTTATGCTTCCTTTGTGTTTATTTCATTGTTAGTTTTTCTATGTTGATAATATTGCATTGGTGTTTGCAAAATATATATATTTGAATAAAAACAACATGGGTGCAAAAAATGACAGTAAATGTGTCTTCTTAAAACCAAAGAAAAGGGAACTACCCCCAAATCCCTATGCATATTTAAACAAATTAAGTTTTTTTTGTTTCACTCCAATGGCCATTAGATGTAAGCCCACCTGCCACATCAAGGCAAATCTCTTTTGGCCCTGCACTGGCAATGTACGACCAAGTTTAATTGGCGTAAGGTGGGCTTACACCTTATGGCCATTGGAGTGAAACAAAAAAAACTCTATTTGTTTAAATATGCATGGGGATTTGGAGTAGTGCACAGGTAACTCTTTTCTTTGTTTTTTATTGTATATATTGGGGCTGATGTGCTGCCACCCATGAGTAGTGGGAGTTTGAGCTCAGGACTTATTTTTGCATAGTGGGTCTTATTAGCCTAAATTGTGCATTAGAAACCATAGCAAAAGCAAATTAACAAGTGTATACTGTTGTGAGAGAAGAGTTAAATGTACATTATTCCATTTGGAACAGCACCTTTACTTACCACCATGTAACAATTAGTGCCTCAGTCACCCAGACCACTTTATCTCAATGTGCGTCCCGGTTCTCTTAACCCTGTAATTGCAGCTTTTGGGAAATTAATTGAAGCAGCTACAGTGCCTAAAGTGTGCCTTTCATTAAATCCAGCAATGGATTGATATACACTGCAATTCTAGCTAAGGACTACAGATTCCACATGTTTCTACAGGAGTCCATCTCTATCTATCAACAGTGTTCAATCATTGTGCATTTTCTTAGAGATACTCATATAAGGATGGCTATAATTAAATGATATAGTCAAAATTGTTGTTATTTTGTACATCAAGATGAAAGGCTTACCCCAACTCTGATAATAAACTTTTCCTGTTCGTTACCAATACCCTATGGGAAGGGCTGCCTAAGTCACCTGTGCTGCGGGTGAAACTGGACCCCAGCACACAATTAACAATAACTCTGTATGTGCGTTGTATCAAGCAGAAACACTGCACAACCAGACACCTACCACCATGACCACTTCCAATCACTAAGGTGGTCATGGTGGTTAGAGTAAAGTTGTGTACGATACTCTTATATGTTCCAGCGCCACAATCCTGACACAAACAATCAGACTAAAAATGCCTTTAGATAGGAAAATATTTTTTTTATACTTTCCATCAAAAAGATCCACATACTTGTGTCTGGTCACCAACTGATGCGTTTCGTACAGAGATCGATACTTAACCATAGACAGATGTGGTTTAGCTAACTTTTCCATAATACCGTATGAAGAAATTCTCACTTGTTCATTGCTTACATGATGCTATACATAGGCATGAGTCCCATGAGTTACATACACGTCCTTATGAGATTCATGGTCACATACACGTCCTTATGAGATTCATGGGGATAACATAATATAATGCACTGTGCCTTGAATGGGTTCACACATTTTCTTCCTAAATAGAACAGCATATAGTTAACTTTATTTCGTCAGCTGTTGAAGACTGTATAAGGTGTCAGGATTTAAATTCTCACTAGTGTTCAGTGAATAAGCCCCATGAAACAAACTTTGGGCATGGAAAACACAAACTCAATCATGATTTATCTTTTTTTGTTAACTGATCTATCTACCAATACACAGGTATGAACTAAATGTTCTTGTCTTATAAGGTATTTGTAAAAGAAAGCTTCAAATCTCAATGTATAGCCCTTTTGAACCTCCCCTTTGAATCTGAGGAACTCCGTGTTGTCTCCATGGTAAGAAAGATTTCACGTCAATTAATTATATCCAAGAAGCTACAAGTAAGGAAAGGGATGAATAAGAATTCTAAGAACAGTGGTTAATAAATACAAGATTTGTTCAAGCAGGAAACAACCCTTAAATGTTAATGAATGGTTTGACTGTTTCACATTCATGCACAGCTTCCCCAGCCAGGACAGAATACAAAGACTTTTGTTTGTTTTTTAAAGTAAAAAAGAAACAGTGAATATTAAAATTTGGTGAAATCAGGAAACATGGTGGCTAATGAGCATGGAATGTGTCTTCCTGGTGGCAGTTGGAGAATACAGAAACCCCTGCCAGGGTGTTAATCAAAAGAACACTGTAGCATTAGGTATAAAAATCTGTAATCACTAATGCTATAGTGTCCCTGTACCTACTCTTTTCAAATCCACCCCTGTGCAATACAAATTTACAAAATTACAGTTTTCCATCGTCAAGGCTCCCTCTGTACTGTTTACCTCTCTGGCTTCCACAATGTCTCGGAAGAGGCATGGCCTTCTCCAGCTTTGACCAATCCAAGAAGAGTATTGAAGACCTAGTTAGTGGTGAGCACCACGCGCTAATTCAAACTTTTATTGCCATGGTGTCTGGAGACCCCTGGTGCTGCCCTTCCATTAAGAGTTAAAACATGTTTAATGTGTTAATGCTAAACAGTGAAACCCCATCCCCTTTTTGCTGTTTGAAGTAATAAAGAAGCATTAGCCAGACCAGCAATGGGCAGCTGTGATTGGATGAGAGTGTCAGCTGAGCACTTTCAAGCTATCGTAGCACCCATTGTGGGTGTGAATCAATATTGCTAGGAAAAAGTGTATAATCTCTTCCTTAGCCATACCTCCAGTGGGGACCATACTGTGGGTAGCCAAGGGCTCTTACTCAGTGTTAAACTGCTTGAAAATGGTTTAACAAATAATGGTAGGACAGTGCCGGAAAACTCCAGACACAATGATCAAATAATCAGAAGAAATGGTTATAGTGCTTACAGTGTGCCTGTAAGCGATACATTCAACTGTGGCTCGCATTACTTCTAAAAATATTTTTATATAAATATTTTTTTGTATTAATATAGTTATTATTTTAATTACTTATTGTAATGTTGCAGAAAAATGGCTAAAGAATCACATTTTGGTAGTATTTCGTTATTGTCTTCTCAGAGTTCACTGATTTTACCATGGAAAACAAATTCATTTTAAAAGATTTTAATAAGTTATTTGTCTCACAAACAGCTTTTCATGCTTCAGAGAAATGCTAGTTCTAAAATGCAGAATTTATTTTAGTGATTTATTTCTTTATTTTGGGATACAGTAGTTGGTTTATATTTGTATTTCTAACACATAGGTGTTCAGGGTTTCACAGTGAGTACCAGTATGCAAATTGTCCTGCAGACTTTAGCCTGCTGTTCTACTTCAGATTCCAACATTAGTCATGTAGCTCTCATCTTTGCATGAAAATTGTTACCTTGAGGTGTGTAGCATTCAGTAACTGCCATTTGAAATTAAGTAACTATTCAAAAAAGAATCCTGTAGTATTTACAATATACATACTGCAGGGCAGCACATTACCCAGAAGAAATTGCAAGTGTTGTGAAAACTATAGTGGATATGGAAACCTTATACAGGAACTGTGTAATTGTAATAAATGTAATAGGAAAAAAAAAACAAAAAAACTTAAGGGTTTTATTTTAACCAATGCAGATCTTGGGAATAGTACACTTTGTCTATATACAATGCTTAGAGAATATACCCTTAGACAGAACTATAAACTTTGCTGTCTCAGAGCGTTGGTCTTTTTTCTATTTCTGTTATTCTAAATGCATATTAACATTTATTTTATGAGTGCGTAGTTAAACTGAAACTATAATAAGTACTCCCCATTACACCTGCAAGCTAGCTATAGGATAAGATATGTTGAGATAAGATTAATGATTTTTTTTATTATTTGATAATGTTTATCCCCTTAAGGACCAAACTTCTGGAATAAAAGGGAATCATGACATGTCATACATGTCATGTGTACTTAAGGGGTTAAAAGACCACCCTGTTTCCTCTTGACTATAACCCATTACACAGCCTATTAAATGTTAGAGGTCACCTTGAACCTTACATTGTCTTGTGTAGTTTATTGGGGCTCCTCAAAAGCTGGTTTGGGGATAAGGAGAAATACAGAGAGTTCCAAATTGATTAGAAGTCCATGGCATGACATAAAGGAAAATTCCTGACGCAGGAAACTTCACTTACAAATGGGGGCTCGTTTGGGGTTTTTCTGTTGCCATTGTTTCTTTTCCAACATATATCTATATATTTGTTGAGGGCTAGGTGTGGGTGGTGTTATATATATATGTTTCGCCATAAGGGATTTTTGGTGTTTTTAAGGGTGCAGCCCTCTAATCCCATTTATCATTATATCTCTGACTATTTCTCCAGTCTCTATTTTATAAAGTATATGTTTGTTATTCTGTTTTTATTGTTATGTATTATTTTACATGGGGTCCGTGTGCCTGGCATGATTGTTAATCCTATACCATAAGCCCACTACACTTTCCATGAGAGTGGGATAGTGTGATTGTGTTGCGTTGTCTGCATGATGAGCCCAGTATTTCATACTGGGACAAGAGTCCCCTCATTAGTATTTGAAAGTTAAGTCCCCAAATTAGAACCCTTAGCCACATCTACATTTTCAGCGGTCCAACACCTGCTTCATAATATGCTGTAAGCTAACTTTTCCTTGCTACAGGTACATTAAATGATCCAGTGCATTACTTGTTGCATATGCTTTATAATTCTATGTAGTTTAATATTTAAGGAAATACTCCCTATTATGACTAATAAGTCTCGCATTATATAAGTTCTTTTAAATTGTGAAAATCTACAAAATTGTTGTAGGGGGATGCTGAGATTTTATTCCTTGTGACCACAACTTTAGACTCCCTGCGCGTTAGGTTTGAGGTTTGGTCAGGCTTGTAGTCTGGATCAGAAAATCATGGACTACGGTAGAATCTGCGTTTGTATGGCCCTTGGGCACTCAACTTGACCGGTCCACTCAAAGGTTTGCCATGCCTTTTAACATGGTCTAGCATAAAAATGTCGAATCTCTGAGAGTTCTGAAAAATGCAGATGACACCAGTTCTGTGTAACCTAGTCCAAATATTTGCTCAATTTCTATTAGATTTAGGATGATGTAGCATAATCTCAAGATAAATTTTATTGACAGGGTACAGATCTTGCAATTACTTAATGCAAGTTTCACATGAATATCTAAGTCGAGAGCGCGCTATATAAAGGGATCCCTTCTTTATAAACCGTACTATGGTAGATTAGATGTAATAAGGTAATGAAGGAAATGCATGTATACATAAGAAACCCTAAAATAAAGCTGATACAAACTAAAATTGGTATACCTTGCATTAATATGTTCTGAATACTACAGTAGTTAAAAGTTTATTCTGTGTTAATGGTGCCTGTGTTAATGTGTGTTTTTGATAACCATTATGAAGTGTGCAGCTTAATTATCGAGTAGATTAATTGATATGTTACTGTGTTGTTTTTTAAAATATATTTGAATCAGTTTGTCCCAATCTAATGATACAGAAAGAAATGCCAGCCTAATAAACTATTAAATAACTGTTTTCTGGGCTGTTGAATTCTAGCATTATTGCTGCTGTCCAAGAGCAGTAGGAGTTGTTCTAACAGCTCTGAGAGGCTCTGTTTTGTGGTCTGATCTACAATGTAGCTAATTGTTGCGGTTGCAATAGTTGACTTCCTGTTTTTTACAACTTTACTGTTCATTTGCAAAAGTTTTGTGATCTATCTTCAATGCTAGTTGTCTGCTTCCATAGAAGTCAAATAGTCTGCAGAAATTTTCATTTATTTTTTTTTGAAAGTCTTCTTATACATAGGTATGAGAATGGAGTTTTGTATATAATTGGAGGTGTTACTTTAAGACTGCATTTGTAATCTATCACAAGCATAGAAACCTACATTATGTCTAACTGTGTTTCTTCTGAGGGACACTGAGTGTGACATTTATTTCCCTATTTGGTTAACTTATTTTGGATTGGTTATGGTTTAGTTGTGTGTCCATGAATGTGCTTTTTGTATTGGCACCTTGGCTGGGTGTCCTTTATGTGTAGGTAGATTCACACAAAAAATATATCCAACACTAAAGAAATACAATATTGTGATGGAAAAAACACACTTATCTTCTTAGATAGTGGTAGCCCTCTCCAGAAATATCCCAGACAATATTCCTTTCATGTGATACAAGACAACGGCAAACGTATAGGAGAAAAGGACTGTAGATCTACAAATATAATAGAAAAAATATAGCGTAATATTGTAATGATATACTGAAATGCGCAAAATTAAGATATCTCCATACTTCCAGCAGTGGTTCCCAAGAACAAGGGGTCCTGGCTATAGCCCCCCATATCATCGGGGGAGGCACCTTTCTGCGATTTATTCTACTATATCTTGTGAGTGCACTTTAATTTCGCGCATTTCAGTATATCATTACAATATTCCGCTATATTTTTTGCTTTCTATTATATTTGTAGATCTACAGTCCTTTTCTCCTATACGTTTGCCGTTGTCCTTTATGTGTATCTACTATGTCTGTTGTGTTCTGTTTTGTGAGATGACATGTGTGATATTACAATGATTGCTGGGTATGGGTTCTATGGTTTGTAATGAATTGGTGTGTTATGTGTTAATGTCCATTGTGTATGAGTTTAAATAGTAAAGTGAAGAATATTTCCACATCATTAACAAAGCCTTTAGTGTTTTTACAACAGGTGAATTGCTGTACAGTCGGCATGAATGAAACAATGCTATCACTCCTGGAGATTTTTTGATAATATGAGACTTTGCAGGAAAAGCGCTTATTACATCTCACGTAAAAGGGGCCTTGTAATATGCTGCTGTTCAAATTGTGGATGCACGTCTTCCTTTGTAAATTGACTAATCCTGAAAGTGATTCTTTAACTTAAAAGTGATTGGAAGGACAAGGAGATGGCTCTCCCTCATAAAGGAGTACTACTATGGGAGTATTGTCCAGCTCACAGTTAACTCTACTTTTAAAGTGCATTGCGTTATTTGTGTCAAAGAAAAAATTATGTTATCCATATTGATTGCTGAAAAAAAATATATCGATGTATAGGATAGGTTTTTTTTCAAAGTAAGATTAATCTAGTATACCTCATGATGAAATGGTATTTTTAATAGAGATCAGACAATTTCTGACGTTTATAAGTAAGACACTTTTAATCTACTAAACTACTGTATTATATTTGTATTGGTAAATTGAAAGCATTTTGCAGACCCAGAAGAGAATAAGTAAAAAAATATAATCATTTCACAAGGCGCCAAATTATGGGAAGAGACCACCCAAAGAACGCACTAACGGGTTAAACTCGTTTTTTGATAAACATAAAATTTTGCTTTTGTGGAGACTTTTGATTGTCAGTTTTAACTATGTCCCAACCACATCTTTGCAGGTATGCTTTTTAACATTTGCAACGTCTTGTTGAAGTGTTTTCAACATATTTACAAAACTGTTATTTGTGCTGACAATGGAAAAGTACCTAACTGCATGTCTGCATTACTCACCAACTGCTCACCAACCTCCTCTGGCTAACCCTCTACTAACTAGTTTGCAATTACATCTGTTTGGTCAAAACCCATGCAGGCCAAAGAAACTGAGATGCCTACTTATGAGGACCTTGCTACGCAAGAACATGGAAAGTCCTGAAGGGTCAGTGCCATCTAATGCCACTGGTTCTGTAATAACCCTTTCAACAATTGGGGTGTTGCACAGAGCACTCTGGTTAAAATCCAGCAAACAAATGAAGAACTAAAAACTATTTGGAAGCTGATATTGTCTTGTTGTCAGCCATCTTGCTGCTCACAAAAATGTATGGTGTCCAAACTGATTTCTTTATACTTATTCAATTATTCAATTTTTCTGAACTATGCTGAACTATTGAACTATATTGTTATTTTTATTTTTGTAGGGTTAGCCGGAGAGAGAGGGAGTGTAAGTACGAATGTAGTATGTTTGTCTTTGATGTATGTTGAGTCTGCCAAGGATGGATTCCCAAGTTTTGAGGAACTGAGTGTGGATATGACTGGTTTTGACTGGACCGCTGGAATAGGGACATGGTTAGGAGACATAGAACGCAAGGTGCGGGTTGGGATTATTGTCAGACTTGCAAGCTAGATTATTATTTATCTCATGATTTAATATGTAAGTGGGCCTTTTCAATCATCAAGAATTGTTTCCCATCTCCTCCCAATACCCAAGCTACGTACTCACAGATACGGGTATTATAAATCACAAGTGGTGACAACGTGAGGAAGGGCATGTCTACACGGTCGAGGTCCCCACCCAGGTTTTCCCCAGATGTGCTTTTCCCCAAATATGATTTTTGCCACTGAGTTTTTTACCTGGGCCCAGATCACCGGGTGGACTGGTAAGACTATACCCTAGTTCACCGACGAGGGATAGGTATTATTCCAACTATGACTATATGCATTCACTTTGTGAACGAATGAGGGAAACTGTTGGTAATAATACACTTTGTCTAAATACAATGCTTAGTAAAGACAGAACTAAACTTTCCTGTCTCAGAGTGTTGGTCTTATTTCCTGTTTTCTATTTCTGTAACTCTAACTGCGTAGTAACATATCCATTTTATGAGTGCGTAGTAACTTTTTTATTTAAACTGAAACTATAGTGAGTACTCCCCCATTACTAGCTATAGGATAAGATATGTTGAGATAAGATTACAAAGCCTATTAAATGTTAGAATTCACCTTGAACCTTACATTGTCTTGTCTCGTTCATTGGGTCTCCTCACCAGCTGGTTTGGGGACAAGGATAAATACAGAGAGTTCCAAATTGATTAGAAGCCCATGGCATGACATAAAGGAAATTTCTAATCTTCACTTACAGCAGGCTTTTCAGAATGTTGCTGAAGAAGTGAATTTTGCTAGTGAAAGCTGGTCAGAATGATTAATTAAAGAAGTGGGTTTTGTTAGGCAAATACTAAATTGTAACCCCCCTCTAGCTACAACTTTACTTTAAGTACAGCAAAAGCAAACTGTTTAAGGGTGTTTAGAGGTATGGGAGGGTATTTAAATAATGTATCAGTGACAAATGTGACACTTTTGTCCTCAAATGCAATGTTTTGGCTTTTATGGCCTTTTATGATACCATAAGCACCCAAAAAACCTGAAGTGGTTTTGGTGTATAGATCATGTCCCTGTAGTTTCACTGCTCACTTTGCTGCTATTTATGGGTTAAATCCCTTTGTTTATGCAGCCTAGTCACACCTCCACTGTTTGTGAACCCCACGGTCTTTCTACTCGTTTACTCGAGATCTACAAGGTTATTCACTAAATTGAGAATTGCAGGGAGTTCTAAGTAAATTTAAAGGTCATTTCATATTAAAGGCCAACATAGCCGAAATTAAAGCATTGCTGACTGGGAGAATATTTCCAGTACAGCTATATCGACCATACATTTGAAATTAACTTTGGAGTTACACGTTTCCTGCATCAGAATTGAACAGAACTCCGCGCTCCAATAGCAGACCCACTGCCATAAGCAAAAGGTAGCTTTCTATGGCAGTACATTTACATAATACTATAGATATTAATTTTTTTTTAATATGCAGTTTTTGTCTGAATAATGCAAAAAACAAAACAAATAGGAACACTAACTGGGAAGGGTTTGTGACTAAGCAGCTACTAAATAAGACATACCCCATTTTGAATATCATGAGGTGTCAAATGATATGCCATAGGGTTATTTTAATGCCTGGGCTGCCATATGGTCTCAATGGCAACATAGGCCCAGCAAACCAATCTGGCAAACTGAAATGGGCAAGCTCTATATTGAACCTGTAACTTTCCAAAACACCATAAAACCTGTACCTGTATTGTTATACTCGGAAGACTTCACTGAACACAAATATGAGTGTTTTAAAATAGTAAAATGTATCTTGACGATAATATCATCAGTAAAAGTGCAGTTCTTTAGTGAAAAATGCAAAAAAACAAATATAAATGATCATTTGGCCAGGGTTTGTGACTAAGTGGCTACTAAAAAAAGACTGGAAATACATCATTTTGAATACCTTTCGTTGTCTACTTTTGCAAATGGTATGCTATGATGGGGGTAATTCTCATTCCTGGACAGCCAAACTCAAAGGCATCATAACCAACCTGACAAATTTCAATGTGTAAAACCTGAAATGGGCAAGCTTTTTATTTGACCCTGTAACTTTCCAAAGCACTATTAAACCTGGACATGGGGGTACTCGTGAGACTTCGCTGAATACAAATATGAGTGGTTTAGTGTATTAAAACATATACCCTGTACATGGGTGGTAATATTGTACTCACGAGACATAGTAGCTGAATGCACGTGTATTTTATTGCAGTAAAACCAGTAAAAACAATATTATAGTTAAAATGCATTGCAAAATTAAGAAAATAACCAAATTTCTCACAATTTTGTTTAGATTTTATTCATTTTAAATTATGTTTCATATATAAATATTTAATGTGTAATAAAAGTCCTGTTTCTCCTTAACAAAATTATATATAATGAGTGTGGTAGATTATGGTTGAACAAACATATAGTGCAAATTCCAGGTTTTGTTTTGATCAGAACTTGCACAGTTGCCTCCATCAGTAAGAGGTTAATGATGTATGAAGTACATTCACAAAAACATTCACCATACACAATGTCCATTTATGTTTAAAGAAGAAAAAAAAGAGAGATATGCACACTATTGAACTGCATTCTCTTTCGATGTAAGTGCATTGAAGGCTATGCAGGTATGTAACGTTACTCCTCTCAAAAGAGACACCAGTTAACAACCTTCAACAACTTCTGACTTTGGAAGAGAAATTCTTCATTTTAGTTTTTCTATTCATATCTTCTCCTGTATATAAGAAAATCATGAGACTGAAGTAGAGGTAAATAGCTTGGGGCATGAAGAGTGTTTTAGCAATCTTGACACAAGACTGCGTGCTAGGCGTGAGTGGGAGACTGCTTTCCATCTACGAGAAGGACAAGTTGTACTAGAGGGCATAAATGAGATGGGAGTAGATGGCATCTTAGAAGAAAACATTTTATGTTACCAAAACATTATATTTTGGAATAAACGAAGCTGTATTGAGAAGCTTATTTATCTCTGAGCTAAAGTGTCAGTAATTGGAATAAAGTGAACATACTGTGAATAATCCACCTCCGTTGAGATCATATTATAGATGGGATGTTAGGCTGACATCCGAATAATATGCCAAGCACAGACAGCAGTTATTCTTCTAAGTCACATTATAGTGGATGGTTAGAAATAAATGATGAAATGTTAGACTTATATTTGGGGTCAAGAGAACAGTACCAGCTTGCCAAAGACAACCTGCTACAATGTCATGGTAGAACATTTACCCCATTTAATGATTAATGATACACCAGGTTTGTCATCATATAAATGCTTTTGCCTATTTTCTTGTTCAGAAGATAATCATTACTGCAAAGCTGTAGATTAGAGAAATCATCTTCATCTGCAATGGGGGGCATATATGAACGTATGGCTTATGTACAAAATATTACAAATACACGCATGCACGATATAGGTGGGCAAAAAGTATAGTGTAAAAACATATATTGTTTCATCACCACTTCATATACTCCTCCAATATCCTATTTTCATATATTTCAGTGAAATTCTAAGTGTATGTGCCCTTTAATCACAGATTACCATGCAGTATTCCCATTTTATACACCCGCTGTTTATTTCATATATCCTGCAGAATTCCTACACTTTCCCTAATTTTCGCTTCATATCCAATCTTATCCCCATTTCATATACTTCGCCACCATCTTCATTTTGTATATACGTACTCAGTTTTCATCTACTTAATTTGTTTCCCATCACACATTCTATACACCAAATTCCCAATCAGTGGCGTTAATACCACGGTCACAGGGGTCGCAGCTACTACCGGTCCCCACACTCCAGGGGACCCGGCCGCCCTGCGGACCCTGCGACCGGGTGCACGCCGCATGTGTTGTGGCCCAGCCCGCACGGCAAACCGCCGGGGCTGCACGTTCAAGGGGCCCATCGGGTGGCCAATGCTGTTAGGGCCATCTGATAGAGATGAATTTCCAGGGTGCCCCAGTCAGTGCTGCAGCGCTTTAACAGCACGACATCACAGCTGGGAGGAAGTGACTGCCCATGGGGGCCCATGGATCAGTTAAGCACCGGAGCCCCATGGATTGTGTGTACTCCACTGTTCCCAATATAAATTCAACCCACACTTCATACACCCATATCCATCTCTTCTTTTCTTTCCTTATCCCCATGTCATATACACTCTTTTCAATCTCACTTCAAACAACGCTATCACCATTGTACATATTAATATGAAGGTGTTTTGTTTCGTTTTTTTTATCACCAAGTGGGCTCGATTAGATGTTGACATCTGTCTCCAGCAGCCACCACTCCTATGTCAGGAATTGTCTTGCATTGCCAATGACCCACATGTACTGAATAGGGAAAATGGAACGTCACATATACTGTCCACTGACTGCCTGTGTGCTACTACTGCAGAGATGAAATGTTGTTGCAATAATTTGGATATTTGACACTCCTGCACTGCTGAATAGGTGAGACACTGATCTTTCACAAACGCATTATATTTGTAATTAAGTCACTATGAATTGTCTCTGTCATTTTATCATCTTTTTATACTTTTTTTTTAGACTTGACAAAGATTAATTTGGCATTGCAGTGTTGCTAGGTCTGTTTGTCAAAGTCTGAATAAACTGCATTTACCTTGAAACAGTGTTGGCTGAGTTTCTTCTGTGCATCTTGGAATGATTTGACAATTGTGGGTATGTATTCTACAATATATTTAACTCTGAGTGGCAAACCTTAACAGATGTGAATGCACCAACATCATTGGACAAACTCCACTTTAAAGGACCACAAACATGTATTTTTAACATTAAAATGTGACCCTTCCAGTTTAGATTGATGGAAAAGTCAAATAAAGATATATTAATTAGCTTTAGTCCTCTTCTATGCCCATCTCCGTGCAGCCACTGCTCCGCCCTGGCTAATATTATCATTGACGAAGATCTCAGCCTATCCAGTGCTTCCCCATGGCATTGGAAGACTCTCTGTGCATTGCCAATCAGCATCTCCTTATAAACAGTGGCGTCTCTAGGATTTATTTTTCGGGGGGGCACATGGAGGGCCAGTGACAAAAGTAGGGGGGCACATTTAACCCCGCCCTTGTCGCAGTTTGACCCCGCCCCTGTCGCATGTTAAGCCACGCCCCCGACACAATGTGTTTTGTTTTTTTAATAATACCTGGTGGAGGATTCATTATTTTCCACCAGGGATTATTTAAAAAACAAACACATTATCCTTGATACAGTGCCATAGTTGCCAACATTTGAAAAAAAATTTCCAAGGACATTTTGCAGCACAGCTATCAATTACTGTCTGGGTATAATATCCCTCGACAGTCAGTGCTCTCTGTATAATACAGGGTTGTGTGTATAATAAATTGGGACACTCAGTGCTCCCTGTATAGTGCTGCTCTCTGTATAATACAGGTCTGTTTGTGTATAATATCCCAAGACAGAGAGCAGCACTATACAGGAAGCACTGACTATCCCGGGATATTTTATACACACAGATCTGTATTATACAGATAGCTGAGCATATACCCCAATCTCTAGACTACTAGTACCTGTCAACAGCAGCTCCCAGACGCGTGTAACAGAGCTAAAGTGTGCGGCAGCTCACACAGATTATTCAGCGGTAAAGTGCACTCCCTGGGAATCCAAAGCAGCCCTGGAAAAAAAACGTATGCCATTCCTACAAGTAAAAATATATATATAGTACAGTAAGCACACAATCTCACTGACATGCGCAAATAGGCTTACTGACAGACAAAACTCTCTGACTCACACACAAGCTTACTACAGACACTCACTTGTATAAACAGAAGGCTCACTACAAAGAAGTTCAGGGACACACACACAAGCTCACTAAAGACAAGCTCACTGACACACACATGCTCACTAAATAGAAGCTCACTGACACACACAAGCAGTACCATTTTAACAGAGTTAAGGGCCCCTGGGCAAAGCAATGCACTGGGGCCCTTCCTACACAACAACTCACAGGAATTTTAATTATTGATAGACTGCAGAGTCCATACACACACACACACAGACTGCTGAGTCCATACACACACACACACAGATTGCTGAGTCCATACACACACACATACTGCTGAGTCCATACACACACACACACACACACACACACACACACACACACACACATACTGCTGAGTCCATACACACACACAGACTCTGCTGAGTCCATACACACACACAGAGACTCTGAGTCCATACACACACAAAGACTGCTGAGTCCACACACACACACACACTCTGCTGAGTCCTTACACACACATACAGACTGCTGAGTCCATACCCACACAAATTGCTGAGTCCATACACACACAGATTGCTGAGTCCATACACACACACACAGACTCTGCTGAGTCCATACACACACACATACTGCTGAGTCCATACACACACACACACACACACACACACATACTGCTGAGTCCATGCACACACACAGACTCTGCTGAGTCCTACACACACACAGAGACTCTGCTGAGATCATACACACACACACAGACTCTGCTGGGTCCGTACACACACAGACTGCTGAGTCCATACACACACACAGACTGCTGAGTCCACGCACACACACACAGACTGCTGAGTCCATACACACACACACACAGACTGCTGAGTCCATACACACACACACACACAC
>OW240913.1:330476774-330488572 GCA_933207985.1 Pelobates cultripes
GCAATAGAAAGCACCTCTAGTGGCCATCAGAGTGACTGCTACTAGAGGTGTACCTAGGAAGCAATGTAAACACTGCTTTTGCTCAGAAAAGTCAGTGTTTACATTGCTCAGACCGCAGAGACAGTCTTTTAGCACCATAAACGCTACATTGGGCTGTACTGGTTCTGATGGTAGAGTATTTTTTTAAGTTTATACTTCTGTACCAAAACCTTGAGAAATTAAACATTCTAAATTAATTCTTAAAGGAGAACTGTCACTTCTCTACAAGGTACACCATTAAATAAAATAATGAAAAATCACCTATTAATTATGGTAACTTTTTTTAATGAGATACTCCATTTTCTTTTAAATTTGCATTAACAATTTAGCAAATTACACCATAGTCAGGTTCATAGAAAGAAAAGCCAGGGTAAAAAGTTTAAATGAAGAGGAGAAATAGAAACATTATATATCAATGACTGACAGAGAGCCCAGGTGCAGGGTAAAGAGGTGTAGCTGTCTAAAGCTCATTTCACTTTTCAATCTTGACAAATGCGCATTTCTTAAAATATAGAGATAAGTAAACATAATACTAAAAATCAAGGAAAGGGACAGTTTCCCTTTAAATGTTATTTAGACATACATGTATATAGATTTGCAAAAAAAATAAAGTTCTCAGTATTTTGTTTTACAAATTATTCAAACAAATATATATATTATTTTCAAACAAATATATATTTAATCATTCAAACAAATATATTTATATATTTATATATAGAAAATGGGGTTTATAATCTATAGGGCAAATAGACATTTATTAGATCAGTGGTTGATCACATAATGTGTCTCTATACTCAGTACCCAAAATCAGACATATGTGGAATACTGTTAAGGTGTTTAGACTAACTTACTAACATTTTCATTCTAAAAGAGTTTGGACCTTTCCTGTTATGTGCCCTCCACTATTTCTACCATTTCTAGGTTAAGGCTAAATTGGTTCCTAACCCTAATTTTTTATCTCACTTTAAATCAAATGTTCTCTTATCTGCAATCCGCTATGTTATTTTCCAGATAACAGGAACGGTCCAAGGGGTTTATAAACAATTGTAGGATAATATATTAAAGTGACAATTGGTGGAAATTCAGTGTCATCAAGATTTAACTTTTGGTTTTTCAAACGTTTATCACATTTAATAAACCTTATGTAAATTATGCATTTATTTTTTTATTATCTGGCTGAGCATTCTGGTTCACATTTTACTATCTGGCAAATTGCTGCTCAACCTAACATGCTGACGTTTTATACCAAGAATACAGAACAATCGAAAAGCTGGCAACTTAGGTTGAGCAGCTGTTGGTTATGTAACAACTGAGTCTAACTCAACTTGGCTGATCGGCCAAATAATAAATCAATATACATGATTTTTAAAAGAAATCATTAGGTTTTATTAAATATAATGCATTTTTAATAAATGAGAAATTAAAATTTGATACAGTTTTCCTTTAAATTTGAAACTCGATTTGAATTTCTGGCAATTCTCACTTTCATAAATAACCATTAATTAAATTTTCAGCTCTCCAAATTAAATCAACTGTGAGGTTTATTCTATGTATTTTGATTGGTTCCTGAACTTCCAGTATTAGAAGGTATTAGGAGCGCTAGACCGGCAACCTTTCTCAAACCTAAAGTAGGATTGTAAGAATTTTCAAATATTATACACAGGATGTCCAGGCTTAGACCTAGAGCAAATGATATGGGTCATTTCAGAAATTAACTCTTGGAGCAGACTGAGCAAGATTGTTTGAACAGGGCCCTGAGTCATTCTGTACTATGGTGAAAGAAGGGGCATGGAAATTGTAGTACAGCAGTACTGTAAGGTATATGTTTCCCATTTTTAATGGAAATTTGCAGTTTAACCTTCCATACCAGGAAAACAGTGTCAGTAATCTGAATTTTCCCTCTGTTGACTTCAAAATGCAACTATCACGGTACTGCGAAAATATATACATAATATCCATATATACATAATATATTATGTTCATAATATTTATAATATAATATAACATTTATATATACATAAATATATTATGTATATATTTTGCAGTATACTGATTGGACTATTTTTTGTGGCCTTTTTTAATTTTCTGAGTAGTTTTCCCAAATATTTTGACTGGACAATATTTGGATAAGCCGAAACGCCACATGGGCAACTATTGGACTAACCAATAAAATGTAACTTTCTAGCAATGTGATTAGACTAAACTGAATTTTTTTACACCATTTACAAGTCTACATTTTACATACACATATTGGTAAACAGAATAAATATTGGTTAAAGAGATCTTTTAATTTCCAACCATATGTCCGTCAGAATGATGCCCAGTATGTTAAAAGCATCTCCATTTTAATTAACAACATTTAATTTGTAGAAATTGGATACATTCTAGTGCTTACCGTCCATGCATTGGTGAACAGGGGAACAATAAAGAGCTGCCACAGGTCAGAAGAAAATCATCCAGGAATATTAGTGAAATATTGAAGAGTAGCTCTCTTGTCCGACATTCGTTGTATTCATGTCATGATCAGCTTTTTCTCCGCAAGTACAGCCTGGCTGGGTCTCAAGAGTTTGAAAACAGAGATCTGTTAAATAATTGTAACGGTAGACACTGCCTGAAGCCTGTATAAGGACAATAAAGGGTTATACTATCAAAAGGCCTTTTTACAGGTGCACACAGCACAACAATATTGCTACAGTCCGGCTGCTCAGGAAAGAACATCTATTGATCCTCAGGTTGCTATGGGGATAAGAAGTGTTGCTTGGAACATTACAGTAAAATGTTGCCGCACATCCCTTCTTGGTAAGTTAACTATTAAAGGAGATGTTTCATGGATATCGCATATGACTATTAATTGCTATGAGATACAAAGTATGGTATAGACTTTTAAAATATCACTGTTGGAATGGTGAGTTTTAAATGTCATTGTCTCACTAATGACACAATAATGTCCCTGTGTTCAGAAGTGGCATTACAATGTCGTTACTAACAGTAATGTCAATCATAACAATGCTAAAATGAGATGTTAGGATAAGATTAGAGTTAGGTGGGAAGTTAGAATTAAATCTTGAGATTTAGGATGAGCTAGAGTTATGGCAGTTTAGGGTTGCAGTGGCGGCTGGTGAAGTTTTGAGATGGTGGGGCACCAGACTGCTCCCCCAATTTTACTCCTCCTTATGCAGTACAGAGATGCTCATACCATACATAATACAGAGATGATCATACTTTAAAACAAGCTGGGTACAACATAAATATATATATATATACATATAAAAAAACATAGAGCCGAGTACAATAAATAGATAGCTACACCACAAACAGAGGTGAGAAAAAAATAATAGAGAGGTTATACACAGAGTTGGGCACAATACAAAGTTACCTATACAATACACAGAGTGTAGACTACAGATTAACCCATACACCAGGTAGAGCTAAGTAAAATACAGAGAAATAACACACACAGTTGGGCCCAATAATGAGATACTTATAACTATCCCACATAGCCAGGATCACTCTGATGGATTACACAGAGCTGCACAACAGAGATACACACACAGTACAGCTCTCTCTCTCTCTCTCTCTCTCTCTCTCTCTCTCTCTTCCAATCCCTCTCTTAGCCAGGGGTGGATCCAGAGCCTGATCTCGGGAGGGGCACTTGTAGATTATTTAAATAGTTCAGGCACAATATATATATATTTATATCAAAATACACTTAGAATGAAATTATATATATTCCTGGACTTACCTGGATTCTGGTCTGGGGCGCCTGCCAGAGACCCCAGCAGTCCTCCTCCAGCAGCTCCGGCCCTCCAGGCCTGCAGCAGCTCCGGCCCTCTAAGCAAACATACATTAGAGGGATTCCCTGCTCTGGTGCATTTGTCTATGTTCAGGGAAGTTTCGCCGAACATAGACGGATGCACCAGAGCAGGGAATCCCTTAACTCCTCCCTTAACGCCTCACTTACCGACCGATTCGTTCTACGACCGGGTCGTAGGAACGGAACCCAGTCGGTAAGTGAGTAGTGTCTATATTATATATAATATTATTATAATATATTATAAAATAACTATAGCATTTTTGAATATATTTTACATATATAATGCATATATATGAATTTATTATAAGTGTGCTTTGAGATATATACATGTACATCTCAAAATACACTTATAATGAAATCATATCTATATTATATATGTATAATATATTATAACATGCTTTAATTATAATATATTACACATATATAGGAAATTAAAGTGTCTGTGTGTATATATATATATATATATATATATATATATTTTATATGTGTGCATATAAAAATATATATGTGTGCGTGCATATATATATATGTGTGTGTGCATTTTTAAATATATATTATATATATATATATATATATATATATAAACAAGGGTCTGGCTTCACTCACCTAAACATGCATAAATAGGGTGCTGCTGGGAGCCAATAAGTACAATAAAAATGAAAATCCAGCGCACTCCCTTATCTACTAAATAGCAACTCTGATAGATTTTGTTAGTTTTTTAAAAGCACCTAATCTAGGCAAAAAATAATGGGGGTTTAGTTACATTATATGATCATACACTGCATAACCCTACCACAACGTCAATGTACCCCATCTATTGGGTTGTGATTAACTGCTGGACCTTGAAACAACAAATCTGGTCTCTGAGGAAGTGGCCATGGAAGACTCAAGCTCATTCTGTTCAGGATCGGGAACCAAGGTCTCCTTGGCCAAATCGGAATTATTGCAATAACCATCTTCTCATTTTTTCCAAACTTTCCTTAATAATTGGTGAATCGTAGGCAGGGGAGGGAATGCATACCCCAGATCGAAGTCCCAGGGGCGGGAAAATGCATCTTGTCCTGCTGATCGATAGTACGCTTGTAGTGAAAAATACTTTGGGACTTGAGCATTCCTGTTCGAAGCAATCAAGTCGATCTGACGTGTGCCCCACCTTAAAGATATAATTTGAAATACTTCTGGATGCAATTTCCATTCTCCCGCTAGTATCGTAGTTCTGCTCAGTCTGCCAAAACATTTTCCGGTCCTGGGAGGTAGACTGCTTTCAGACCCTGTATCTTGTCTTAAACAAATTCAATAAGTGGAACTATTTCTATTAAGAGAGCTTTGCTTCGAGTTCCACCTTGTCGATTTATATATGATGCCACAGCTCTGTTGTCCATTTGAATTCTTACCCAAGAGTTCTTTAGGCACTGCTGAAATCCCAAAAGGGCATAGTATATTGTTCTTAGTTCTCTTAGATTTGAATGCATCATCCTCTCTTCTGATGTCCATGTACCCTGTGTCCAATTCTCTTTTAAATGTGCACCCCATCCTTGGAGACTTGCATCTGTGGTAACTGTCTCCATGATGGTTTTTCCAATGGAAAGCCCAGAGATAGGTTTTTCATTTTGTCCACCAAGATAGGTCGTCTAATGTTTTATGAGTGAGAAGAATTCTCTGATCTCAGAGGCACTCTCATTTCTTGAAGTTTTGTAAGAATTGAATTTGAATTGGGCGCATGTTTCACTGTGTCCATTTGACTAATCCAACGGTGGATGTAATAGAGCCCAATAGGCTCATAAATTCCCTTGCTGTTAAGTGTACTTTGTAGTGAAGATTCCAGATCTTTACTGGAATCCTTTCTTGTGGAAGAAAAGCTTTTTTCACATTTTCCCATCAGCTGCCTTGTGAATTGCTTCATCCAGGACTTTACCAAATAGAAGCTCTCCTTGGAATGGGAGAGCACACACGGAGTCTTTAGAGGCATAGTCTGCCCCTCCATAATGCTCTTCTTGCTGCGACTGACAGGCCCATGCTTTTAGCCACCATTCTAGTGACATCCAATGAGGCTTCAGAACAAAATTCAGTAGCCAACTTCAATTCTTTTACTCCGTCCAAAAGATGTTCTCTCTGGACTCCTTTAGCAATGTATTCTTCTAAGTTTTCTAACCAAACTTTAATTGCTCTTGACAAAGTGGTTAAAGCTACTGCTGGCTGTAGTGCAGATCCTAATGCTAGGGATGACTTGATAAGATTTACATCCAGTCTTTTTTCCATAGGCTTCCTCAGATAAGCCATGGACTCAACAGGTAGCCATATGGATAACTGCTGCGTCAATCTTAGGGACGGAGATCAATGATTTGCAATCAGCTTTCGAATAGGGATAAAGTCTGAATGCTTTATTCTTAATAGTTACCTTTCTCTCTTTTTTTGCCATTACTGGGAAATGTTTTCCTTTATGCAGTGGCGAACTAAGGGGGGGGGCCAAGGGGGCGGTCCGCCCCGGGTGCCAGCAGGGTGGGGGGTGCCTTGGGAGGGGGCGCCGCCAGGAGCGCGGGCCCACCCATGCTGCAGCCGCCCGAGTGCTCTGTAGAGAGCCTCAGGCGGCTGCAGCTTTGCCCGCCCGGGCGCAGCCTGAGGAGAGGGGCTGACAGGAGAGTAGTGCTCAGCGCTCCCTCCTGTCAGCCCCTCCCTGTAGCGTGGCCAAGCCCTCTATTGGTCCGCGGGTACAGTGAGCATCTGTCTCCTGTACCCGGCAGGACTAACAGGAAGTGCACACTGAGAGGGCTCGGCCACGCTACAACAATGGTGGGGGGGGAGAATAAGGAGAGATTGGGGGGCTGATAAGGAGAGATGGGGGGTGATAAGGAGAGATGGGGGGTGATAAGGAGAGATGGGGATGATAAGGAGAGATGGGGATGATAGGAGAGATGGGAAGTGATAAGGAAAGATGGGGATGATAAGTAGAGATGGGGGATGATAAGGAGAGAGGGATGATAAGGAGAGATGGGGGTGATAAGGAGAGATGGGGATTGGAGAGGGGGATAAAGAAAGAAATTGGAGGGATAAAGAAAGATTGGGAGGGAGAAGGAAATTGGAGGAGGGAGAAGGAGGGAGAAGGAAATTGGAGGGGGGGAGAGAAGGAAATTGGAGGGGGGGGAGAGATTGACATTCATCACACACAATGCACCCCTTGCACACAGAAAAAAACACAAAGCATTACACACACTGCATTACACAGACAGACACACATACACAAGCAATGCAACCGTTACACAAAATGCATCCTTTACACACACAGAAACACACAATGCATTCATTACACACACTCAATGCACCCCTTACACACACTCAATGCATCCCGTACATACACAGAAACACACCTTGCAGCCCTTATACATACAAACACAGATTCACACAATGCATTCCTTACACACATATCAGGACATCCCCTACACACTCCACCCCCTGTGAACAAACTCATTGGTGGAACATGAAGGTGGACCCTGGGACCCAGACCTTGAGCTGTGTAAAGGGCCCCCAAAAAATGGAGCTGCTTCCCGTTCTCCCAGAACATTGATTTTTGTGACCACAGTTACAAACCGCCTCCAGAGAGCCTATTCTACACCAGACCAGTGGAGCCAGACTGCAGCTAGAGCCCATCATCATCCTCATCTTGTTGTAAGTAGGCAATCTAGTATATTATTCGTGGCACTAATCTCTAATTTACCTCACATTAAAGAAACACTATAGTCCCCAGAACCACTGCAGCTTAATGTAGTGGTTCTGGTGTCTATAGCCTGTCCCTGCTGGCCTTTTAATGTAAACACTGGGCACTGCAACACTGGCGTTAGATAACATGGCAAATCATATGGGTGGGGCATTGTGATGTCACATGGGAGGGGGCGGCAAACTTTACTTTTGCCTAGGGCGGCAAAAATCCTTGCACCGGCCCTGGCTGGAGGGAGCTGTGTGAGCTGTGGCCGCACAGTGCCCCATGGTAGTTAGGGTGCCGTGCGGCCAGTACAGCTCACACAAGCAAACAGCTGATAAACTGGCCGCACGGAGGAAAAGTGGGGCGGAGCTAAGTAAAATCAGAGGCGGAGCCACACTGGCACTGAGGGCGGGGCTTTGGGGGGGGGATAGGGGGTGCCAAGCACAGGATCCTCCCCGGGTGCCAAATGCTCTAGGTACGCCCCTGCCTTTATGGTAGAGTGGACAGGAATCGTTGGCCTATTAGCTTTCAGATCTTTGAAATATCTGGGGGCATAATTGTAATGACATCCATGCTTGGTCCCTTTTTAACAGTGTCATGAAAGGGAAGGGGCATAGTCATTATCACATAAAGCCAGGGTGAACAGCGTTTTCACAACTATGGTGTCAGGAATACATGTTTGTATTCCTGACACTATAGTGTTTCTTTAAGCAAATTAAAGGAACATTCTGGTCACCATAACAACTTCATCTAAATGAAAATGCTATGATGCCAGGAAGCCCTGGGTGCTCTCTTTCCTTTAAGGGGTTAAACCGCTCTCAAATGGTTTAACCCCAAATGCTTCCTCCAGCTCCAGATCTCAAGGTCGATCAGTGGTATTCAGCTTCTGAAACGGAGTGTCGGGAAGTGCAGATTGACGTCAGGCATAGGTGCTGCAGATTGGCTAGAGTGTTCAGTTGACGCTCTAAGCCAATCGCTAGTTCCCGGTTCATAAAAATGTTTTACTTTTTTATGAATGGGGAGCTACTGATTGGCTTAGAGTGCCAGCTGACCGCTCTAGCCAATCAGCGACACCCCTACCCAGTGGCTTCCTGATACTCAGTAAATAAAAGTGAACACTTTAACACAGATATATGTTTTTTTTACCTGGGGAGATGAGACATCAAAAGTTTCCCTGCCAGGCCCAGGTACCAACGCCTTATGATGTGTTGTCCAGAATAAAGTGGAGGGTTCACTTCACTTGTCCTTCCTGCTCCAATCTCCTTTTCTTCTCCTTCATTTGACACAGTCTTCTTTTTCTTCTCACACTGTCTTCTCTCCTCGTTGGCTCCTTCTGCTCCTTTAGCTTTATGCTACTTGCTGCTTATTTTGCTCCCTTTTGCTCATTTCTCTTTCTGATCCCTTTCTGTTCCTTGCAGACCCTTTCTGCTCCTTGCAGACCCTTTCTGCGCCTTCTCCTACTTTACGTTTGTGCTCCTTCTGACTCTTTCTGCTCCTTTATCTTTGTGCTCCTTCTGTCCCATTCTGCTCTTTGCAGACCCTTCCTTCTCCTTGCAGACCCTTCCTGCTCCTTGCTGCACCTTCCTGCTAATTTCTGATCCTTCTACTACTTTACGTTTGTGCTCATTCTGCCCCTTCCAGCTCATTGCTGACCCTTTCTGCTACTTGATGTCCCTTCCTGCTCATTTCTATTTCTTCTCCTATTTTACATTTGTGCTCCTTCTGTCCCTTCCTGCTCCTTGCTGCCCTTTCCAGCTCCTTGCTGACCCTTTCTGCTCCTTCTACTTTACCCTTGTGCTGCTTTACCTTCCAGCTCCTTGCTGACCCTTCCTGCCCCTTCCTGCTTCTTGCTGCCCCTTCCTGCTCCTTGCTGACCCTTCCTTCTCCTTGCTGCCCATTTGTGCTCCTTGCAGATCATTCCTGCTCCTTGCAGACCCTTCCTGCCAATTGCTGCCTCTTCCTGCTCCTTGCTGCCCTTTCCTGCTCATTTCTGTTCCTTTGTGTTTCTTCTCCTACTTTACCTTTGGTGCTCCTTGCTGTCCCTCCCAGCTCCTTGCTGCCCCTTTCTGCTTCTTGATGTCACTTCCTGCTCATTTCTGTTCCTTCTCCTTTCTACTCCTTCTCTTACATTACCTTCCTGCTCCTTGCTGACCCTTCCTGTAGGCTGCCTCCCCCCATCCCTCACTTATCTGATCTGTAGGTGGATCCCCCCATCTTTCACTAACCTGATATGTAGGTGTAGGTGGGCCCCCTCATCTCTCACTTACCTGACCTATAGGCTGTCTCTCCCCCCATCCTTAACTTACCTGATCTATAGGCTTTCTCTCCCTCCACCATCAGATACCTGATCTATAGGCTGTCTCTCCCCCCCACCATACCTCACCTACCTGATCTATAGGCTTTCTCTCTTCCCCCTCCCCCCCTCCCCACATACCTGATCTATAGGCTGTCTCTCCCCACCATACCTCACTGTAACCGCATCCCGGGCATAAAAGAGGTTAAAGCCGTTTGGGAGATATTCCCTTTCCAGATGCAAAGGCAGCTACTGAATACACCAATCCGCCGAACAGGAAAAACCATACGAAAGGTTTACACTCCAAACTGCCGAACAGGAAAAACCATACGAATGGTTTACACTCCAAACAGCTGAACAGGAAATCCATACAAATAAACCCCTCAAGTACAAGACAAGGCTCCGCATTGAGGGTCAGCAGGAATCTGGTTTAATGGGGCTAACTGCCCGGTATTTATGCAGGTCTCCCACCAGGTGGACACTCCCCTAGGGGACCTGGTGGGAAACTGGGACAAAATGTAGCATTGACAAATCACAATAGTACACAAATAAACACTCCCATTCATTACAGCAAACTCCTCCCCTCTGCCTGTGATATAATTACTGAACACAATGGGCTAAAGTAATTATCACAGCCAGGAAAATACATAATTTTACCCAATATTCATAACTCTAAAAGTATACATCTCATTCACAGAATCAGCATACTCCAAATACAAACATACTCAAAAATCATACAATTCCCTTCAGGGGTTAAAAATTTAGCTGGAAGTCCTTTTTGACCGACTACAAGCATGGCTTGGGTGGGGTAAGCCAATTACCTCCAGGTACAGAAAATATCTCTATTCACAACAACAGCAAAAATACACAAAAATACATAATTCCTATCATACTGAACAGAACCCCCACATTCAACCTATCCCCAGATATCTTGGATCTGAGCGCTCAAAATATCTGAACAGTGCTCAGACCCCACGAACACAGTCAAATCGCCATGGGGTTTAAGTTTAGCAAGGGCTATTATAGAGATTGAGGAGGGAAAAAGCAGTCAGTATAAACTGGTCTGGCAGTGTACCTGGGACAACGCCCTGGAGAACAATGGGACAGGAGAAGGCACATTCTCCCATGGAATCAAAGGTGCAGAATTGTGCCAGTTCCAATTAAAGGGCCAGAACAGTCTTTTAAACACCAATAAGTCCAAATAGTGTTTTTAACTGGCAAAGTCTCCCAGGTGCCATAGTCACATGGCAAGAGGCCGGCAATTAGTCTTCTCCAGTGCCCATTGGCAAGGTTAGTTTCACCACACTCATTTACCTGATCTATAGGCTGTCTCTCCCCTCCCCCTCCCTCTCTTCCCTGATCTATAGGCTTCCCCCCGCCTCACTTCCCTGATCTATAGGCTGCCACCCCATGCCTCACTTCCCTGATATATAGGCTGCCCCCCCATACCTCACTTCCCTTATCTATAGGCTGCCACCCCATGCCTCACTTCCCTGATCTGTAGACTGTCTCCCCCATGCCTCACATCCCTGATCAATAGGCTGCCCCCCCCATCCCTCACTTCCCTGATCTATACTGACGTCCATGGCCTAATCTGCCAAGAGGGGACTGTCAGGAGAGGTAAAGCGGCTGAAAGGGTTCACCATTTTTTGTCGGACGTACCTAGTACGTTTGCGGTCCTTAAGTGGTTAAGAACCCCTGATCTAACCAGACGCCTGCACACTTATCGTTTGTGATACAATAATTATTTGCATATTGTGGTGGAACTTGTTTTGAGATAGCTAACAACCAAGTCTTGTAGCATCTGTACTGCCTCTTATTAATAATAACATCTGTGCTTTTTGTTGTTTCTGGAATGGGTGAAGTTTTTAAGGTTTCCTCATATACAGTATAATTTTGAAAAGCAGGGACTTCCTGCATAAATGATTTGTTTAAACGTTTCCTGTTCTTTGTGA
>OW240913.1:330491496-330559023 GCA_933207985.1 Pelobates cultripes
TTCCAGGTACCAGCACCTCTGAACTACCAGAGACCACTGATATGAGTAGTTGCATTGCATACAGACTGTTGCATATATGTTCAAATAGTTCAGGGCACATGACAACCATGTGTCCCAATACAACTTACAAATAACGTATTCACCATCTGTACACACCAATGCATTTTCAACACTACTGACTCATCACCCTTCCAGACTTGTAGTAGAGTTACTAAGGCTCTGGAGCTTCAAAGGGCTCCCATACAGGTATCATAAATAAACTCTCAAGGAATATAGCATGCCCTCACTTACAGTCAGCACAGCAGAACTGTCGGCTGTAAACACACTCATAGCCAAGATTTGCAGAGGGGTTTTTACTTGGGTTTTCCAATCTCCACCATTTACAGCATGGCACCAAACACAAATGCATTGGTATTGTCACAAGGGAATCTTCCCTTAAACAAAGACTAACCATAGACTTATTGGCACCACACACCTTCGCTACCCCAAGTCTCAACTCCCTCATACCCTCCGAGGAGTTTCCTTACTGTACACATCATTGATCTACCTTTACAGCTATCACTCAAGCATGGGTTGAAGCTTCGTTAAGTAAGACCAATATCATCAACACAGTAAACGGCTACCATCTACCCTACAAACTGGCACTTACATGGCATAAAATGGGCAATCCTTTTCCCGCTAAAAGCAGCTGCTGTGGCATGGGGTAAATCATGGTCAGGGTCATCAATCCGTTGTTACTCAGTAACAACTGAGCACATGTCATATCATCAACAAATGCCACTCATCATCCATACGATCATGGTATTGCTGGGGAACTCACTTGGTTGGCCACTTACCACATTTCTTTTACTTTCATGTACCAGGCGTTGGTATACATCCTTGCCGACAATTGTCTCATTTATATTCCAGGCACGTTTATCATACGCTTCCTACAGCCTTATATACAGTCACGGCCACTCTTTCGTTCCAGAGACAAAATCATGGATTAGACATACTCATGCAGCATAGCATGCACTATCCCACCTAGCACTTTCATCCCATACTTGTAGAACGCACCTATTCACCTGGCTTTAAAGAATCTCATTGGAACACGACATAGCTCAACCTGTGTCATAACATTTCTCCTAGGTTTTGCTTCATTTTTTGCCACCTTAAACTAAAACCATCTCACACACCATTAATTATATATTTTACAGGCATTCAACAACACAGGATAACCTATGGCCAAAACTACCATAACTTCATGCTATCATACCAGACAAGAATATACTCAGAGGTTTTCAGGAATCCATCCCCCCACGTTCCTCACAGATATTACCAATAGCCATCCAACTTTTCCATCCTTATTGGACCTATTAGAGCTACAACCTTTCAATTATACTACCAAGTTGGCCATTACCAGCCATGCACACTGCCTTTTATGCCTTTCTCAGGCCAGAGAATCCACTACCATAACCACCACTCAGACAGATCATTGTCTTCAACGATCCCACGTGTGTAAACACATATATCATTACCTATTGGCTCTACCACATTCCGAAACGAGTCAACACGCACCAACAGTAGAGATAACATACTATCCTACCCACAACAAATGGTGTCCAGTTGCGGTCCTAGATTCCTACCTTCAAAAATCCTTCAAGGAATTAAATACCGTAATGCATTTAAGGAAATGTCTGGTTAATTTGTATATATTGTTGACTGTATTAAATCTTTGATTATTCTTTTTGCCCTCTTTATTTACAGGCCTACCGTATCGTCGGTCTTGGCACACCACAACCGACTTGCTCCCTTTATACTATCCTACGCTTATGCTGGAACCTTACTCCATATACGGCTATTTGCCCCGAACACAAGTTTTAAGGCCATTTGGCCTGTATTTGTGGGAGGGGCTTAAATTAATTCACTCCCCTATATAAGGGACACCCCTTACCTGACTCATATCGCTTGAGGTCAGCATCAGAATGACCCTCCCACCCACTCCTCATTTCAACACTTTCTCTTTTCTTTCCATTTACTTTACTTACTTACTCCTTGGTGGGCCCTCTTTATTTACAGGCCTACCGTATCGTCGGTCTTGGCACACCACAACCGACTTGCTCCCTTTATACTATCCTACGCTTATGCTGGAACCTTACTCCATATACGGCTATTTGCCCCGAACACAAATATGTGTGCGTGCATATATATATATATGTGTGTGTGTGTGCATTTTTAAATATATATTATATATATATATATATATATATATATATAAACAAGGGTCTGGCTTCACTCACCTAAACATGCATAAATAGGGTGCTGCTGGGAGCCAATAAGTACAATAAAAATGAAAATCCAGCGCACTCCCTTATCTACTAAATAGCAACTCTGATAGATTTTGTTAGTTTTTTAAAAGCACCTAATCTAGGCAAAAAATAATGGGGGTTTAGTTACATTATATGATCATACACTGCATAAGCCTACCACAACGTCAATGTACCCCATCTATTGGGTTGTGATTAACTGCTGGACCTTGAAACAACAAATCTGGTCTCTGAGGAAGTGGCCATGGAAGACTCAAGCTCATTCTGTTCAGGATCGGGAACCAAGGTCTCCTTGGCCAAATCGGAATTATTGCAATAACCATCTTCTCTTTTTTCCAAACTTTCCTTAATAATTGGTGAATCGTAGGCAGGGGAGGGAATGCATACCCCAGATCGAAGTCCCAGGGGCGGGAAAATGCATCTTGTCCTGCTGATCGATAGTACGCTTGTAGTGAAAAATACTTTGGGACTTGAGCATTCCTGTTCGAAGCAATCAAGTCGATCTGACGTGTGCCCCACCTTAAAGATATAATTTTAAATACTTCTGGATGCAATTTCCATTCTCCCGCTAGTATCGTAGTTCTGCTCAAAACATTTTCCGGTCCTGGGAGGTAGACTGCTTTCAGACCCTGTATCTTGTCTTAAACAAATTCAATAAGTGGAACTATTTCTATTAAGAGAGCTTTGCTTCGAGTTCCACCTTGTCGATTTATATATGATGCCACAGCTCTGTTGTCCATTTGAATTCTTACCCAAGAGTTCTTTAGGCACTGCTGAAATCCCAAAAGGGCATAGTATATTGCTCTTAGTTCTCTTAGATTTGAATGCATCATCCTCTCTTCTGATGTCCATGTACCCTGTATCCAATTCTCTTTTAAATGTGCACCCCATCCTTGGAGACTTGCATCTGTGGTAACTGTCTCCATGATGGTTTTTCCAATGGAAAGCCCAGAGATAGGTTTTTCATTTTGTCCACCAAGATAGGTCGTCTAATGTTTTATGAGTGAGAAGAATTCTCTGATCTCAGAGGCACTCTCATTTCTTGAAGTTTTGTAAGAATTGAATTTGAATTGGGCGCATGTTCCACTGTGTCCATTTGACTAATCCAACGGTGGACGTAATAGAGCCCAATAGGCTCATAAATTCCCTTGCTGTTAAGTGTACTTTGTAGTGAAGATTCCAGATCTTTACTGGAATCCTTTCTTGTGGAAGAAAAGCTTTTTTCACATTTTCCCATCAGTTGCCTTGTGAATTGCTTCATCCAGGACTTTACCAAATAGAAGCTCTCCTTGGAATGGGAGAGCACACACGGAGTCTTTAGAGGCATAGTCTGCCCCTCCATAATGCTCTTCTTGCTGCGACTGACAGGCCCATGCTTTTAGCCACCATTCTAGTGACATCCAATGAGGCTTCAGAACAAAATTCAGTAGCCAACTTCAGTTCTTTTACTCCATCCAAAAGATGTTCTCTCTGGACTCCTTTAGCAATGTATTCTTCTAAGTGTTCTAACCAAACTTTAATTGCTCTTGACAAAGTGGTTAAAGCTACTGCTGGCTGTAGTGCAGATCCTAATGCTAGGGATGACTTGATAAGATTTACATCCAGTCTTTTTTCCATAGGCTTCCTCAGATAAGCCATGGACTCAACAGGTAGCCATATGGATAACTGCTGCGTCAATCTTAGGGACGGAGATCAATGATTTGCAATCAGATTTCAAATAGGGATAAAGTCTGAATGCTTTATTCTTAATAGTTACCGTTCTCTCTTTTTTTGCCATTACTGGGAAATGTTTTCCTTTATGCAGTGGCGAACTAAGGGGGGGGGCCAAGGGGGCGGTCCGCCCTGGGTGCCAGCAGGGTGGGGTGCCTTGGGAGGGGGCGCCGCCAGGAGCGCGGGCCCACCCATGCTGCAGCCGCCCGAGTGCTCTGTAGAGAGCCTCAGGCGGCTGCAGCTTTGCCCGCCCGGGCGCAGCCTGAGGAGAGGGGCTGACAGGAGGGAAGTGCTCAGCGCTCCCTCCTGTCAGCCCCTCCCTGTAGCGTGGCCAAGCCCTCTATTGGTCCGCGGGTACAGTGAGCATCTGTCTCCTGTACCCGGCAGGACTAACAGGAAGTGCACACTGAGAGGGCTCGGCCACGCTACAACAATGGTGGGGGGGGAGAATAAGGAGAGATTGGGGGGCTGATAAGGAGAGATGGGGGGTGATAAGGAGAGATGGGGGGTGATAAGGAGAGATGGGGGATGATAAGGAGAGATGTGAAGTGATAAGGAAGAGGGGATGATAAGTAGAGATGGGGATGATAAGGAGAGAGGGGATGATAAGGAGAGATGGGGTGATAAGAAATGGAGGGGGTAAAAAACTTGGGAGGAGGGAGAAAGAAGAAGGAAATTGGAGGGGGAAGGAAAGGAAATTAGGGGAGGGGAGAGATTGACATTCATCATACACACAATGCACCCCTTGCACACAGAAAAACACACAATGCATTACACACACAGACACACATACACAAGCAATGCAACCGTTACACACAATGCATCCCTTACACACACAGAAACACACAATGCATTCATTACACACACTCAATGCACCCCTTACACACATTCAATGCATCCCGTACATACACAGAAACACACCTTGCAGCCCTTATACATACAAACACAGATTCACACAATGCATTCCTTACACACATATCAGGACATCCCCTACACACTCCAGCCCCTGTGAACAAACTCATTGGTGGAACATGAAGGTGGACCCTGGGACCCAGACCTTGAGCTGTGTAAAGGACCCCCAAAAAATGGAGCTGCTTCCCGTTCTCCCAGAACATTGATTTTTGTGACCACAGTTACAAACCGCCTCCAGAGAGCCTATTCTACACCAGACCAGTGGAGCCAGACTGCAGCTAGAGCCCATCATCATCCTCATCTTGTTGTAAGTAGGCAATCTAGTATATTATTCGTGGCACTAATCTCTAATTTACCTCACATTAAAGAAACACTATAGTCCCCAGAACCACTGCAGCTTAATGTAGTGGTTCTGGTGTCTATAGCCTGTCCCTGCTGGCCTTTTAATGTAAACACTGGGCACTGCAACACTGGCGTTAGATAACATGGCAAATCATATGGGTGGGGCATTGTGATGTCACATGGGAGGGGGCGGCAAACTTTACTTTTGCCTAGGGCGGCAAAAATCCTTGCACCGGCCCTGGCTGGAGGGAGCTGTGTGAGCTGTGGCCGCACAGTGCCCCATGGTAGTTAGGGTGCCGTGCGGCCAGTACAGCTCACACAAGCAAACAGCTGATAAACTGGCCGCACGGAGGAAAAGTGGGGCAGAGCTAAGTAAAATCAGAGGCGGAGCCACACTGGCACTGAGGGCGGGGCTTTGGGGGGGAATAGGGGGTGCCAAGCACAGGATCCTCCCCGGGTGCCAAATGCTCTAGGTACGCCCCTGCCTTTATGGTAGAGTGGACAGGAATCGTTGGCCTATTAGCTTTCAGATCTTTGAAATATCTGGGGGCATAATTGTAATGACATCCATGCTTGGTCCCTTTTTAACAGTGTCATGAAAGGGAAGGGGCATAGTCATTATCACATAAAGCCAGGGTGAACAGCGTTTTCACAACTATGGTGTCAGGAATACATGTTTGTATTCCTGACACTATAGTGTTTCTTTAAGCAAATTAAAGGAACATTCTGGTCACCATAACAACTTCATCTAAATGAAAATGCTATGATGCCAGGAAGCCCCTTGGTGCTCTCTTTCCTTTAAGGGGTTAAACCGCTCTCAAATGGTTTAACCCCAAATGCTTCCTCCAGCTCCAGATCTCAAGGTCGATCAGTGGTATTCAGCTTCTGAAACGGAGTGTCGGGAAGTGCAGATTGACGTCAGGCAAAGGTGCTGCAGATTGGCTAGAGTGTTCAGTTGACGCTCTAAGCCAATCGCTAGTTCCCGGTTCATAAAAATGTTTTACTTTTTTATGAATGGGGAGCTACTGATTGGCTTAGAGTGCCAGCTGACCGCTCTAGCCAATCAGCGACACCCCTACCCAGTGGCTTCCTGATACTCAGTAAATAAAAGTGAACACATTAACACAGATATATGTTTTTTTTACCTGGGGAGATGAGACATCAAAAGTTTCCCTGCCAGGCCCAGGTACCAACGCCTTATGATGTGTTGTCCAGAATAAAGTGGAGGGTTCACTTCACTTGTCCTTCCTGCTCCAATCTCCTTTTCTTCTCCTTCATTTGACACAGTCTTCTTTTTCTTCTCACACTGTCTTCTCTCCTCGTTGGCTCCTTCTGCTCCTTTAGCTTTATGCTACTTGCTGCTTATTTTGCTCCCTTTTGCTCATTTCTCTTTCTGATCCCTTTCTGTTCCTTGCAGACCCTTTCTGCTCCTTGCAGACCCTTTCTGCGCCTTCTCCTACTTTACGTTTGTGCTCCTTCTGACTCTTTCTGCTCCTTTATCTTTGTGCTCCTTCTGTCCCATTCTGCTCTTTGCAGACCCTTCCTTCTCCTTGCAGACCCTTCCTGCTCCTTGCTGCACCTTCCTGCTAATTTCTGATCCTTCTACTACTTTACGTTTGTGCTCATTCTGCCCCTTCCAGCTCATTGCTGACCCTTTCTGCTACTTGATGTCCCTTCCTGCTCATTTCTATTTCTTCTCCTATTTTACATTTGTGCTCCTTCTGTCCCTTCCTGCTCCTTGCTGCCCTTTCCAGCTCCTTGCTGACCCTTTCTGCTCCTTCTACTTTACCCTTGTGCTGCTTTACCTTCCAGCTCCTTGCTGACCCTTCCTGCCCCTTCCTGCTTCTTGCTGCCCCTTCCTGCTCCTTGCTGACCCTTCCTTCTCCTTGCTGCCCATTTGTGCTCCTTGCAGATCATTCCTGCTCCTTGCAGACCCTTCCTGCCAATTGCTGCCTCTTCCTGCTCCTTGCTGCCCTTTCCTGCTCATTTCTGTTCCTTTGTGTTTCTTCTCCTACTTTACCTTTGGTGCTCCTTGCTGTCCCTCCCAGCTCCTTGCTGCCCCTTTCTGCTTCTTGATGTCACTTCCTGCTCATTTCTGTTCCTTCTCCTTTCTACTCCTTCTCTTACATTACCTTCCTGCTCCTTGCTGACCCTTCCTGTAGGCTGCCTCCCCCCATCCCTCACTTATCTGATCTGTAGGTGGATCCCCCCATCTTTCACTAACCTGATATGTAGGTGTAGGTGGGCCCCCTCATCTCTCACTTACCTGACCTATAGGCTGTCTCTCCCCCCATCCTTAACTTACCTGATCTATAGGCTTTCTCTCCCTCCACCATCAGATACCTGATCTATAGGCTGTCTCTCCCCCCCACCATACCTCACCTACCTGATCTATAGGCTTTCTCTCTTCCCCCTCCCCCCCTCCCCACATACCTGATCTATAGGCTGTCTCTCCCCACCATACCTCACTGTAACCGCATCCCGGGCATAAAAGAGGTTAAAGCCGTTTGGGAGATATTCCCTTTCCAGATGCAAAGGCAGCTACTGAATACACCAATCCGCCGAACAGGAAAAACCATACGAAAGGTTTACACTCCAAACTGCCGAACAGGAAAAACCATACGAATGGTTTACACTCCAAACAGCTGAACAGGAAATCCATACAAATAAACCCCTCAAGTACAAGACAAGGCTCCGCATTGAGGGTCAGCAGGAATCTGGTTTAATGGGGCTAACTGCCCGGTATTTATGCAGGTCTCCCACCAGGTGGACACTCCCCTAGGGGACCTGGTGGGAAACTGGGACAAAATGTAGCATTGATAAATCACAATAGTACACAAATAAACACTCCCATTCATTACAGCAAACTCCTCCCCTCTGCCTGTGATATAATTACTGAACACAATGGGCTAAAGTAATTATCACAGCCAGGAAAATACATAGTTTTACCCAATATTCATAACTCTAAAAGTATACATCTCATTCACAGAATCAGCATACTCCAAATACAAACATACTCAAAAATCATACAATTCCCTTCAGGGGTTAAAAAGTTAGCTGGAAGTCCTTTTTGACCGACTACAAGCATGGCTTGGGTGGGGTAAGCCAATTATCTCCAGGTACAGAAAATATCTCTATTCACAACAACAGCAAAAATACACAAAAATACATAATTCCTATCATACTGAACAGAACCCCCACATTCAACCTATCCCCAGATATCTTGGATCTGAGCACTCAAAATATCTGAACAGTGCTCAGACCCCACGAACACAGTCAAATCGCCATGGGGTTTAAGTTTAGCAAGGGCTATTATAGAGATTGAGGAGGGAAAAAGCAGTCAGTATAAACTGGTCTGGCAGTGTACCTGGGACAACGCCCTGGAGAACAATGGGACAGGAGAAGGCACATTCTCCCATGGAATCAAAGGTGCAGAATTGTGCCAGTTCCAATTAAAGGGCCAGAACAGTCTTTTAAACACCAATAAGTCCAAATAGTGTTTTTAACTGGCAAAGTCTCCCAGGTGCCATAGTCACATGGCAAGAGGCCGGCAATTAGTCTTCTCCAGTGCCCAGTGGCAAGGTTAGTTTCACCACACTCATTTACCTGATCTATAGGCTGTCTCTCCCCTCCCCCTCCCTCTCTTCCCTGATCTATAGGCTTCCCCCCGCCTCACTTCCCTGATCTATAGGCTGCCACCCCATGCCTCACTTCCCTGATATATAGGCTGCCCCCCCATACCTCACTTCCCTTATCTATAGGCTGCCACCCCATGCCTCATTTCCCTGATCTGTAGACTGTCTCCCCCATGCCTCACATCCCTGATCAATAGGCTGCCCCCCACATCCCTCACTTCCCTGATCTATACTGATGTCCATGGCCTAATCTGCCAAGAGGGGACTGTCAGGAGAGGTAAAGCGGCTGAAAGGGTTCACCATTTTTTGTCGGACGTACCTAGTACGTTTGCGGTCCTTAAGTGGTTAAGAACCCCTGATCTAACCAGACGCCTGCACACTTATCGTTTGTGATACAATAATTATTTGCATATTGTGGTGGAACTTGTTTTGAGATAGCTAACAACCAAGTCTTGTAGCATCTGTACTGCCTCTTATTAATAATAACATCTGTGCTTTTTGTTGTTTCTGGAATGGGTGAAGTTTTTAAGGTTTCCTCATATACAGTATAATTTTGAAAAGCAGGGACTTCCTGCATAAATGATTTGTTTAAACGTTTCCTGTTCTTTGTGAACTCACACATGCTTATAAAATTATACTTAAATATTTAGATGGTAATGAAAATATGACATCTAAAAGTTCATACTACTGTGAATCAGAGGCAGGAAAATATAATTTATTGAAAGGATGTTGTGATGCAGTAAAATAGATGTGTAGTAAGCAAATCAACTTGTTTATAACATTTTAATGAACTTGAAAACACTGTCACAATCAGCTTTGTTTTTAAGATGGAACCCAAACTCTAGCCTTTTGGGGGCTTTTTTTAATGTAAATTTACATTTGAATTAAAAGCATGTTAGACTCTTTACTGTGAAATCTGAAACTGAACACTGATGTACAAATTGTATTTTCAGAAGCTTCAACAATAAGATAGGTTTGCGTTAGGAGAAGGTGACTCAGAGTGGTCGTGTTCATATTAGACTTGTACATGGCAAAAATAAAATTAGTTTGGCAAAATCACTTTGTTTATACAAAATGATTCAGACGTACCGGAAATGTAAAAAACTAAAATCAGTTCTCCCTTACATGTTATTAGTGATTGAATATCTTTGAAGCTAAGAAAGCTATTGTTTTACATATGTATAATACTTTTTCACTTCTGTACATAAAATAAAAAAACACAGATAATTTAAACTAAAATTATATGACCTTGCGCTTCTTTTCATCTAATCAATATTTATAAAAAATTATTATCATGTGTTACCAAAAGTCTAAGTCACGAGTCGCAAAGTTATTGTTATGGAATGTGATAGAAATCATGAAATTTGAAATAAAAATAGAAAAAATATCAATTTCTCCCTTGTTTCCATTTATGACTGATAAAAGGAAAAAAAGAATGAAGCTATTGCAGCCGACTATAAATCATTCAACCGAAAGTGAGCCATCCTTTGCAAACAAAATAAGAAGTGGTGCTGCTGTAAATACCAAAATTTGGCTTTTAGAACATGCTTGACAATGCTATGGTGAGCATCTTTTGGATTCCTACCTCTAGATATTGAACATAAATGATAGAACGCTCTGTTTAATGCCTGCAGAAACATAACACTCTAGGCATAAGGAGAATTTAGTCAGGTTGGTAAGAGAAATTTTTAAGAATGTGGTCATCAATCTCTTACCCATATAAAATACATGATTCTTCAAAGAGCACGAGTGATTGCAATCCAAAAAAACATTTTTTTTGCACATTATTGCTTGCTGTCTTTTGGGGTAAGAGATACAGTGGACTTTGAGAACAGAATTCTTGTTTTAAATTATGAATGATGACTCTTTCCTTACAGATACATATTTTACTCAAAATCAACCATAAATTGTGACTTTAGCCCCAAAGTAAATGTTCAAGTTTCGAGAGCTTCTTTGCTATTCACCAATGACATACTTGGCTTTTTTATACTAAATGACTGACTGTTTAATATAGCTTAATCACTCACTTATCCATATTATTTGAATAACAAAAACCAATGATTTATTATATATACATAAAAAGGCATATTTCTAGCTTTTTATTTCACACATATTACCTTATTAAGCGTAGCTTTTGAGTACCATACACATTTGTAATTTGCTAAAAAAAAAATCTGCTCTAGAAAAATAACATATTATTTACTGGGAAATGTTTATTAAGGGCAATATGACCTTCATTTCATAATTCTCGCAATGTAGGAATAAAATGACTGAGTTTCTAATTTAATAACTACAGATGTTATTCTTTTTATTTTTCAAAAAAAACAAACTTCAAAATATCACAGAATATTGCTGGAAATACCAGTCACCAATAATCTCCTAAAAACCCTTGTGTTTTTGATTGAAGTAATTAAAAAGTTAATGATTTTTATTTGAACATGGTTAAAACGAAAATGTGCCCTGCAAAAAAAAACCTATAAATGTCACAGGATTGAACCTAAAGAAGATTGAAGAGAGAACGGAGATGAACAATGTACTTAGTTAAGCAGATTGGTTGCCACAGGGAACAGGAAATGGCCAGCTCTAGTGATATGGATGTTCACGTGGAATGCTATGTGTATGCACTAGATTGAGATACATGGATGGATGGATAAATCAATGATATATGTTTGTATAATAAAATATACAATAGCTATTGCACATTTTATATCTATAAAAAAAATCCCAGACAGAGCAAGCTTTCAAAAATATATCTTCAAAATGTTTCAGCCTTTCAGACATTTGTTAGCAATAGACTTAAACCAGGCACAAAAACCTAACTGCACCTCAAGTGACTTAATAATACCGGCATGATTGGACCTGGTGCTTGAGGTTTGGAAAAAATAAATAATACTGAGAGACGCAACAGGAGATCTAACTGCGAACTACCCATATTCAAAGGAAAAGGGAAGGGGTATAACTGTCTTAATGTTCAACATCCAGAATTACATTGCACTTGTGGAATCTTGATGATGGGTTGGAAGTTAAATGAACACTATAGTATCAGGAATACAAATACATGTATCTCTGACACTATAGTGCTGATGTGGCTGCTTAGATGACTGTCCCCACTCTGATTTCGCTGAAACTTTTTACTCACCTTTTCAACCACACCGCACTGGTCTTTGCCTGACTCCGCCTCCATGGCTGAGATCATTAATCTTGACAATTTCAGGAAATACAATGATTTCACTGTGCAGCACCGGACTAGGAAGCACCGCTAGTTGCTGTCTGAGTGACTGCCACTAGAGGTTTTACTAGGCACCAATGTAAACACTATGTTATCTCTGAAAGGGCAGCCTTTACATTGAAAAGCCTGCAGGCACAGGCTATAGATACCAGAACCACTACATTAAGCTACATGTTCTAAGGTGTAAACAGACCTGACAATGATTTAAGCTTGACAAAGTTTCATGGGAATTGTAACTCAAAGCATGCACAGTGTCTGATACTTGTAAATCTTTGTACACAATTCCCATGATGCCTAATCAGCCATTAAGGTTTTCTGAGTGGCAGGGGAATAGCAGTTTGCAAATACCCATCCCATGTTTCTCAGCATTGCTATTATTTTATGATACACCCCAGGCTAGAATAATTACTCTAATGTCCCTAAAGCATTTTCAGATTAAAAATGTTTCCCAACAAGGATGCTCATTGTTGTCCTTCCTTTGAAAATGAATATATTTGGGGCATTTGTCTATGGTAACAGAAATATAGAAATATGCAAATTTGGCAATAAATAGCATTAAAACTTTATATTAGCATCAGGGCCAGTGTAAGGATTTTTCACAAAAGAGAGAACTGATGGGAATTTAAGAACAAAATTGTCAAACTGAAAACAGAATTGACTCAGAGAAACTTTTTAATTCAACTGTTTGACCTACATTTTAAAATTCACTTTTAATTCCCTTTGAAAACCAACAATTCTCACTTTAGTGAATAATCTTGAGTTGGAAGACCATGCACATAATTTGATATTTCTCTATATTACCTTCTAATTATTCATCGTGCCTTTCAAAATTACTTAGACCCCCTGAAACAGTTCACTCAGAGCTATCAAATACAAACACCTCATTAATATTTTTTGTAATAAACTGGTAATTCTATTTGTGTTATTGCAGTGACAAAAAAGAAAAAAATAACGTGCATTTCTAAATGTGTTTTTAACAATATTTTATATATCAGATATATATCATGGTCACAACAAAAAAGGAAAAAGAAAAAATATCCGGTGTCAGAAGTTTATATGGGATATTTATCAAAAAGGCAATGTTAATGCCAAAATGACTTCAAATATGATGTATTTGGCATAGTATTAACTAATGAAGGCAAGAACGGGAAATTTATATAGAAATTGAACACATCCACGTAGTTGGTCTACAATTTTTTAACTCTCTTTGTAATGTTGTGACATAACATTCTATTTTATACAATAATAATCTAAGAATTATTTCATATGCAAGTCTTACTTTACAAAAACTATTACAAAAGAAGACTGAAGAAACTAATAAGACATAATTTGAATAAAAAAACTAACATTTTTTAAATGCAAACTAGTAGCAGATTCAACATGTTCTTCCATTGAACATAAGATAATAATATTAATAATAATAATGACTTTGAAGCTTATTTCTCTAAGTGAAACGTAAACTGTTCTGCAAATATGGATATAGACAAAATAAGGTACTCCTAAATAGAGTCATGAAAGTATGAACTTAATGGGGCTTGTATGTCAAAGCAAAAATATTCCCTGGCCTTTCTTTTAAGTATACTTTCTAGGATTGAAGGTTAATGGGACTGTGAATTTCTGAACAACTAATGTGCAATAGTTCAATGCCTTAAACAGTAGATGATTCTTAATTTTTTTTGTAAACTGAGCAAAATGATAGTGTCCCTCTAACCATGCAGCGTTAAATCATCTGATTTGTTGAAAGAAACATCGCAGAATTCACAGAGCACGAGTAGAGTGAAGTATGGAAACTTTTAGTAGAGAGGCATTAGCTTACATCGAAAGGGTTGGATGGAAAATTAAGTTGCATAGTTGGAATTAATTTAGTTCTCTGTCACGAACGCACCCTACTTCAAGAGTGTGCGTGATGTAGTTGTGGTGGTGAAAGTGTTAAAGTTCACAATTGTTCTGCACTAGACCAGAAATAATGATAAAATTCGACTTAACACCCCCCACACTTAAGCATAATAATATAAATATTACAATTTTAACGCTGCCACCACCAAGACAATTTATAAATGGGATAAAATAACAGAAAGTCCTAATCACTTACTCAGCTCTTCAAAGTAAATACTTCTGCCCCAGGGGTCTGTGGTAGGAAAGATGGTTACTCACAATTAGATTCTGGCCCCTCAAGCAAGTAAAAGGCACACTTCAGTATCACTAAAGATATACCCTGTAGATTATCATGCCTCACCCAGAAGTGGAGTTAAGGAGTATCTATAGAGAAACTAAGTGACCAACCCCTTGTGTCCAGGCCCACATCAATCCAAATGGAAACATTTGGTTCTATCTTCTCTTATGTACCTCTCACAGAAATAATAATTGCTTCTACGAATTTATTATTTTTCCATTCCATAGATATGTTACATACCTTACTTGTGACCCAATATGGTGGACATCACAATCTCTTTCCCTACGGTTAAGGTATGCCAAACATGTTTGGGCTTGTTCACATCTGGCATTTGTCACATTCAAGATATAATAAAATTTAGGCTTAAATATTATTCTGTGGGTAAATATTAATGTTTTTTTCTTTTGGATATGATACTGGAACAAGGCTAATGGCCATTAACATATCAAAGAGATTGACTCAACAATTAAGACGTACAGGCCATATGGCTGAAGCCAGACATTCAGGCTTTTCAATTGTAGAATCTCACACCTTGCAGAGACTTTGATTAATCACATGATACATGTTTCCCTTTTCACATTCCTATGCAATTTACATTACCCCTTCTGTCATCCGACCTCTGTGGGAGTCCCAGCTTCAAAGACAATATTCCATAGTGCGATAATGAGTAATGCACCCGTGCCGTGACACTCTCAAATACAAGTTTTCAATGGAATGAGATAAACAAGATGAAAAAACAGACAAAGTGATAATATGTTTATGCAATTATTTTATTACTATTAAATAGTACAGGTTTTATCATAATTATGAATTCAGACATTCTTATTTGTTTTACTTTATTTCATGTTACTTGAATGATATATTAGTCTTTGAATATCTCTGATACCATGTCTTTAACACATATTAATAATTTTTAAAGCATTGTCTTTAATTAATTAAAGTTACAAGATAGATATCTGAGTTATAGTAAAGTTAGCTCTTTGGAATTATGATTTCCAAATAAAAAGTTAAACTTCTTTTCTGTGAAATTTTTGAAGCAACTGGATAGATTGTTCATAAAATAGGTTAGATATCTCAATTATTAATGTCCCTTTTGTAGTTCTCATTGCAGATTTGAGATGAGATACAAGAGAGATTATGTGCAGAGACCAGCAGTTAAACTTATAAATCTGATAAATTTGTCTTCTTAATGTCAAGATGTTTTATACATTTGGTCCATGTTTTTGTGGTATCACTTCAGAGTGAGCAGCAAGAGACTCTAATTATTCTCAAGGTTCTACCTTCTAATTTTATGTGCTTTTGTTGAAAAAAAAATAGAGAAATTTGTAGGTGGACCACCCATAGTGTACACTGAAATTGAATACCCAGAAATGGATTCAGTAGAACTGTAGAATGGTTCAGAACTCCAAAATGTTTTTCTGGAATAGGTTTTGTTCTATCCTTCTGATTCCTAACATCTATATCAGATAGCAGCACATCTGTATTTTTGTGGATTCCAGTGTAAGTGATATCAAAGATTGAGAAAGTGCCACCAAAAGAGACGTTTCATAAATCATTACAGCATTTAGGGTTTCCTTCACCAAAGTGAATTTCTAGGAAAGAATAACAAATATCAACAATTGAAGATTCATCAGGCTTTGTTGTATAAATGATCCAACAAGTCTTTTTAGGGTCACAGCCATGATGTAGCACACATTAGCTTCTTAGGAAGTATATTTTGAATTCACATTAGCATGTATAGTCTATGATTCAAAGCATTTTGATAGAGGGACATTTCACTTTTGACCTTTCACTAACTTTTTTTCTTTATCCAAGTGAGCTTCTGACACCTGTTCCTCATGACATCTACTAATGTTCTAGTAGACAATGTTAGTGCCATGAAGACCCTATCAATGTGTACCAAACTTGAAATTAAAGTAATTTTTTTAAAAAGTCAACATGTAACAAAGAAAATTAAATGAATAAAAAAATAAATACATAGTAAAAATAAATAAAAAAAATAATAATGCCCCAAATTTTCGAATAAAATCACTTTCAGTTAACGTGTTTTGATTTTATTTTTTGTGGCTCCTGTCCATTAACAAGAAATCAATTAGTACTTAAAGATAGCATTTAGATTCCATAATTGCTTATTGATGACTTAATGAGACATAAAATAGAATATATTGATTATTATTAATAGATTCTGGCTTGTTATTTTCGCTAACATGGGAATGGAAGTATGCTGTAGCCTACACTCATACGGGAATGGTGAGAAAATCATTCTCCTTGGTAAAGACCGTTTAAAAGGTAGAGTATTTATAGGACAATTACAGGAAGACCGTTCAAAAATGCTGAGAAAGTAAACATAAAATGATAGGAGGAAAAAAATTACATGACAAAGGGAAATTATCCATTAAGTTAGACCAACAATGTTTTGACTCCTTGCCAGTATTTGGGCTTTTGTTTTGTTTTCAATTATTACCTACAAAATGTAAATGCTTTGTAGCCACTAAAGGTTTGTAATGCAAATAATAAAGTTGTCAATGTTGAAATACCTTCTCATTAAAAATAGTTTTGATGTAGTTTTAGGAGCATCGTTATAGCTCTCTTAGTAGCACAACAGTCTGTTAGTTTTTTCTTTTAACAGCTGCTAAGAGGTTCACACATATTAGTTTCCTCTAGGTTTTATTTTATTTTTAAATTAGGTAAACCAGCTATGTTTGATTTAGTAATGAGTATTGTCTGTCCATAACAATTTAAAAATTTAAAATTATTACTGCCAACTATACTAGTTCATTGTTGTTACTGCTTTTTATTAAGCCAGAGATGCAGTAACAGAGACCTCTTATGCCACTTGCGCAGAGGAACAACAATAGAGGTATGCAGTGCTCTACTAAAACATTAGACCTTTAATGGTCCAGTGCTTCTGGTGCTTAGGGAATGTATGCAGCATTGTTATAACCTTTGCAAACAGATACCCTGGCCTGTTTTAGTAAAGTGTACAATGATATATTAAAAAAAAATTTATCTTTTTTTGCTTGTTTGTTTGTTTGTTTGTTTGTTTTGTTGTTGTTTTGTTTTGGATTTTGAGGAAATCCTTAAAAGAACATTTTATTTATCCAGTTCTAGGAACAGCGTGGAGCTGTCATACCAGTTGTTATTATATTACCAATTCCAGCAGCAGCAGTTGTTCAGGAATTAGTGGACACAACATCACATCAAATATTAAATATATAGGAACATGTGCAATGAACATTTAGAAAAGAAAACAGACAGTTAATAACAGCTTAACCAGATGAAAGGTGACTAACAGCAAAACAGACAAACATAAATCAATAGGAGTGCAGCAGTTAAGCTTTAAAAGGCAAACTGTTTATTTTACACAAAATGAAAAATACATAAATCAATGAAAACAAGTGCTAAGACCATGTAAAGTTTAAAATGCATTTAATAACCACAACCAAAATGAACAGAAACCTAACTGCATACAGCAAAGTGCACACTACTCATCACAGGTAAACAATATTAATTCCTAGTAAAATACTTTGAAAATCAATATATAATGCCTTGCTAAATGTTCACAACCAAACAACTGACAGCAAAGAGAAGGAGGTGGTGGGCCAATTACTGAATCTTACTTAAAAGGGATTATCCCTTCTCTAGAGTATATGCCATTGAATAAAACATTGACAATCATCTACAAGGTGTGTTTAAAGGACCACTATAGGCACCCAGACCACTTGAGCTTAATGAAGTGGTCTGGGTGCCAGGTCCATCTAGGATTAACCCTTTCTGCTGTAAACATAGCAGTTTCTAGAGAAACTGCTATGTTTACATTAGGATTAATCCAGTCTTTAGTGGCTGTCTCATTGACAGCCGCTAGAGGCGCTTCCGCGCTTCTCACTGTGATATTCACAGTGAGAAGATGCCAGCGTCCATAGGAAAGCATTGAGAATGATTTCCTATGAGACTGGCTGAATGCTTGCGCGGCTCTTGCTGCGCATGCGCATTCTGCCGATGACGGGAAAGGAGGAGGAGAGTTCCCAGCGCCGAGGGAGCCGGGTGCCGGAAAATAGGTAAGGGATTAACCCCTTCCTCACCCTAGAGCCCGGCTGGAGGGGGGCCCTGAGGGTGAGGAGGACCCAAAGACCCTATAGTGCCAGGAAGACGAGTATGTTTTCCTGGCACTATAGTGGTCCTTTAACATTTTTCATGACATTCTGTTTTCTTTTAAATTAAAATGAAAGATTTAGCTAATCCAGTTCAGAAAAGGCAACTGTTAATAACAATGTACCATGGTACATTAAGTGACCAATTAATGCTATTGGATAGATTTTTATTTTTTATTTTGCTTTGTGTCTAGCTAATGTCAATAGAAAGATTTAGTATTCATTGCAGCACACCGTTTATTTATTATATCGCATTGAACGCTAATGAGAAAAGCATAACGGCATAAATGTGTATTTGTTATTGTATCATTTCCTTTAGAAGAGCATTAAATATGTAACCAGTGTGTGTTTTCCAGTACATTCAATCAGAAGCAATAAAAAGCTAAAAGTAAACAAATTATCGTCAAACAAAAATAACTGAGGATCTGCGTAATAACTGTAAATTAAATGGTAGTTATTAGTGAAAGTGTTAGAGTGGAACCGTAAAAGGGACAACAACAAAACATTTGATCGAACCATTCTTTGAAGAAACAAGATAGAAAAAGGTTTCATTTTAACTGCATCATTATCTTTGCGATGTTGAGATCGTTAAGTCATGAAATATCTGCATTGCGTTTTATGATATAAATACCACAAGGTATACAAATAGCCTCCAAAACAATGTTAAACGGTAAATAAAAACCTTTACCAAAAACATACCAAGAGTCAGGCAAAAGTATGTTTTTCTTGTTCAGATGCCAATATAGAGTTTTCAATATGAAACAATTAATTCATGTGAAATAAAAGATAAAATGAAATAGACCATAGCGTAACACTTTACAATAATAGTGTTACATGTATTGTACTTTCTACGATAAATAGCGCTGTGGAAAGGCTGGTCCTGCCTCCTTGACTGAGCCCATCAGTTTTGATGATCTCAGCCAATCCAATGCTTTCGTAAAAGAAAATGCCATGCTATGCCAATCAGCATCTCTAATTAATCTAATGAATCAATGCATCTCTAAGGGGAATGTTCAGCGTCTCCATGCTGAATGTAGGTGCTGCATGATGTGCAACACTAGCACAGGGAGCACCTCTAGTGGCCATCTGAGTGACTGCCACTAGAGGTGTTCCTAGGCAGCAATGTATCTTTGAAAAGGCAGAGTTTACAGTTCTCAGCCTGCAGGGACAGGCTATAGGCACCTGAACCACTACATTAAGCTGTCGTGGTTCAGGCGACTATAGTGTCCTTTAAATACCTGCTTTTTAATGATAAGAATTGAAATGAGCCATTGAAGAGATACTTTACACATGAAAACAACATTAGCTTAATGAAGCTGTTTTTTTGTGTAGAGAACATGCCATTGCAGTCTCACTGCTAAACTCTCTGCCATTTAGGAGTTAAATCATTTTTGTTTCTGTTTATGCAACCCATCACACATCCCCTGGCTGTGATTGACACAGCCTGCATGAAAAAGAATGGTTTAATTTTAAATCATATGTCAACTTGCATTAGAAGTTTTTTACCTCCTACTCTGTAAACTGAACTTTAACATACACCGGAGGCTCCTGCAGGGCCTAGAAGGCTGCAAGCAGAGCAGGAGATAAGAAATTCCAAATTAAACACAATCTGCAATAAAATAAGTTTAAACATTAGATCTCTATTTACAGGAAGTGTTTAGGAAAGCTGCGTAAGTCACATGTATAATTAAAAAAGTGAGGGAAACATAGGTTCCCCCGTATCCCCACAGTGGGACAATAAAGAAACAATAAAGCAGGGGGACATAGTGTTCCTCACATTGCCACTCCTATGGCCAGCAGTGGGAACTATTAAATAAAATTCACAGGTGGGCCTAGTGTCCTTTCAGTCCCCACCCATGAGCTCTAATAATAATAACATGGGGTCCTATTGACTCCCACTTATAAGTGGCAGATGGGCACTATTAAGGTATTCATAAGTGATAGAAACCTATAGCTTCCCCCAGCTTCCTTGCTTATTAACCCAAGAGGGGCCTAATGTCCTCCCTGCCCCTACTCATAGGTGGCAAATTGGAGCTAGCTAATAATATAAATACAAGGGGGTTCACATCCTATTGTCACCGCCCCTACACCCCTGACCCTAATATTAGCTTTGTTTAATTAGCTTAGTCCAGCAAACTAAATTCATGTAAATATATATATATATATATACTTACCATCTTTCTTTTTTAAACTTCTTTTTTTTCAGCCAAAAAATTAGAAATAAAAAACTATTATAACTATTACAATAAAAAAAAGGACCGTATTGCAAAAAAAAAAAATAGAAAAAAACCACGCTGCTTAAAAAATACACCCAAGTTGGCCAATTCAGGCCTCCATAGAAATTAAGATTGCATAGTGGAAAAAGGACTTTATGAGGACTTTTCCAAGCTATGCAATTTTAGTCAGACCTCTCTGATTAGTCGGCTTCTGAAGCAAGAGGGCTCCGACGGGTACCTCAGTGAGACTTTGGACTGTCATGGTGTTAGTGTTTCTGAGAATAGTGTCAATCCAACTGAGCAATACATAAAAATAAACACAGATGGTGTCACCCACCCTGGCATGTACAAGGACAATGTCACTTATATCACACTGATCTCTCTTAACCATAAAGTCCCTAATGAACCTTTTGAGTTGCTTAGATCAGCTCATTATCTGGTTAAAGATAATAAATCTATGATGTATGTGTACGTAAAGTGTTGATAGAAGTTTTACATGTATAGTAACTATTAGAAAATATAATAAATGTGTCTAGCCTGCTGAGTTGAAGATGAAAATTGCTATGCTCGTGAAAAGCAGATACATGATGTTCAGGAAGTTAAGAACTTAACTAATTTGAAATAGGTGAAGATGCTGACAAACGTGTGGGAGTCATGATATTTTTTCCACTCCAATAATTTTATCTTACTCTTTACGGTTCACAGGATGGAAAGGTTACATGTATCACAGACACAGAGAATAATGACAGAATATCAACCCTCCCTTCCAAGATCATATTGTTTTACCACTTACATGGAATATAGCCTTAACTTAATCTGCCATAACCCCTTTTCAGTAATTGAAAAGATGCAAGAGCCATGATTAAAACGGGTTATAATGAAGCCCAAGAATAAATATTCAAAGTTGTAATTTATTATTATTTATTTTAATTTTTTTTCAGATACTTTCTCTTTCCCCATGTTCCCAAAGATGCATCTGTCTGCTGTGATGATTGCTAGTAGTAGGCTGGTAGAATAACCCACTGGTGCCCTAGTGCTGGAGTAATTTGATGCCACAAGAAACATTGGAGAAACTTGCTGAATCTGACAAAACTATGTTCTTAAACAAATATATTTTTATAGAAAATGCCAACATTCTACAGTACTATACAACAAGGAAAAATAAATTAAAATATTGAGTGACTGGTGAATGTCCAAACTGGACCAAAATATCACGAATGCGCTGTCCAAGTGCAACGTTTTGGCTCATTAGTAGTTCTATGTTTTGGCTCATTAGTAGTTCTACGTTTAGGCTCATTAGAGCCGTAATCATGCATTGGCTCTAAGGAGCCGAAACACTGCACTACTGAGGTCACTTACCCTCTAATAAACTTTGACCACTTGTTTCCTGGAGTGCTGCCCATTTTTCTATTCTTCCTGGTGCTGGGATGGATTGGTGGTGTCCATTCGCGCGGAGCATCTCCTGGGAGAGTGGTCGGATTGATAGATGGAACCAGAGTGTGGGGTGGTTTGTTTCCTGGTAAACGTTTATTTTATTCACAGATCAAGTGAGAATAGAGCAACAAAGGAAAAAAGAAGAGCAGGAAAATAAAAATCTATACATATAAAATGCATTTGACACATGTATAAAATATAAATATATATATATTTTTTTTTTTTTTACTGTTTTTTCCTTTTATTGGTTACTTTTTCTCACTTGATCTGTGAACCACATGGTGGGAAAAATAATCTTATGTCTAAATTTTGTAGTACACTGATTGTGGCATTTTTGCACCCTTTTGGTTCCTCTGATTTGCTTCTGAACTAGGTTTCTGGTATAGATATTTTGCCGAGTGGAACTGATATATGGAGGTAATTCATGTGTTCCAAAAAAAAAATGTATTTAGGGGAAGATAGCTGAATTTACTCGCATGCTCAAGTACGCTTAGTAATATGTTTTACCTCCAATTAACCAGACTCTGCATATACAAAAAAACAAAATAAAATAAAAATTGAAGCTTTGCAGCATGTCAGCCATATTAAACAATATATAATATTTTAATAAAGCCAACCCCATTGACATATATGTTGACACTGAAGGTGAAATTTGAAAAGTCAAAGGTTAGTGAATAGTCAAATATTTAAGAAAGGTTGAGGACCTTCTTAGATTGAGTGTGATAACTACCATCTTGCACTCTGATATACATTAAGAAGCAAGAGACTCTGGTCCAGAAGGCCTCTGGTTAATTCAAACATGAGAAGGTCCTAAAGGAGGTTGAAATGTTCCTATTTTTTTTTTACCGATATATTTCTGCAGATTTAATTGAATACTTTATGTATATCGGGTAAATGTTATGTATTTGGGACAATTCATTCTTGCATTCTACAGTTTAGTAGGTAGGCATATGATACAATAAGGCTTTTTATGCCTTTGAGTAATGAGCTCCATGAATAGAAGATCGAGATCTAAATTGTGAACACATAAATGGTTATCATGCGAATACTTTATATTTACGGTGATGCTAAACCTTAGAAACAAATAAGATCGGAAGAAAATTAATTCTTCGAGAAAAAAAGGAACACACATAAGACAGAAAAAGTAAAAAGTATTTGATGCAAAGAAAAAACAAATACTAAATAGTTTGAACTACATCTAAACACTAAACATACTGGCAATTCTGTCACATTGGAATACTAAGGAACAGTGATATATCACTACCTGCTCTGTGTTTACTTTATGTTCACTCGTTGGCAATACAGCATATCTGTAGTTCCTAAGTGACAAACGTTGCAGTTTGTTTATAGTAATGTTACCTACTGTTGTTATAAGGAATTATTCATGCTTTTACCACACCCTGATTTCTATTTGAAACTGCAAGGAGAGTTTCTATTTTTTAATAGAAAGGTACATTGTCAGCTGAAGGAAACAAAACTCTTCAAATTATTGCAACTTCCTAAATTTGATCAAAATGCTAGCTACGTATGGTGAGTAGGAGAAGATCCAGAAACATATCTATATAAATATTATGTATTTGGGACAAATCATGCAGATACCACAGGTTTAAATAAACACGAGTGAGCATAGGCGTGCGCAGATTCACAAGGGTGTGCAGCCTATTGTATAAGGGTGTGCACCCTAAAGCAGAAACACACACGCCGCATATATATATACCTATATATATATACATATATATATATACACATATATACACATACACATACACACTTCTGTGTGTGTGAGGGTGCTGTGTGTAGGTGCTGTGTGTGTGTGCAGGCGCTGTGTGTGAAGGCGCTGTGTGTGTGTGCGGGCGCTGTGTGTGTGAAGGCACTGTGTGTGTTAAGACGCTGTGTGTGTGAAGGTGCTGTGTGTGTGTATGTGTAAGGGTGTTGTTAGTGTGTGTGTGAGGGTGCTGTGTATGTAAGGGTGCTGTTAGTGTGTGCTTTGTGTGTGTGGGTGAGGGTGCTGTGTCTGTAAGGGTGCTGTTAGTGTGTGCTGTGTGTAAGGGTGCTGTGTGTGTGAGGGTGCTGTTAGTGTGTGTATGTGTAAGGGTTCTGTGTGTGTAAGGGTGCTGTTAGTGTGTGCTGTGTGTGTGTAAGGGTGCTGTGTGTGTGAGGGTGCTGTGTGTAAGGGTACTGTTAGTGTGTGCTGTGTGTGTATGTGTGAGGGTGCTGTGTGTGTAAGGGTGTTGTTAGTGGGAGGGTGCTGTTAGTGTGTGTGTGCTGTGGGTGAAAGGGTGATGTATGTGTGTGTGCTGTATGTTAGTGTGTAATGTGTGGGGATGTGGGGGCCGTTTAGTTAATAGCCCCCCTCCCTTCTTACCTTATGTAGGGAGGGGGGACCATGCTCCTGCCTTCCCTTGAGGTCAGTGGAGCGTGAACTCTAGCCTGCGGGGCTAGAGTTCACTCTCGCGAGATCTGAGCAACGCTCCGACCACGCGAGAGGAACCCGGCGGAGCTGCTGACAAGAGCTCCCCGCATCCTCTCCTGCCTCCCTCCCTGCCTGTGGGTTGAGGTACATAGAGGGAGGCACATAGAGGGAGGCACATAGCGCGTGCCCGTGCGCACGCCTATGCGTGTATTACACCATGTATGTCTGATTATTCTGAGAATTTTACTGTAATATCTTATTTACAAAACTACATAATTTTTATATCTCCTGTTTTGTTGCATATCCTACAATTATGTGTTACTGGATATTCCAATATATGTAATGTTCTGTATTAACTATGTTTCTCATCCCTGAAACATAAAATACTATTGGGTTTTTTTTCACTACACTCCTCATAGCAGTGATAGAAAAGCTAAATAATAAATAACAAAGTTGTCCGTTTAACTAAGTAGGAGAGTTTCTCCAATTTGAGTACTTTGGCCTATGTTTTGCAATTACGCTTTTAATTCACTGCAATTTCCCATGTCAGTGGATAAACCCATATACTGTATACTCTATGTACGTAGCTTTGCTTTGGATATACTACACCAGATAAGTTGTTTCATTTTCCACTCCTTTTCTACATCTTTTTTTATTGTACGAATGACGAGAAAATATTTTTGCTATTAAATAAACAAGGCTTTTCACATTTAAACAATGTTTGTTATATAAATCCTCTATAATGTAGTTAAACATTAAAACGGGCCTATAGCTAATAAATACTAATAAGTAAAGAGTCATATCAGGGGCTAGGGGAGTTTAAATAACAATAAGCACATTATAAGAGAAAATGATTTTGCTGTTTAATTCAATGTTGCCCTGCTTAGTGTGTGCTGCTTGCAGAGTGATGAGCTGCTAATAGATCAATAGAAATTAATGCCATAGGATTCTGTATATGCCCCTTAAGTACTTAATGGAATGAAAGGGATTAACTGAGCTGGTGGAGACGTTCTGTCTGAATGTATCATTAGTATTCCTGAAATGTTGACAACTTTGCATCATTCCATATATTATGGTACACCGTGTGCTGCAGGTATATAATTTCCTTCCTGTCTCAGACTTAGCAAAGAAAGAGTTTCTGACTCCAGTCTTACGGAGAGTTCCTGGTATGCAGTGCTTATTAACTGCCAAAAGTGGTGATTTTAATGTTGTGGAAAAAAGGACAGAGGGAAGAAGCGCCTTACAAGTATCCCTGAGATCCAATCAGGAAATTTCTGAATTTATTGAATTTAAAATGTTGAAATATTGAATTTTCCTGATTGGATCTTGAGGATACTTTTAAGTTGCTGGTTCCCTCTGTCCATTTTCCACACCATCCACAACCAGAAAAAAACAGAGACTCTGGTTTGAGTTGCTCATGCTTTCTACCCGCACTACAAACAAGCGCTAGAGACTTTACATATTGTACGATTTTAATGTTGAGGCTGATTAGTGTAAATTTGTAGGACAAGATCAAACTGCATAGACAAGAATAGCACTGGTGGAGCCTAATTCAGTTCTGTTGCTGTCTGTCCACATGCTCAGGGCCGGTGCAAGGATTCTTGCCGCCCCCAGGCAGCAATCCATTTTGCCGCCCCCCTCATGAAGGCAACTACATTCTCTCAAATGTTTACTCACTAAATTCTGAATTGCAATGAAGAGACATTTAGGGAAGAAAATAAACTGCGTTGAAACACTCACCCAGTATATGCATCCATATACACACACAGTCTAATACATCCATCCACACAGACTGTCTATTACATACAATCAACCATGTGCACACAGCCCAATATATAAATCCAGGGCGCCATACAGGAGGGGGCGCCCCGCGTCCCCATAGCTGGCCCTTTAAATGCTGCTGCCACCTGAGCGCTCTATGGAGAGCGCTCAGGCGGCTGCCGCAATGCCTCACCTCCCCTTCCCTGTAGCGTGGCCGAGCTACTCTCTGGTCCGCAACCCGGCCAGACTGACAGGAAATGCACACACACAGTGAGGAGAAGATGATTACAGGGAGGGAGGAGGAGTGGAGAAGATTGGAGGGGGGAAGTGGAGAAGAAGAGAAGATTACGGGGGGAGTGGAGAAGATTACAGGGGGGAGAAGATTACAGGGAGGGAGAGATTACAGGGAGAAAATTACAGAGGAAGAGGAAGGAGTGGAGAAGATTACAGAGGAGAGTGGAGATTACACAGGAGGGAGAGGAGAAAGATTACATGGAGGGTGGAAGATAACAGGGGGAGGGAGAGAAGATTACAGAGTAGGGAGGGAGAAGATTACACAGGGAGAGGGGGAGAAGATTACAGGGAGGGAGGGAGGAGTGGAGAAGATTACAGGGGGGAGAAGAAGAGAAGATTACGGGAGAGAAGATATTACAGGGAGGGAAGGGGGGAGAAGAAGAGAAAATTACAGGGGAGAAGAAGAGAAGATTACAGGGAGGGAGCGGGAGAAGAAGAGGAGAACACAGGGAGGGGGGGAAGAAGAGGAGAACACCGAGCGGGAAGAAGAGGAGAACACAGGGAGGGGGAGAAGAAGAGGAGAGCACAGGGGAGAGGAGAACACGGGGGTTGAGAGGAGAACGTGGGGAGGGAGAGACCACTAAAAGAGGGAGGGGGTGGTGGGAGACCACTAGGGGAGGGGGGTGAGGAGAGACCGCTAAGGGAGGGGGGTGGAGGATAGACCACTAGGGGAGGGTGAGGGGAGAGGAGAGACCACTAATGGAAAGGGGGGGCAGAGGAAAGCAGAGACCACTAAGGGGGAGATGAGAGACCACTAATGGAAAGTCGGGGAGAAAAGGAGACCATTAAGGGAGGTGGGTGGGAGAGGAGAGACCACTAAGGGGCAGGGAGATCTCTAAGGGATGGAATGGAGAGCTCTATAGGACAGGGGGCAGGACAGGAAGCTCTTTCTTTTGCCTAGGGCGGCAAAAATCCTTGCACTGGCCCTGTATAAATCCACACACATCCGGCCTAATATATACATTCTTACACTCATACTGTCGAATGCATAGATCAATACACACGTACTGCCTAATACATACATCAATAGACACATACTGCCTAATAAATATATCCACACACTCTTTTTCAATGCATTTGGTGCTGTTTAATTTGTAATAATATTGAGATTTAATTTATGTTACTACAAAATTTTTTAGATAAAGTAGAATAGAATTCTATTAATTTACCATCATACACTCATACTCATAATCAGTTCCACTTACCTTCAGATGGATCATTCATAAGTGCTGTGAATGAAGGAGAGGGGTCCAACCTTCGGGTAGCTGCTGTTGTTCCTGATGAGAGGAGCAGGAGCTACTTCCTGTTCCCCTCAGAGTGCTTCCGGTGTTCACAGGCAGGGGGCAGCCGGGATACTAAGTCATGTCCCGGCTTCCCCTGCCTGAAGGAAGCACAGTGCTCTGCTCGGGTGCTGGGGTTACAGTAAACCCTGCTCCCCGAGCAGGCAAGCGGCTGCAGAGAGAGCCCAGCAGCTGAATGGCTGGACTGGGGGGTGGCTAAGGAGCCGCTTGCCCAGCACACCAGCCCCAGGCAGCAGCAGGGCAGCCCACCGGAAAATCTCCCGGGGGCCGACCCCCAGAGGCCTTATTCGCCTAATGGTAGCGCCGGCCTTGTACATGCTTCTTCTCAAGAAACTGTAAAATTAAGCTTTTTTATTTTGATTTATGTAATAATTTCACAAAAGTGGGTTGTCAGATGTTGCCAAATGTATCCCTCTTCAATAGGCTCTTTTGGTCTATTATATACAATCCCCTTATCATTCCTCCACAATAAACATTTAAATGAATAAACTTCATTATTTTGCAGTTCTGCAGAATTTGTCAGCTCTCCTTTGTCCCTGAATTAAGTATTCCTCTTATCTGCCTCTACTCTGACAGGAGTAAATTTATGCAAATTACCTAGTCTTAGTATATTGTCTTATTAGTAATTATAACATTATTTGTGACACTTGTCACATACTTAAAGTAAAACGGACAAAACATTTTAAAAATTTGTTGTGTTTTCTTCTAAGATTACTGCATTTTTTAATACAAACACACAAAATAAAGTCATGGGCTTAAACTTCCACTACTTGTTGGCAACAGCAATGGTTACAGTATTCATAAGCCTCATTACATGGAACAGAAACCAAAAAGAATTACCTGTGCTATCTCCCAAGTCCCAATAAACATTTTAATAACTGGAGGTTATTTCATATCACTCCAATGTCCATTTAAATGTAAGCTCACCTGTTACGTCAAGGCAAAACATCTTAGGGGAGTCGTACACTAAAATAACTCCAATTGTTTTTTTCAATGTAAATATTTTTTTAGGCAAAACTCAGCTGTCGTATTAAGTGACCCTAGGTTATAAAACATAGAAGTGCGTTCTGTGGTAAGAAGGATATTAAGTTTTACCTGATCCCACTCTGGGCTGGAATCATGAAGCATAAGTATCACAAAGAGAAAAAAAGAGTGAAAAACATACATTTGGTGAAAAATGTATATATGGAAACAAAAGGTATACACTCCCAATCTTTAGAGCCAATTGGGTCTCTCTCGGAATCCTGCAGCAGCTGGTGTTTTAAAAATGTTCCACCACACCCTTTGTAATATGAACTCCACTTTATGGGATCCAACAGTGTAGATTGTAACACAATAGTCAATATAGATGTGCTGAAGAATAATACCAATGTGGGACAGAACCTATTGATCCGGCTCGTGATGTATCTGCTTTGTGTTACTGAGGGTAACACTCCCATGTAGTGAAGAGGACTGAACTGCAAGGTAGATTACATATAATCTGAAATATAAAAAAAAATTGAAAGTTATAAATATAAAGGCAAATTACTAAAGGAAAACTATAGGGTCAGGAACACAAATGTGTATTCCTGACCCTATAATATTAAAACCACCATCTAGTCCCCCTGGATCTCCCTTGCCACCCTAAATATACTAAAATCTTACTTCTATTTAGGTCTGCAGCTGCTGGATCCTTATTTTTAATTGTGTATTTTAAGCAAGAAAAGTCTTTTGATCACCCAAGCTGTACCAATTTTCTTTTTATTGTATTTTATATGCACTTTTTTATTTTATTTTATTCTTCTTGGCATTTTTATCTGTTCCTGTGCTCCAAGAAATCCGAGGTGGGGATCATTCCACCAACGCTCTATTAATAGAGCAGTGTTTCCTGCTCTAGACTTGTGAGTATATTTTATTTATTTTATATCCTTATTTTATCATATTGAGAGCACTATTGCTGTCTTTTTATCGTATTTTGGAGCCCTGGATACCCAGACTGTATTGACGGACGTACTTCTCCTGCATATCCCTTAAATGGAGATTATATCGCTGTACGCTCTCCACTCCTGAGCTGGTTATAGCTCTTGCAAATGTGAGTGTACTACTTACTTTTTCATTTTACTTTATCTCTGGATCTCAACATGTTGCACTATTGGCTATTTTTGTATCTCCCTCTTGGCTCCTTACATATATGAATATCCTAAACCACTCGGATGGACCAACCCCTAAGGGAAAGTCCCCACAAGCACCTTAATCCTACCCTGCTGCTCTAGTGAGACTTTATTTTGAACTATTACTTCTGGCTCTGCTGGCGCAGCCTTTTCTGTTTTTTCCCCCTATTTTCTGTTTCCCTGAAGGGTTTGGAGGGATCCCCTTCTTTTAGGTTGCTGCCTACCTACAAATTGTTTGTAAATTAGCGCTGACCTCTTGTTGTATTCTCTGCTCCTTATCTGCCTGCTTGGCTGACACCATCAGTAGTAATTCTCTGAGCCAATCACAATGCTTCCCCATAGGATTGTGTGAGACTGTCAGATATGGATCAGAGCCAGCACAATTCAAATACAGCCCTGGCCAATCAGCATCTCCTCATAGAGATAAATTGAATCAATGCATCTCTATGAGGAAAGTTCAGTGTCACCATGCAGAGGGTGGAGACACTGAATGGCAAAGCTGCTCACTGTGCAGCACTGCCCCAGGAAGCACCTCTAGCAGCCATCTGAGTGGCCACTGAGTTATCACTAGGCTGTAATGTAAACACTGCATTTTCTTTAAAAATATTTTTTTTACAGCAAAAAGCCTGAAGGGAATGATTACACTCACCAGAACAAATGCAATAAGCTGTAGTTGTTCTGGTGACTATAGTGTCCCTTTAAAATAACGTCCAAAATGCCTCTAAAATCAAGACGTATTTCACTGCTTCGTTGCGGTTTCTTCATCTGCAATTTGTCCAGTCCTTGTGTCTCGCTGTATAACATAATAAAATGCAGCATTAAAAAAAGAGTAGTTTGTTTTGTCTGGATTAAATAAAGAGGAAAAAAGGAGAAGGAATTTTTATATTTTAAAAAATGGAAATACTTTTGGGTAGTCATTATGATGTTTACTGAAATGCACTGGAACACTGTGTTTTGTGTGTTTTTTATATTAATGGAGGATGCTTCTGCAATGTTCCTCTGGGAATGAAAAGCAGCCCTGGAAATATATTCTATACCAGCTCCATAATGCATCGCGCCAGCATAGTGTGCAGATATAAAAGCCGTAAAAAAAACAGACTGAGAATTATCACTCAAACGTGAAAGAAAGCACTCATAGGGCTTCAAAATAAACAAAAGAGCGGATTTCTTGTAAGCAGACATGCATGTGCATATAATCAATGTTTCAATACAACTACCTTGACATATTAAGAAAAGTTCCGTAATTGGACTGAAATTGTGAATGTATATTATTGCACAGTAGCAAACAAAATTACGTTATCTTATTTTGAAGTAACAAGAGTGTGCTCTTCACTTTGGCTGACAACTGGATGATCTCAATCAACACCAATTTAATTCCTATAGGAAAGCATTGGGAGGCTATTGCGCATGCGTGGCAAAACGCTGCGCTTCACCGCACCAATCAGCATCTCCTCGTAACCCAGGCCGAAAGTCGAGAGAATTTAATTTGCTAGCACTATATTTTACCCTGTAACTTTCTATGACACCCTAAAACCTGTACATGGGGGGTACTGTTTTACTTGGGAGACTTGGCTGAATACAAATATTAGTGATTCAAAACAGTAAAACATATCACAGCGATGATATTGTCAGTGAAAGTGACTTTTTTTTGCATTTTTCACACACAAACAGCACTTTTACTGATGATATAATTGTTGTGATACATTTTCCTGTTTTGAAACATTAATATTTGTGTTCAGCAAAGACTCCCGAGTATAACAGTACCCCCCATGTACAGGTTTTATAGCGTTTTTGAAAGTTACAGGGTCAAATATATGGGTCAAATATTTTTACATTGAAAAAGGCCAGGTTGGTTACGTTGCCTTTGGCCAGGTTGGTTACGTTGCATATGGTAGCCCAGGAATGAGAATTACCCCCATGATGGCATACCATTTACAAAAGAAGACAACCCAAGGTATTGCAAATGGGGTATGTCCAGTCTTTTTTAGTAGCCACTTAGTCACCAACACTGGCCAAAATTAGCGTTCAATTTATTTTTTTATTTTTTTCACACACAAACAAATATGAATGCTAACTTTGGCAAGTGTTTTCGACTAAGTGGCTAATAAAAAAGACTGGACATACCCCATTTTGAGTACCCTGGGTTGTCTACTTTAAAAAAAAATATGTGCATATGGGGTGTTATTCAGAGATTTATGACAGATAATAGTGTTACAATGTCACTATTGATACATTTTAAAAATGTATGTTTTAAAACCACAATCTCCTACTTGTACCTATAGCCCTATAACTTGAAAAAAAAAAAGCAAAAAAGCAGGTAAACACTGGGTATTTTTAAACTCAGGACAAAATTTTGAATCTATTTAGCAGTTTTTTCATTCGCTTTTGTAGATGAGTAAAAGATTTTTCAAGTAAAAGTAAAAAAACATGTATTTTTTTAACTTTTTCGTCATATTTTTTATTTTTTTTTAATTTAAATTACATGAGATTATATAAATAATGGTATGTAAAGAAAGCCCCTTTTGTCCTGAAAAAAACAATATAAAATTTGTATGGGAACAGTAAATGAGAGAGAGCGGAAAATTACAGCTAAACACAAACACCACAAAAGTGTAAAAAGAGGCCTGGTCGCAAATGTACAACATCGCAAAAACAGTCACAAACACTGGCCAAAATTAGCATTCAATTTAGTGTTTTACTTTTTTCACACACAAACAAATATGAACGCAAAATGTGACCAGTGTTTGCGACTAAGTGGCTACTAAAAAAGTCTGGACATACCCCATATTGAATACCCTGGGTTGTCTACTTTAAAAAAAAAAAGAACATGTGGGGTGTTATTCAGAGATTTATGACAGATAATAGTGTTACAATGTCACTATTGATAAATTTTAAAAATATATGTTTTGAAACCGCAATATCCAACTTGTACTTATAGCCCTATAACATGCAAAACAATAGCAAAAAAGCACGTAAACACTGGGTATTTTTAAACTCAGGACAAAATTTTGAATCTATTTAGCATTTTTTTTCATTCGCGTTTGTAGATGAGTAAAAGATTTTTCAAGTAAAAGTAAAAAAACATGTATTTTTTAAAATTTTTCACCATATTTTTTCATTTTTCATTACATGAGATTATATAAATAATGGTATGTAAAGAAAGCCCCTTTTGTCCTGAAAAAAACAGTATAAAATTTGTATGGGAACAGTAAATGAGAGAGCGGAAAATTACAGCTAAACACAAACACCATAAAGTGTAAAAAGATTCCTGGTCGCAAATGTACAACATCGCAAAAACAGTCCAGTCCTTAAGGGGTTAAAGAAGTACATTTTCTCTAAAAAAAAAGTTTATCCAGAGATTTCACTTACATGTTTTTTTACCAATATTTATTTGATATTTTTTGCTCCTCTAAAGATCACAGTAGGATTTGTTTGGTAAACCTAACCTGTTCATTCTCCTTGCTATAATTACAAATACAGAAATTTAGAATTCATATTTGTTTAGTTTTATTTTTTTATTTTTTGTATTTTAACAATGAACATCTGCCTACGTTATTAATCTATTCCTTTGTTTTTTCCCAATTAATTAGTTGCATAGTCTTTCATCAAGAAATAGTTTTTAATAATGTCTGCCTGTGTGTGATAAGTCAGTTTATCTGTATAATATTTTTTAATACTTAGTAACTTACTTTTTTGTTGCAAATACTTATTTTTTCATATGTTCTGCTGCTGTCCGGGCCATGGTCACTCTTGCCAAGCTGCTGTGCATTCACAGAGAATGCACTTCAAAGCAAGGCAATCTCATCTGTGCATTCTCTCTCTCAGCTCTCTGTTAGCCAGCAATATTATGCTCTGTTACATAATGGACATTTTTAGGCAGCTGTGCTTCCGTCAACAGTCTGCAGTATATTGTTTTGTTTTTTTAAGTTATTTTTAAAGTCATGACCCTGTCCAATTCAAGCAAACCAGTTTCTTAACTGGGCTGTGTTAGTACAAAATTGAAGACCCTAAATTATGCCGGAATAGTTTAGAAATCATTCAGCAATTAATTCCGAGACAATTTCCAATCTCTATCCCCCAAAATGAGAAAATAATTTGACTCTGAGTTTAAAATAAAAATACATAGTGTTGGTATCTAGGACCCCCTTCGATCACAAATATGTTAGGGTTATAAGGTGTCCATTGTGCAGATAATCTTGAGTTATATTGTAATCATGGGGAACCCCTAAATGTCACAAGGCTGTTATTTTAATGCCAAGACGATGATTGAGTATTGAAAGGGAAGCCTTCTTTTACCATACTGTACTGTGTATTAGACAATGCTGAGTCTTGTTCTGTGGGCCCCATGACGATATAGGGAACTTCACACTGCTTGTAACTTTCTAAATTGAGATGTTTTGGAGCTCCCTTGAATACTTTGCTTCTCTGAGCCAGCCAAAAAAGATTACTGATATATACATATCTCTACACTGTAGTTCAGGTGAGACAGACCAGCAAATTACAAAATTTGCATGCACATTTAGTATGATGTAGATCCTGGTGCATTCAATAAATATAACAAAGAGGTAGGATGCAGCACTTCATGAGCACCAAGATAAGACTCTTTGGTAGACCCCATTATGAAAACGACATAAAATATTCATATAATCCTTGTTTTGTTCTCTAGTGCGTAGAGTTCTGTGTTGTAAATTACACAGAGAACTTGGTACCTCTTTACAGTGGAACAGCTGGCTAACACTTTATCTCCCTGGTAACAAAGAAAATAGAAATCTTCCTTTTTGTGAAAATACACTGATGCTGAAAAACAAATGAACATTCACAGCTGTCAATATTTGCATATTTCCATAACCGTAAAACCAAAACAATAGCTAAGTACTCGGAAGGGCTCTTACGATGTTCCTGGCTAAGAAGGAGCAACTTTTTTTGTTACAATGAATACAAATAAAGCTTTCAATTATTCCTAATCATTGTGTGTAGGTAACAACGAAAGCTCTTCCCTTAGTAATGTGTCAAAAAAAAAAAAAAAATAAGAAATATCACACATTGTAATAATTCATCGTATTTTCTCAGTATCTAAATGTTTTATTTATTTTTGAGGTTTGTAAATATGTATCTATTATGTTAGTGAAATATTTGAAAAACCTAACAAGCTCTAGGTTAAACGCTATGGTTTTTGGGCGCCTATCAAATTTCTACTCCTGCTACCTCCACTGAGACTTATGAAAGGTATGCCTAAAGGTCTTACTGGTTTGCAAAATCTGTCCCCACTTGAGGCTGTCCCTTAGCAATGCCAATAACTAAACTGGAATCGTAGTGGATCATGTGACATGTGCATGGAAAAATTACACTCAGATTTTATCTTCTCACTTAAAGAACACTTCAAGCACCATAACTACTGCAGCAGCTGTGTTTATGGTGTCGGAAGTGCCCTGGCGTCCCCCTCCCCAGGTACATAGTCAAACCATGTGCTAATTAGCTAAGTAATATCTGACTTTCTCAGTCATTAAGTGTGGTCCTACGTTGTCCTAATTTGTACATAAGCACAGACTGGCTACTCCTGTTGGAGGAGGCACAGGCTCACCAGGCACTATTGGTTAAAGTGTTTAGAAAGTTTTGTTTAATTGTAACTAGAAACAAACCATTTGTACAATATAGTTGCAGAGATTTCTAAACTTTTGTTTCCTTTTAGATTTGCTTGTTTTATACACATGGGGAATATGAAAATGGTTGACTTCAATATTCTCCTACCACAATATAACAATATAACAAAGTGAATTTTCGACATAAAATTCAGTGCATAAACAACAAATGAACAAAGCAAGCTATCAGGAAAGTAATTTTTAAAAATGTCAACTGCAAAAGATTAGCCACAAAATCTTTGTTTTCTCAAATGTCACTTAACTCGCTGGGGATAGAATCAAAACCATAAAGAAATGTATCAGAGTGAATGATCACAATCTATCAATCATCTCATAGACTTAGACTTCAAGCACAGATCAAGACTTCAAGCACAAGTTTACCAAAGCAATCAAATACTCCCAAAACTAAAGATAGAGTTATAGAAGGAACTGCCACCCATACTGATCACCAAACAGTGACTTGAAGTGGCCATGGTGCTTGGATTCTTTATGTGTATATGTGAAGTGTTTCAGTATAAAATGCCGCACATACATAAATATCTGAGTTTTCTATAGAGAGTTCTGTGCAATACATGCATCCATTGTCAGCACGCATAGAATATGAACAACAGAAGTTCAGTGATGGCATAGCTTCCCTTCCTCCCCCCCACCCCTCCGTGGTGCCCTCAGTCCTGCCTCACTGGCATCCCTCTCCCTGCACAGAAAGGGAGTGACATCAAAGAATAGACTTGTCAATTCAGTTTCAAATGAACTGCGATAGGTACAGAGTTTGGGCAATCAGCTGTTTATTTTAAATCCCAAACTCCAAAACACTAGTGGGGGCAGTAAATTTCCACAAACGTAACAAAGACCTAAAAATAAGTTTAAAAACTGGAATATCCCACATTTTCAAAAGATCCTGGCCTCCTAAAGTTTTTGTTTGTTTTTAATTATTACTCATTACCTGTAAGTACTCAAATGTGAAATTACATTATATATATATATATATGTATATATATATATATATATATATATTACAAAATATAGCTTTAATTGTAGTTCTTTTGGATATCCGTCCCTAAAAACAAAACAAAAAACTAAAGAATACAATTCTGACTGCTGTTTAAGAATATGTTCTAGCTATGTGACACAATGACAGTTCCATAGCTTTGTTCCAGCCGTCATCAGATGCTATTTCCCACAGTCCCAGTGGGAGACCTGAATTTGACATGGTGTGAGTGTGTGTGTATGTTTTATTCAAGGTACATGTACAAGCAAAATAAATAGTGCAGCAATAATTTAAAGGTTATTATACATGTGCTTGTTTAATCATTATGCTAGATCACTGTTCTATATGTATATACAAATTAATGTAACATTTAATTTATTTATAGAAAGACAGAATTTCACAATTCCAAAATATTCAATGATGGGACCATTCCGAGGCTACATGAGCATCAAAAGTAGCCGTAAGTATAGAATTAATGCTGCTATGTGTGGAGAGACACAAACAAGGATGACAGACAAGGTTGTGCACTAAACTCCGATGTGTTGTAATTAAATAATGAATGTCAAAATGCAGCCAATCTGGGAAAATGTTCCTACTGAGCTGTAGTCACCGCTTGGTCTATTTGCCTTAATTTTGCTAATTGCATTTTAATTGACTACAATTCGGAGTATAGTTAATAGCCCTGATAGAATTGTTATCATACTCTGTTTTTCATTCTTTGTCTATCTCCAGAGATCCGAGAGTGAAATGGGAACAACGTATGGGAACTGCAGTTTTGCATTTTGTTAAAACTGTTTACTCATATATTATATAAATTACACTATGGGCCTGTAAGATCTAAATGCTCAGTGAAAGGCCAGTGAAAATACCATTTCTCTATGCAGGACAATTTTCTACTAAAAGGAAGTTGATTATTAATCTTCATTGTAGTAAAATAACACATTTTTATTCTAGTTTCCCTATTTTACCTAATTGAAACTGTATTACAACTAAGTATTTTTTATTGTATTCTTAAACAGTGCTTAGCTCAGAAGGTATTTTAGATAACTATTTATATTGCTATGTGTTTTGTACTGGACTGATATCGCCATAAAAAGTGTTAATATGAATTGTATGGTGTGTGGTGGCCCCGGGGTGCAGTGGAAGATGGTATATGCCCCGTTTCCACTGAGCGGTACGGTTCGGGTCGTTATAGTCTGGTATGCTATTTTGAGTTTTTCCATTATGAAAGTGGCCCATACAATCGAATCAAACCGCACCATTCCTGGGCCCCCTTCAGATGTAGGTCCATAGGAAATGGTACGGTGCGGTTAGGGCGGAGCTGCTGGCGTCACACTATACAATCCATTGATTGGCGGACAGGAAAACGTTGATGCTCATGACAAATGACAGGCATTTGGTATAAACCCCGTATGCCCCCTGGCGGTTCGACTTGCAGTGGAAACGTTCACTTGAATAGACTGGACCATTCCAACCCTTCTGAACCGTACCGACCCGAACCATACCGCTCAGTGGAAATGAGGCTGTATATACCTGATGCTGATCCCATGGGTGCCATCATCTTTTTTTCTACAACTCCTTTTGTTTCATCCACACGGAGCTCATTTCACTGCCGCACACTTGTGCATGTGTGAGAGTAGAACACTGATATCTATGGAAGGTCCTGCAATACTGTGGGAGCCTCCATAGGTATTGTCTGGTGATGTCATTAGGGGAAGTGGCAAAACCAAGGTAGAGCTGCCTTTTGTCAAGATTTTTTAAGCCGATATAAAATACATATGGACTAACAGATTGAAGCAAGGTAAGTTTAGAGTGACTGAGAAGCTTTAATGATAGCCCTTATTGATTTGGAACACAAAAAAAGTTTCATTTCAATTTTGCAAACTATACTTAAAATATAAGTGGAGCTGATTCATCTTTTAGATCATGCTTGTTATGATTATATTAACATATGCCTAGCTGAAAGGTGCATATTGCTTTACGCGCGTGGCGTTTCTTCGTACATGAAGCTCTACCGTTGTTTATTCGAAGTGGAGGAAAACACTTTAAGGATTTATTTACTAAAATGTGAATTGTCAGGAATTCAAAGTGAATTTCAAATCTTAGACCAAACTAGCTGAAGTGGAAGCATATCTCACTTGGAGAATAGAAACATAGAATGTGACAGCAGAACCATTTGGCCCATCTAGTCTGCCCAATTTTCTAAATACTTTCATTAGCCCCTGGCCTTATCTTATAGTTAGGATAGCCTTATGCCTATCCCACGCATGCTGAAACTCCCTCATTGTGTTAGCCTCTACCACTTCAGCTGGAAGGCTATTCCATGCATCCACTACCCTCTCAGTAAAGTAATACTTCCTGATATTATTTTTAAAACCTTTGCCCCTATATTTTAAGACTATGTCCTTGTTTTGGTAGTTTTTCTTCTTTTAAATATAGTCTCCTCCTTTACTGTGTTGATTCCCTTTCTGTATTTAAATGTTTCTATCATATCCCCCCTGCCTCATCTTTTCTCCAAATTATACTTAAAGAATATTTTCAATTAAGTTATTTTGGAGTTACATTTGACATTCAGGTTTGGGGTTATTCACTAAAGTCCAAATGGGCCCATACTGAATGGGACAAAACCACCCAGGACTGCAAAATCCAGGAAAATTGTTTGTGCAATTTAACAACGTCTATATTTTCTGGAAAATCCAGGCCCTGAGGCTTCAAATCCTGACCTGTATTTAATAAAAATCAAAACTATTTGTCTACTGAGTTAAATTACCCTGGCCAGCACTAGTTATCTGCCACAATAAAAAAGGAAAGAAAAAATAAATGCAAAACCTATGGGGTCAATAAGACCTCCATATTACTATAAGGGAGATTTAACACCTCCCTGTGTCCCCACCTGCCAAGTGACAGGAGACGGCATGTCTACTAAATGTTTCAAACTAGTGACTAGGCAGCCATTGTGCAAGAGCAAGTGAAAGATAATTTCAAATGTGCATCCTGTCAAATACATTTAGGTTCAAATTTTATTAACACCGCTACTTTGTGAATATTCTGAATCCTATACTTTGTATCATATGCAGATGTGAAAGCATCAATTTAAATGCGGACAGCAAATGCATCCGGACAATTGCTGTAGATTTGCTCGGGCTGACCAAATTCCGATGGCATTTAGCTTTAGGAAATATGAGAATTGCCAATGGGGTCAGAATTCAGTCATTTTCACCACATTGTGTCCATCCATTTCCTAACAATTCTCACTTCAGTGATTAAATCTGTCATATAGAGGCTGACTGTTTTTGCTGTACCAGGATCTGATCATTTACTTATTCAACAACATATAAAGTGTCTTATCAGAAAGGACACATTAAATTCCAGATGTTCTATCCATTCATGAGTTCATGCATGTCTTTGCACTCAAATAGATGGCCATGGAGGGCAATTTCAAAATGGAACAGGATCGGAGGACCATTGTTTTTTCAGTGACATTGCATAACCACCAAACACTCACTGGATGGAATAATAAATAGCTCTCCCAACCTGATACCCATACACTAGTCAAACCTTCACGAAGGGACAATATAAATGGTGTATTGAGAAAAATACACAGTATAAATAGAGAACAATGTTTATATAATGCGAGAACAGACACTGAAATAGGACTGATGTGGAAGTCCTCTCTTAGAACATTAGGGTAACATCCTCCTGGAAAACCAATATGGCATTAAGGGGAAGGAAAGAGTACATACACAATGAACACTGACTAAACCCCATAAAAGTGCTGTCATACAAAGTAATATATCCTAATCTGATCTCTACTGATAGGTAGCCATGGTATCTTGGGTCACTGAAGCAGAGGCAGTTCAAGTTCACAACAGAGGTCCTGAACCCTCTAAAGACAAGGCTGACCTTCAAGCTCCTTCACAAGCCATACAATCACTCTCGTTAGTGTGAGGTAAATTAAAAATGCAATTCCAGGGACATGATGCAAAGGTTGGAGCAGAGCCTTATAACCCATTAGGTGGTGATTGTTTACTGCCCAAGCTCAGACAGAGGCATGGTGGGCAACTGGACCCACCCCCTCCTTGCCCTTAAAGGACCACTATAGTGCCAGGAAAACACTCATTTTCCTGGCACTATAGTGCCCTGAGGGTGCCCCCACCCTCAGGGTCCCCCTCTCGCCGGGCTCTAGGGGGTGGAAGGGGTTAAACTTACTTTCTCCAGCGCCGGGCAGGGGACTCTCCTCCTCCTTGGCTGAATGCGCATGCATTGTGAATGCTTTCCTTTGGACGCTGGCGTTTTCTCACTGTGAAAATCACAGTGAGAAGCATGGAAGCGCCTCTAGCGGCTGTCAATGAGACTGCCACTAGAGGCTGGATTAACCCTATTATAAACATAGCAGTTGTTTATAGAAAAAAGGGTTAATCCTAGCTGGACCTGGCACCCAGACCACTTCATTAAGCTGAAGTGGTCTGGGCGCCTATAGTGGCCCTTTAATTCGAATCTGGCTTCCATTACATAAAACAACAAAGATTCATCAGAAAAAAAATATCTTATATCTACTGGTAAATGGGACGTCATTGAATTTTTGCCAGTTGCCCAAAACGATTTTCCCGGCATCTCAGTGTTTGGAGTAAACATACTGCACTTTATATAACAAGAATAAGTATAGGATTCTGCTATTTATAATTGGCTTAGATCAATCCTTCCCTTAGGGAGAGACAAGTAAGGTCTGTACTCAAGGTCTCATGCTTTTTGTTAGGATGACTAATTGCAATATTAATTGCCTTCAATTAGTAAATGAAACTGTGATCTGACAGCACTGGTGAACTGCACCTAATCAAACAAAATGCAGCACAGGAGGGGCCCTGGCTACCTTAAGGGTGGTCCAAGTTTATACAATGTTATCCGTGTATATTCCAACTCAGCCAACACAATTTCTGAACAATATTTTAATTTTTTTTAAATGGCTTTTTATGTAAATGGGTTTTCTTTCCTGATCTGGCGTATTCCATGTAGAAATTGAGTGTATGAATGTGTCTCTTGTGCACTACTCATCAGAAACATTATGATTGCATACAAGGAAAGGCAATAACTTTCTAAGAGACCAATTTAACAGACTGAATTCATTTCACATTTATGTCAATGGGTTGTAGTGGGTTTGAGGTTCTTCTATTTTTGATTAAAAGACAAACATAATGGAGAAAAACAATAAGTGAAGGGTTGTCCACTCAACTGGGAATAAGGATTAGCACATTTTAGGACAAACCAGCCAAGTTGTAAAAAGTTTAAGTTGGAGGATATCTATTGTGGCCTAACATTTTAACTTACCCTTTCAATTCCTAGCAATTACCAGTTTAGTGAATTACTGTGAACACTTGGATGATTATATTTCCTATATTTAAAAATTTCCTATAGTTCCAAAACTAATTGTTTAACGAAGGTCATACCAAAATATAAGAAAATATCCCAAGATGTTTCCAGACTTCTCGGACAATCATTGAATTTCTTTAAAGGAACCCTTCACACCTCTAAAGCACTCAGCTGAACAGAATGTCATCTCTTTGTCACCTAATAAAGATACCAAATTCAAAACAAATCACTTTTGCAAAGAGGCTCAGTAATTTACGCAATGCTTCTCAACAATCTAAACTTCAAAAGCAACATTCCAGAGTTATACGTAAATGTGTATATGTTTAACATTGCAGTGTTACTTTAAGAAGATAACAATTATTCACAACATTCTCAAGCTACTTAATGTAGGCTAATTAATGTAATAAAGGCTAATTAAATAATTAGTTTGCCTTTACCTATTTTTCCTTATTGTACTGTGTAATAAATGGGCTTGTGAACAGGGTGAAAAAAATTGGAGATTGAAGTATAAATATTGGGAATCCTAATTACTAAATAGACTAACAATTAAAAAGGCCCAAAAAGCTAAATTGGAGTAATTTATATACCGTATGTATAGTTCTGATGGTGAAGGAAAAATCAAACGAAATAAAGTTGATATATGTAACTTTGTCTTATTTTGTTCAAATTTTGTAACGTTAAGAGGTAATTAAAAAGGAACTCTTCCTTCTAGCAGATAGTACAAGTAAAATGTAGGGGAATTAGATTTTTTAATAAATCACTATTTACTAGATGTATGCCCAACAAGAACATGCACATGTTTATTTATACAACAACAAAAAATTCTATTAGTGTGTATCCCACCTCTGTGTCACTTAAAACAGATATGCAACACACACCACACACAGTGGTACTTAGCTTTTATATGATTGATGCGGCTTCCCAGGTGGACTCCCAAATAGCCAATACAAGTACTTTTACTAAAGTGGCTTTTTTCTGACACTTACTTACCTTTACCTTGGTATAGCTAAAAAAAAAAAAAAAAAGCATCTGTGCCAGGTAAATGACCAATCACAGGCTTCTCATTGAGAAGCCATGACGAGGAGGGAGCCAAGGAGGATACTGGTGCCAGGAGGAGGTTACAGAATCAGGGAACAATGAGTGAAAATAAGCCCCAAGGATATTTGTGTATGGGCATGCTCTCACAGACTCTCTGACTGTGTGCAAGCTGCAGTGCTTTATGGGGTGTGAAGTGGTTCTTTAACAGTGTTTTACAATGGAGAAAATAAATTGATATTTTGACTTATGCAAATTATACAGCTGTATGCAAAAGTTAGGACAGCAAGACTAAATAACATATTTGAGGTATGCTTTGCAAAACTGAAAAAGTAAATAATAACAATTTGTGTTTACTCTAATTGAAATACAACTGTAATTCTATATAATTACTTTAAGAAATGTTTAAATAATATTTATAAAAGAAAAACACAAATTCCACTTTCAGATGTGCAAAACATACCTCAAAATGCATGAGGATTGTGTATAAATAATTCTAAGTAATTAGAATAAGGTGTCCATATCCGAAGCATGTTATGGTAACTGTATGTTTTACCAGCATTCGAACATAATGTGTGACACATTGCTTATTAGCTGAACATTTTTTATTATACGTTTTGCTCACGGATTCCTGGAATTCTGTTTACAGTTGCATGTGAGTGAAAGTGAGTGAAAGTTATGGTTTAATTTTCTTTTCCTTTTCCTAATTGAAAAGTCAGTCTCTGCTGTATATTTTGTCTAACAGTGTTATCCCAAACGCTCTGTCTACATTCTGCAGGGAGTTGCCAAAACAAATAAGGCCTCAAAAAAAAGGAATCAAGTGTCCATCTACTATTATTATTAAATTGTTATACATTGTTATAAAATAAAATTATTATTTATAGAAATAGCCACTGATAATTATTAAGTGTGTGTGCCATCGTGTATGGCTAGTTATATATGTGTTTATATGGTAGCTCTTGATAAAGGCGCATGCTTTTTTATTTTAATCTAGCTGATGTGACAAGGAACGTTCTATATATTTAATAATTAGCTGGATACTTCCTCTGTTTAGATTAAGGGGACTGCTCCTAATCTTTTTGTATAGTTCTTAATATATAACTGGTTCTTAAGGCATTATTCATCCTTTTATTTAAAATGTTTTATATAGCAGCCCCCTATTTTTGATCTAATTATTTAACTATTTCCTGAGATATAGAATGGTCCCTTTGATTGTTCTTTTTTAAGCAATGGTGTAATTGCTATTATCTAACTGAAGGCTCAATTCTCTCTTCTTCTTATTAAGCTATTTCACCTGAATAGTGGTAAGGTAATATCAAACCTTTTGCTGTCAGTATTCCAGTTTAAATACCAAGTCAACTTGGAATATACTGCAGCTAATTGCCAGAGGTGTTTATCTGTAAGCTTTGCTACTACTATTCTTTGAGACTAGCCAGTTATGGCCTTTTATGGGTATCAGTTCGGGACATTATCTATAGGAAAAGCTATATTTTGATCAATCTCTATAAATCTCTACAGGTATTTACAAGTATCTATTCCTGTCTATATACTATCTTGACAGACTAATTTATATTTATAATGATACATTTTGACTTGAGAGCAGGAGCTTGATGGTTTAATTAGCCTCTAACGCTAATCAAACTTTTACCCTGACTCTCTCCCCTCCCCCCCCCCTTCCTTTCTAATTAGACCCTTTATGATTACTCCTTTCTCATATTTCTGCGCTCTAAATGTGGTTAAAAAATGATTACATTGCAATGAGCCACACTACATCGTTACAATATGAGAGTGCTGATTGTTGCAATGTATAATGAAATACAATAAGACCACATTGAGTTGTTATCCAGCTATACCGGATCTACTTCCTGTAGCTCATCAGCTGCTTATTTTTTCCTGACATAATTCACCTTGACGCTTACCTTTTTTCACTTAGTTTGTGTTGAGTGTTTTGACTTTATTTCTTAAGGACCCTAATAAAGTGATGTTTAATTACTTTTTAAGAATGAATATTGAATTAATAATGGTGGTCCTCTTTTTGAATCTTGACTCCATTAGTTTTGCTTACATTTTTGGGGTTATGCCCTAATTACTCTACAACCATCTTGTGCATGAGGGCAAGACTCTGTGTTTTTCACCTGGTGCTTGTTTTTGTTTATATATGTGGTTATGTGGTTATGTGGTTATGTGGCTATGTGGTTATGTGGTTATGTGGTTAACTAGAGAACACAGGGATTCTAGTTCTTGTTTTTCAAAGATGGCTAACCAATAGCCTGTGTAGCTCAGTCATTCATTTAGCCAAAAGAAGTATACTTTTTTTAATATTTGGGGTGCCAAGGTTAGACATCACTGCTCTAGAACATTTCCTGTAAGGAAGTTCAGCAAGTACGCTCATTTTCCAGGTAGGTGGTTCCTCTGGGCACACCTCTGTTTTATTAGTTCAGGCGCAAGCAGATATCTTTTCTTAAACTAGAAAAAACAAGTTACTTCTCTCTAAGCACTTCCTTTGAATTGTGTCTAGCAAAACAACTCTGTTAACTTTGGCCATTCCTTTATTTTCAGAAACCAAGCTCAATAACGCACACTTTCCTTTTCTCCAGATTGCATCAAGCAACAGGCCGTTGTAAAAACAAAGAATTTCTAGAAACACTATCTAATTTGTAACAAAATTCCCTATCAGTATTAAATCAATCGTTACTGTCTTCTATGTGTTTAATTAACAAGTAATGTAACATAATAAAATAAAACATTTTAGGTTTTCCTCTTCATGGAAAAGGCGTTCGCTTGTACTGCTATCCCCCTGAGAAAGAGACAGATTAACTAGGTCACCTACGTAGGAGAATGCCTCTAGCTCAGAAATTACCTTAGTTACAGTCCCCGTTTACCAAAATCAACATCATTTTTAGCAATATCTTGAAGCAAATTGAGCTTATATTGCTGATATTATCAAAGCTCTTCCAGTCTGTGGACATTAAAAAAGACATGTATTTAAAATATGGCTATTCTAAACAGGCCCATTTTTAAAATTCATAAATAATTAGGTAAATACATTTTAACGATGTGGCAAAATAGTGTTAAATACTTTGCAACAAATATTTTAGTAAACACTTAAGTATTTGATTCAATTTCCTATTTACTGTATTATATTTAGTATATTTTATACCATGATAATCCTGATAACTCAAGTGATAGAAACCATTTTCAAAATAAAATAAATGCATGTTTTCTGAAACATACAGTAGATATAATTTAAAACTATGAAAACATATGCTAAAACTCATCATTCCATTTGACAATAAATGTTGTGATTCATTGTTTCATTATCAAGTTGAAAAATGGTACTAAAACAAAATGAAGGAAAAAAATTGTAAGGGGAATAAATCTGGGTCTTGCTTTGTATGTCATATTGCATGTGCCTTCTGGGCCTCTGACTTTTTGAGGGAACTAACAAGTTTTCCAGATGTTATATATTCTATAAAAGACTACAATGAAAGAATTAAATTGTTGCAAAAAGAACTGTAGAGAAATACCATGGCCATGTTTGTAAGTAACTTGGCACAAACAACTCAAAATTGTGGGTTCCAGCCAATTATTATTGATTATCATTTTACACAATGAAATGTGCCAGTTTGTTGTTTACCTGTGTACAGTAAAAAACATTTTTTTTCTTAACTGATATGGTTCTGATTTTTAAAAAAATTTGGTTCTGAAGAATTTGTTCAATTTAAAATTTCAGTTTAGTAGGAAAACTTTTGGATTGATCTGAAAATTGCCAGGGAATAGACATGTGCAATTTGTTTCGTTCCGAATGTAAATTCGGCCAAATTTCGTCGATTCCAAGTGCCAAATTTTGGAAGTGCCAAGCTGAACCGAACCGAATTGCTGAATTACCTAATTTCAGGAGTGCTAAACCGAACCAAATTGACGAAGTGCTGAATTTTGGAAGTGCCAAAAAAGAGAGAGGGAGGGAAAACTATGTGAATGGTGACAGGAATCTAGACCAATACGCTAATTCCTGGCACTGGGAGTCCTATGGGTGTGTAAGTGCTTTTGGTGACAGTCCGGGCACCTCGAACTAACCCTACCTCTAACACTTCCCCCTAACACTAGATGTGTAAGTGGTTGTGGTGGTTAGGGGATAGGGGTATAAGTAGGGTTAGGGTTAGGGTTAGGGTTAGGGTTAGGGATAGGGTTAGGGATTAGGGAGCCTTACAGATGTGTAAGTGGTTGTGGTGGCAAGAGAGGCATGCTTACGAATTGCCCAAGTGTCGAAGTCCCGAATTGCCAAAGTCCAGAATTGCCGAAGTCCCAAATTTCCGAAGTGGTGAACCAAACCGAAGTGCCGAAGACCTGAATTGACAATTTTTTTTACTTACACGAATTTCCAAACCGTGCCGAACCAGATTTTTGCCCATGCACATCCCTACCAGGGAAGCAATGGGATTGAAGGAAAACAGGTGCCTGTAGTGTCACTTTAACACACGAAAAACTCTCAGACTGTAAATTAGTGATTCAAAGTTGGTGTTAAGTATGAGGGTCTTCTAGACTTGTGTATAGCGAATATTTTTAGTTCTTCCGATTTGATATGGTTCTGATTTTTGAAATTTTTTTGGTTGTGATGAATTTCAGTTTAAGTTCAATTTGAAATTCTGTGATTCAAAATGACACAAAATAGGTCAAAAGTCAGCTGAATTTTGATTCTGACCAATCCAGATCTCTTAGCCTAGTCTGTTGCATTCAAATAAAATGTATGAATAAACATTAGATTAATGATTTTAGATTGAATGGAATGAGTCATAAAATAGGAAAGAATCACCAAATATCATAAAGCAATTTCGGATTGCTAAATATTTCTATTAATATAAATTCCATGAAGCATAAAATGGATAATTATATGTATTTATATATTTAAACACACACATATATATATACATAACACTGCAATGAAAAAACTGTTTAGCAAAAGACTATATAAACTTTCAATTGTTTATATGAATAAAAATATTGCTGGCTGCACTTAAAGCATTTCCTCAAATGGAACTTAATGAACTAGTAAGGTTTACACAGATGGTTATTTATCCTGAAAAAAATATTCATAGTGACATGAAGACGAGAAGCTGAGGTTGCATTGTTTATATTGGTGCAGAGAAAAACGGTCAAGTGAGGTGAACAAAGCAGGTAGTCTTTTTTACCTAGTAATTTCATTTTTTTTCTTATCGTGTTTCCGACATCAGTGGATAATCATTTCCTTCTTGGCTCCATTCGAATTAAGAAATATCCTACACCCGATGTTGTTTTTAAAAAACGATAAAATTTTCAACACGTGAAATTGTCGTCAAATACATGGCAAGAAAAAATTATGTTGTTTGCACGCCTAAAGTTTGGACACAAGCTTGATGACTATTTCATTCCTAGTCAAATTAAAATTAGTGCAAAAAGCAAAGGGCTGTTTAAACCAGTGTTCTAGTGTACCAAAGACGTTACATATCCAGGAAAGGTAACGCTTGAAAAATATGATAACGAATAACTTTAACTCCACCAAACTGGTATTGACATATTGATGGACTTCGGATGTCTATCTGAACCTAAGCTTGATAGATATTTTATTTCTAGCCAAATTGAGATTACTGCAACAATGTGTTCTAGTGTACCAGTTTTTTAGTGTACCAAAGACTGTGCATATTCAGCAAAGGTTACCCTTGCACAATATGATAATTAATGGCTTTCACTCCAATAAACCGCTATTGACACATTGATGGGCTTCAAATCTTTATTTCATTTTTCTCCCACTCTTCAATATATTCTCATAAATACGATGCTTTGCCATTGGGTATTTGATCTTTATTCTTTATGATGGATCCCTTTTGAGCATGCTTTGGTGGATAGTGATTCTGGTATGCTGGGTGACTTTTTCCAGTCCCTAGGCCGAAGAGTGTATAACCTCATACTCTCATTGAAAATTTAAATAGTTACACCTATGACTCCAAAAAGGACTCATCCTTTCAACCCTTGTTATGGACTACTTCCTATAAAGAAATAAAGAATGCAAATACAAGAAAAATATGAATTAGCTTATTGCTGTAACTTTTATAATCTATAAAGAAAGTCACTAAAACGGTTTTCATGCAATAACTTACGTGAAATACCAATACATAACTTAGCTGCATATTAAACTACTAGTGGAATTTGAAGTAACTCACCAAGTTGTTGATGGAACTTTGAGTGAGGTTAGTGGCAGAGATTGGGACTGTTTTAAAGGGGAGCTGTCACTTACCTGGGATTTAATTAAAATTCATATTGAAGATTTAGCAAGGACTAGGACATATAGAAACATTGTTTCATGTTTCCTCTTCGCTGCCTTCTCTATGATTTCTTCCAAGTGCAAATAATCACGCTTTTATTAATGATTGGCAGGAAGCTAAACTGGAGGCACCTATTTGCAGGATAGAGAGTTCGGGCTTTCTACATTTAATTTTATTTTTCACAACCCACAAATGCATTTTGGCTAAATATAAGTAGAAGCAAATATAATATATGAAAAATCCTGGTAAGTGACAGTTGCCCTTAAAAAAAAAACTAATAACTACATCACTTGGACTTGTGTATTTAATGATGTAACTTCTGTGGCTGCAATAAACATGGAAACAGTGATTTAAACTTCAAAGTGTTAACCCTGGAGATGAGCAAACTGTAATAAGCTTCAATGCCACATGTGTCCACACAGACATTGTATGAAGATTAGATTATAGTGAAAAGTCCAACACAAACCTTCACATTCCAAAGTATTTCTTTATTTGGAGTCGACATCAAAGTTACTAAAGTTGGACTGTCAGTCCAGTATCCAATAAAGAAGTTCCTTTGAATCAGAAAGTATGTGCTTTTTATTAATACTTTTATAGTTATTTTGCACTCTTTTTAGCAAGCCCGTCTTTTTATCTCTCACTTATTACTAAAAAGGAAAACTAGAGATTACCATATTATTATCTCACTGAAAATGTATAACACTTTGCCAGACAGACAAAGGCGATTAGTGTGTTAATTATAAAAACGATTGAGAGTAAAGAATGAATATAACTAGAAGAATGACCAGGACAAGGCAAATGTTAACATGAATAACAGCTTTGAGAGCATATTAAGGAAGAAACCAGATAAAAATGAAAACGGTGTTTAAATAAAGCCCAATCTTGGGCATCAAATAGATAGGATGGATTGTGATGTTATCCTTCTTTGGTATACAACTATACGCATCGCTTTGAGACATAACATCAACTGTGTCAGTATCTTTGAAGAACATATATTTAAACTATCAGGGTCATTTACTAAAGAGGGAATTTAAAGTGAATTTCAATTGTAAGGTCAAACTAAAGGTCAAAATTGCCAAACTAGAAATATACTCTATGCCAGCTATGGTTTCAGTTACTGCTACTCTGGCCTTAAAATAAATAAAATGTCTCCCCAAGAGCAGACACTCAACACTCTGACCTTACATTTGAAATTCACTTTGAATTCCCACTTGGGTAAAAAAAAAATTTAAATAAACCTTGTGTGACAATGTAACATGTGCATAAACAGCTTCATATTTATATTGTATTTTATACACAAAATATGGTACTTCATTTCCATGGAATCTCAATATCTTCTAATAACTTCCTAGAGAATCCATTCATCTTCTTTACTGGTCATTTTCCTGTACGATAAAGAGCATACATCTAACTCATTATGTTTAGTTATATCTAAGCTAAGAGAAACTTATAAACTGAAAGCTTTGAACCATAAAATGGTCCAATGAGCTAGCACGTAGCTTTCTCTTCAATTAGAACAGGTAAGGATAAATTTAACAGTTTAATAGTAGAAAGAAAGTAATATTGAATTAAACACATTTGTTTAAAAATACCTTTAGTCTTTATTGACAAGCCACATAACCCACAGTTCTTGAGGCTAACCACTATCCATATTGCAGTATACTTTGTTTGTATTACTCTTTCAAGGCATGTAACACTACACTTGTCTCGCATGTCTTTGGTCTTGTTTTCTATTGGCCTTTAGATGTTTCACCATAGTAAAGGTTAAAGCCGAGCTCCTGCTGAGGTAAAGTAGGCAGGACAGTGGTGAGCTAAAACATCTCCCACACCAGCCCAGAAAACTTCAAAGTCCATGATTACCTTGCAATTAGATGGCAGTTTCCCCCATGCAGCCATAGGTTGCACTGTGATGGGAGGAAATGATTACATTTCATGGGTTATCAAGAGCAACACTGAGGAGAAACACATGCTTCAGTGTTTCACAATCTACAGGCCCTACACACACACACTACAGCCCCTGTCAACACATGCACAATCTTTACAGCCCCTATACATATGCAAGCACACACTAAATCATAGTCCCTAGCTGCATATCCTACTTATGAGGACAGCAGAGACAAGCAAATGCAGTGCAATCATGTCATTAAATCTGCTTGCGCTGTCCAACACAAACATACAAGACAAACTCGCCCAAATTTTCTACAACCCGACTTGGGGTGGTGAAAATCATTGATGAGCTCCCACATTTTTGTTTCCGGAACTCGATCCCTGACTATATTTAAAAGCATATTAGCATATATATTGATTTAACTTTACCTAAACCTCCTAACACCCTTTTTGTGTCAATGCTTACTATGTTGGGAAGCGAATATACCAATGTCTATGGCTGTTTCACACTTTCAGGGCACTTGCAATTGTATTTAGATATTTACATACACCTATCATATTCACATGCTCAAACATATTAATGCATTTTCCATCATAATTACATTCATACACGCACATATTTATACCTTCATTTATAATGTGTAACAAAAAAACAGTTTAGACGTTTAGATGTTTAAACCCACCAAAAACACAAAGTGCAAGTGAAGCGCTAAAAATAATGTATACCAACGTTTCCCTTTGGTACACACTGGGGTAATGGGCAAATATGCAACATATAAAAGGAAAACCAACAATAGTGCAATACTTTATATATCACCCATAATACATAGTTACATAGGCTAAAAAGAGAAATGTGCCCATCAAGTTCAGCCTTCCTCACATGTGTTTTTTGCTTTTAAGCCAAAAGAAGGCAAAAAAGAAAAAAACCCAATTCTAATTTTGCAACAAATTGGGGAAAAATTCCCTCTTGACCCCAAATGGCAGTCAGATTTACCCCTTCAGACCGGAGGGCGTACTATTACACCCTATTTTAGGCGGCTCTAAACGCCGCCGGGCGTAATAGTACGCCCTCCGGTCTTTCATTACTTACCCGGTCGCCGGTTGATATATATATATATATATATATATATATATATATATATATTTATATGTCTAGGCATGATAATATAGGGTATGCGATTTGCTTAGGCTGGCTCTACAACAACAACAAAAATCTGAACTCATCATGAATCAGAGAGGCACATAGAATGTACAGAATCAAAAGAAGGGGAACATTAATGCCTTTAAATGGTACATAAAAAGATACATTTTTAATTAGAGCACAACATCATTATTGTAATGTTTGGAGTCTAGATGTGTTTAATAAAACCAGCATACTCAATTTCATGTGCTTTTTGGCATGAAATGCAGTGTATTTGTGTGTCTCCCTAAATTATAATTCAGTCTCTGATAATTGCCGTGAGCCATTTACCTGCCTACATTGCCTGTCTTCCCACGGAAATATTACATCTGTTTTTGTTTTTTTTTGTTTTTGGTGTTTTTTTTTTCTTTTGAAAAACTCATAATTTAATGTCATTAACAAGAATGGAGACTTTGCTTACATTTAAGCTCTCAGAGCCAGATTATTGTTATGTTGTTTTTCAAAGCCATCAGTAATTTAATATTCGGCCTCTTTAGCAAATGCATCATCTTTAATACATATTTTTATGTTCAGTACATCAGTAACCTTTGTGTGACCTGGCAAGAGTACATCTGAAAAAGGTAAAAGAAAACAGTAAACCGTCGCAATATTCAACTGTGAATTTTTCCATCAGGGAAAGGGTATTTCTATTACATATGTTTATACCCTTAGAAGTTTGTGTGGAATGGGGTTTCTCAACCTTGTTCCTATCTCACGCAACTATGAAAAGCAACCATTTTAATTCTTCTTCGTCCTAAAACTCCAGTTTTGGCTGTACTACCAGTTGGTTTGTCAACTTTTCAGTTACAAATTTTTTTAATAATAATACTACTATTACCAGTGGATTCTGATTCTGGTGCCCACCACCCTTCTTTGCAGCCCCACCACCAATTTTTGAAAAAATTTAATAAAATCTATTATTATAGTAAGCATTAATGATAAGCGTGTGTCAGAAGAAAAACATGTTGCATCTTCTGCAGTTTACTCTTGATGGTTGGAGAGGCTACTGACAGACAGCAACTAATGACGCCCTGATATATTTTTTAATGCTCTGTGTTCTGTGTATAGAACTCTCAAACATGCTTGATCTACTTGGATTTCTGATCTCACCCATTGACTTTAGATTAAGCCATCTGGTCCTGGACTCCCTAGATGATAGCTCTTTATAATGTTCTGTCTTGTAGGGTTGTCATTGGTAAAGCATCAGAGGGGAAATCGAAGCTCTTGGAAGTTTCCCACAGAGATGTATCTATATCATAGACATAGTCCTAAATTAGAGGGGCAAAGGTTTAAATATAATTTCAGTCAGTATTACTTTACTGAGAGGGTAGTGGATGCTTGGAATAGCCTTCTAGCTGAAGTGGTAAAGATTAACACAGTGAGGGAGTTCAAGCATGCATGGGATATGCACGGGGCAATCCTAGATATAAGAGACTAATGAAAGTATTTAGAAAATTGGGCAGACTAGATGGTTCTTAACTGCAGTCACATTCTATGTTTCTAGGTTTCTATATGTTTAGCGTCTTTCCATATTATGTCTGACCAAGGTGGGTCAGACCAAGAGTTAAATTCATTATCACTTAGAGGTAGAGGAATTAGATTCTTCTAAATAATTGTTTCCACTTTGAAGCAGTGATTTGTGATTGTTTGTCGTGCACACATTCAGCATTCAGGAAGTGAAAATTAGAAGCTATTTTCTCTTTATTGTTACACGCCTTTTTCAATCCCTCATATTAAGCATATAATTAACGTTACATTCCAGAATGTAAATGCATTCATATACTATTAACCTTTATGATTTTTACACTTATGGATTATAAATATAACAAATTACAGTTCAGTTTCAATGATATTCTAAAACATCAAGTTGGGTATTTTTTGATTATGCACTGCATGGTTCATTTGCTTTTTCTCTTTTTATAATTTTTATTTTTCCATCTGGGGTGCTAATTATGGTATACTGTAAATTTATTTCTCAATACTCTTACAAAGTGTGTGTGTGTGTGTTTCCTTTGATATTCCAGGATCTAAACTGATAACAATACATTATAAAACTCAACGGGACTTGGAAGCTTAGCAATCAGTCATTGGCCACTGGTTGCCTCCAAAATGAAGTGTTGTATATACAACTGCTAAAGAAGACACACACACAGCTAAAAGACCTTATTTGGAGGGTGCGCTTTCCAGTTTTACAACTTGGAATTTTAACTGCTGGTCATCATGCACCCATGTCCCATCTGGGACATTATTGAAGCCAGCCAATGTAATTTACCCCCATCAAACTATATATTTTGGAAACTAAGACACCCTAGGGTATTTCAAATGCTAGTATTGTAACACTTTCCAAGCAATAATTATACTACCAGTCTTGGTCAAACGTTTGGGTAGTCTTTTTTTGTGTGTTATTTTTCACACACATTCTACTTTAGACATGGATTTTCAGCTACTGTTAGGTGTTACTGCCAAAGAACACCCCAATATGTGTTGAGCAACATCTCCTGAGTACAGTGATACCACCCATGTACAGGGTGTCAGGTTCTCTGGGGGCTAAAAGACCTTATTTGGAGGGTGCGCATTCCAGTTTTCCAATTTGGAATTTTCACCGCTGGTCATCATGCACCCTGTGACGAAGTGCCCTTCGCCACTTGTGCCTGGAGAGGACTGCTTGCCCGCCTCTTGCCCTGTGACTATGGCCCCTGGGATGTATTGCCCTTTAAAGACATGATTTGGGCATAATGGATTTGTGTTGTGCTGCTGCTGGCCCTTTAAGAACCATCTGGGGACATACTGTGGAGTTACTGGGTGGCCACCATTTCCTGTATCAGAAGCACATGGTGAGAACAATGGATGGCGGCCATTTTAACTCACAGACACTGTTTGGACTTTTCAACACGGTGCCATCTTGCCAGTATTTGGTGCACAGAGACATCGTGCAGTGGTTTTGGACTATACAGCAGGGGACACATTATAAAGTGATTGTTTTTCATTTAGCCTGTATATGTTCTGCAGAATCTGCATTAAACTGTATCTTCCAAAGTACTGAACGGATCTGGGTGAATTTTGGATATGTGGTTCACCCAGATCCCCCGGTTCCAAGGATATACTTTTTATGGGGTTATTGCATGTTTTGGGGTCCCTGTGTGTTTTATGAAACTGTATTATTTCTGGCCAGCAGATAATTGAGCTTTGTGTATTGTAGAAACTCAATTATCTAGCCTGGCCCAGAGGAGGAGTTTTGTGTTGCATAAATTGTGAGTTCTGTGTGCCAGTAAATCAGTCTTGTTCCAGCATTAAGCCTTGGCTCATGTTTGGGGGATTGGAGAAATACACTCTGGGGATTGCTATAATCACTATACTCCCCAGGGTATGATCACTAAGTTCAGCTAAGAGCTTGTTCCTGCTCTCTGGGGAAAGAGAGGTTCACCCACTGGAAGCTGGATCCTGGCCTTGGGTCCAGGGTGGGTGGAGACAGCAGAGACCCCAGCGCAGTTGCATCGCTAGAAGTGGGGACTGCAGTGCTGATGGTGTCGGTTGGAGTGCTTGGAGTCCTCGGCAAGCGCTAGGAGCATTGATTGGCGGAGGTACTCAGTCGGAGTGCCAGCGTTCCGTCACATTTGGTGGCAGCGGTGGGATGGCGTCCTAGTGCGAGGACCAGCAGCTCGGAGACACCGGTAACGTGTGGAGTTACGGATTTATAATTGAGGGCCATCTGCACAGCGTCCCTACCTACAGCAACATGGAGCTAGCAAGACCCTGGACAGCAGCCAGTGAATTGCAAATCCGCCTGTCACAGTGCTATGAGGGTGCTGATTTCATGAAGGAAGTAAAGGCGCGGCTGGTCTGGTTTGGCCCAAACCCTTCAGATGAGGTGGTCCATCAAGTGATGCGCATGTTGAGTGCTGAGAACCAAGACGCACGGAACTTCGAGTACCAACTGTGGAGTTTGGGGGTATTGACACCCCAGTCTCCAGCGACAGAGTGAGTTACAGGGAGAGGAGAGCAGCGACCTCCCATCCCAGCGGCAGTGCACCGTACAGAGGGAAGAGACAACCGGTCTCTCTCCCCAGCGGCGGCCTGAGTTCCAGGAGGAGGTGATGGTAGATCCCTCCCCCGTACAGCAACCAGCGTCCTGGGGAGGGGGGGCAACCGGCCTCCCTCTCCAACAGCAGCCGGACGTGGGCGACCTCATAGACTTGTCCTGGGGACACACAGAGATGGCAAGCGGAGATGGGACCGAAGTCTCTCTGCCGGCCCTACAGGGATGCTGGGCAGTCAGCCTAGGTCCCCAGCGGCAGTATAATATACAGGGAGAGGAGACAACTGGTCTCTCTCCCCAGCTGCGGCCTGAGTTCCAGGAGGAGGTGATGGTCAATCCCTCCACCTTACACCAACCAGCGTCCTGGGGAGTGGGGGCAACCAGCCTCCCCCTCCAACAGCAGCCAGAGATACCGGGAGAGGGTGAAGACAAACCTACCCACACTGGCGCAGATGGGACCGCGGTCTCTGTGCCAGTCCTACAGGGAGGCTGGACGGGCGGTCCAGATCCCCAACCAACTCCGCAGGGATGCCAGGAGGAGGTAAGTGAAACTTCCCCACCCCAGCTACATCCCAACCGGGTCCTGGGGGCAGTGGATGAGCCTGCGATACCCACTGACCCCCTCCCAGCAGAAGAGCTGGCATCTGGGCAGAGCTCTGTTAGCCTCTGCCCCCCCATTTCTCCTGTATCAGAGCCTGACTTACCACGGGTTACCCCAGTGGAAGAGCTGGCAGCAGGGCAGAGCGCCGCTGGCCTCTGCCCCCCAAGCAACACCAGCAGTTTTCCTAGCTGCACCAGGGAGACCGAGAGTGCTGCGCTGTCCCACTACAAACTTGAACCTACAGGCCAGTACCATTTATTGTGGGGGGGTTACTCTGCGTATTGGGCTGCCCGACTAATCTAGGTACTGACCGGCAGAAGGTCAGGTACCTGTTTAGTCTTCCCCCCAAAGGGAAGATGTGTGACGCCACTTGTTACTGGAGAGGACTGCTTGCCCGCCTCTTGCCCTGTGACTATGGCCCCTGGGATGTATTGCCCTTTAAAGACATGATTTGGGCATAATGGATTTGTGTTGTGCTGCTGCTAGCCCTTTTAAGAACCATCTGGGGACATACTGTGGAGTTACTGGGTGGCCACCATTTTCTGTATCAGAAGCACATGGTGAGAACAATGGATGGCGGCCATTTTAACTCACAGACACTGTTTGGACTTTTCAACACGGTGCCATCTTGCCAGTATTTGGTGCACAGAGACATCGTGCAGTGGTTTTGGACTATACAGCAGGGGACACATTATAAAGTGATTGTTTTTCATTTAGCCTGTATATGTTCTGCAGAATCTGCATTAAACTGTATTTTCCAAAGTTCTGAACGGATCTGGGTGAATTTTGGATATGTGGTTCACCCAGATCCCCCGGTTCTAAGGATATATTTTTTATGCGATTATTGCATGTTTTGGGGTCCCTGTGTGTTTTATGAAACTGTATTATTTCTGGCCAGCAGATAATTGAGCTTTGTGTATTGTAGAAACTCAATTATCTAGCCTGGCCTAGAGGAGGAGTTTTGTGTTGCATAAATTGTGAGTTCTGTGTGCCAGTAAATCAGTCTTGTTCCAGCATTAAGCCTTGGCTCATGTTTGGGGGATTGGAGAAATACACTCTGGGGATTGCTAAAATCACTATACTCCCCAGGGTGTGATCACTAAGTTCTGCTAAGAGCTTGTTCCTGCTCTCTGGGGAAAGAGAGGTTCACCCACTGGAAGCTGGATCCTGGCCTTGGGTCCAGGGTGGGTGGAGACAGCAGAGACCCCAGCGCAGTTGCATCGCTAGAAGTGGGGTCTGCAGTGCTGATGGTGTCGGTTGGAGTGCTTGGAGTCCTCGGCAAGCGCTAGGAGCATCGATTGGCGGAGGTACTCAGTCGGAGTGCCAGCGTTCCGTCACACACCCATGTCCCATTTAGGACATTATTGAAGCCAGCCAATGTAAGTTACCGCCATCAGACTACATATTTTGGAAACTAAGCACCCTAGGGTATTTAAAATGGTGGTATTTTTCCTATTATAAAGTGTTTAGGGAGCACCTGGTCCCCCGCCTGGCAAGCATGTACCAAACGTGGACAGAGACAGACGCACCCAACACTGACCTATCGACCGCAAATATTGTCCTCATCCCCAAGCTGGACCGCGACTCCACCAATGTAGCCAATTATCGCCCTATCTCCCTCATTAACTTTGATCTCAAAGTCTATGCAAAGATTCTGGCCACTAGACTAAACGTCATTCTCCCCAAGCTGATCCACGCTGATCAGGTGGGCTTTGTTCCCAACAGGCACCTACACGGAAACACGAGACGAGCGGTTGACCTGATGTGGTGGGCAAATAGGACACACACGCCTTCTCTGGTCCTTGCGTTGGACGCGGAGAAGGCCTTTGACAGGCTTCAGTGGTCGTACATGTTCACCCTCCTTGAGGAAATGCAACTTCCTCCTGTGTTTGTCAGGGCGGTCAGAGCGCTTTACGCGGCACCGAGAGCGCAGATATCGCTCCCGGGAGCACGACCTGTCCCTTTTGATTTAAAAAATGGCACCCGCCAGGGATGCCCCCTCTCCCCCCTCCTCTTCATAGTGGCAGTGGAGCCCCATCTACACCAACTCCGAACTGACAGCAGAGTGCAAGCATCAAAATTGCGTCTGAGGAGTTTAAAGTCTCGGCCTATGCCGATGACATCTTACTTACTCTCACAGCCCCCAGGGTAACAGTCCCCCGGGTCCTTGATATTCTCACTAAGTATCAACAAGTTTCCGGGTACAGGATAAACGTAGGCAAGTCCGTCGGTATGCCCCTTGGGTTGACAGACGCAGACATTACTTGGCTACAGCGTACAACAGATCTCAAAATTAGCACACAACCCATTAAATACCTGGGCGTCCGACTCACGCAAAAACACGACGATCTATACGCGGCAAACAAGCAAGACTAATGCACACCCTGCGCAGGGACTTAGATAGATGGCACGAAAAGCCCATTTCGTGGCTGGGTAGGCTGCACACCTTTAAAATGAATCTCCTCCCTCGCCTCCTCTTCCTCTTCCAGGCACTGCCGGTAGCGGTCACGAGAACTGATATCAAACCGCTGCAAACTGCTATTGACAACTATATCTGGGCGGGCAAGAGACACAGAATAGCGAGACACACGTTATACACCCCAAAAAGCAGGGGGGTTTGGGGCTCCCGAACCTAGACCTTTATTACCTGGCGGCCCACCTTGCGCAGATTGCTGAGTGGCACTCACCCCCCTATACACACAGGTGGGTGGAAATTGAAACACTCCTCATGTGCACCGACCTGCCTCAATTCTGGATGTGGGTGCCCCGCTCTGACCGCCCTGAGCTACGAACCACATGCCCGGCCATTCTGAATTCAATACGAGTTTGGAATGCAACGGCTCATAAATACGCCCACACGCACCCCGTCTCACCTCTGACACCGTACCTCCAAAATAAAGCCTTTCCCCCGGGCATGGCCCCGCAGGATTTCCACGGCCTTGAGGACCCAGGCCTGCAGCGGTACTGTCACCTATACCAGGGCACTACATTCCCTACCTTTGACGACTTAAAGGCGCGAGCTCCACTGACAAGCAGAGACTATTTTCGATACCTACAGGTACGGGACTATGCACGAAAACCACACATAGTGGAAGCGGCCAGAGCACAGCCCACATTCTATGAAACACTCTGTCTAGCAGACGGACCACGTCCCGGCCTTATCATCCGATTATATGAACAGCTAAGTGCCCCCTCAAAGGACTCCCAAACACCCTCATACATATCACAATGGGAAACGGACCTCCAGCAAACACTAGAGAGTGGGGACTGGCAGGACATATGGGAGGCAGCTACCAAATCTTCAATATGCGTAATACACCAAGAACAATGTTATAAAACTGTAATGAGGTGGTACACCACACCGGTCAAGCTCCACCGCATGGGCAAAACACCCTCGGACGTATGCTGGAGGGGTTGCGGAGCTAAGGGTACCTATTTGCACATGTGGTGGACCTGCCCGAAGGTTGCCCAATACTGGAGTGGCATAGCCCGCTTGCAGGCAGACATACTGAAAAGACCAATCCAACCTGACCCGTGGACCTGCTTACTGGCCAAACCGATTGACAACTTCCCCAACAAGGACCAAAGGCTCCTAAATAAAATTAATCTGGCAGCCAGGCGCGCCTTGGTGCAGACGTGGCTGCAGACCGAAATTCCGCACATGGATAGGGTAATTAGCAATATTAAAGAAGCCTTCTTGATGGACAAACTCACCGCACAGGTGCGAGATACGTATGCAAACTTCCTCAAGGTGTGGGAGTAGTGGGAAGCCTATATGGACTCCCAATCCCGGACCTAAACCTTCCCCCCTCATTGACGGCTCGCGGACAACGCCCCTGGACGGACCCCCCCTTCCTCTCCAGCAGTGGGTCCTACACCCTCACCCCCACTGTGTGTGTGCACATAGCCTCCCCCTAAACCGGCGGGTAGGCTGACCCGCGTGGCTTAACGGGACGCGTCCTCCATGGACGCAGCCTGTGGGCTGCGGGGTGGTTCCCGCTGGTGCTTGCGTACAGGGGGGTGACAACGCACCGGCTACTCTAGACCCTCTATTTCTCTGCCCTTTCCCGGGGGAGGTAATGTCTTACGATGGGGACGCATACTCATCTCCGACGCCGGGCGCGGACTCTCTGGACCTGGGTCGCAGCCCAGCTGGGTATACCTAGCTTACACAACCTGCGACTCCTGAGTGGAGGGAGTGAGTGTCTGGGGTTGGTGGCTGCCGCTGTAGGGCTATTTGAGACGAGTCACTGTAGCCACTTAGTTCCCACCACTACATGGGTACCCGGGGCACGCTGCCATCACCCACACGCTCTCAGGGTGACTGAGCTCTCGTAAAGGCAACCATTGCTTCTGGTTGATTTTTCTCTCAGTTCCTTGTTTGTATATCCCTTCTCATGCAAATGGCTGCTCCAATTACGAAAATGATGGCCGTACATGCTTGTGACTACAGCATTTACGCCGAACAGGTCCACGGCAGCTAAGAGTGGCCACAGTGTAGGCCTAACTGCTTTACTGTTTTTTCGATATATTGGCAATGACATATTCGGCTTCTGCGCAAGCCACATCATGCAGCTAGTTTCTGTATACTGATACATGCCACTGCTAAAACTAAGAATTTGCAAAACATATGCAAGTCCCATCAAGTGCCCTCACCAGGTTTATGGGCATTATAGGCTCTAATTGCCTGTTATTAGCTTTCTGGGGCATAACAAGCCTGTCTGTAACAATGGTACTTACTTGCATATTATGATCAAACCTAGTAATGTTATCTCAAGCTACAGGGTTCCACGCAGCATGTATAACCTATTGTTTTTCTTTTGTTGTACTACGCCTGTTTCTTTTAAATATTGAATTTCTAATCTAAAAAAAAGAGTGCAATGCATCTTGAATCTGTCACCAAAATGTCACCAATAATTATCTACTGTAATAACCTTTGGTATTACTGACATATTTATTTAAAAATGCACTTTCAGAAATAAAGAATTTAAAAAAAAAAATGGTGGTATTTTAACACTTTACATGCACCAGTGGCGTACACACAATCCATGTGGTGCCGGTGTGAAACTGATTCATGCCCCCCCTTCCCCTGCCTAACCTCCCCCTTTACTCCCCCCCAAACACACACACATATATACAGACACACATACATACACACAGACACATACATACATACATACATAGAGACACACACACATAGACACATACAGACAGATACATACAGACACATACACACATACATACATACAGACAGACACACACACGACACACATACATACAAAGACACATACATACAGACACACACACACACAGAGACACACACATACACACAGATACAAAGACACATACATACATACATACATACACAGGCACATACAGACAGACATACAAACACACACACAGACACATACACATATACAGACACACACACACACACACAAGACACACATACATACAAACAAACAGATAGGCACACATACAGACAGACACACACACACATACAGACAGGCCCACACACACACATACAGACAGACAAACACATATACAGACAGACACACACAGACATACATACAGACATACACATAGACACACATACAAAGACACATACATACATACATACATACTAACAGACAAACACAGACACATACACACATAAAGACACACATACAAAGACACGTACATACATACAAACAGGCAGGCACACATACAGACAGTCACACACATATACACACAGACACATACACACATACAGACAGACACACACACACACAGACACATACATACAGACACACACACAGTGACCGAGGCAGTCACTTCCTCCCAGCAGTGATGTCATCACAGGGGTCCGGTCACGCTGTTAAAGCGCTCAGTGCTGACCGGGCCCTCTGAAAATCCATCTCCATCGGGTGGCCCTAACAGCATGGGCCACCCGAGGAACCCCTTAAACGGCAGCCCCGGAGGTTTGCTATGTGGGCCAGGGCAGCAAAACATGGCGACTGGTATCCAGTTGCAGGGGTCCACAGGGCGGCCGGGCCCCCTGCAGTGACGGGCCCGGTTTCATGCGGTCCCTATATGTACGCCAGTGACATGCACTAATTCTACCACCAGTCTTTGTCAAACATTTAGGTAGTCATTTTTTGTGTTATTTGTCACACACATTATACTTTAGGCATGGATTCTCAACTCCTGTTAGGTGTTACTGTCAAAGAACAGCCCAATATGTGTTTATCAACATCTTCTGAGTACCGTGATACCACCTACGCATAGGTTTGTTGTGTTGTTTGGGGGGTGCAATGGTGCCAAGCTTCTGACAGGTGTTTTTCAAATTTGACATATCTTCTTTGGTTATCTTCTTTTTGGGGGCCTTTTTACATATCCCAATTTATTTTCTTGCCATGAGCGTGCATATATTTGAAAAGTTGACACCCCACGGTATTGTATATGGAGTGTTTTGATGCATTTGATGCAATCGTTTTAGTCAAAAAATTGCAGAAAATGTGTGGTGGTAATTTTTCAATTTTCATTTTTACACATATATTTGTGTGTGATTTAGGGGAGCCTGTTGTTGCTTATTGCAAGAAAACACTCCAGGTTGTTTTCTGCAATTCCTCCTGAGTACACCCATGCCCCCCATGCATATGTTTGCCAGGATTTTTAAATGGTTATGTTACAATTGTTGAAATTGAGAGTATTTCTTCTGATAGGCCTATCTTTAGTTTGGGGCTTATTACGCACCACGGTTTTATTTATTGCCATGACAGTGTATATATTTGAAAAGTTGACACCCCAATGTATTGTATATGGAGTGCTTGGATGCCTTTTTGGTATTGATTATTTGATTAGAAAAAAGTCTAATCATATTTTTATCAATTTGACTATCTAAGCAATCACTGTATTTCACTTTTAACGCCCTCATCTGGTGGGTTTTTTGGCCTTTAAATTAGTTTGGGTGACAATGTTCCCTAATACATAATCACCCAGAAACACCTCCATAAACTGCTGACAGCTAAATCCTGCAACATCAACATTGATGCCAGGATTTGCAGTGAAGGGTGGGATATCTGGCCTCTGGCGATGAGGCGCAACCCACTCCTCAGCAGTTCTGTCAGCTTGAGCAGCATGTCTCCTTCTGGCAGGGGGACAGTGGCGTCTCTAGGATTCATTTTTAGGGGGGCACATGGTGGGCCAGGGACAAAAGTAGGGGGGCACATTTAACCCCGCCCTCACTGCAGTTTGACCCTGCCCCCGACACAATGTTTTTTTGTTTTTGTTTTTTATAATCCCTGGTGGAGAATTCATTATTTTCCACCAAGGATTATTAGAAAAAAAACATATTTCCCTTGATACAGTCCACACACACACACACACAGACTGCTGAGTCCTTACACACACACAGACTGCTGAGTCCATACAAAAACAGACACATAGACTCCTGAGTCCACACACACACAGACTGCTGAGTCCATACACACACACAAACACAGACTGCTGAGTCCATACACACACAGACTGCTGAGTCCATACACACACACATATACACAGACTGCTGAGCCCCTCCCCCCCCACACACACAGAGACTGCTGAGTCCAAACACACACACAGACTGCTGAGTCCACACACACACACACACACACACAGACTGTTGAGTCCATACACACACACACAGACTGCTGAGTCCATACACACAGACACACAGACTGCTGAGTCCATGCAAACACAGACACATAGACTCCTGAGTCCACACACACACAGAGACTGCTGAGTCCATACACACACAGACACAAACACAGACTGCTGAGTCCATACACACACACAGACTGCTGAGTCCATACACACACACACACATACACAGACTACTGAGCCCACACACACACACACACACACAGACTGCTGAGTCTTAAACACACATAGACTCCTGAGTCCATACACACACAGACACACACACACACACACACACAGACTACTGAGCCCACACACACACAGACTGCTGAGTCTTAAACACACATAGACTCCTGAGTCCATACACAAACACAGACACTCACAGACACAGACTGCGGAGTCCATACACACAAACACACAGAGACTGCTGAGTCCAAACACACAGACACACACAGACTGCTGAGTACATATACACACACAGACACACAGACTGCTGAGTCCACACACAGACTGCTGAGTCCACACACACACACAGACTGCTGAGTCCATACATACACACACACACACACACATACAGACTTCTGAGTCCATACACACATACAGACTGCTGAGTCCATACACACATACACATTGCTGAGTCCATACACACACAGTGCTGAGTCCACACACACAGATTGCTGAGTCCATACACATATACAGACTGCTGAGTCCATGCACACATACAGGCTGCTGAGTCCACACACACACACAAACACACACACACTGCTGAGTCCATACACACACACAAACACACACACACTGCTGAGTCCATACAGACTGCTGAGTCCATACACACACACACACACACACACACAGACTGCTGAGTCCATACACACACACACAGACACACACACAAGCTTCCTCACTAGCAGATAGGCACAGACACACAAACCTGAGCATATCAAGCCTACCTCTTGCTGGGGGTCAGACAGCCATCTTCTTGCCTTTCCAGCAGCAGTATGGTCTGCTGCTAAACAGCGGAGGTGGGGCTTATGTGGGGGAGGTGGGGCTTAATTTGGGGGGGCGGGGCCTGTGCCAGGGAAGCTGCTGAAAACACCTAGCACAGTTCCAGCTCCTCTGTCCTGCATTCCCTCGGGCTGTAACAGACTTTTATAGCCCGAAGGGAATATAATTGAAGCACATGGCCAGCAAGTTGCTGGCATTTGGTGGGGCACAAGGGGGGGGGCACAGCATGATGTAGGGGGGTGCATGGCCACCTCTGGCCCCCCTCCTAGCGATGTCACTGCAGGGGGACTAGCAGCCACAGATACATCATAACTAGATAGATCACAAGCAGCACACACTGTATATAGTGATGTATCTGAGCACTTGACAGGTTCAAAATCAGAGTCGGAGTCAAACAAAGATGCGTCAGACTCTAACACAAGAATGGCGTGCGCCTCCTCATCGCCATGATCACAATCACTTTATTTAGTGATCTGTCACAAAAAAAACACTAAAAAAATTTACCCCCCAAAAAAATGCACAGACAGCAAAATAAGTGCTGCTGTTGAAGAGCCGGTGATCTATACAGATTTAGTCCCCAAAAAATGCACAGACTGCAAAAAGGTGCTTCTGTGCAAGAGCCAGTGATTATAGTGATCACTGGCAGGATAGGGGTTAATGGCTCTGAAAAGAGCCTTTGGGTCTCACAATTTTACAAATCCCTACCTAAAAATACCTAAATCTCTCTACCTAAAACACAGATCTCTCTCCTCTCTCACTAAAACACAAGTGAAGAGAGGGACGGAGATCCATACTGATCAGATTCAATATTTACTAATATTGACCTGATCAGACAAATAGTTAGAATAAACATTGTTATAGGGGCAAGCTCTGATTGGATGTCCCAAGCCTGCCTCTATGATGAGGCAGGCTAGGGACACCCCCAGAAGCCCCATGATGCACTGCCTTTAGAAAAGCAGCACCATCTTGGGATCCACATGGCTGGGGGCAGGGGGGGTTAATATATATTTTTTTTATTTATTTTATAATTAAAAAAATATATATATTATCGCCGACCCCTAGAGGCACTCAGCACATACAGAGCATCGGAAGCCTGTCCGATGGCTTCCGATGCTCTGCTTTAATGCTGGGTGCCACATGGAGCAACCCGGAAGTGATCACTCCATGGGGGAGCAATCATCTGGCACCTGGCAGTAAGGAGAGGTATTGCACCATGAGAGTGGCTGAAAGCGATCATGGTCGCTTCCAGCGCTCAAATTTGCCGCGGACGTATCAGGTACGTCCTTAAAGCGGCACTGTCAAGTAGGGACTCTTTGCCTTATGGAGGATTCCTGCGGTTGACCAGCTCTGACCAGCGGAGGAGCAAAGCGTGCTTCATTTCCGCTGGTCAGAGCAATTTTCCCATGATACTTACCTTTCCTCTGTGTTCCCACGATGCTTCCTGTCACTTTACACAAAACTGCCGAATTGCGTTCTAACTGAATGAGAACAGTTTGTTTGTTTCTTTTAGAACGCAATTCGGCACTTTATTCGGATCAGAATTTAATTCGAATTAATGAAACTCCGATCCTATTCTTGCTGTGGCTGCACCTTGCAGCCGCTTAGTAGATAACTCCCTAATTCCCACGGTATCAGGGAGCTATCTACTAAAAGGCTGAAAGACCTAAATTGGCCTTTCAGCCACATTTACTAATACTAAGTAACAATTACTTAGTATTAGTAAATAATATGCCCCTACTCGCTATACCGCGAGTAGGGGCATGTCCACTAAACAGTGAGCAGCCTGTGGCTGCTCACTGTAAAA
>OW240913.1:330559123-330682943 GCA_933207985.1 Pelobates cultripes
CACTGCAGGGGGACTAGCAGCCACAGATACATCATAACTAGATAGATCACAAGCACTGTATATAGTGATGTATCTGAGCACTTGACAGGTTCAAAATCAGAGTCGGAGTCAAACAAAGATGCGTCAGACTCTAACACAAGAATGGCGTGCGCCTCCTCATCGCCATGATCACAATCACTTTATTTAGTGATCTGTCACAAAAAAAACACTAAAAAAATTTACCCCCCCAAAAAATGCACAGACAGCAAAATAAGTGCTGCTGTTGAAGAGCCGGTGATCTATACAGATTTAGTCCCCAAAAAATGCACAGACTGCAAAAAGGTGCTTCTGTGCAAGAGCCAGTGATTATAGTGATCACTGGCAGGATAGGGGTTAATGGCTCTGAAAAGAGCCTTTGGGTCTCACAATTTTACAAATCCCTACCTAAAAATACCTAAATCTCTCTACCTAAAACACAGATCTCTCTCCTCTCTCACTAAAACACAAGTGAAGAGAGGGACGGAGATCCATACTGATCAGATTCAATATTTACTAATATTGACCTGATCAGACAAATAGTTAGAATAAACATTGTTATAGGGGCAAGCTCTGATTGGATGTCCCAAGCCTGCCTCTATGATGAGGCAGGCTAGGGACACCCCCAGAAGCCCCATGATGCACTGCCTTTAGAAAAGCAGCACCATCTTGGGATCCACATGGCTGGGGGCAGGGGGGGTTAATATATATTTTTTTTATTTATTTTATAATTAAAAAAATATATATATTATCGCCGACCCCTAGAGGCACTCAGCACATACAGAGCATCGGAAGCCTGTCCGATGGCTTCCGATGCTCTGCTTTAATGCTGGGTGCCACATGGAGCAACCCGGAAGTGATCACTCCAGGGGGGAGCAATCATCTGGCACCTGGCAGTAAGGAGAGGTATTGCACCATGAGAGTGGCTGAAAGCGATCATGGTCGCTTCCAGCGCTCAAATTTGCCGCGGACGTATCAGGTACGTCCTTAAAGCGGCACTGTCAAGTAGGGACTCTTTGCCTTATGGAGGATTCCTGCGCTTGACCAGCTCTGACCAGCGGAGGAGCAAAGCGTGCTTCATTTCCGCTGGTCAGAGCAATTTTCCCATAATCCTTACATTTCTTCTGTGTTCCCACGATGCTTCCTGTCACTTTACACAAAACTGCCGAATTGCGTTCTAACTGAATGAGAACAGTTTGTTTGTTTCTTTTAGAACGCAATTCGGCACTTTATTCGGATCAGAATTTAATTCGAATTAATGAAACTCCGATCCTATTCTTGCTGTGGCTGCACCTTGCAGCCGCTTAGTAGATAACTCCCTAATTCCCACGGTATCAGGGAGCTATCTACTAAAAGGCTGAAAGACCTAAATTGGCCTTTCAGCCACATTTACTAATACTAAGTAAAAATTACTTAGTATTAGTAAATAATATGCCCCTACTCGCTATACCGCGAGTAGGGGCATGTCCACTAAACAGTGAGCAGCCTGTGGCTGCTCACTGTAAAAACACTATTGGCCCCCACCCCTAAACGACGGGTGGGTTCCCTAAAGTAAAATAAGGGGGGAAACCTAAAGTCCCCATATTGATAATTCCCCCCCCCCCACAAGGTGACTAGGGGTCCCCAAGCCCCTAGTCACCCACCCCCCCACCCAAATAAAAAGTCCCTACCTATCCCCCTCACCCTAAAAAATAGTGAGGGGGAATAAAATAACTAACCTGTAAAATAAAATTAAACTTACCATTCGACGTCTTTCTTTTTTTACACGCTGTGTAAAATGACAAAGAGCACTGTGATTGGATGGCTTGAAATCCACAAGGAGGGAGCTGCGTGCCGGTAGCTCCCTCCTTGTAATAACCTGCACGAACAAACAAACACAGATACATAGTGTTTGTTTGTTCGGCTGATATTTCTATTCACTCATTCGTCTGTCTGATGAATGAATGAATAGATGAAATTCCCGTTCGCATGTCCAGGTTTTTCACTGGGCATGTGCGGGAATCTCACAGTCTGTGTAGTGTGGGCAGATGACGTGTCCCACAGGGACTTCATCTACCCACACAAAGATGGCGGCGCCCTGAATAAAGATCGGGGCAGAAACCAAGGAATAAAAAATAGGTAATGTAGGGGGCTTAGGGGCATTTGGGGGTGACTAGGGTGTTAGTTAGATGTAGTGGAGGCCGGAGGGGGGTTAAAAAAAAAACAGGATTCGGCATGACAGTGCCGCTTTAAGGACTGTTTTTTTGCCGGATGTACCTAATACGTCCGTGGTCAGGAAGGGGTTAAATTTGAAATTAATTTTGAATTCTCACTTTAGTAAATAACCCTGTATGACTTCAATGGGTGCCAGTGCAATAATCTGTTTGTTTTTTTCTTGCTTACAGCTTTCTTAATGGGATCTTCATCCACACTGTCAAGTCAATACATCATTCAAGATCACATGGCAACACATTACCGGAAACTGCTTTCTGCGAAAGGTATTTATGAATATTAATACAGTGTCAGGTCATTGCATTAAGCCTGCTAGCTCTGAGCCCTTCATTTTCCTTAAATTGAATTTTGGAGCAAGACAATATGCCTTATTGAAAGCGAGCCTAGTATTGCTATTTAGAATTCTTACATTTCCTACTGAAGTCTATTCAGCCGTTCTTCATTTATAACAAAAAGCAATGGTGCAATTGTCAATGCGTTGGAGAGCTGCTCCTTTATTTATATGCGGTGAAGATTAGTTTAGGAGACATTGTAGAGATAATCTGTGCCTTTTATGTGCCTAGTGAATTCCTGATTATAATACAACAATCACAAGTTTTCAAACTTTCTGTGAATAAAAGATAACCTTTTTCATCTTAAAAATGATGTATTCTGACTATTCGGAGTCTTCTGTCCCACGTGGCTTACAATACTTAGGCTTTGATTTTTTCATACCAAAGTTATGACTAGCATGACTTATCAACCACACTGATGCCTGAATAAATCTGCTAGATGTAGAGTCTGATGTTGAATTACTCTCTGAAGAATAGAATGAGTTATTTTAGAATCCATTCTCATGTGCTTTATATGGTCCCTCTGATAAATGTTAATAGGTTTTTTTAGAAAAACGTATGTTTGTTTGTGTCTTTAGTTGTTTTTGTACACGTTGGAAGAAATGGAGGATTCTCTGATTCCTGTATTTCTTTAAAATACGTAATCTATTGAAAATATTAATTATTTACAATGTATTCATTGCACAACATGTCTGTCAACTTCTGCAATGCACACTAACACATCAAAATCAAGGGATGTATAATATCTGCAGTTGAAGCACCAGTAAAACTGGTAGAGTTTCCCATAAGGCAGTAATCTAAAAAATATTAAAAAAAATAAAATAATTACAATATATATGGGGGAAGAAGGGTACAAATGAAATACAAGGCAATCCTGAAATTATTTATCAGTTCCATAAATGCATATTCTTACAGTTAGGAAATAAATATTTGACTCTCATTAGACTGAAGTTAGCAAGACAAATGCACTTTAAGTAACAAAATTACAAGATTTACAATCTCAACTGACTGAAGTGGTTATGTTACCCGGGGTCCACTGGATTTTGCATCACTACTAAATAGTTTATTCACCATTTAGGGGAGATTCTCAGTGTCCAGACGATATGGCAGAGAAGGAGTTAACCTGCTGCCACATGCCATACCAGTTCCTTTCAGGAATTGGGGCAGTGATTGACTGAGCATAGCACCCCCTCCAACATATTGGCATTGGAGGACAGGCTTTAGGATTGAAAATCTTTACTGAATGGTAATTATACAAGCTGTTAGTGAAGCAGGTAAAGTGAGATTTAACAAGGAAATATATTTAAATTCACCTGCTACTTCTACGTCCTATAGGGGAAGAGAAACTACAGAGAGCTGCTCTGTTAAGCTGCTATAAGAATTTTAGGATGGAATTCTTGAGAAATATCTACAGGTTGATTTATTTTCAGCAAACTATTTCAACAATTTCAAGATCCTATACAGCAATATAGTTCGAACGGTATCACTGTTTCGAGAGTTCTCTTTACACTAAAATCTTAAAAACAATTATGTACATATAGATTTAATGGTAACGGTTAAAAACCAATAATAGGAGGTATATCATAATAGAATTAGATTTTTACATCTAAATGGTCACAGGTACCTTGCTAAATATTGTTGTCTTAGTCTGTTTTCTCACCACCTGCTACCTGACCTTCTATTATATGACCCTTGATCAATCGGGTTTTCGCCAGAATCACTCCACTACAACTGCCCTCTTAAAAGTTTGCAATGACATCCAAACTGGCATGGAACAAGGAGACTAACTGGAGCTATTTTCCTTGATTTTGCAAAGGCCTTTGAAACAGTAGACCACGACATTCTACTGCACAAACTCAAAAACTCAGGTATTGGTGATCGTTCGCTAACCTGGTTTCGATTGTATGTATCGAATCGCTCGCAATATGTGTCCATTTCTGACAGCGACTCTCTCCCTCTCCCAGTCACGTGTGGTGTTCCCCAAGGTTCCATTCTAGGCCCTACTATTTACATTATTTATAAATGATCTGCCTAATGTCTGCAAATCCTCAAATGTACACATGTATGCAGACGACACAGTAATCTATGCAAGCAAATCCAATCTACCGCAACTTGAGGCTGTGCTCCAAGACCAGTTTACAGAGGTAGAAAGGTGGATCGCAAAAAACAAACTCTTCCTGAACACTGACAAAACAGTCACAATGATCTTTGGAACAGTACCTAAATTACACAAATTACACAATTCCCACCTATCCATCAAAACAAATTCAAATAGCACACTGACCGCAGTCCACTCTTTCAAATACCTGGGTATGTTGTTAGACCCCAATCTATCTTTTGGCCTCCACATAGAAAAACTTTCATCTAAACTTTATCCAAAACTCGGTGCCCTGTACAGAAACAAATCCTGCCTAAGCCCTACAGTAAAGGAAAAGATTGTACAGCAAATGCTGATGCCAATCATTGATTATGGGGATGTAGTATCTGCACCACAAACCCACCTCAATACATTGTATAACTCGTTCTGTCGATTTGGGCTACAATGTAATTACAGGACCCACTATTGTGACATGCTAAAATAAATAAACTGGCTGTCGCTGGAATCCAGACACACCCTTCATCTTTCCATCCTTGTGTTTAAGAGGGGAAACTCTCACCCTACCTGAGCAGAATGCTCTCCTCGGCTGTTCCCACCTCGTATAACCTCCGATCCAATACCAGCACTTTATTTAGTCTACCTCAATACAAAAAGAAAGCAGCCCGATCCTCCTTATCCTACAGAGCACCGCAATTGTGGAACAACCTCCTGCACACTTTCAAATCTTCCCCAAGCCTAAAGTCCTTTAACCCCTTCAGGACAGAGTCAATAGTGCACGTTCTGATCAAAACAAAATGTAAACAAAAACTGGTATTTGCGCTATATGTCTGTTCAACCGTAATTCACCGCTGCCACATTAAGTGCACCCACACTTATTATATATCATTTTGTTCAGGAGAAACAGGGCTTTAATTTATCATTAACTATTCATATATGGAACATAATTTATTATGAATAAAATTTAAAAAAATGTGAGAAAATAAGATTTTTTTTTAAATTTGTATTTCCTTCTGACATTTTAGCTGTGAATGTGTGAATGTCATAATACTATTAGGTTTTACTGCAAAAAAATGCACATATTTGTAATCAGCGATGTCTCATGAGTACAACAGTACCCCCCATTAACGGGTTTTATGGTGTTTTGGAAAGTTATAGGGTCAAATATAGAACGTTCCATTTTCAAATTGAAATTTGCCAGATTAGTAATGTTACCTTCGAGACGGTGTGGTAGCCCAGGAATGAGAATTACCCCCATAATGGCATACCATTTGAAAAGTTAGACATCCCTAGGTATTGAAAGTGGGGTATGTTTAGTCTTTTTTAGTAGCCACTTCGTCACAAACACTGGCCAAAGTTAGCGTTCATATTTGTTTTTGTATGAAAAAAGCAAAAAACTAATATTTGGCCAGTGTTTGTGACTAAGTGGCTACTAAGAAAGACTGGACATACCCCACTTGCAATACCTTGGGTTGTCTACTTGGGTTCTCATTCCTGGGCTACCATATGCTCTCAAAGGCAACATAACCAATCTGGCAAATTTCAATGTCAAAAAAATGAAATGCAAGCCTTATATGTGACTCTCTAACTTTCCAAAACACCATAAAACCTGTACATGGGGGTTATTGTTATTCACGGGAGACTTCACTAAATACAAATATTAGTGTTTTAAAACAGTAAAACATATTATAACAATAATATAGTCCATAAAAGTGCTGTTCGTTTGTAAAAAATGCAAAAAACTTAACTTTTACTTAAAATATCATCGTAATACAATTTACCAGTTTGAAACACTAATATTTGAGTAAAACAGAACCCCCTATCTACAGGTTTTAGGATGTCTTGGAGAGTTACAGGGTCAAATATAGAGCTTGCGAATTAAATTCTCTGCACTTTTTCCCTGTGTTGTCAGGCATGTCAATCAAATTTTAATTAATCAAATCACATAATTATGTTCTACACATGTAGAATTGTAATATATATACATTTATAGGTATTTAAATTCTACCTGTATACTAATGTAATCTTTTATGTAATTATATGTATTTATCTCTCTCTATATATATATATATATATATATATATATATATATATATATTTGTATTTTATATATAGATAGATAGATATAGAATGTCATTCTAAGTGTATTTTGTTACCAATATATATATATATATATATATATTAATAACAAAATACAGTTAGAATGAAATTACATATGAATATATAATTTATATTAAATTTTGTTTCAATATTTTATTTATTAATTTTATTTTATTTATTTATTATTGTAATTATACGTATATATATATATATATATATATATAATATATGTGTATATATCTATTATATATATATTATATATATGTAACGTCATTCTAAGTGTATTTTAAGATTAATATATGTACTTATATTAACATTAAAATACACTTTGTATGACGTTACATATATATAATATGTATACATATTATATATATAGAAACATAGAAACATAGAATGTGACGGCAAATAAGAACCATTTGGTCCATCTAGTCTGCCCAATTTAAATACTTTCATTTGTCCCTGGCCTTATCTTATAGCTAGGATAGCATTATGCATATCCCAAGCATGCTTAAACTCCTTTACTGTGTTAACCTCTACCACTTCAGCTGGAAGGCTATTCCATCCACTACCCTCTCAGTAAAGTAATACTTCCTGATATTATTTTTAAACCATTGTCCCTGTAATTTAAGACTATGTCCTCTTGTTGTGGTAGTTTTTCTTCTTTTAAATATAGTCTCCTCCTTTACTGTGTTGATTCCTTTTATGTATTTAAATGTTTCTATCATATCCCCCCTGTCTCGTCTTTCCTCCAAGCTATACATGTTAAGAACCTTTCACCTTTCCTGGTAAGTTTTATCCTGCAATCCATGAACCAGTTTAGTAGCCCTTCTCTGAACTCTCTCTAAGGTATCAATATCCTTCTGAAGATCCGGTCTCCAGTACTGCGTACAATACTCCAAGTGAGGTCTCACCAGTGTTCTGTACAATGGCATGAGCACTTCCCTCTTTCTACTGCTAATACCTCTCCCTATACAACCAAGCATTCTGCTAGCATTTCCTGCTGCTCTATTACATTGTCTGCCTACCTTTAAGTCATCAGAAATAATCACCCCTAAATCCCTTTCCTCAGATGTTGAGGTTAGGACTCTATCAAATATTCTGTACTCTGCCCTTGGGTTTTTACGTCCAAAATGCACATATCCATAATAATCACCCCTAAATCCCTTTCCTCAGATGTTGAGGTTAGGACTCTATCAAATATTCTGTACTCTGCCCTTGGGTTTTTACGTCTAAAATGCAATACGTCCAAAATGCACTTATCCATATTAAATGTCAGTTGCCACAACTCTGACCATTTTTCTAGTTTACCTAAATCATTAGCCATTTGGCTTATCCCTCCTGGAACATCAACCCTGTTACATATTTTAGTATCATCAGCAAAATGACATACCTTACCATCAAGACCTTTTGCAATATCACTAATAAAAATATTAAAGAGAATGGGTCCAAGTACAGATCCCTGAGGTACCCCACTGGTGATAAGTCCAAGCTTCGAATATACTCCATTGACTACAACCCTCTGTTGCCTGTCACTCAGCCACTGCCTTACCCATTCAACTATATTGGAATCCAAACTTAAAGATTGCAGTTTATTGATAAGCCTTCTATGTGCAACAGTGTCAAAAGCCTTACTGAAATCTAGGTAAGCAATGTCTACTGCACCACCCTGATCTATAATTTTAGTTACCCAATCAAAAAAATCAATAAGATTAGTTTGGCATGATCTCCCTGAAGTAAACCCATGTTGTCTCTGATCTTGAAATCCATGTGTTTTTAGATGTTCAACAATCCTATCCTTTAACATGGTTTCCATCACTTTCCCCACTACTGAAGTAAGGCTTACTAGCCTATAGTTGCCCAACTCCTCCCTATTACCTTTCTTGTGAATGGGCACAACATTCGCTAACTTCCAATCTTCTGGGACTACTCCTGTTAACAATGATTGGTTAAATAAATCTGTTAATGGTTTTGCTAGTAGACCACTAAGCTCTTTTAACAGCTTTGGGTGTATTCCATCAGGTCCCATTGACTTATTTGTCTTTACTTTTGACAGTTGAAACAGAACCTCTCCCTCTGTAAACTCACGTGTAATAAATGACTCATTTATCCTTTTTCTTAACTGTGGTCCCTTTCCTTCATTTTCATCTGTAAATACCGAACAAAAATATTCATTGAGGCAGTCAGCTAGACCTTTGTCCTCTTCTACATATCTTCCTTCTTTTGTTTTTAATCTGACTAATCCTTGTTTTACTTCTTTTCTTTTCTCATTTATGTATCTAAAAAAAGTTTTGTCCCCCTTTTTTACTGACTGTGCTATTTTCTCTTCTGTGTGTGATTTGGAAGCTCTTATAACTTGCTTAGCCTCTTTCTGCCTAATCTTATAGATCATTCTGTCTTCCTCACTCTGGGTTTTTATAATTACTAAATGCTAACTTTTTGTTTTTTACTACTTTGGCCACATCTGCGGAGTACCACAGTGGTTTCTTGAATTTTTTGCTTTTACTGACAAGCCTAATGCAATTTTCTGTTGCCTTCAGTAGTGCAACTTTTAAATAATCCCATTTCTCTTGGACTCCATTTAAATTGCTCCAGTCTGATAATGGCTCCTTTACACATATTTTAATTTTAGAAAAGTCTGTTTTTCTAAAGTCTAAAACTTTTGTTTTTGTGTGGTGTGACTCAGTCACTGTTCTTATATTAAACCACACTGACTGATGATCACTGGATCCTAAACTTTCACCTAGAGTAATATCTGATACCAAATCTCCATTTGTTAACATTAAATCTAGTGTGGCCTCTTTACGAGTTGGCTCCTTAACGACTTGTTTTAGAGACAATCCCAGTAGGGAGTTTAGAATATGTGTGCTCCTGGCACAAGCAGCTATTTTTGTTTTCCAATTCACATCAGGAAGATTAAAGTCACTGTAGCGGAGGCCTGGTATTTCACAGGTTAACTCCACTAAGATCCCAGTGAGGCTCAGGAACAAGTGATGAAAAATCCCATAAAGTAATAATTCCAGCAAGCAAGGTAATCCACGAATATCCCCATACAGATCCCAATGACTGGATGGCACACAGCATCAGGAGCAGAACTAACTTTTATTCCACACAACCTCCTTTTAAGTATTTCTCCCATGCAAGGGAGGGATTCACATTCATTAAGACAGTACCCAATGGAATAGCAGTTACCTCCCACCCATCTCCTCCCTTTAGTATGACACCTATTCCCATTATACAGGTTATAGTTTTCCCCAAGATCTGGATGTACTCCAAGATTAGCAGGTACACCTATACTTTGGGTACCCCCTGGTAGTCCTGATCTGGGTGACCAACATATCCAAAATTCACCCAGATCAGACCAGGGGTTCGGGAGTTAGGTGGAGGGTGCAATTTGACCGACCGCACACGAGGTGGTATGCGAAAAGGGTTCCATGAGTTTTGGCCATGTCGGTCTCCGTTCGGGAGGTAAAAGACACATAAAAACCTGCCATCCACTAATACAGTTATGTTCGCATGACTTCCCTCATTCGGTACTCTAAACTCACCAAACGGGGGGCTTATTCGTCTTCCCGTTCGTGAGTTATGGAGCTCTGGAGGTGTCAGCTGTGTTCGGGTAATCGAGTGTCCGATTTGAGTTCCAGACACTCGACGACCAAACACCGCTGAGAATTTCGTGCGTAAGATGGCCACCCAGATACATCCATAAACCACCTATTAGTCTGCGGTTAGCAAGTAATTTGCAGCTTAACGAGGGACACACTTCACTCTGGGGTGGTCTATTAGTTCGGTAGTGTACATTCGTATGAAATACAGATGGAAACTACCGAACAATCATACAAATGCTACTTACAATTAAATACAAAGCAGAAACAACACACAAATTGCAGGATTCTCATAGTCTTTAAGGACAGATAGAAGTACCATCCGCTACAGTCACCCATGATGATAACTTCCCCCTTCGTTGTCATTTTAGCTATTTCCTCAACTAGTAGATTATCTAACTCTTCAATTTGTCCTGGGGGCCTATAAATCACACCTACACGAGTTACTGTGTGATTACCAAATTCTAACGTATCCCAAACGGACTCTATATTCGCCTCACTAACTTTTATTATGCTAGATTTTATGTTATCCTTCACATATAGGGACACCCCTCCCCCTTTCTTGCCTTCCCTCTCTTTTCTATATAAAGAGTACCCTGGTATTGCTATGTCCCAGTCACTTTTCTCATTATACCATGTCTCAGTAACAGCGACTAAATCTACACTATCAGTTGCCATTATTGCCACAAGTTCATGGATCTTATTCCCTAAACTGCGAGCATTTGTAGACGTGACTCTAAGCTTATCATTTTTTTTTATTATTATTATTATTTTTTTTGCAGTGCATATAATGAATACAAACTTGCTTGAGGTACCCCAACGGCATTCCTCGAGCTGCTTAGCATAGATAACAAGTAGGGTAAACGCTAGGCAATGCACAATTTTATAGTATGTTATATGTTATATGTTATATAGTATGTTTGCAATAACACTGGTGAAACTTAAGAGTAGTTATGGTAGAGTAATTATCAAACATGACATTTGGTATATCCTCTTACTGGTAAAAGATAGGTACTTAGTGTAATTAGTGTAATTGATCATGGTAAGGTAAGGGATACCGTGAGCAGGAGTAGGCTGGTTCAACCTGACTAGGCTGGGACACGTGTATGGTGTGATAGACAGGCTAGCCAAACATTGGGATTTGTGTACAGGAAAATGTCGCTAGAAAACAGGTTAAGTCTAGCTGTCAGTACCTAAACACACTTGCATGTTAGTATGATGTTGCTTGAAATCTGACCTTGAGTGCACGGTTATTCTAAATTATATAAAAAGGGGACAACTGGTCAACAGAAATTAAAGAGACTGAAAGTCGTGCAGAAGTCATCTCCCGTGCTCGGATGAAATATTTTGGCTTCTGTCCTCTGAGTAGCTCGAGGTCAACCGACTCCCAATCTGCAGAACCGCTGGTGTTGCGTGCAAGCCGCTTGTGGGTCTCCATGCCCATATGGTGATTGTAGTGGTTGGCTTACATGCTGTATCCAAGGCTGGAGTGGAGCGGGGCGTTGCAGTCCTCTGGACCCCGGAGTTGCCAGGTAAGTTTGAGTGTTCTTGTTCTTCAGTTGTGCTTTATGTTCCTGGCGGTATTTCATTTGGGTGTTTGTCTTCTTGCGCTGGGGTAAAAAATGCCGCTTGGTCCGCCGCCATTTAGAGGTCCGGTTTGCAGTGAGGACTTTTGGGTTTCTTCTCCCTTTTTGAGGCTGCTTTTTGGGCAGATGGCTGCTTGGCAGTTGTGAGGCAGGTAGGTGCGCTCTGTTCTCTAGCTGGTGCCAGAATTTTTCAAATAGTTGATCTAGTCTGAGCTGGAGGTCAGGCAGCTGTCTTCTTTTATCAGGGGTGCTCTGTACCGCCATTTTACAGGAGCTATCCTCCTCTTCTTGTCGCTGATCAGACATGCCTCCAGACCCCGCAGCACGGCTGGTAGGTGCCGGGATTTCCCTCACCGGCAGGGGGGGGGTTTGGCTGTGCTCTGATGGACCCTGCGAAGGTGTGGGAGCCAGAGGGTAGAGGCCTCCATCCTCCCGAGATCCAGAACCGCCAGACGCCGGTCAAGCTCTGGTCGATTAATATGCGTGAGGGCTCATACAAGCACTGTAGGTATTGTAATCTTCCGTTTTTCCCTGAAAATCGTGGTTAGTCGATAGTTTAGATAATTTTCCCCAGGAGCTCGGCCAAGATGCGTCCGGCTAGCTCGGCAGTTAGGCTCCGCCCCCCCAGCTTATCATTTTTTAACACACTTGCTACAGGCACCTTCTGTCCTTGTTTTGGGGGACAATTGGATTGATGTTTTATCACCCTTTTGCCACCCCCTCCTAGTTTAAATACATCCTAGCAAAACCTCTGAAATGCTTACTGAGAACATTTGTTCCCGTTTGAGAACGATGCATACCATCTTTTTTGTACAGTTTATTTCCATTCCAAACAGAGCTACCATGAGAAATAAAGCCAAATCCTTGCTCCCGACACCATTCACCAAGCCACAAGTTAAAATCCCTAATACGCACCCGCCTGTCGTTCTGAGTGTTATGCACAGGCAGAACTACATATATTATATATATATATATATATATATATATATAGAAAAATACAGAATCCAGCGCACTCGCTTATTCACTAAACAATGCTTTCAAAATCTTAGAGATTGTAATAGTTTTATTTAAAAACACCTCACCTAGGCAAAAAATAATGGGGGTTTAGTTACATTATATGATCATATATTGCATAAGCCTGCCACAACGTCAATGTACCCCATTCTTGGCAGGTCCTACTCTAGCAGCCTAATGCTTGAGAGCGATCACATGGCCCCCGGGGGCTTCTTTTGCTGTGAGAGGGCTGCTTGGGTTGTCAGGCAGTCCTCCCGAAGCGGAGCGCCGGGAAGGTGAGTATCCCGGGCGCTCTGGGGGCTGCAGCCGTTACGGTGTTCTATGCCGCCGCAACGGCTTTAAAGCCCATTTAAATGGGGACGGCATAGAACGCCGTAACAGCGTTAACGGGTTAGGAAATCCCTTTCTACATACCTCAAAATAGAATGCACGTGTCATGGTTGATTATATATTTCCTACCTGTTCTATGTTAAATTTTGTATATATTGTGTATTAATATTGTTTTTGTATTTTTTTGTACCACGTATCAATGCAATGTTTTGTGGACCCAGGACATACCTAAAAACGAAATCTCAATGTATCTTTCCTGGTAAAATATTTTATAAATAAATAAATAATACATAATTACAAAGCCACTACATGCATTTTATTCTAAAAATAATTATATTGTTTCCAAGTATTCTATAGCAGGCTTCTTCCTTCCTCCATTCTTGGAAGTAGATAGCAGCTCCAAACAACTGAAGCCATCGAACTTATTATCCAATTCTGGTGACATAGAAATCAAAAAATCGTGACACTTTCTATATGAATGCTTACAGAGTACAAAGTTATTAATTGTGATAGACATGATGAAGGTCACCAACATAATATTTAAATACATAAATAGAATTAATTACTACATGCATGAGTGCAAATAGCAGCCGTACCATTTACTCAGGTGTCAAATTCAGTTGATATTTGTTTTATATTCCAGATGAAAAAAAAGATAGAAATGATTATTCTTCCTTTTGAACTTAAAGGGTTAATCCAACCTCCATGACCACTTCTTATTCTAGAAGTGGTCATGGTTGTAGCAATCTGTGTTCGCAGTGTTTCTGCTTGATGAGCTGCCAATACAGAGATACAGTTTCTGTCATTTTGTGCAGGTTTGTAATTACACCCCCCGGTACACGTGAACTCTGTATTAGGCAGACTAATGTTCATTTTGTGCAAAGATTATGTCCACACACTGGCAACGGATGTAATTAGATTCTAGCATGCCTGCAAGTAGATTCCCAAACTCCCTCCAGTCAGCCTCTTGTACACCACCACCACGCTCTGTACAGTACTTCCTCTTTCCCCTACTCAGTGACAGGGAAGAGGGCGGGCTTTAGTAGCACGATGAGCTGTCACTGTCATACCTGAATGCGAACACCATGTGCATGCACAATGAAGCATTTAGTGGTCCAACAATGCTTCTCTATGGGACACATTTGCTTGGGATTTCGTAAGTTATGAAGTGCCAAAGTGCAAAATTTCCAAAGTACGAAGTGCTGAATTTCGGAAATGCCGAAGTGCTTCGGATTTCTGAAAAGTGGCAAAACAGGAGAGGGTTGGGGTAGGGTTAGGGGTTGGGGTAGTGTTGGGGTTAGGGTAGGATTAGTGGTTGGGATAGAGATTGGGTTAGGGGTATGGTTAGGGGTTGGGGTAGTGTTAGGGTTAGTGGTTGGAGTAGGGTTAGGGTTAGGGGTAGGGTTAGGGTTAAGGGTTTAGGTAAGGGTTAATGGTTGAGGTAGGGGTAGGGTTGGAAGTTTGGATAGGGTTAGTGGTTGGAGTAGGGTTAGGGATAGAGTTAGGTTTAGGGGTAGGGTTAGGCGTAGGGTTAAGGGTTGGGGTAGGGTAAGTGTTTGGGGTAGGGTTAGGGTTAGTGGTTGGAGTAGGGTTAGGGTAGGGGGTAGGGTAACTTTAACCCTAATCTTAATCCTACCCCTAACCCTACCCCAACCCCTAACCCAACCCTAACCCTACCCCTAAGCCTACCTTTAACCCTACTCCTAAACCAACCCTAACCCTACCCTACCCCTACCCCTAACCCTACCCTAACCCTACTCCTAAACCAACGTTAACCCTACTCCTACCCTAATCCTACCCCTAACCCTACCCCTAACCCTTCCCTAACCCTACCCCTAGCCCTACCTCTAACCCTACCCTAATCCTACCTCTAACCCTACCCCTACCCTAACCCTACCTCTAAACCAACCCTAACCCTACCCTAACTCTACCCCTAGCCCAACCCCTAACCCTACCCTACCCCTAACCCCACTCCTAAACCAACCCTAACCCTGCACCTAACCATAACCCTACCCTAATCCTACCCCTAACCCAACTTCTAAACCAGCCCTAACCCTAACCTAAGCCTAACCCTACCCCTAACCTAACCCTACTGTAGCGGAGTAGTAGTATTTTCCACGGTATCTTCACTGGTAGACAGGATTCAGCATACAAAATCACAGGTAGCGTAGTAAATATCTCTTTTCCCCAAGAACTAGACGACACATAGTTTGGGAGTCAACTGAGCCTTTACTGCCTGGTCACCATATTTATACAAATCCCCATGCAAGGGGTTCCAAACTGGCATTGCAGGGGTTTTACTTAAGTGGACTGTGTGGGGAACTTAGCCTGCAAGGCTATTTCGCATAATACATTGCTGTACAGGAGAGATAATTGCGCAAGAATGTACTGTTAATCACATTATCTCTCCGTACAGTAAAATATACCATTTTGCATAAATATACATAATTGATACAATATTACTTAGAATTCACCGAATGACCCTTCATTGAATAGTTGGGATCTGAGCGCACCATCTGGTGAAATACCGCTCAGATCCATTCACTAGAATGGGAAAGCCATTCGAAGGAAGGTTCATACAAACACATATTGTAATGTTCCAATAGACAGCGAGCTTTAATTTGGCGAACAGTGTCTGATTTAGACGAATGAACATTTTAGACGAATGAACATGGAAGTCCAGCGGTGTTTGTGAGGTCGAGTGGACGATTTTAGTTCCAGGGACTCGACGACCAAACATCGCTGGGCTTTCATGAGCAAAGATGGCCGCCGCCACGTGTTCGTTATACGAACGGCAGCCAATCGCAAAAAACATTAATTATCTGCAGATACATTGTTGCTATTTCATTAATGGGAGACACACGACTCTCTTGTGTGGTCTCCCATTCGGTAGTTTGATTTGTTTCATGAACAGCATATTCCAATACTGTTTGTGAAACTAGCATACGAATGCTCGCAGTTTATGACCACTAGCATACGAATCTTCTCAAGCTCAGACATAAAAGAAGGAAAACAAAATGCACGTATTTACTCAACCCTAAACGTCCAAAAGTGGCTAGGTTTGCCACACCTACCATTAACCCTTTCCTAACCCTACCTCTAACCCTATCCCAGCCCTAGCCCTACCCTAACCCTACTCTAACCCTTAACCCTACCCTAACCCTAACCCTACCCTAACCCGACCCTTAACCCTACTCCTAAACCAGCCATAACCCTACCCCTAACCTAAACCTACCCTAACCCTACCTCTAACCCTAACCCTACCTCTAACCCTACCTCTAACCCTACCTCTAACCCTACCTCTAACCCTACCTCTATCCCTAAACCAACCCTAACCCTACCCTAACCCTTACACTAACCTAACCTTATCCCTAACCCTACACTTACCCGAAGGCCTGAAGTCCCGAAGTTCCGAATTGCAGAGGTGCCAAAGTTCCGAAGTGTCGAAGTGCCAAAGTTCCAAAGTGCTGAACCATACCAAAGTGCCGAAGTCCCGAATTTTGGAATGCCGAACCGAACCGAATATTTTTCCCATGCTCATCCCTAACAGATTTTTTTACAATAAAAGCCCCATTAGGGCTCATATACTTAACCTTATACTTAATATAGTAAACCCTTTAATCTGTCTCATTTTATTTTATTGGTATAAATTGGCACTGTCACTGTCTGGACCCCTGCCGGTGACAATGCCGCTAGGGGCTCAATGTTTCCGGTGGGAGGGTTGGAGGGGGCAGGCAAAAATTTGTTCTATTTACCTGAATGTGTCCTTAACGACTTCCAACCTCTTCTCCTGGTAGGTCCTCTTCAGCCTCCAGGAGTTGGCACTACTGAACACTTACACATGCACAAGTGTACAGCATTGAGGTCTATGGAGGAACTGACAGTCTTGCAGGATCCTCCATAGATTAAACCAATTCTCTGCAGCCGTCACTGGTAAAATTTAGATTTTTCTTGAAAACTGGCATCATTTATTTTGATAATTGATAAAATAAGGCTTTAACAGAATAACAGGAAACTATTAAAAACAGGCAGTATTTTACAAAAACTTATTTTTTTTTTTCAGCTGCTGTTGATACATCAACTCCCAAGACTTTATTTACCAGCATTAAATGTAAGTACATTGTCTTAAACATCACTAAAAAGATTTTGTGGGGGGAAGGGGGGTGTTGTTACGCATTTAACTTTGCTGGTGTATATTCTTGTTTTGTTCTTTGAGAAGTCACATTATTTTGCAGTTGTATTCTGTCAAATTATTTATTCTTGCACCTATCATTTTTATATATGTAACTCCTTTTTAGAATGATGTAGATCAAAGCTAGCCTTCAGTGTGTTTGCTACTGCTAACACAGTGCTGCATACAACTCATCCAGTCTTGACATGATTGGCCAGCTCCTGTTCTGGTGTATTCTCCAAAACTTTGTTCACATATTGACTGGTTACAGACAGGTCTATCACAAACCCGCTTAACTAAAACAAAAAGAAATATCCTTTCTCCCCAGATGAGCAAGTATGCAGTATGACTGAGCCTCTATAAAACTCTTCATCAAAGTCTTCATAAGTTTTAATAAAAGTTGTATGTTGAACACATGGAAAAAGAATAAACCTAGAATGTAATGTAATGTTTCAAAACACTAATTATTATCTCAACATAAAAGTGCTAACTTTACATATCACATTACTAAGTGTTTGTTCCATGCAAATTCCTTCAGTGTGTCAGCGTCATGCGTGGCCATCATGATACAGTACTGTATAACGCATTTCACTCTCCAGTGGGCTACTTCAGGGAGATATTTTACTCATCCTTAATTTTATCTTCTTAAATCCAATTGTTCACAGTCTCATCTCTAACCTGTCTTTATATCTCTTACTCTAAAGTGCATAACTTTGCATTTTTCTACATTAAATTTTATCTGCCATAGTAAGCCTTCCGGAGAAAAACAGGTAAAAATAATGGAAATCAAAAATAAAAACATGGAGAGAATAAATAAAAAATATGCTTAGCTCAAAAATAAAATATTACCATGGGTACAGTAGAGCTGTTAGGATACTAACCATTCAATTTAAAAATAAAAAAAAATGAGATAATCAGGCCGAACAAATAGTTCTAATTGATAAAACTTGCCAGTCCCATGAGGAGATAGGCAAAGTTTTTATTTAGTACTACTATTTGAGGTTATATAACCTCTCAGTTAATACTTCGACAGATCTAATTAATTAAATATATCAAAGCTGCTAATCCTCCAAAGCTCTTGCTGGAACAGTTGACTCTATTAAACAAAGAAATATCCAAAGATCAAAGGCCATCAATAAGTTGGTTGAGTTTAAAACACCTGGTCTGGATTCTATGCGTATGACACTATGCTTTGTTTGGTTAACCCTGCCTCTTCTCTTCCGTATGCTATGACAGAATTAGAATTGTATAGCAGTGTCTTTAATTATAAGTTAAACAAGTCCAAATCAACTGCACTGTAAATCAATATTGACCAAAATGCGATAAATCATTTTCAGTGAGAATATGCTTTTATTCATCCTAAAATACTCACTTCCTTAGGGATTAAGATCTGTAAACATTTAGATGGATCAATGGAGGTAAATTTTGTCCATCTTTTGAAAGAAGCAAACAGAAATCTTCAAGTATGGCGCCGATAAAAAGTATCGTGGTATGGCAGAGTTCACATCATGAAATCTTGTGTACTCCCTAAGTGGATCTACATGTTTAGAATGTTACCATTAGAAATCCTTCGCTCTTGGCTAGCATTAATTAAAATAGTTTTTATTTTTATTTTGCAAAGATAGGAAAATAACCCAGGATTAAAAATTCTATGCTCTCTAATAATATAAAAGAAAGTGGCCAAGGATTTCCAGATGTAGACAATTATTATGAAGCAGACATTGTTATGCATATTGCTCTATAGCAAACAGAGACTTGGTATAATATTGTCAAATTAAAAACCCTCTATATTTAATATGGAATAAAAAAAAATATTTATTATTTGAATTCTTATATTTTAAATCAAATTGTTCCAGTGTGAATAAATATCAACAAGAAGCTAAGGCTTTATGATAAAATGTTTGATTTTTAAAAACTAGAGGTTATAGAAAAGGCAATGGATAATATCTCTATCTAAACAGTTGGAGACTTATAAATATTAAAGGGACATTATAGTCACCTGATCAACTTTAGCAGAATGAAGCAGTTTTGGTGTATAGAACATGCCCCTGCAGCCTCACTGCTCAATCCTCTGCCATTCAGGAGTTAAATCCATTTGTTTATGAACCCTAGTCACACCTCCCTGCATGTGACTTGCACAGCCTTCCATAAACACTTCCTGTAAAGAGAGCCCTATTCGGGCTTTCTTTATTGCAAGTTCTGTTTAATTAAGATTTTCTTACCCCCTGCTATGTTAATAGCTTTCTAGACCCTGCAAGAGCCTCCTGTATGTGATTAAAGTTCAATTTAGAGATTGAGATACAATTATTTAAGGTAAATTACATCTGTTTGAAAGTGAAACCAGTTTTTTTTCATGCAGGCTCTGTCAATCATAGCCAGGGGAGGTGTGGCTAGGGCTGCATAAACAGAAACAAAGTGATTTAACTCCTAAATGACAGTGAATTGAGCAGTGACATTGCAGGGGAATGATCTATACACTAAAACTGCTTTATTTAGCTAAAGTAATTTAGGTGACTATAGTGTTCCTTTAACACCATAAAAGATCTGATTTCAGAGAATAAGATGAAATCTTTTGAAACCTTACTAAAAGAATTTCAAATATCAAGCTGGAAAACTCTTTTCTTTTTTTTTTTTAAGGGTAAAACATAATTTAGCCAACAAAACAATTCTTTCGAATGGTAATTTATATCAAATAATGAAAGGAATTTTTCAAGGCAATAAGTTTAAACAAATGTAAGATTAATTGAAGTGAGCAAGAAAACCATTACACCTCTAGCTATTAAAATATGGGTTAAATACATTAGTATTTATGAAGTGGATTGGTATTCATCTTGTTATAAAGTTAATACATATGTACACAATCTCTCTTTGGTTGAAACTCATTTTAAATTGATCAACTTATGGTATATGGTCCCAACAAAATTAGCTAAATGTTCTTCTAGTAATAGTGAGAACTGATGGAGATGTGGTGAGGATAGAGGAAACTATTTGCATATCTGGTGGTTTTGTAAAAAGTTGGATCCTATGTGGTCTTGGGTACAAAATACTATGTTTAGTTTATGCAGGGTCAAACTTTTAGAGACATCAGAAGTAATGTTGTTGCATTTAGGATGGCTACATTTAAAGGAACACTATATGGTCAGGAACACAAATGTGTTTTCCTGACCCCATAATGTTAAACTAACTATTTAGCCCCCCTGTTCCCCTATAACTCCCTTAAAGCTAGTAAAAATGCACCTTATTTCTAGCTTTGCGTGGGTCCCCCCCACCCCGATCTGCCTCCTTGGCTGACATCATCAGAATTGATTATCTTAGCCAATTACAATGCATCCCCATGCATTCTGAAAAGGCAGTGTTTACATGAAAAAGCCTGCGGGGCAATAAGCTGTGGTTGATCTAGTAACTTTAGTGTCCCTTTAAAGTAAAAGAACAGTTTTTCATCACTCATTGTTTGACTGTCAAAATAGTGGTTTCTAAAAATTGGAAGAGTGGGCTAGATTTTACTCCACGGCAACTTAGGTCCCAATTCATATTTCAACTTCAAATGGAATAAACCATCAGTAGATATAGAGATCTTAATAAAGATTTTCATCTGTGGGATAAATGGATAAGTGTTATAGAGGATTCCATCACTCTATTTCAACTGATCATAAAAACACAGATAACAAGAGTGAATGGAATGGGTCTCATGGAACTCTTGATGACTGATCTTTTTATTCTTCATTTTGCTATTTTTAAATACTAAATTTATTTCAAGTTTTTATAAGTTATGGAGCATATTAACTTCTACCCATTGGAGTGGTCTGGATGCCAACTCCCACTACCCTTAACCCTGCACGTGTAATTATTGCAGTTTTTATAAACTGCAATAATTACCATGCAGGGTTAAGTCCTCCTCTAGTGGCTATCTATCATACAGCCACTAGCCACTATCAGACTTGCATGGTTAAGTCCTCCTCTAGTGGCTGTCTATCAGACAGCCACTGCATGAGGACCTCCAGTGTCACTGGAATCCCCATAGGAAAGCCTTGAATAATGCCATTGCCACGCATACGCATTAGGTCACCCCCGCTGGCGGACGTCAACGGGGGAGGAGCGTGAGCGGAGCTTGACCGAGCGCCGAGGGACATCGGCGCTGGATTCAAGTAAGTGTCTGATGAGGTTTTAAACCTTTCAGCAACATGGGTTGGGGTGCAGGAGTTAGGGGGGCACGGTAGGATTCCCTGGAGAGTCCTTTTAATGCTTGTCTAACGATTGTATGATTAAATGACTGGTATATGCAGCTCTTTTTTTCATAAAGCTGTGTATTTCTCTTCTTATATCTCTATTGAAAATATTAAATAAATAAAGTTTTTTTTTTTTTTTTAAAGTAATCTGCTGTTTGAGTGCCCAGTCCCCCAATCTATCCTGTGCAGCAAGGGATTCAAACATATTATTTACAGCAGGTCTAACATTGGTAAGAATAGGTAGATCTCATTAATCAAAGCCACCAATAAATTTATAATGCAATAGACACCCATCTGGCACATGGAAGAGTCTTATGGCAGAACTTGTATGTTATATAATGTATTATAATTGAAGAATGGATTTCTAAGTTAATTGAACAATCTGTCTCCAGTTTAATGTCATATGTACATAATGTGGGTTTCTGTCCAAAAAAAAAAGATTTAAAAGCCCTGTCCTACAGTATTTTACACATGCATTCATCAATATACTATTTAATATAAAAAGAAGTAAAATTATTTGGCTGTGAATCATAACAACATAATCTGTAATAGAGGATAGGCAACCCCAGTGTATTCATTGTCTTTTTGCAAAACAATGAAGAAGGGAATCATATTATAATTCAGCACCTTTAGTTCCTTTTGGCTTTCATTTGGAGTAATTTAATATATTGCATATAAAGCAATTTACTGTACTTTAACTACATTATTAGAGGCTGACTATAGGTGCTTTGGCAAACATTTAGCAACATTTAAAGGGGGACCATAACACCGCAGGATTTTTAATATCATCTTGACATATCCCCTATATTTAAAGGGACACTGTAGGCACCCAGACCACTTCAGCTCACTGAATGTCCCTTAACCCTCCAATGGTAATTATTGCAGTTTCTGAAAAACTGCAATAATTACCTCACAAAGTTAACTCCTCCTCTAGTGCCTGTCTACCAGACACTCACTAGAGGGACTTCCAAAATTGAAACAGACCTTTGAATAATGCTTTCCTATGGGGAAATCCTAATGCGAGCGTTGCCATCGCCATGCACGCGCATCAGGTCCCCCTGCTGGCTGATGTCGGTGAGGAGGAGCATGGGCGGAGCCTGACCCAGCACTGAGTGACTGAAGATGTTTTAACCCCTTTAGCCGCGTGAGAGTGGGGGGTCGCAAGGGAGGGGGGCACTGTAGGATTCCCTTTAACAATATGGGTTTATGAAGTTTGAAAAACTTAAAATTAAATCCATTGTGCTGTATTTACCTCTATCCTGTTATATAATGCCACCATCTTGTCTCCCTGTCATTGCTCTTAGCTCTGCACTGTGAACATGTCAGTCAGCACAAAGCGAGCATGATGAGAGGAAGAGTAACAGAAATAATGTTTTTTTTCTTTCTCCAATGTAATGTGTGCCCTAACTGTTGCTGAACTAGATTGGATTGTCAGACCAACTGCTAGATAAAAATAAAAAAATGTATAAAAACATCTAATGGAAAAAAAGATTATCAATCTTTATAGATGATTTTCAATGTGCAAGATGCTACTAAGGAGCTTGTCCATGCTCTAGTAATTTCCCGCATGGATTACTGTAACCCTCTCCTGATTGGTCTTCCCAAAAGCCGTATTGCCCCGCTACAGTCTGTAATGAATGCAGCCGCCAGACTGATTTTCCTCTCTAGTCGGTCCTTTCACACCTCACCCCTCTGTCAGTCCTTACATTGGCTTCCTGTATCCTATAGGAGTCAATTCAAAGTACTAATCCATAAATCTATAAATCATTGACCAATTCTAGCCCCTCTCATATCTCTTGCAGGACTTCTCGCAGGTGGTTCCCTTTCTATGGAATAGCCTGCCTACCGCCATCAGACTCTCCCCTAGTCTTCAATCATTTAAGAAGTGCCTTAAAACCCATCTCTTTAGGAAATCTTATGGCCAGGGGTGGGCTGGGATGGGGGGTAGGGAGGCAATTGCTCCCCAGACCACCCTAAATCCAGTGCCGCCCGCATCCAGCAAAAGAAGGAAAAATCTGAATCCCCTGCCTCTTGCTTTGGACTTAGACTTTTCAACTTACCTCTCTTCCTTCAGACTACAGCCAGTAGAGTCGGTCGGCATCTCCTGATGATGGCAGGAGGAGAGGGCGTGGAAGAAGAGCAGTGACAGTCACGCCCCTCCTCCTGACATCATCAGGAAAGTCCAACTTCGCTGGCTGCTGCTCCTGCTGGCTGCCACTCCTACCGGCTGCTGCCTCCTGCCCTTGCTGGCTCCTGCTCCTGGCTCCTGTCCACCCCTCCCAGGCCTAAGGTAAGACTCAGGGAGGGGGGGGAATACAATTTAGTTTTTTGTTTTGTTTATTATCCCCCCTACTAAGCCTATATCACCGTCCTCAGCCCCTGTCCCTTTGCTCAGCCCCTGTCCCCTTGCTCAGCCCTGCCCCCCTTCCCCTGTCCATTTCCTCAGACCTGTCCCCTTTTTCAGCCCATGTCCCCCTTCCTCAGCCCCTGTCCCTTTCTTCAGCCCCTGTCCCTTTCCTCAGCCTTGTCCCTTTCTTGAGCCCTGTCCCTAATCAGCCCTTGTCCCCTTTCCTAAGCCCACGTCCCCTTTCCTCAGCCCCTGTCCCCCTTTCCTTTAGCCCCTGTCCCCCTTCCTCAGCCCCTGTCCCGGTTCATCAGCCATGTCCATTTCCTCAGCCCTGTCCCTTTCCTCAGCACCTGCCTCCCTTGCTCAGCCCCTGTCCCTTTGCTCAGCCCCTGTCCCCTTTCCCCTGTCCCTTTACCCAGCTCTGTCCCCTTCCTCAGGGTCTGTTGTCCTTCCTAAACCCCCGTCTCCCTTCCTCAGCCCTTGTCTCCCTTCCTCAGACCCTGTCCCCCTTACTCAGCCCCTGTGCCCTTGCTCATCCCCCTGTCCCTTTGCTCAGCCTCTGTCCCCTTGCTTACCTCTGTACCTCAGCCCTTTCCACAGCCCATGTCCCCCTTCCTCAGCCCCTTTTCCCCAACTCTCAGCCCTTGTCCCCCTGCCCTCTCTCAGAGCTCCTGTCTCCCCTCTTAGCTCCTGCCCCCTTTCAGCTCCTGTCCCCTCATCTCAGCCCCATGCCCCCCACCACAGCTCCCATAACATCCCCACTACAGCTCCCCTCCCCCAATTGTAACCCATATCACCCACACCACAGCCCCTTTCCCAAATTGTATCCATCAACCTACTTTAGAGCCTATCCCCCCACTACATTTCCTAACCCACCAATTACAGCCCATAGCCCCCTTCTACAGCCCTGTCCCCTTACTCAGCCCCTGTCTACTGGCTTTAATAGTGTGTGTGTGTGTGTGTGTGTGTCAGTATGTCTGTGTGTGTGTGTCAGTATGTCTGTGTGTGTGTGCCAGTATGTCTGTGTGTGTGTGTGTGTGCCAGTATGTCTCTGTGTATGTGCCAGTTTGTGTGTGTGTGTGTGTCGGCCAGTATGCCTGTGTGTCAGTATGTCTGTCTGTGTGAGTCAGTATGCCTGTAACAGTGTGTCTGTGTCAGTGAGTGTGTGCGTGTGCCTGTCAGTGAGTTTGTGTTTGTTAATGTGTGTGTCTTTCAATCAATCACATGGGAAAGGTGTTTTTACTCTCTTCTGGGTGCAATGGGCCACTTGACTGAATTTGCCCCCCGGGCCTAAGGCTGCCAGCCCACCCCTGCTTATGGCCTCCCAGAGTAACCTCTACTTCACATACCTGTCTCTTGCTCTCTCCTAAAGGGCATCACTTTACTCTCTCCTCCAGCTCTGCTTTACTCCCACCTTATTTCATTGCTATTTCCTGTCCTAATGTGTTTTATACCCCACCTCCTATAGATTGTAAACTCGTTTGAGCAGGGTCCTCTTCAACCTATAGTTCCTGTAAGTTTTCTTGTAATTGTCCTTTTTATAGTTAAATCCCCTCTCATAATATTGTAAAGCGCTACGGAATCTGTTGGCGCTATATAAATGGCAATAATAATAATAATATTCATTGGTGTAATTTTCAGAAAATACCATGTCCTCTTAAAGCCTCAACCTCAATATATTAACTATGACTGTTTCAGACAAAACTTTGCAACTCACTGTTGAATGAATAAAGCTCCCAGATTTATCTCTAAATGTACATCATTACAGTATAGTCCGAGGCTGATATACACACTATAGAACGTCTTTCCTTATTGCTGAGCAAGCACTCGTGATGGATGGGAATCTAACAGCTGGAATTACAAAAGGAAATGAATGGCAAAGGGCTAATGTGCAGGAAAATAATTTGATTGAGTGTGTTTTATTTCCCTATTGTTGCTGCCTTAATTTTGCAGAAACGGCAATTTTTCTTCAGTTCGGGTCAACATCCTTACTCTAAAGCTCCCCAGAAGTATTCTTATTTTTTATTCCAGTTTAATGGACGTGAATAGAAGACATGCATGACACATCTTTCATGACAGGATAGAGAAGGGGATTTCGTGTCAGTTTGCTAGTTGGCTTCGAGACTTGTTATCATTAAATTCGCACTTATTTAGTGTGTGTGTGTGTTTGTGTGTGCATACAGACGGGTGGGGGAGAGAGAGAGAGAGACAGAACATGGATGATAGAATAGATAGGCAGACAAATATGGATGGATAGGTAATCAGAAAATAATAATGCCAGGCTAGAAATAATATTTTCTTCCATATCTCTATTCTATGCCATTTTGAAGCCTAATGGTTAAAGGGACACTAATGGTTAAAGGAACACATGTGTTTCTGATCCTATAGTGTTAAAACACCATATAGCCCCTAATGCCCCCTTACTCCCCTAAATATAGTAAAATCTTACCTTTATTCTAGTCTGCTGCTGGCTCTGCCCCGATCTGCCTGCCTGACTGACATCATCAGAAGTGTTGATCAAAGCCAATCACAATGCTTTCCTATAGACCCTGTCCCCCTACTCAGCCCCTGTGCCCTTGCTCAGCCCCTGTCCCCTTGCTCAGCCCCATGTCCTTTCGCTCAGCCTCTGTCCCCTTGCTTACCCCTGTACCTCAGCCCCTATCCCTTTCCACAGCCCATGTCCCCCTTCCTCAGCCCCTTCCCCCAAACTCTCAGCCCCTGTCCCCGTGACCTCTCTCAGAGCTCCTGTCTCCCCTCTTAGCTTCTGCCCCCCATAACATCCCCACTACAGATCCTCACCCCCAATTGCAACCCATATCACCCACACCACAGCCCCTTTCCAAATTGTATCCATCAACCTACCCCTCCCCCAACTGCAACCCATTTCACCCACACCACAGCCCATTCACAGGATTGCCAAGGAGGCAGAGCAGGGGCAGAGCCAGCACAATCCAGATACCATCTCCTCATAGAGATGCATTGAATCAATTCAGAAGATGGTGGATACACTGAATGACAGTGCTGCACACTATGCAGCACTGCCCCAGAAAGCACCTCAAGCAGCCATCTGAGGAGTGGTCAGTGGAGGTATGCCTAGGCTGTAATGTAAACACTGCCTTTTCTCTGAAAAACAAACTGTGTTTACTGCTTAAATCCTAAAGGGACTGATTATACTCACCAGAACAAATACAATAAGCTGTAGTTTTTCTGGTGTCTATAATGTCCCTTTAACTCATATGGTCTACAGAAAATAAAGGGATGATATGTAAAGAGAAAGTTAACGCTATGAGCAATTTCTGACTTTTTCACTTTTTCGTTTGAAAGAAAATTCTGAAGTTACCTTGTTACTGGACATTGTTACATAGTAATCTATGTTGAAGAAAGACTCGAGTCCATCAAGCTCAGCCTTTAAAAGACTTGTTTTTATGTTGTTGATAAAAAAAAAAAAAAAGAAGGCAAAAAACAATGAAGTGATGGCCAAATTAACAAAATTAAATAAAATTCACAATTTACAATATTAGCCACAAAATAAAGCTTTTATGTGTTATTGGGTTATCTGTTGTCTATCTCCAACTTGGTGTTTTAAAACCGCCCCTTCATATATGCCTTTTTCTCATAGAGCTTAAGAGGACACTCCCAGGCAAAATTTAAATAAAAGCCTCTTTTAGTTTCAATCTCGCATGAGCCTACTGTATTACCTACTGTATTACTGTATGAGGCTAAATATGGCTTTTATGGTGTAAACATCTACACCTTCACCCTCTGTTGAATACAGTTGCATCGCTCAATGTCAACGTCATTATATCTTTGGTATTTCGGTGCTACCAAAGAAGAACTTTTTTTTGTACACTCAACAACAAGCAGAAATACATGAAGAGAATGGTATTTCTAGGCAGTCTGTGGAAAAATAAGAAATACATGATTATTTTATCAACAGATAGAAGATTGTATACATTATCACATTATATGTTGGTTCTCTAAAATATATCAACCTTTGGACCTCACAGAGGACAAGAATACTTCAAATATACTGAGGTCAACCAAAAACTGTCCACCTCTGTCACTTTGTCTGGAGGGAAAGCTATAGAATTTCCAGAAATCGGTGTGTGTGCGTGGGAGGAGAGTTATCTTTAAATGTAGTCCAGGAATGGGCAAGTATGATAGGTGTCTATTGTCAAGCATTAATAATGCATTAAGTGTCAGTTATGCCTCGTCGTTTGAATGTGTCAATGTTCTTACTGTTAAATAAGTTATGTTAAGAACTTTAAGAAATAAAGTCACGATTTTAAACATCTGTTTCAGCAGGTAAAAATTATTATGTTGACAGTAAGCGTTCACCAGTTCCAGGTGCTAGTTCCATTCATGAATGTTTTATGAGTCAGATCAATGTAAGTCCTATTTTTAGATTCGGCTCGCTGAGATGCGCTCTGTTCCCCCGTGCATTTGTATGTCAGATTTTTCAGCTGTAGAAATGGACATTGTGTTACATAAGACAAATATAGATACAGTGTTCCTTTAGCTGACAAATTCAGCAAAAAAAGATACACCAAGATGGATTACAGGGGTACTAAAAAGGGCCTAACCCTTATAACAATAATTAAACAAAAAGAAGGTGAGGAGTAAGGATCCCTTAAACATGGGAGACAGAACAACTCACAGCTAGTACCCCTTGTGGAGCAATAAAGAGTGCACTTAACTCCTGTGTATTAAACAGATTAAACAAAAAATAATAAAGTTTTAATGTAGTCAAAAAATAATAATAAAAGTCTGTAATACACTCAACTGTTACAAATGAATAAAAAAGGACCTGGACAGTCACTCTGGGCTGCACATAACTATATACTGTGCCTGGATACTACGTTGCCACAAAAGTAGCAACAGTGTAAAAGTAGCAGAAAAACTATTCGTAATAGGCACCAGTGCAATAATGTGCATAGATAATTGTGCTAGCAAAACAGGTGAGATCTACACTTACGGTCCTAGAAAAACACACAAACAAAATCTCCACTATTGTATATCAGAGTTGGGAATATAAAGTATAATATAGCGTCCTAATGTGAGGTATAAATATGACTATTGGCCTCAGCCAGTCTAATAACAAAATGGTTAAATCGAAAGGACAGAGAGATATAGAGTTAGGAGATCGAAAAATAAAGGTGGGAAGGTAGTGAAAGTATAATTCAGTATAGGGCAAATCGCCCAAATCTGGCCCCCCACAGTTGTAGCAGAAGCCCAACGCGCGTTTCGGCGGTAAAATCCGCCTTTCTCAAGGGTAGAGTAATGTGCAAGTTCCTCTCCTCCGTCCCCTCCCTTAAAAGCACTCACATTTGGCGCCAAACTATAGACCGCCCATCGCCGATGGGCTGTACCTCAGTTTTGCAACGCCCTTTGAGTGACTCATTCGTGGGAAAACCCTCAATTACGTAGGTAGAGCCGGGTACTACTGCGCATGCGTCAGATGCCGGCACTCAGTCCGTGCTGTGCGCATGCGTGCGCAGTCTGCCGGTATCGGAGGGGTATATTACAAAGTGTCAATTGCTTGTATCCAAGTGGCATCCAGCCAAGGGATACAAGTATATAAGTTGCATAAAATACATATATACGATCCTAATGTCTTGATCGTCCTTATAGGATAGTAGGATTCAATGTAAGGTCACATTACATATGTATATATATATCGCTAAGTGCATAGAATTGACCAACAGGTCTAATACAAACAAGCACAATATAGATAATATACAGCTATACATTTATATACAGTACATCCATATTCCCATTGAAGGGAGGAAAATCCTAAATCGTCTATACATATTTTTACAGGACACATCGATGGTCCCATTAAGGGACAAGAGGGAGGAGACAAAAATAGGAGAGGTTTGTAAATAAAGTATAGACAATAGTGTAAAATATTATATCAATCATTCATAGTTATATCAATCATTCATAGTTATGACAGGTTTTCTTAAGGTAAGAACTGCCCATAAAATACGGCTCGCATAGATGCATATATAGATGTACATATATATACAGACACATATATCCACCATAGCAGCTCAGAGGAATGGAGCAAAAGAAAAGCCCTCATTTAGACCCAAAGGTTGCAATGTCTTGAGTCTATAGATCCATCTAGACTCTCTCTGTCTCAATAGGCGATCATAATTCCCCCGCCTCTGATGTCTTTTAACCAATTCAAGACCACAGAACTTCAAACCACCAGAGTCACCCCGATGGTGTTCTTTTAGGTGTCTTGAAATTGGCGTTTCGAGGCGGTTCTTAGGGGACCTGACATGTTCCATTATCCTTTCTTTGAAGGCTCTAAAGGTTTTGCCTATATATTTTTGTCCGCATGAGCAAGACAGGAGGTAAACCAGGCCCTTCGTGTTGCAGTTAAAGAAGCTTCTAATCTTAACCGAGACTCGACCGGTACTATCAGTAACAACTTTTGATTCTTTGGAAATGTATTTACAAGCTACACATCTACCACAACCATAGGAACCACATGGAGGATTTCCCAACCATGTGTCCCTTGGCTGTGGTTTAATAGATAGATGGCTTGGTACAAGAAGGTCACGAATATTACGTCCCCTTCGGGCCGTGATCTGAGCGCATGGACCTAGGACCTCTTTTAGATGTATATCGTTCAAGAGGATCGGCCAGAATCTATTTAGGCACTTTTTTGCTTCGGACCAGCCCGTGTCGTATGTGGCAATCATCCGAATGTCTCCTACGTTTTTCGAGTTTTTGATGTTCTGATGGTCACTAAGCAGGTCCTTCCTTTCTACTTCAAGTGCTCTTTTGTAGGCCTTTTTGAGGCAGCGATTTGGGTAACCCTTTTCCTTAAATGACAGACGAAGTTGGTCTGCCTTGATTTTAAAATCCGCTAAATCGCTACAGTTTCTCCGAAGACGGAGGTATTGGCCTACTGGGATCCCGGCCTTCAGAGGTCTTGGATGGTAACTATTCCAGTGAAGTAAAGAATTTGTGGCAGTTGGTTTCCTGAACAGAGTAGACTGAAAAGTCCCATCCTCATTAATAGAGATCGTAATGTCTAAAAAATTAATAGAACGTCCCCCAAATTCTGATGTGAATTTGAGGTTCTCCGTGTTCTCATTTAGGCATTCCACCAGATCTGCAAAATCCTGTGGGGATCCTTGCCATACCAGTAGAATGTCGTCGATATAGCGTCCCCACCATAGAATCTTAGGTAGATGGTCCTTCAGACTATCTGAGGAGAAAATATCTTTTTCCCACCACCCCAGGTGAAGGTTTGCGTAGGAGGGGGCACAAGCTGTACCCATCGCAGTGCCCCTCACCTGGTGATAGAACTTGGTGTTGAACAGGAAAAAATTGTGTGATAAGATAAATTCTAACAGACGTACCACAAATCCTGTATGGAGATCATCGCTACATGTCTTTTGGTTCAAGAAGAATCTTGCATGTTCCAAACCCCTATCATGAGGGATAGATGAATACAATGATTCGACGTCCAGACTACAAAGATTTGCACTTGAAGACAATTTAAGATTAGAGAGTACATTCAAGACATGCTTAGTATCTCTTATGTAGGATGGCAGAGTCTCTACCAAAGGCCTTAAGATTTTTTCAACATACAGACTACCATTCTGCGTAAGGTTGTCCACCCCAGACACAATAGGGCGCCCTGGGGGATCTTGTAGATTTTTATGGATTTTCGGCAGGCAGTAGAAGGTTGCTATTCTAGGTTGACGATTGAAGATAAACTCATACTCGTCAACTGATATCAACCCTCTACTGCGGCCATCGTCCAAAATATCCTTATACTTTCTAAGGTAGTCATTAGTAGGGTCAGATTTCAGGATCCTATATGTTTTGTCATCACTCAGGGTGCGTTCCACCATCTCTATATATTTGTTTGTGTCAAGGATTACTACATTGCCCCCCTTGTCGGCTGGCTTGATGGTGATATTAACATTGGTTTTAAGTAGATCCAAAGCAAGTCTCTCCTTTCTATTAAGATTATTAGTGAAATGGTAGTCGGAGGATTTAGCGTTAATTTTTTCAATCTCGGTCTTAGCTGCCTCCAGGAACAGTTCGATATTCCGGTAAGCAGAAAAGTTCGGTGTATATCTACTTTTTGGTTTCAAGTCTGTGCGATTCAAAACATTAGTGGTATCATTTTCCTCTAAGAGGGACAAAAGTGTGGTAAGGCATTGATAGTCTCTAGATGTGAGGCCTAGGTCTCTCGCTTTTTTCTCGTTTTGTATTAAGTGAAATTTAGATAGAGCAAGTTTGCGGACAAAAAGGTTCAAGTCTTTAATCCACTCAAATCTGTCAAAGGAAGGAGTTGGCACAAAAGAAAGGCCCCGTTCTAAAACATTAATTTGATCGTCAGATAGTCCATACGAAGACAGATTAACAACCTGGGATTTAGAGCGGGTTGGACCTGAGGTTTCATTTAATATCGTGTCCTCCTCCCTCCTCCCCTCGTATTCCCCCCACCCCTTCCCCCTGTTGGGGTTCGGGTTTGATACCTTGTACGTCGAATTGGGAATTCTTCCTGATGGTCTAGGGCTAAAAAATTGACCCCCTTTTTAAGGATCCCCTTAGGGTTAGAGTTATTTGTAGAGGTGGATGGTTGGATTTGGGAGTCGGATATTGTTTGTTGACTACTAGAGTCTGTGTCGGATGAGTCATAATCTGACGTCAGTAGATTCTCTGAGGTACGTCTAATTCTGCGGTTAAAAGATTTATAGACATTCCCAGTGTCATAGTCCTGTAAATCCCTTAAAAATTTATAGTGTTTTCTTGATTTAATTGTGTCCTGGTACTTGTCCAGGTTTTGTTTCAACCTAGATTCTAGGAATGCAAAATTAGGGTCCTCTTGGAATTGCTTAATTGCATTTACTTCTTCCTCCAAATTACTATTGACTGTATTAAGTTGTTCATGTTCAAACTTGCAGATAATCTGCATAAACGTTTTCGAACATATACCTGCTGCTGTTTCCCATTCATCCATCAGAGCCTTATTCTCAGAGTAAGAGGATGGAGTATTCCTAATCCTTAATCCTCTAGGTATCATACTCTTTTTTATATAGTTCTCTAATGAGGAAATCTCCCAGCATGTACGGATTTGTTTTTTATATAGACTTTGAAGTTTATTGAACGATTGGTTAATGTTAGGTGTAGATATACTCGAATTAAGTTCTATATTTGAGAAGACATTGTCTGCATCTTTGCACCAAATGTTGCTGTCTAGCCTATTGGATAGAAAACCTGCCATATTCTCAATATGGATGAAAAATAGTATGTATAGTTTCTATATAAGAGTCTAATATATTTTATTGCTCCAGTAAACCTGGTATTAAAACCTTCAATAACAAAAGACAAATATAGATACAGTGTTCCTTTAGCTGACAAATTCAGCAAAAAAAGATACACCAAGATGGATTACAGGGGTACTAAAAAGGGCCTAACCCTTATAACAATAATTAAACAAAAAGAAGGTGAGGAGTAAGGATCCCTTAAACATGGGAGACAGAACAACTCACAGCTAGTACCCCTTGTGGAGCAATAAAGAGTGCACTTAACTCCTGTGTATTAAACAGATTAAACAAAAAATAATAAAGTTTTAATGTAGTCAAAAAATAATAATAAAAGTCTGTAATACACTCAACTGTTACAAATGAATAAAAAAGGACCTGGACAGTCACTCTGGGCTGCACATAACTATATACTGTGCCTGGATACTACGTTGCCACAAAAGTAGCAACAGTGTAAAAGTAGCAGAAAAACTATTCGTAATAGGCACCAGTGCAATAATGTGCATAGATAATTGTGCTAGCAAAACAGGTGAGATCTACACTTACGGTCCTAGAAAAACACACAAACAAAATCTCCACTATTGTATATCAGAGTTGGGAATATAAAGTATAATATAGCGTCCTAATGTGAGGTATAAATATGACTATTGGCCTCAGCCAGTCTAATAACAAAATGGTTAAATCGAAAGGACAGAGAGATATAGAGTTAGGAGATCGAAAAATAAAGGTGGGAAGGTAGTGAAAGTATAATTCAGTATAGGGCAAATCGCCCAAATCTGGCCCCCCACAGTTGTAGCAGAAGCCCAACGCGCGTTTCGGCGGTAAAATCCGCCTTTCTCAAGGGTAGAGTAATGTGCAAGTTCCTCTCCTCCGTCCCCTCCCTTAAAAGCACTCACATTTGGCGCCAAACTATAGACCGCCCATCGCCGATGGGCTGTACCTCAGTTTTGCAACGCCCTTTGAGTGACTCATTCGTGGGAAAACCCTCAATTACGTAGGTAGAGCCGGGTACTACTGCGCATGCGTCAGATGCCGGCACTCAGTCCGTGCTGTGCGCATGCGTGCGCAGTCTGCCGGTATCGGAGGGGTATATTACAAAGTGTCAATTGCTTGTATCCAAGTGGCATCCAGCCGAGGGATACAAGTATATAAGTTGCATAAAATACATATATACGATCCTATTGTCTTGATCGTCCTTTTAGGATAGTAGGGTTCAATGTAAGGTCACATTACATATGTATATATATAGCGCTAAGTGCATAGAATTGACCAACAGGTCTAATACAAACAAGCACAATATAGATAATATACAGCTATACATTTATATACAGTACATCCATATTCCCATTGAAGGGAGGAAAATCCTAAATCGTCTATACATATTTTTACAGGACACATCGATGGTCCCATTAAGGGACAAAAGGGAGGAGACAAAAATAGGAGAGGTTTGTAAATAAAGTATAGACAATAGTGTAAAATATTACATCAATCATTCATAGTTATGACAGGTTTTCTTAGGGTAAGAACTGCCCATAAAATACGGCTCGCATAGATGCATATATAGATGTACATATATATACAGACACATATATCCACCATAGCAGCTCAGAGGAATGGAGCAAAAGAAAAGCCCTCATTTAGACCCAAGGGTTGCAATGTCTTGAGTCTATAGATCCATCTAGACTCTCTCTGTCTCAATAGGCGATCATAATTCCCCCGCCTCTGATGTCTTTTAACCAATTCAAGACCACAGAACTTCAAACCACCAGAGTCACCCCGATGGTGTTCTTTTAGGTGTCTTGAAATTGGCGTTTCGAGGCGGTTCTTAGGGGACCTGACATGTTCCATTATCCTTTCTTTGAAGGCTCTAAAGGTTTTGCCTATATATTTTTGTCCGCATGAGCAAGACAGGAGGTAAACCAGGCCCTTCGTGTTGCAGTTAAAGAAGCTTCTAATCTTAACCGAGACTCGACCGGTACTATCAGTAACAACTTTTGATTCTTTGGAAATATATTTACAAGCTACACATCTACCACAACCATAGGAACCACATGGAGGATTTCCCAACCATGTGTCCCTTGGCTGTGGTTTAATAGATAGATGGCTTGGTACAAGAAGGTCACGAATATTACGTCCCCTTCGGGCCGTGATCTGAGCGCATGGACCTAGGACCTCTTTTAGATGTATATCGTTCAAGAGAATCGGCCAGAATCTATTTAGGCACTTTTTCGCTTCGGACCAGCCCGTGTCGTATGTGGCAATCATCCGAATGTCTCCTACGTTTTTCGAGTTTTTGATGTTCTGGTGGTCACTAAGCAGGTCCTTCCTTTCTACTTCAAGTGCTCTTTTGTAGGCCTTTTTGAGGCAGCGATTTGGGTAACCCTTTTCCTTAAATGACAGACGAAGTTGGTCTGCCTTGATTTTAAAATCCGCTAAATCGCTACAATTTCTCCGAAGACGGAGGTATTGGCCTACTGGGATCCCCGCCTTCAGAGGTCTTGGATGGTAACTATTCCAGTGAAGTAAAGAATTTGTGGCAGTTGGTTTCCTGAACAGAGTAGACTGAAAAGTCCCATCCTCATTAATAGAGATCGTAATGTCTAAAAAATTAATAGAACGTCCCCCAAATTCTGATGTGAATTTGAGGTTCTCCGTGTTCTCATTTAGGCATTCCACCAGATCTGCAAAATCCTGTGGGGACCCTTGCCATACCAGTAAAATGTCGTCGATATAGCGTCCCCACCATAGAATCTTAGGTAGATGGTCCTTCAGACTATCTGAGGAGAAAATATCTTTTTCCCACCACCCCAGGTGAAGGTTTGCGTAGGAGGGGGCACAAGCTGTACCCATCGCAGTGCCCCTCACCTGGTGATAGAACTTGGTGTTGAACAGGAAAAAATTGTGTGATAAGATAAATTCTAACAGACGTACCACAAATCCTGTATGGAGATCATCGCTACATGTCTTTTGGTTCAAGAAGAATCTTGCATGTTCCAAACCCCTATCATGAGGGATAGATGAATACAATGATTCGACGTCCAGACTACAAAGATTTGCACTTGAAGACAATTTAAGATTAGAGAGTACATTCAAGACATGCTTAGTATCTCTTATGTAGGATGGCAGAGTCTCTACCAAAGGCCTTAAGATTTTTTCAACATACAGACTACCATTCTGCGTAAGGTTGTCCACCCCAGACACAATAGGGCGCCCTGGGGGATCTTGTAGATTTTTATGGATTTTCGGCAGGCAGTAGAAGGTTGCTATTCTAGGTTGACGATTGAAGATAAACTCATACTCGTCAACTGATATCAACCCTCTACTGCGGCCATCGTCCAAAATATCCTTATACTTTCTAAGGTAGTCATTAGTAGGGTCAGATTTCAGGATCCTATATGTTTTGTCATCACTCAGGGTGCGTTCCACCATCTCTATATATTTGTTTGTGTCAAGGATTACTACATTGCCCCCCTTGTCGGCTGGCTTGATGGTGATGTTAACATTGGTTTTAAGTAGATCCAAAGCAAGTCTCTCCTTTCTATTAAGATTATTAGTGAAATGGTAGTCGGAGGATTTAGCGTTAATTTTTTCAATCTCGGTCTTAGCTGCCTCCAGGAACAGTTCAATATTCCGGTAAGCAGAAAAGTTCGGTGTATATCTACTTTTTGGTTTCAAGTCTGTGCGATTCAAAACATTAGTAGTATCATTTTCCTCTAAGAGGGACAAAAGTGTGGTAAGGCATTGATAGTCTCTGGATGTGAGGCCTAGGTCTCTCGCTTTTTTCTCGTTTTGTATTAAGTGAAATTTAGATAGAGCAAGTTTGCGGACAAAAAGGTTCAAGTCTTTAATCCACTCAAATCTGTCAAAGGAAGGAGTTGGCACAAAAGAAAGGCCCCGTTCTAAAACATTAATTTGATCGTCAGATAGTCCATACGAAGACAGATTAACAACCTGGGATTTAGAGCGGGTTGGACCTGAGGTTTCATTTAATATCGTGTCCTCCTCCCTCCTCCCCTCGTATTCCCTCCACCCCTTCCCCCTCTTGGGGTTCGGGTTTGATACCTTGTACGTCGAATTGGGAATTCTTCCTGATGGTCTAGGGCTAAAAAATTGACCCCCTTTTTAAGGATCCCCTTAGGGTTAGAGTTATTTGTAGAGGTGGATGGTTGGATTTGGGAGTCGGATATTGTTTGTTGACTACTAGAGTCTGTGTCGGATGAGTCATAATCTGACGTCAGTAGATTCTCTGAGGTACGTCTAATTCTGCGGTTAAAAGATTTATAGACATTCCCAGTGTCATAGTCCTGTAAATCCCTTAAAAATTTATAGTGTTTTCTTGATTTAATTGTGTCCTGGTACTTGTCCAGGTTTTGTTTCAACCTAGATTCTAGGAATGCAAAATTAGGGTCCTCTTGGAATTGCTTAATTGCATTTACTTCTTCCTCCAAATTACTATTGACTGTATTAAGTTGTTCATGTTCAAACTTGCAGATAATCTGCATAAACGTTTTCGAACATATACCTGCTGCTGTTTCCCATTCATCCATCAGAGCCTTATTCTCAGAGTAAGAGGATGGAGTATTCCTAATCCTTAATCCTCTAGGTATCATACTCTTTTTTATATAGTTCTCTAATGAGGAAATCTCCCAGCATGTACGGATTTGTTTTTTATATAGACTTTGAAGTTTATTGAACGATTGGTTAATGTTAGGTGTAGATATACTCGAATTAAGTTCTATATTTGAGAAGACATTGTCTGCATCTTTGCACCAAATGTTGCTGTCTAGCCTATTGGATAGAAAACCTGCCATATTCTCAATATGGATGAAAAATAGTATGTATAGTTTCTATATAAGAGTCTAATATATTTTATTGCTCCAGTAAACCTGGTATTAAAACCTTCAATAACAAAAGACAAATATAGATACAGTGTTCCTTTAGCTGACAAATTCAGCAAAAAAAGATACACCAAGATGGATTACAGGGGTACTAAAAAGGGCCTAACCCTTATAACAATAATTAAACAAAAAGAAGGTGAGGAGTAAGGATCCCTTAAACATGGGAGACAGAACAACTCACAGCTAGTACCCCTTGTGGAGCAATAAAGAGTGCACTTAACTCCTGTGTATTAAACAGATTAAACAAAAAATAATAAAGTTTTAATGTAGTCAAAAAATAATAATAAAAGTCTGTAATACACTCAACTGTTACAAATGAATAAAAAAGGACCTGGACAGTCACTCTGGGCTGCACATAACTATATACTGTGCCTGGATACTACGTTGCCACAAAAGTAGCAACAGTGTAAAAGTAGCAGAAAAACTATTCGTAATAGGCACCAGTGCAATAATGTGCATAGATAATTGTGCTAGCAAAACAGGTGAGATCTACACTTACGGTCCTAGAAAAACACACAAACAAAATCTCCACTATTGTATATCAGAGTTGGGAATATAAAGTATAATATAGCGTCCTAATGTGAGGTATAAATATGACTATTGGCCTCAGCCAGTCTAATAACAAAATGGTTAAATCGAAAGGACAGAGAGATATAGAGTTAGGAGATCGAAAAATAAAGGTGGGAAGGTAGTGAAAGTATAATTCAGTATAGGGCAAATCGCCCAAATCTGGCCCCCCACAGTTGTAGCAGAAGCCCAACGCGCGTTTCGGCGGTAAAATCCGCCTTTCTCAAGGGTAGAGTAATGTGCAAGTTCCTCTCCTCCGTCCCCTCCCTTAAAAGCACTCACATTTGGCGCCAAACTATAGACCGCCCATCGCCGATGGGCTGTACCTCAGTTTTGCAACGCCCTTTGAGTGACTCATTCGTGGGAAAACCCTCAATTACGTAGGTAGAGCCGGGTACTACTGCGCATGCGTCAGATGCCGGCACTCAGTCCGTGCTGTGCGCATGCGTGCGCAGTCTGCCGGTATCGGAGGGGTATATTACAAAGTGTCAATTGCTTGTATCCAAGTGGCATCCAGCCAAGGGATACAAGTATATAAGTTGCATAAAATACATATATACGATCCTAATGTCTTGATCGTCCTTATAGGATAGTAGGATTCAATGTAAGGTCACATTACATATGTATATATATATCGCTAAGTGCATAGAATTGACCAACAGGTCTAATACAAACAAGCACAATATAGATAATATACAGCTATACATTTATATACAGTACATCCATATTCCCATTGAAGGGAGGAAAATCCTAAATCGTCTATACATATTTTTACAGGACACATCGATGGTCCCATTAAGGGACAAGAGGGAGGAGACAAAAATAGGAGAGGTTTGTAAATAAAGTATAGACAATAGTGTAAAATATTATATCAATCATTCATAGTTATATCAATCATTCATAGTTATGACAGGTTTTCTTAAGGTAAGAACTGCCCATAAAATACGGCTCGCATAGATGCATATATAGATGTACATATATATACAGACACATATATCCACCATAGCAGCTCAGAGGAATGGAGCAAAAGAAAAGCCCTCATTTAGACCCAAAGGTTGCAATGTCTTGAGTCTATAGATCCATCTAGACTCTCTCTGTCTCAATAGGCGATCATAATTCCCCCGCCTCTGATGTCTTTTAACCAATTCAAGACCACAGAACTTCAAACCACCAGAGTCACCCCGATGGTGTTCTTTTAGGTGTCTTGAAATTGGCGTTTCGAGGCGGTTCTTAGGGGACCTGACATGTTCCATTATCCTTTCTTTGAAGGCTCTAAAGGTTTTGCCTATATATTTTTGTCCGCATGAGCAAGACAGGAGGTAAACCAGGCCCTTCGTGTTGCAGTTAAAGAAGCTTCTAATCTTAACCGAGACTCGACCGGTACTATCAGTAACAACTTTTGATTCTTTGGAAATGTATTTACAAGCTACACATCTACCACAACCATAGGAACCACATGGAGGATTTCCCAACCATGTGTCCCTTGGCTGTGGTTTAATAGATAGATGGCTTGGTACAAGAAGGTCACGAATATTACGTCCCCTTCGGGCCGTGATCTGAGCGCATGGACCTAGGACCTCTTTTAGATGTATATCGTTCAAGAGGATCGGCCAGAATCTATTTAGGCACTTTTTTGCTTCGGACCAGCCCGTGTCGTATGTGGCAATCATCCGAATGTCTCCTACGTTTTTCGAGTTTTTGATGTTCTGATGGTCACTAAGCAGGTCCTTCCTTTCTACTTCAAGTGCTCTTTTGTAGGCCTTTTTGAGGCAGCGATTTGGGTAACCCTTTTCCTTAAATGACAGACGAAGTTGGTCTGCCTTGATTTTAAAATCCGCTAAATCGCTACAGTTTCTCCGAAGACGGAGGTATTGGCCTACTGGGATCCCGGCCTTCAGAGGTCTTGGATGGTAACTATTCCAGTGAAGTAAAGAATTTGTGGCAGTTGGTTTCCTGAACAGAGTAGACTGAAAAGTCCCATCCTCATTAATAGAGATCGTAATGTCTAAAAAATTAATAGAACGTCCCCCAAATTCTGATGTGAATTTGAGGTTCTCCGTGTTCTCATTTAGGCATTCCACCAGATCTGCAAAATCCTGTGGGGATCCTTGCCATACCAGTAGAATGTCGTCGATATAGCGTCCCCACCATAGAATCTTAGGTAGATGGTCCTTCAGACTATCTGAGGAGAAAATATCTTTTTCCCACCACCCCAGGTGAAGGTTTGCGTAGGAGGGGGCACAAGCTGTACCCATCGCAGTGCCCCTCACCTGGTGATAGAACTTGGTGTTGAACAGGAAAAAATTGTGTGATAAGATAAATTCTAACAGACGTACCACAAATCCTGTATGGAGATCATCGCTACATGTCTTTTGGTTCAAGAAGAATCTTGCATGTTCCAAACCCCTATCATGAGGGATAGATGAATACAATGATTCGACGTCCAGACTACAAAGATTTGCACTTGAAGACAATTTAAGATTAGAGAGTACATTCAAGACATGCTTAGTATCTCTTATGTAGGATGGCAGAGTCTCTACCAAAGGCCTTAAGATTTTTTCAACATACAGACTACCATTCTGCGTAAGGTTGTCCACCCCAGACACAATAGGGCGCCCTGGGGGATCTTGTAGATTTTTATGGATTTTCGGCAGGCAGTAGAAGGTTGCTATTCTAGGTTGACGATTGAAGATAAACTCATACTCGTCAACTGATATCAACCCTCTACTGCGGCCATCGTCCAAAATATCCTTATACTTTCTAAGGTAGTCATTAGTAGGGTCAGATTTCAGGATCCTATATGTTTTGTCATCACTCAGGGTGCGTTCCACCATCTCTATATATTTGTTTGTGTCAAGGATTACTACATTGCCCCCCTTGTCGGCTGGCTTGATGGTGATATTAACATTGGTTTTAAGTAGATCCAAAGCAAGTCTCTCCTTTCTATTAAGATTATTAGTGAAATGGTAGTCGGAGGATTTAGCGTTAATTTTTTCAATCTCGGTCTTAGCTGCCTCCAGGAACAGTTCGATATTCCGGTAAGCAGAAAAGTTCGGTGTATATCTACTTTTTGGTTTCAAGTCTGTGCGATTCAAAACATTAGTGGTATCATTTTCCTCTAAGAGGGACAAAAGTGTGGTAAGGCATTGATAGTCTCTAGATGTGAGGCCTAGGTCTCTCGCTTTTTTCTCGTTTTGTATTAAGTGAAATTTAGATAGAGCAAGTTTGCGGACAAAAAGGTTCAAGTCTTTAATCCACTCAAATCTGTCAAAGGAAGGAGTTGGCACAAAAGAAAGGCCCCGTTCTAAAACATTAATTTGATCGTCAGATAGTCCATACGAAGACAGATTAACAACCTGGGATTTAGAGCGGGTTGGACCTGAGGTTTCATTTAATATCGTGTCCTCCTCCCTCCTCCCCTCGTATTCCCTCCACCCCTTCCCCCTCTTGGGGTTCGGGTTTGATACCTTGTACGTCGAATTGGGAATTCTTCCTGATGGTCTAGGGCTAAAAAATTGACCCCCTTTTTAAGGATCCCCTTAGGGTTAGAGTTATTTGTAGAGGTGGATGGTTGGATTTGGGAGTCGGATATTGTTTGTTGACTACTAGAGTCTGTGTCGGATGAGTCATAATCTGACGTCAGTAGATTCTCTGAGGTACGTCTAATTCTGCGGTTAAAAGATTTATAGACATTCCCAGTGTCATAGTCCTGTAAATCCCTTAAAAATTTATAGTGTTTTCTTGATTTAATTGTGTCCTGGTACTTGTCCAGGTTTTGTTTCAACCTAGATTCTAGGAATGCAAAATTAGGGTCCTCTTGGAATTGCTTAATTGCATTTACTTCTTCCTCCAAATTACTATTGACTGTATTAAGTTGTTCATGTTCAAACTTGCAGATAATCTGCATAAACGTTTTCGAACATATACCTGCTGCTGTTTCCCATTCATCCATCAGAGCCTTATTCTCAGAGTAAGAGGATGGAGTATTCCTAATCCTTAATCCTCTAGGTATCATACTCTTTTTTATATAGTTCTCTAATGAGGAAATCTCCCAGCATGTACGGATTTGTTTTTTATATAGACTTTGAAGTTTATTGAACGATTGGTTAATGTTAGGTGTAGATATACTCGAATTAAGTTCTATATTTGAGAAGACATTGTCTGCATCTTTGCACCAAATGTTGCTGTCTAGCCTATTGGATAGAAAACCTGCCATATTCTCAATATGGATGAAAAATAGTATGTATAGTTTCTATATAAGAGTCTAATATATTTTATTGCTCCAGTAAACCTGGTATTAAAACCTTCAATAACAAAAGACAAATATAGATACAGTGTTCCTTTAGCTGACAAATTCAGCAAAAAAAGATACACCAAGATGGATTACAGGGGTACTAAAAAGGGCCTAACCCTTATAACAATAATTAAACAAAAAGAAGGTGAGGAGTAAGGATCCCTTAAACATGGGAGACAGAACAACTCACAGCTAGTACCCCTTGTGGAGCAATAAAGAGTGCACTTAACTCCTGTGTATTAAACAGATTAAACAAAAAATAATAAAGTTTTAATGTAGTCAAAAAATAATAATAAAAGTCTGTAATACACTCAACTGTTACAAATGAATAAAAAAGGACCTGGACAGTCACTCTGGGCTGCACATAACTATATACTGTGCCTGGATACTACGTTGCCACAAAAGTAGCAACAGTGTAAAAGTAGCAGAAAAACTATTCGTAATAGGCACCAGTGCAATAATGTGCATAGATAATTGTGCTAGCAAAACAGGTGAGATCTACACTTACGGTCCTAGAAAAACACACAAACAAAATCTCCACTATTGTATATCAGAGTTGGGAATATAAAGTATAATATAGCGTCCTAATGTGAGGTATAAATATGACTATTGGCCTCAGCCAGTCTAATAACAAAATGGTTAAATCGAAAGGACAGAGAGATATAGAGTTAGGAGATCGAAAAATAAAGGTGGGAAGGTAGTGAAAGTATAATTCAGTATAGGGCAAATCGCCCAAATCTGGCCCCCCACAGTTGTAGCAGAAGCCCAACGCGCGTTTCGGCGGTAAAATCCGCCTTTCTCAAGGGTAGAGTAATGTGCAAGTTCCTCTCCTCCGTCCCCTCCCTTAAAAGCACTCACATTTGGCGCCAAACTATAGACCGCCCATCGCCGATGGGCTGTACCTCAGTTTTGCAACGCCCTTTGAGTGACTCATTCGTGGGAAAACCCTCAATTACGTAGGTAGAGCCGGGTACTACTGCGCATGCGTCAGATGCCGGCACTCAGTCCGTGCTGTGCGCATGCGTGCGCAGTCTGCCGGTATCGGAGGGGTATATTACAAAGTGTCAATTGCTTGTATCCAAGTGGCATCCAGCCAAGGGATACAAGTATATAAGTTGCATAAAATACATATATACGATCCTAATGTCTTGATCGTCCTTATAGGATAGTAGGATTCAATGTAAGGTCACATTACATATGTATATATATATCGCTAAGTGCATAGAATTGACCAACAGGTCTAATACAAACAAGCACAATATAGATAATATACAGCTATACATTTATATACAGTACATCCATATTCCCATTGAAGGGAGGAAAATCCTAAATCGTCTATACATATTTTTACAGGACACATCGATGGTCCCATTAAGGGACAAGAGGGAGGAGACAAAAATAGGAGAGGTTTGTAAATAAAGTATAGACAATAGTGTAAAATATTATATCAATCATTCATAGTTATATCAATCATTCATAGTTATGACAGGTTTTCTTAAGGTAAGAACTGCCCATAAAATACGGCTCGCATAGATGCATATATAGATGTACATATATATACAGACACATATATCCACCATAGCAGCTCAGAGGAATGGAGCAAAAGAAAAGCCCTCATTTAGACCCAAAGGTTGCAATGTCTTGAGTCTATAGATCCATCTAGACTCTCTCTGTCTCAATAGGCGATTTAACCATTTTGTTATTAGACTGGCTGAGGCCAATAGTCATATTTATACCTCACATTAGGACGCTATATTATACTTTATATTCCCAACTCTGATATACAATAGTGGAGATTTTGTTTGTGTGTTTTTCTAGGACCGTAAGTGTAGATCTCACCTGTTTTGCTAGCACAATTATCTATGCACATTATTGCACTGGTGCCTATTACGAATAGTTTTTCTGCTACTTTTACACTGTTGCTACTTTTGTGGCAACGTAGTATCCAGGCACAGTATATAGTTATGTGCAGCCCAGAGTGACTGTCCAGGTCCTTTTTCATTCATTTGTAACAGTTGAGTGTATTACAGACTTTTATTATTATTTTTTGACTACATTGTGTTACATAGTTTACACCTTTTTAAAAGCGCTCATTAAAAAAAAAAATTAAATAGCCACTAATCTGTTTCACTGAAGCATCTTACGTTTATCCTGAATTTCCATTTGAATGAACTGTTTGTGAACAATTTTAAAAGGAAAGATATGAAACGCAATGCAAAACAAAAAAAATATTCTAAGTCTAATTATGATGAAATCATTTTGGAATAGTATAGTAATTTGAGTTTAGAGAACCATTGCATAGCTTGCAGTTTTCTAAGGTCAGTCCAATTTGGACATCTTCCAGAGGAGAAATCAGGTTGGTGTCAGTCAAAGAGGCTGTGAATCTCAAAGACAGATGTATTTGTTAGCAAATGTGTTGGCACTGGGTAGGGAATAATGAGGGCGTCATGGCAATGTCTCCACCAAAATGCTTTGGCATGGAATAACAGTACAATTAAATTGTACCATGTTGTGGAGAAAAAAAAATTGAATAATACTTTAGTTAAATCAAACAAAAATCATCAATTCCAGTTTAAATATTATGCCTTTTTTAAGATCTTATTTGCATTGAAGTAGTTAGCTAGTTGGTAGTTGGTTAGTTAGTTAGTTAGATGTTAGAGTGACCATGCAGTCTCAATGACTTTTTGGGGTTGCAAAGGGAGGACATGGATAATTATATGTTTCTCATTGTTCTCCTTTTTCTTTTCATGTAATCTGGAACCAAATAGCGTTGCATAATCATAACTTAAAGAAAGCGAAATTGCAGTGATTTCCGTGGGTTCTGTTCATATAGTGGTGATGTATTTTTATTATGATTAGATCTCATTGAGATGTAGATGAAAGAATTTAACATTTGCCATATATTTATTTTGAAAAAAGTACAGAAGTCATTCAGGTGCTTAATTGACCCATTGGGGAGGTCCCATTCACAAAATGTAATATAGTGTCCAGCACGCAGTCTTCAGGAAGTCTGTATCTATACATTAAAATATAGTGTCCATTTAGCTCTACAAAAATAAAAGTGAAAGCAAACTTAATACATGCTAGGGTCTGTGAGACTACAGCATATAACTAGAGAGATTATCAAAACTAAACTTAATATAAACAAAATCAACAATTGGTGCACAAAAAAATAGTATACAGTATCAATCACTCTGATGGCACCATCTTCAACAAGCCTAAAATAAATCATATGTAAATAGTGCAGATCAACCAACATATAGGACATAGAATAAAATAAAACACAATCCCAAAGGAATATCACTCACAAAATAAGAGTGGTTTGAGAATTCTTTAAGTACCTGCAAATACGATGTTGTTTGAGAAACATTGTCAACTGCCGTTCGAAATCACATGGGTCACTGTATCCGTCGGAAGCAGAATGTTAAAAAGGGGGCAACATTATGAGACTTACATATTTTTGTTAGACTCTGATTTACATAAACATTATGGACGATCCTGCCCTATTTAAATATGGCTTTAAACAGACTTCCGGTATGTTTTGTCCGTGAGAGGATGTGAACAGCAATTTGCCGTCATGAGGTAATTACGTCAATTGCTGCCATCGTGCCGAATGGAACTGTAGGAATGCGGAAGTGACTATGGAATACATAAACGGCGCAAGATTCTATTTTTCGGAAGGATGGAATGAAAGCCACCATGGAGAAGAGTCCAACATACACTTTGAAAAAGACCAATCTAGGTTGCAACGCATTAGTGTTTGTGGACGTTTACCTTATCTTTATCAGTTTATTTTGTTTTTATTCAAGTAAAGTTTCTTCACTCTTACCCTATTGGATATGCTCATATTTATGTGGTACCAGGAAGGAGAATCCCAAGAAGTGGAATTTACAGCCTGAATAAGCTCATTATTCAACTGCCAACATAGCCAGAGCCTGCTTGTTGTGGCCCTGGAAAGTGTAAGTGACTCATTACCTCTTTAATTGATCAATATTTGTGGTTATACAGTATTATGCTATGATTGTTTTTATACTGCTTTTACAATAAGATCAACACTTATACTAATATGTATCTATCCCTCTGTGCTGTTGATCACTCTTGTACCCCCTGTTATTTATTACTTTTATCTTTTTGTTACTCTAGTATACTTAAGGAGTGGGTCAATATATTTCCATTATATTAAAATAATCTGTGAAACAGAAATTGGAGTAGTCTTCCTAAGAGAACAGTTAACAAGGATGGAGATTAGATTATTCAGAATATGATGTGGGATATGATATTTAAATTTTTTCTTCCTAGAAATATAGAAAGAGCTATATTGACAATTTACCCATGTGACATGAGAAAATAACCAAAGCATACTTCTTAGTCATATATTGGAGTTGCAAAATTGCCATCGGCAAGGAGTTGGAAAATCATTGATATCCCTTGCACAAGAAACATTAGGAACTCATTGCTCCAGCATACTGGAGCATACAGCTCATGCCTTTTGTGGAACAATATTAAAATATAATAGGATTTGGAACCAGCAACCGCAGAGTTGGCACATGTTGAGATCAGATGGGAGTAAGAGGGGGTGGGGAGAGGAGAACAGAATGCAACAAAGGAAGACTATACCTTTTTTTTTTTGTTATAATAAATATGATAGTATTGTGTAAATGTAATTGTTTTTGTTAATGTACATATTCTGCAAAATGAGTATTTTCCTTATGGGCTTAATTTGCAGTCTTTTGTAATGCGGGTGGGGATAGGTTGTAGTATCTGTTACACCTACTGGGATGTGAATGCAAAATATTTTATCAAACAAATATCACTAATGATAGAAGTTTGAAAAAAAGAAATGGCCGAAATAAACGTTTTTCTTTACTGGGCAAATCTACAAATCTTTTTCTTATTCGTTCACAAATCTGATTTTGAATCCATTTTATTCTTCCTTTGCTTTAGCAAATTTACATCGGGTTCTGTTTATTTATTTGGGTAAATGTAGCAATTGGATTTTAAAAGTGTGTAGCTCTGTGATTCCTTCTAATTCCCCCAAAACCTGTTGGCTGTATCTTTGGAAGACTCTTGCAGAAAAGGTTGAATACTTATTTTTCTGTATTTTCATCTTTATTGGTGTCTAGAGTGTCCGTTTTTTGTATAATACTAAACAGACCAAAACCAAGTGTTTTCCAAGTATATTTCAATATTGATCTCTGAAATGTGTCATTACTTGCCAGGTTTTACTGCTGCTTCCTAGAGTCTTGGAGAATAGCGTGTTCTAACATATTTTCTTTTAATATTTTTTTTTTTTTTTTGTTCGTACAACAATTTAAACTGAAGGAAAATCTCCTTGTCCAGAAATCAGAAATCCAATAAAAAACTCGCACTTCGTGACATTTTTAAATTAAATGTTGAGTCCTTTTAAAATTCAATTCACTAAAAAGAAAAGATATACTGATTGTAAGGTTTATAATGATTTCAAGACCCGTTAAACATTTGCAAATATATTTTATGGATTTTTATTGTTATTTTGTTTATGTTTCCATCCATTGTTTGGCCAGAAAATAAATTGCACATACTACGCTAAAGAATGAAAAACCTTTTAATAACAAATAGTGCATATTTTCTTTAGAAGGGAAGACTATAGAAATCAGCATCTAAGCCCACATGTATGTAGAAGCATAAGGGGATGTAGGACCATATTTTGAGGGAATTGTGATTATTAAGTGATGGTTAATATCCCATGGAATTTTACAGAGCTGTCAAGTACTGGGCATTACCTTGATACTATACAAGAGGAGGTGCTGGCACTATCGGAGTTAGTGAAGTTGGCACCCTTAATATTCTTTTTCAAAGATTAATTTGGCACATATTGTTTACATTAGCAAAAATATGTCTGCTCATATCCATGTGGGAATACGGGGGGCACTGTATAGGTGCTTCCATGTTTTTAGGCATCCCTGGTGACACCATTAATTAATATATAGATAGATAGAGACCTATGTTGTATCACCCCTTTACCATAAATATAATTACTTCACTGTCTCTGCTTCCCCCTTATATACATATGTGAAGACAGCATGTCAAGGTTTGAGGTGATGGAGTTCTAGATGCAAGCACTGACAGAGAAGTGCAACGTGACCGAAAAAGAGTAATCAGGTCAATCAAAGGTTGGTCCAGGCAGCAAAGGTTTAAAAGCGAGAATGCCAGTTTAGAAGACAATAGTAGCAGCACAGCACAAATTATATGAATGTCTGAGCAATCATACATTGCCTGGGGTGGTCTTGATCAAAGATGCAACCCCTTCTGAATCGTACCTGCATCACCACCATAATTCATTTGTCGTTCCCCCCCACCTCCACTATATCTTGTACTCTTTCAGTTGTGGACATGGACAAAGCTGCTTGCCACATAGCAATTAGCCACACTGTATGACTCTACCAGCACCATGCGGTGCTCATGAAGTTGATGGCCACTGCAAGTCCAATGGGGAAAATCCTGCCTGTGCCACACAATGCCAGGGACAATGCCATACTACTGCATAGCTGGAGGTAGTTATGGATCGCAACAGCACAAGTTACCTGGTGTAATACATTCTATGGGACGAGAGGTGAGGCCCTGACACAGCATGACAGATACATTGAGTTAAAAACACTGTGGTGTTCTTGATGGTAATTACATGATCAATTTATGCACGTCTGAGGGCAATTTTAATGTTAGTGTATCTCTTGCATTTTAATAAATTTAAATTATATAATCCTTCTCTATTTTTTATCTTGTGTTATGCCTAGAAGCCCAAATTAGAATTGTCCACATACTTGCAGGCTAAGGCATTTACAATGAGCCTACTAATAGATTTACTCAGTGAGGGAAACTACGATTTGTGTGCTGAAATTAGTTTATAGTAATATGAAACGGCTGTTATGTAACTCTTCCACATGTATCAACTATTTCCTGTTTCAATTCTATTAATTAAATCATCTTCCTATCGCACAATATAAGATGGAAGAAATAGTATGTTTGAAGCTACAGACCCACCTGGGGTGGAACTTTAACATTGTTGCTCATGTTGTGAAAAAAGGTCTAAGTATTGTGCTAATGCCTTCATGGCAAGCTCGACAGTAAAATCTTACTACACTATGTGACCTGAGTAAAATATGTTAAAACGTAGCTCATGGGAAACATAAAAATCAATAGATTTCCCAGTGTAAACAGTAAACTGTAGCAAACTGAGGAAATTTTGAGAATTTTAGATCAAAACAGAGACTTTCTTCAAATCTTCTTCAGTGTGAAAATAAAGTCTTAGCTCATGAAAGCAACATCACAGAGGAAGTAAATTTATCATAAGATAGAAATAATAAAAAAAAAACGTTTTATTATGTTTCAAACCTAAGAAGGAGCCTTCTGTCAATTAAATATTTAGTCAAAAATTCTGAGGAAATTCGTGATTAAGAACAATGAGTGAATTCTTTCAAAAGGAACTGTAGATGAGTATTTGTTCAAACAGACAACGTACACAACAAAACACTCAATAAAACATTTACCTAGTGTACAGGGGCCACAGGAGAGAGGTACCCAGAATCCACACGCATAGGAGCCATCAAATTAACGTGTGGAGGACCAGCTAGAAGAAATATAGGCATGATGATCGTATTTAGTCATCAGAATGGAAGCAAGATTATGGAAGGCTCTTTTGAGCAACTGGATGCTGTCTATGAGTAGAATAAATACATTTGAAAGTTCCACAAAGAAATATTAGACAGCAACTAGCCAAACTGAAGACATTTCAGAATGTTGAGGATTGCCTGGAAGAGAAGCCAACATGTGGTTCTACAGAGGGAAGCAGGTCTAATGAAATCCCTTAATGAAGACGAGGCCTGGACAATAGCAGAATTGCTAACTTATTGCAAATCTATAGGGAGCAAACTGTCAAATGCAGTAGGCAACAAAGGAGAAGTTGAACATTACGTAATGATGGACATATGGTTGAAAAGGGATGATGAACAATCGTAATATATAATGATTGTATATGTTTGAATCGAACAGTAGGTGGACCTACCGTATATGTTCATAGAATAAACAGTTCAGCCCAGTTTTCTCCATGTCTTTATTTGTTTATGATTAACTGAACCTGTAGTTCTAAATGAAAGTTTGCCGTACGTCTGTCACACTAAATAATCTTATTCTAGGGAGTCATGATTGGTTAATCAAGTGAGAATAACTATCATATGTTTATTTTGTGACAGATCTAAGATTATGTTACATGTTGGATCTACCTCCTTTTAACATTAGCAATGCCCTAACAAATTTAGCTTAAATATTTAACAAGTTCCCTCATTAAACTCCTGAAGGGACTATTCTCTGAATGTCAACATTGCCCATTTAGCTGACAAAAGGGGTGTTTTTTGAGACTTTTAATCTCTGGGTATTAGTAAACTATAAGCAGATCTAGCTTGTCACGTCTTTGGAAAATATACACCCAATGCAAATTGATGAACTCCCGAACCTAAGAAAGTTCATCATCTATTTCCATCCCAAGTTTAATGATAGCTAAAACATTCATGCAACATAAAGAAATTACATTTACAAAACGCTTTTGTATCCAAGAAGAATTGTGATTATTTCTGTAACATGTTTATTGTGCTGAGGAGGCTAGCTTATTTTTTCTTTTCATTTATTTTCTAGCCCTAGAGGCATTCAATGATTCATATAATAAATCTTGTTAAAGACAATGCACCATATTATAAGTAGTGCATTCTAAGGAAGACTAATTGGACTAGTCTGATTCTCATGTTGTCCAAGATCAGGCAGGTCTGTTACGTGGTGGACAATTTGAGGATGAAATTTGTGTACTAACTGGCAGGTCACATATATTTCTTAAAATTATGTAAATTTAATTATATAATCAGATACATTATGAATGCCCCTATAAAGTTATTATATGAAGGTTATGTTATGCCTTAAGATGCATATTTTTCTACATATTACAAAGTGGTTTGTTTTCAATAAAATATGTGTACGGCCTTCTCCTTATTCTTGGCTCTATGCTAATTCCATCATTATTATAATTTGCTCTTTGAGAATAACTTCTGATTGAATACCAAAAATTAGCAAAACTGAAAGACATCTTGACAGGCCTCTAACTTTTAAAGGGATACTATCATGCATTTTTTCACTAATTTATGGGTAGTTAACCTGCTCCCTTTTGGATTTCAGGTGGGCAGTGGTGGGTTCTGCAGCAAATGGACCAAGACATAGACCAAGGCAAGCAGGGGAGAACATTTCATCTCCCCTGCTGGCTTACAGCATTGTTGCAAGCCCTCTTGGGCTGGTGAGGAGATCAAAGATCTCCCTCACCAGCCCCCTGGCACTTAGTTTCAGCAGAGGGAGGAAAGGGCCAGAGAGGCACTGTGTTGTTCCCGCAAGCAAGCTGGTTGGAGTGTTGCCGCCTGCTATCATGGTAATGCTCTGATACGGTGCTTAGCTTGCAGGAGGACAGGAGAGCTGCAGGCTAAAGTGTACATTCCATCACTGGACAAACAGGGTTTGCAGCATTATGTCCCCCCTCCCTGACAAAATGTAAGAAGAAAGCAGGGGGAGACATTAAGATGTATTCTCACCCACCTACAGACAGCATAGACCCCATGCACCCTTTACACACACACATACACACTACACCCCTCAGTCACACACACACTGCCCGATCATACACCCTCACACACACTACACTCCTCACACACACAAAAACACACACAGACTGCTCCCATCACACACTGCTCCCATCACACACACTGCCCCCTCACACACACTGCACCATTCACACACACAGCCCCTATCACACACACATCACATCTAATGCAGATATTGCCCCTCACATACACACTGCACCTCAGACACACACACACTGCCCCCTAACACACACAGCACCCTTCACACACACACTGCCCCCTCACACACCGCCTCCCTCACACACACACTGCACCTCAGACACACACACACTGCCCCCTCACACACACAGCACCCTTCACACACAAACACACACTGCCCCCTCACACACACTGCCACCCTCACACACACACACAACACTCCTTCCACACACACTGCACCCTTCACACACATACAGCACCCCTCACACACACAGCACCCTTCACACACACACACTGCACCCTTCACACACAATGCCCCCTCACACACACTGCACCATTCACACACACAGCACCCTTAACACACACACAGCCGCTATCACACACACATCACATCTAATACACATACTGCCCCCTCACATTCACACTGCACCTCAGCCACACACACATTGCCCCCTAACACACACACAGCACCCTTCACACACACACTGCCCCCTCACACACACACACTGCACCTCAGACACACAAACACTGCCCCCTCACACACACAGCACCCTTCACACACAAACACATACTGCCCTTGCACACACACTGCCACCCTCACACACACACACACACACAACACTCCTCCCACACACACTGCACCCTTCACACACATACAGCACCCCTCACACACACAGCACCCTTCACACACACACACTGCACCCTTCACACACAATGCCCCCTCACACACACTGCACCATTCACACACACAGCACCCTTAACACACACACAGCCCCTATCACACACACATCACATCTAATACACACACTGCCCCCTCACATACACACTGCACCTCAGATACACACACACTGCCCCCTAACACACACACAGCACCCTTCACACACACTGCCTCCTCACACACTACCCCCTTACACACTGCCTCCCTCACACACACACACACACTGCACCTCAGAGACACACACTGCCCCCCTCCCACACACAGCACCCTTCACACACAAACACACACTGCCCCCTCACACACACAATGCCACCCTCACACACACACAACACTCCTCCCACACACACTGCATCCTTCACACACAGCACCCTTCACACACAATGCCCCCTCACACACACTGTACCTCTCACACACACAAACACACTCACAGTACCCTTCACACGCAAACACAGCACCTTTCACACACACTGCACCCTTCACACATATACAGCACCACACACACATACTGCACCCTTCACATACACACCCCTCACATACACTGCACCTCTTACACACACACACAAAATTGCACTTGCACTATAAAATAAGTTACTGTGGCACTGGTGGACGGTAAGAAAATTTTACCATCAAAAAAGATACGAAAGTGGGTGGTAGACATTACAAGGTTGACTACCCCTGCACTAAATATTAGATCAGTATAAACAATAACATAGAAAGTATAACATCAATTCAGTCTCTGTAAAAGGAGCTATTCAAATATTCTGCGATTACATAAAATCTCCTGTTAAAATTGCCATGGACAGTGAATATGGGGAATCTAGAATCTAGAAGAAGTAGTGCTCTGCTATCATTATGCTTTGAATGGGAAGAAAATGGAAGACAATGAGTATACAGTAATAAAGTATAGAATAGAGATACACCGGTTGATAAGCAAATTATCAGGAGAGATCTACCGAGAAGGGAAGGTGGTGTTGAAGAGAAGGATGTATATTGCAAAATAGATTTAGCTAGTTGAGTAATTTTCCAAAAATCTATTTGAATTTGTATGGGGGTGGAGGGGCAGGAAGAAGCCTCGGTGGTGATTACACTGCAGAGTATCGGGGAATAAAGGGAGGGTGAAACAGTTATGTAGATTGAGCTGTGAGGGTAAGCAAGGGATTGGGTTATAAAGTGACAGGAAAGGTTTGGTGGCATTGTCTGTGGTCAGAGCAAGTGAGTTGCTCATTCATAGCAGATCTAGCAGACAGAGGGAGCATCCAGAGTGGACAGATGTGCATACATCATGAATCTGCCCATAACTTTTGTAACTTCGTTGTTATAGAAATTTATCATACTGTAGGACAATAACAGAATTCCTGTGGATATGATGGCATTGGGATGTTTTTATCCAGACAAACCAGTTTCTTTCAATTTATTCAGGAATGCACAGCAGGTTGACACAAGGGCATAATGTCATAACACCAGCGCCGCTGATGGTTGCCCATACACCAAGCACTTTTGAGGGCTCTGAGCATGGGCTGAATGCCCTAAAAACACTTATACACTTACACTGCCTTGATTAGGGACAAATTTCTGGTGCCCCAAATGTATGGCACCAGAGAAGACCCCCAGACTGGGGACAGGAGCTCGAAGCCAGAACAAGTCCAGCCACATCTGCTTAAAAATAATTTTTCCAAAAAGTGTGGGATGAGGTTTATGTTCTAATGGCACCATAACTACAACATCAGCACCTACATATTATGGTGCCTAGATTGCCTGTTAGTATCACACACATTGTACATGGTCATTAAATAACAAATGTTCCTCTGAGTTTCCACCATAGACATCTGAACACTGATTGAAAAAAATGTGAGTATTAGTTGCAGTATGTCAGCTTATGAGGAGCAATTGGAAATAAATAGAATGGAAAGGAAGTTGTGAATGAATACCAAGGGTTCCCAACTCAGTCCTCAAGTACCCCGTACCAGTTCAGGATTTATGGATTACCCTGTTGTGTCTAAAGTGTTTTATTTTCTTCTAAAACACCTTAGACACAACTGGGTAAAACTGCCTTTTTAGTAGAGAGCCAACTTATATGGCTCTCAAAATTATTATTAAGGAGAAAAATATCCATTGTGTGCGCCAACTTCTCTCGGTTTCTCCACAATTGAGTAATCCCTAAGTCCTGGACTGTTAGGAGGTACTTGAGGTCTGGGTTGGGAACCACTGTGCTAGACAATTAGGCGTTCAGCCAAACCACTTCCTCCAAGAAAAAAAGATTGCAGAATTTAGGCCATAGAATGGTTCAGTTCATCCAAATTTTAAACATTTCATTCAGGAGAAAAAATGAAATGAACCAAAAGACGCAAAAATGGGCCAATCCGTTTACTGCGTAGTATAAATATTATGTATATATTTTGCAGTACACTAATAGGTTAATTTTCCCATCATTTTGTTCACAGATGAAGTGAGCTCATCGATTGCAAGATTAATTTGGTAACGAATATGTAAAAAAAAAAAGTAATTTCTAAGTCTGTAGACAATGAAGTTGGAGCAGAGGTTAAGAGCCGAGCAAGCATAATGTACACAATGCAAAATATTAATAATGTATACACAGAGAGAATATTATTGTTACACGGCATATGTGTAACTTAAACACCAGGGGGAAAAATCCATTAGGACGCGTAAAATGATACCTTCAATTACATTTGCAGAGTGTTTCCATTAAGTCACGAAGAAAGACAGCACATTTCAAGAAATAAAAGCTATTAATTATTATGACTTCCATTGTATGCTCACTTAATTGTAATCAAACATGATTTTGTCTGGGATCCCCCTTTAAGTAAGGTCACACAAGGTGTCAATTTTAATAGAAAGTCAAACTCTGTGTTAGAATACCCTAATGAACATGCCATTTAATTTACATGCTAGACAATACTTACAGTACATTGGCCAATCACAAATTTCATTTTTCAATGTATTTTAATAAGTCAAGTAATATAAGCAGTCAAGTGGGGAAAACAAGATAAATTGCTTACTTAATATTATATAACAGGGCTTTTTTTTTCAGATAACTATAGTTCAGTAATTGAGCACCAATTACAATGCATGTTTCTTCACAAATATATCACGATTTATCTTCTCAACAGAGACTGGTAGAAGTAGTTGAGTCCAGGGACCGAGTATAGAATCAGTCTGGCACTAAAATATAGCAGGAGTTGTGATGCAGGAGTAACATTTATTAACTTAATGAACAGGAAGTAGATGAAAAAGTTAGTATAACACAAGGGTCTATCCTGAAGAACAGTTAATGACCCAAGTGTAGCGAAGAAATAAATACTTTTAAATTAAACAAAAACGTCAACGTGTTGTCATCAGGAATGTTTAGACATAATGCTGTGTTATGACCTAGAGCAGGTAATATAGAGTATTCTAGAATAATATCACTCCTTCATAGACAAAATTAAAAAGACAGGTTGAGACTGATTATTTTCAAGACTAAGATATGACTGTTATGATTTAGCATGGAATTGAATGGCAATGTGAACATTATGGCAGAACAATTAGATGCCTCAATTGTTTAAAGCAATTCTGTTGGCTGACAAAAACAATTACCATGACAATCTTAATTGATCAAAGCTTATACATTATTTGTTTAACGATTTCTTCCTCTGTATTAGAATATTTTCTTTTTAGCCACACTCTTTCTTGACTCACACAGTATTTCCCTTATAGACTACTCACGATTGTACTAGCACCCTTTTTCAAAATTCATCATATTTTTCAAAGTTTTTGAGTAGTACTTTTCATTGAACAGTGGACAATTGTTTATACTTTTCCATTCTGTGTTTAATTTTTTTTCTTTCTATTTATTGAAAGTATCTTTCAACATACTTGGACCATCTTCTTCTTAAGACACTATTTAGATAGTTTACATAAGTAAAAAAATTTCTTTAAATTCCTTGAAGGATATTTAAATGCAAATTCAAAATATTGACCCCGAGAAGAAGAAAGCAAGACCTTCTCAAATTTTGCCTCTACTACATTCACTTGGTGAGAGTGGTTTTGGTATTGCCAATGGTACGGTGGTGGGAAGATGAGAGATGCTTCAAACTTACAGAGTTCAAGTGGGAGTACTAAATATGGGAGCATTACTGTTGACAATATACATTTTACATCTTGAAATTGGTTAATAAATTCCACAGGAACATTATAACGGTAGAGAATCTGTTATCTGGCGTAGTGCAAGGCATACTAGGTGTAAATTTAAAAAAAATTCTTAAAGGATACTTTTCTGTCCATAGAAAAGTTAATATAATAGTGTGGTTCAAATCCATATGAAATTCACTTTATTATGAATCCATAAAAATACAAATATAGTCACCATAAAAATGTGCATGTTTCATCACACCCCCCACTGTTATAACTGTTTTAAAACTAAAGCCTTTGGGGTACCCCATGCATATTGTATTTTCATATGCACAGCAAAAAAAATAAAATAAAAATAAAAATACAAATACAAATATAGTAATAGGAATTGTATCTCAGGGTGACAAACAACCCTTCACCTCCTCAGGAATATCGTGTGGAATGTCCACAACCAGTCATAGGATAGGTGTAGATATACAAGTGTTTGCAGAGTTCTACTTGTCCCATCAGAAAATACTATAATACGAGATACAAAAACACAATTATAACATACATATAATGTATAAAAAAAAAAATGCAGCTTATCCAACAGAACAATTATACATTTATTTGTGAACTGTAACACAGAATAGGGAAATTAATCCTACAAATAGTGCTTAATCCTAAGAAGTATTAAGTTAGGGATGTCTATTGGATTTAAAAGGCATTAGTAACTAAACATTTTCTGATAGGTTTTAATACTTTAATACACTAAATCTATTAAATATAATCTTTCTTATTATGAAGAGATATCGCTTTGCACCAAACAGTCATTACTGCTATTACGACATACATTGTATGCATCTTATATTATTACGCATTAATTATTCATGATTAAAAAAAATTATGAGCAATGTGTGGAAAGTAATTCAGTATTACACATTTTTTTCATGAAATTCCCACTAGAATATCCATTAAAATTCCATTTAAAATAAGATAACTTGGATAAGGCAGTTTACACACTGGCTTTAGTACCTTGGCGTGTGCAATTACTTACTTTGTTTTGTGTTATAAATGCATTTTTTGCCAAACGTTTGAAGACATTGTTACATGCTATATAAACAGGTTTCTAAGATTGCAATGCAACAAAGTACATGAAAATTTTCTTTTTATAGTAAAGGGGCATAATGCATTCGATAGGTTTGGCCTCAGTAATATGCTGTATTTTATTTGTATTTTTTTGCATGCTCAAATCTTTATAGTTTTTGCACAAAAGATTAATTTCTTGCAGAATGCTGTACCATAAGCCTGCCTCCTTAGCCACCCCCACTCACTCCAGAAAAATACTTCCTTATCAAATGTATGTTCACAGCTCAGTCACTGACAGTACTGAATGATCTAGACTACAAAACATTAAAAGCTCTCCTTGATGAAGTGAGACACTCACATGAAACATGTAGGAGCATGGGGCGAACGATTATCGAGCAGTGACTCCTTTGACCCTCTGGGGTTCAGTACCCTTTCCTGGCAAGGCGCCTGCCCGATAGGAGAGACGGTAGTATCAGACACTTACTACAACGCATCAGCTGTTACTGACACTGCCAGGGATCTTACAAGCAAGATTTTTCCAGGCCGCAGAGATCCAGGATAGTGCAGCAGTTTAACAGCTTAGCTTCTGTACAGGATCTACAGACAGGTCACAGACCTAAACCAAAATATATTTTGAAGCTATAACAATTCAGCTCTGCATTGCTACAGAAATAAGATACATTGAATTGTATCACCACCAAAGTGGACACAGTAAAAAAAACAAAAAAGAGACTATCCATCTGTAATGTACTGTATATAGAGCTGCTTTTTACTTCCATATTTTACCATATGGTCTTTGTGTATATAACTAAATTTTATTGTACTTTATTGAATGTTATTTTTTTTTATGCTGGTTTTTAATCATGATAGATGTGTGATTTTTATAGATCCAAATGAAGTATCAATAATCTGAAAGTTGCCCTTTTGACAGCTTTGTTACACTATTTTAACTGTTTAGAGGAAGGATTTTCCTATCTGTTTAGCAGCAACAATCAGTTATTTCTTGATTATCCACAATACTTTTAGAGTCTGCATTTTTTTTCTCCTCCCCCACCTTTTTAGTATATATATATATATATATATATATATATTTTTTTTTTTTCTTCTTCTAGCACAGCTGTGGTAGTCTTCACTTTCTATACCCCATTTATATAGTACTGGGCTATCTCTATACCTGTCACTACTTTTTATTGGCAAGCCATTACTTGCTAAAGTACCTGTCACTAATTTTAGCAGGTATGGCTGTTTAATTTCTGACATATTTACAAGTAGCGACAGGGAGTTACCTGCAGCAGCATCTGGTATGGCAGTCATTATGAGCTCCCTTTATTCTCGATAGGTAGTGATTGGTTGCAACTCAGTCACTACTTTTACCAGTTGCCACTAAACCTCCAAATTGACAAAATACAGATTAGTGAACAGCACACACACACACACACGAAATACAGTTTTACATTTTATTACTTAAAATCACCTATCTTAGCAAACAAATATGGGGGTTCAGGTACACCAAATGGTCATATTGGGTTAAGCCCACCACTACGTCACAGCACCTCAATATCGGTGGGTCCTACACTAATTTTAACGTGGGAGATTAACATGCTAACTGACAATACTTACTGATTAAGCTGCTTCCTGAGACTCTCCTCAGTTTATGTTTCCCTATGGTCACCTCCAAAGAGGCACCTGCAGTGGAGGTTTGGGCCCTTGTAAAATTTAAGACTGTATTATTTTTGTTGAGTGTGCTTTTCCTCAATCTGTATTTTGTATAAACGTCATTCTTTGCAGCAGCACCACTGCTGAGGTATGCATCTTCCGGGTGTGCCCCCAATTCCCTAATTTTCAGGGTAAAGAACAGTGAGTTTGTGTCTGTGTTATAAACGTTACATCAGGACATTTATGATACTTCCTGATACCACAAGTCAGACTGGTAAATCTCGTGAATCTATTAAAGTACAGGTATAACACATTTTCTTGCTTACGCTGGTTTTTACATGTGCTAAGAAATTGATCTGTTAATGTCTGAAATGTGCTGAACAGTGAAGGAAGATTCAAAGAATTCCAGACAGTGATACAGATTGGCATAGCACTTTCTAAATACCTTTATTTTAGAAATGCATTAGCCATGTTTACTGTGTTTGGTATTATGCTTAAATGCAGCCATTATTTTACATTCTATTGGCATTTTCAGTAAGCTACACTGCTAGTAATGGCATTAAGATCCTTACAAATACCTATAAACAGTCAATGCTACAAAAATATTACAAAGCTTTTATATGTGTACAGCTTTAAGGGTTTATTAACTTTCAACCTGTATCAATGGAACAATTATTCTACCCTTTGTGGATTGTTACATTACAATCTATATTTTTACATTTAAAGGAACCAAAATTTGTGATACACACTTTAGGCATATGTTATACATGAACATAAAAAAATAAAACATGGAAAGTTTTATGGTAAAGCATTGACTATAATGAACAGATCGGTCACTGATTTTTCATAACAAAAGTTTTACAAATAATACAATAATATAAACTATAAAGAACAATAATGTGAATAATGACTTACAATAATTTGATATTAACTGAGGAAATAATGCAGATATGTATATTTTTTCACAATCTTTATTTTCAAGTTTAAAGGGACATTATAGTCACCTGAACAACTTTAGCTTAATGAAGCAGTTTTGGTGTATAGAACATGCCCCTGCAGCCTCACTGCTCAATCCTCTGCCATTTAGGAGTTAAATCCCTTTGTTTATGAACCCTAGTCACACCTCCCTGCATGTGACTTGCACAGCCTTCCATAAACACTTCCTGTAAAGAGAGCCCTATTTAGGCTTTCTTTGTAGCAAGTTCTGTTTAATTAAGATTTTCTTATCCCCTGCTATGTTACTAGCTTGCTAGACCCTGCAAAAGCCTCCTGTATGTGATTAAAGTTCAATTTAGAGATTAAGATACAATTATTTAAGGTAAATTACATCTGTTTGAAAGTGAAACCATTTTTTTTTTCATGCAGGCTCTGTCAATCATAGCGAGGGGAGGTTTGGCTAGGGCTGCATAAACAGAAACAAAGTGATTTAACTCCTAAATGACAGTGAATTGAGCAGTGAAATTGCAGGGGGAATGATCTATACACTAAAACTGCTTTATTTAGCTAACGTAATTTAGGTGACTATAGTGTTTCTTTAACCCCTTAAGGACACACGACATGTGTGACACGTCATGATTCCCTTTTATTCCAGAAGTTTGGTCCTTAAGGGGTTAAACATGTGGTACAGATTTAGACAGTATTGATATGACTAACAATCCAAGACATGATCGTATGCATTAAGAGTATCCTGGATATGGACTTACTCTGAAAACATCCCAACATTCAGTAAGCTGACGAAGTTGGTAAATCAGTGGCTGCTACTAGACCAACTGATATTGGGAGTCACTGATTGTCAGTGGTTAAAATGAATTATCAGCCAAATGTGTGTGGTAGACAGTGCATTTCAACAGTATAAGAACGATGATACTGAAATATCACTAGCAGAGTGGAGGGAGGAAAAGAGAGAGAGTAAAAAAGGGGAGAGGGAAGGAGTGGTAATGTTTGGCAGGGAATGCCCGATTACCTGTTACTGGCTACATTAGGCCATATTGAGTTGTAAGTGATAATTTAAATCAGAACTGATTCCACACTTCAGCATTGCTCTAAGAAACTGTTGGGTTGCTTGCTCACCATTACTCGCTCCAAGGCGGGCCAGATCGTTTGTGAGCTAACATTGAGCCATTCCAAAATTCAAGCTAAATGTGTTGCCTGATAATATATAAGATGGCAGACCAATACCTCCCGAGTGTTTATGGCGGATGAGCTGGTCAAACGTAAAACTCATTCTATTTCCCTTCTACATGTAGCAAACAAGAACATAGTTTGAAAAAAAAGTGACATGTGTGTGCAAGTAATATTAATATGGTCTTGGATAGGTAGAGAATCCTTGGCAGCAAATTCATTTTGATGGAATTTATGTGACCAAACCATGAGAAATGTGCAATCATCCATACTTTCATATCCATCTAAAAACAGGTCAGCACTGGTTGAAAGTTTAGTCAACTTTTCAGGTCCAGAGAGACTCATAACCAATGATTCTTAAAGTCTCCACACAACATTGAAATGGAAATTCGTCATGAATGCGTTTCTGAGTGGAGATTGAGATGTTCTTCACCTCTAATTTATTGAGGTTTAGTTTAAAGTTGCTCAGATTTCCATATGTGCGAAATTCTATGTAGAAAAGTAAATTGTCACATATGACAAAATTTTGTGTTTGACCCCAGTATGGCTGGAGCCATGGATAGATGGGTTTCTTCTAATCCTGTGTTTTATAGCATTCCTAGGTAGATAAACCTTGTAGGACAATTATTGTAGGGGATAATACATCCAAAAGTGGCAAGTTAAAGTGCAACAAATAATGAGCATAATTACCTGAGGCCTGCCCGTCCGTAAAGATGGGGTACCCTGAGGGAAAAATAATCAAAATGGAAGAAGAGAAATTGCATCACTTGTCAATTACACCAAACAGCTATGTAAAAGAGCTTACAATCATAAATCCAGTGGGAAATCTTGTCCCCGATCCCACAATGAAACACATCCAGAGCAGTGCTGCAGATGGGCCTCTGAGCAAAACGGGGGATGCACACCTTCCCTGGCGCATTACCAGGTTGGTAAACATTGCGGATCATTTGAGAGAAATATAGGGTGCGTGAAAAACAGGTGGCAAGTTCCTATTGATAGCTAGCATCTCAGGGGGAAGGGGTGAAAGCTCTCCCACAGGCATCACAAATAAAGTTCCCTAGAGCAAAATAAAGCTGAATCCCACGACCCACCCAATTATGGATACAGCATGATTTCTCCAATGGTCACAGGTGAGCATGATCCACATGCATACATATACACAGCCTGTCAATATGGGTGTCCAGGGGAGTGCCATCACTTTCTTGTCTCCACCTGATAACTGCACAGCATAGGCTTGGTAAAATGGAATATATATTCCCCAATATGGCCAATTGTGGCACAGTCCCATTATAGCATATAGTTACCGGTGCATACAGTTACCAAGACCTCCCCCACCTACCCACCCAACACTTAGTGGGGAAAAAGGATCCCACCTGTCACAATGTAATGGGGTAGGACTACCTGAGAGGTAAGTTGCCAGCAAGAGGTGCAATATCAGGACCACATTCTTCATTCTGTCAAAGCGTAGCCAACAGAAGCTCAGAGGTTGGAAAGTGAGGAGCCGTTCACAAGCCTTATTCATAATGTGGTCCTTTTGTCTATAAGAATGGACACAGCATATCACATCCCTCGGCACTCCATCGGGACGCTGAGGGAGTAATGCTCTGTCATGGGGACTTCCTCTTGGTCCTCATAGCCCAGCTTCAGGTTAAAGAGGGCTTGTAGGGTTGCTTTTAGGGACTCATCTTGGCCTGTTTCATGCACAACTTGAATCCTTTATTGCTCCTACATCTTCATTTGCTGAGGTCTTTAACTTGTCTGCGCTGGTCCAGGATAATGTCCCCCTGCCTCAAGGGTGCAGATCCCCATGTAGCTGTTCAGAGCATTGAGAGGAGACCTCCAAAGGCAAGACCCTGTCCCACAGGTCTATCACGTTCTGCTGGAGGCCAGCCAGCTTCTGCCGAAACATCCCCTTAAGGGAGGTCTCTAGAGCAGAAGCATCTGCCTTAGTGAACATGACTTGATATGTAGCATGAAAGACCCTCAGCTGATCAAGGGATGATACTGTTCCACCATCTCCCATATCAGAGGTCGCCGGAGTGTTGGATGTGGGTAATTTTTTTTGCCATGCAGCTAGAGGTCGCAGAAGACTGTTCGGTCCGCCAGGGTGGACAGAAAATCATCCATGGTTCCGGACCTCCCTTGATGGGAAGGATGAGGTGTAATGTGTGTTAGCTGAGAAAATCTGCAACTGTCGGGTCTGGTAAGCAGGAACTGAGCAATCAAGCTACCATCTTACCAGTGAGCCAGGCCAAGAATCTAATTCAGATATTTGTGCATTCTTTCCTTTAGTATGTATCCAGTTTTAGAATTGTGGTTTGTGGACTTTTTTCTTTTCGCTTAAAGAGAGAAGAGTGTGGTATGTTTAGTGCAATGGAAAAGTCAAAATGTACCTCAGAACAGAATAATGTATGCTGTACAGCTTGCTGAGATGTTCTTTTTTTTCTGTTTTATGAACTTGTAAATAACATAATACAAAGAAAATAAACTAAGCATCTCATCTTTTTCTCTGCCTGTCTAATATACACACCTAACACATTATTAAAATGCCATTTCATGTAACTACCTAATATGCAGTTACTTTATGACATATTTAACTCTATTGTAAGATGTCGATGGTGCAGTTTAGAGGACAAAGTAGGGATTGTATATTGTCAATTTGGCTATGTAATGGTATAACTCAGATGTTCTTGTAAGCCATCGTGAAGAGTAGTGAGTTTGGTCAGATTCAAAGCTAAAGATGGGATCCAGTTTCCTTTGGTTTTTAGTTTCTGGTCCCTTGAATTTTAATAGAATGGACTAGGATTGTAATGCACGAGCAAAATATACTAAACACTCATTTTATGCAAATATACTAAAAACACCTATTCAGAATCAGATATTGAAGGTGGTGCTAGTTCAGCTTTTATTTATTGTCCTCAAACTTTGATATCAGAGTTTTTGGGCCCAGCTAAAGATTAATTTGGAGACTCTGCTCTTACTTGAAAAGACATTTAGAGCATTTAGAGCTCAATAACATATTTTATTTTTTTTGCATTACACAAAACATCTAAGTAAAAAGATGTCTGAAAAACAGATGTATAGCAATCTAAGCGGACTGAAATGTTGTCCTTTCACTTTACGAGTTTGAAAGTTCACAACCTTACATTAAGGACCCATGAGTATTTTCTGACTTTCATCATATTTCTTTGGGCAGGATAACGAGTGCATGGTTCCCTGTATCGTTATTTATATTTGTATTTAATCAAAATCAAGACATATTGATATTCAAGACATATGCCATGATGCCCCATCTGTACATGATCTAGATAAAAACTAGAGGCATTGAAAAATAAAATTACTTTATTTGACTTTTTGTGAATATGTAAGATTTTCAATGGCATTACAATATGAACAAAAAAGTCAAATATTGCCTTGAGTAGCTGAGACAGGAAAAACAAGTAAAAAATATATATGTATATATATATAGTGTAGATTGAATTAGCCATATTAGTCCAGTAGACAAGATGCCAAAATACCAGAGTATTGCAGTATGCAATGATACTTTTTTTTATTGGACTAACATAATATTCCCATTGTCCAGCGCTACGCGCTATATAAATATTCAAATATTAATAATATTTCAAAGACAAGCTTTCAAACGTTTTCCTCTCTTCCTCGTATCTGAAGCAATACTGATCAATCTGATAGAGTTTAACACTTAAAACAACTGATGTTAGAGAAGGGGAGGGGGTGAGTGGGGTGTCATATATAGCAGAAGATGTGCCTGAAAGTGAAGGGTGCAGGTTGGCTGAAAATAGCCAGAAAAAGTAAATAAACATAGGAGAGTCAATAAGCTAGTTAAAAAGAAAAAAAATATCCAAAAATAAACAACAGCAAAAAACAGCAGAGCAGGGTATGCAAGTATATAGCTGCATATATGTATGTATATATATTGATCCAATAAAGGTGAAGCAAGAATATTCAAAAATAACTATATGACATTAAGATGAGTGTTTATAAAAAGTTTTGGTAGTGTGAGAAAGCCAGAGTCTACATTAAGTCCTTGATTTCTGGTGTTGAAATGTGTGATCATTTTCCCTTTAAGAACTTTAATCCTGAGATTTTGGATGGAGTGACCAGCCTGAGTGAAGTGATGACCAACAGGGGTACAATATCCATTTTCCTTGTGGTTCTCGATTGAGTGTCGATTCATTCTGAGATGCAGGTAAAGGCCAGTTTCTCCAATATTGAAACCTTTGTCACACATTGTACACTGTATCATGTACACCACATTCGCAGATGTTCACGAATATGATCCCTTAATGTTGTATGATTTGTTTTTGTGTCTGGCTGTGTTATTGCCACATATATTGCCACATATATGTTAAATAGTTTGCAGAGTGATTTGTTGCATCGCACAGTGCCATTCTGTGTGAGCTTCTGTTCTGTGGTCAATTTGCAGTGAACCGATCTCTGTCTCAGGTTAGGCGGTTGTTTGAATGTTAGTACGAGTGGCTCAGTAAATATTTCTTTGAGTATGGGCTCCTCTGAAATGAATGGTTGTAGCTTTTTAATAATATTACGTACTCCTTCTAGAGCTGGGTTGTAAGTAACTACTAGAGAGATTCTTGTTTTGTCTTCCTTTTCTTTGTATTTTGGGAGCTTTTCCGTGGTGTTTTTGGGCAGATTTTATTTTTTTAGATATTGTCCTTTCCTTGTAGACCTTTTGCCTAAATGACTCTGACAATGTACTCAGATGCTGATCTCTGTCTTTTGTGTCAGAGCAAATGTGGTGATATCTGATAGCATGGCTGTAGATGACACCTTGTTTGGTGTGATTAGGATGGAAGTTTAGTGGTGTACCTGTCTGTGGGATTTATATATACAGACTAATGAAGATTGCCATTGGTGACAGTTATTGTGCAGTCCAAGCTCACACTATTATTTCATATTGACAGGTGAAATGAATTGAATGATTTATGGAAGTCTATAAGGCTTTCTTCTCCTTCTGTCCATAGTATGTTTTAAGTGTTAAACTCAGAATGATCAGTATTGCTGAAATTCAGGAAACTCTCGAAAACTTGTCTTTGAAATATTATGTTAGTCCAATAAAAAAGGTATCGTTGCATACTGCAATACTCTGGTATTTTGGCATTATATATATATATTACTTAGTGTGATTTCAAATCCCTCAAATAATGTTAAATAACTGGCAGTCACTTTGTATGAGTGAACTTTTGATATCTATAGAGTTCTTTGTAACACTCTTTATTTTTTATTTATTTTTTACAAATACAAGCTTCCAGTCTTGTTTAAAAGATACAATGACATTTATATTGATAACAGCATGGTTTCGCCTCAACTTCAAATAGATCTATTTGTGTCTTGATCTTTGTAGTCCAAATTTAAAAATGGCAGAGTGCGAAAACTAGGCATTGAGAGGAATATCTGTTACAATATTGCAACAAATCATTTTTTACTCTGACATTTATTTAGGAAATTGCTTTTTGTTTTACTTTCAAAATGAAGAAATGCATAAAAAGAGATCATGATAAAATGCATAAATTAGCTAAGACAATACTTTATACATAAATAATAAAAAATAATATAAATATTTCGTGATCGGGATAAAGAGTAGTTGGCTTAATATTTAGAATAGTGGTTTTTAAACCAGCCCAGGATTTGTGGATTACTGAGTTATGTCTAAGGTGTTTTTTTTTTCTTTTCTACAAACACCTTAGATATGACTGGGTAATCCCTAAATCATGGACTGGCAGGGCTGCCTTGAGGACTGGTTTGGAAACCAGTGATTTAGAGTGTCTTAGTATACAGGTAGTCTTCATTTTACGACGGCTGAGATTTACGACCGGCTCTCTAGCACGGGGATTTGAGGGATACCCTACATTAGAGGTCTATGTTCATGAAACTTTCCCCAAACATAGGTTAGAGGGATTCACTGCTCTGGTGCGCTTGTCTATGTTTGGGGAAATATAGACCTGCATATAGACCTGCACTGGTGGGAATGCTCTGTAGAGCATCCTCACCTACCGACCAATTTGTTTTACGATCAAGTCATAAGAACAGAATCCGGTCAGTAAGTGAGGAGTGCCTGTAGTTGAAGGTTAGTGAATCTGGCATGATGATAATGTATGGGATCCATCATGATATTATTTGTTATTATTAAGTAGGGTAACTTAAAGGGACAATATAGTCACCAGAACAACTACAGCTTATTGCATTTGTTCTGGTGAGTAGAATCATTACCTTGAGGTTTTTTGCTGTTAACACTGTCTTTTCAGAGAAAATGCAGTGTTTACATTACAGCCTAGTGATAACTTCACTGGCCACTCCTCAGATAGCTGTTAGAGATCCTTCCTGGGTCATGGCTGCCTAAAATGTATCCAAACATTCAGTATCTCCTCCCTCTGCATGCAGACACTGAACTTTCCTCATAGAGATTCATTGATTCAATTCATCTCTATGAGGAGATGCTGATTGGCCAGGGCTGTGTTTGAATCATGCTGGCTCTGCCCCTGATCTGCCTCCTTGTCAGTCTCAGCCAATCCTATGGGGAAGCATTGTGATTGGATCAGGTCACCACTTCTAATGATGTCAGCAGACTGCTTGTTTTTACTGAGGCAAACAGCATGTAGATTTACAGCTTCAGGCTTGAATACAGTAAGATTTTGCTATATTTATGGAGGCATGAGGGGCCCAGGGGGGTGGTTTTAACACTATAGAGTCAGGAATACTTGTTTGTGTTCCTGACCCTATAGCGATCCTTTAAGAAGTAAATCCCTGTCATAATAACAAGCCTAGAATGTGACAACTTTTAATAAAATACCAGTGGTCAGTTTTTGGCAAAGTTTCAAGTCTGTTTCTCGCACTTATTGTTATAAACGCTGTAATTTGCTCTTGGCACCCAGCATAGAGAAAGCATACAGAGAAGAGGAGAAATTATACAATATTTCCACTTATTCTGCTAATTTGCAATATATGCCCTGGATGTCCCTGAACCGAACTAGACTGCGATATCATTTGCAAAATTTTGAATATAAACTGAAAATGTAGCATCAGATGAACAAATTCTTAAGGCATGTTATCGGTGATTATCAATATTTTATTCAAAGGTTTCATTCAAGTGTTGGTTCCTCTTTAACTCAATCAGATCACCATGATATAAAGACGTTCCACCTATTCCTACTTGACTTTCTGTAGAACCAGAGGAACTTGTTGAGAATTGCTTTATTCTTCATGCAAGGTGATGTAGCGTTTAAGCAATTAATTAATCCAAGTCTGATAGTTTAATTTAATCTTAAGTGTACCACTCGTAAATTACTCATATTTTCCACAACTGCAAAACTTATGACATGCAACATCTGAGGATAAAACAGTTATGACTATAAATAAAAGTTCAAAAATATCTGTCTTCAATTACTCGCTTCTCTCGTTAATCCTTGTGAATATGCGGTTTTCTAAGACAATCTCTGTCAAGCAGAGATATATCAGTATCAAAAAAATAGAAACAAAAATGATATATATGTCTTTGTCGTGTGTTTAAAGGTATCTCTCCTTGGTAAGTACGTGTTTTGTTCAGCGCTTTGTTTTCTTTTAATTCACAACACATTAGCCTTCCACAGCAATGGGGTTAAATATAAATTCCGTGAGTCAGATCTTTATCATAACAGTGAAATACTCTGATAGAATCAATATAACATCTGGAAGAAACATCTGTTACAAACATTCAGCATTTCCAGAGCTGTGCTTGATAGATATTTCTAGAAACGTTTAAGCAAACCATACGTATGATATCAGTCTTATTAAACTAATTTATGAAGACTATGTCTTTCTAGAGATGAATTCAGTTAACTTTGTATAAAATGTAAATTATTAGCCAAGTATTTTCTTGTAGTGGATTGAGATATAGCACCAGGTGACTTGAGGAGCGCAGCATTATAACATTGCATTGATTGCCATTAAAATACTTAAAAAAAAAAAAATTACCATTTTTTTTGGTGTTCACTGTTGTACAATAGCATTACATGTGGTTACTATATAGTGTAAAGCCACTACTGTAAACCCAGTGGAACGCTGTAAAGGTACACACTTACCCCTTCTATAATAAGGGAAGGTATACACCAGAAGTAATACACTAGGAAAAATAAAAATGGGCAAACTGGTGTAATACGCTCAAAAAAAAAAAAAGGGATGTATATTGTAGATATGGATGTACTCACATGGTACAGAGCCCCTTAAGGATAGGCTCAGATCAACAATGGTATAATAAGGTGATATCAGGACCTGTCTTTAAAATAGATGAACTCAAGAGAGGAATAAAACAAAAAGAAGAGTGTTTCTTGTGTAAAACCTTATTACAATTGGTAAATATATATATATATATAAGGTGCAAATAACTGCTCACTTGAGTGAGAGCCAAATAGACCAGGCTCACAGCATAATAACCTCTGTCAGTAGAAGAGACACTGCCCTTCTTTAGATTGAAGCAGATGGTAGGACCTCACAGGTCTCAATAGGTATAGCAATAATCTTTATTACATTATAAACAAAGTTAAAAAAACAAAGGTAATAAAGTAAGCCAAACACTATCAAAAAAAGGAATGTCCACAATCAAAATTAAAAACGTTTTTGTAATAAAAGTGCATTGCCATACCTATTGAGTCCTCTGAGGTTCTACCATCTGCTTCCATCTAATCAATTGCACCAAGTTAATTAGTATTGATTTAGAAGAGAATAAAACTCACAAGCATCTTTGAGAAAATAACAGATATTTGTGCGAAATATTGGTTTTCACCTAGAGAGGTCCAGACTTTCTCACAAGATAGTTGTGCACTTTTTTGTGCTGTGGGTGAAGTCGCCAGAGTTCTGAGTACTTTTATAGATGCAGTTGAAATAAAATTTAGGTTTTCCTTAAAGATGGCATTGACGGTCGGCTAAAGGCTCCGGGACTCTCAATTAGTATTAACCTGGTAAAATGGCAAGCACTATAACCACTTCCATAAGAAAAAGGAGTTAACATCTCTACACTGTCTTTAAGGGGCACTCCAATCATTTTTCATAGAGCTAGCCAGTTGTGCATTCTTAGGCAAACAAATGGGTAAATGTGACCCCCAGTGTGGTTATATTTTTTGGGGGGGGAATTAATAAATAAAATGAGTTTCTAGTTTTGTTTTGTTAATTTTTACTCATTTTGTTTTAACAGTTAAGGATCAAAAGAAAAAAGAAAAACTTATCAAAGCCATTGATAAATACAAGAAAGAAATCCAGGATATTTATTCTTCATCTCATCATTCCGGAGAAACATTCCCAGAACAATGGACGGTCAGTGCTGCTCTCTTCCTTTATTACAGCTTAGTGTAAATTTAATTAGGGTGCAATGTATCTCAATGACGATACCGAGGAAGTTCATTTTACAGGTCAATATTTGTTCATTTTGTGTTTCTAGTAATAATTTGCAACGGTTAACATCTTACAGTAAATCACTTTAGCAGGAATGTTCTCTTACAAATATATACTGTGTATATTGAAAAAAAAACAGAATTATATTTTAATGGTTCATGTGTTGACTAATGGAACACTCCAAACACTATAACCACTACAGCATGTAGGCACCTCCCCATTGAAAGAAATAAAACCATTTTAGTATGATTTGACTTTTCATCATGGGTCCGTCGGGCACAACTCTCCCCTTTATTACAGAGTCGGAACTCTCGTCACTGAGCTAAGTCTTAGCTCATTGTCTGATATTGATCAGCTGATTAACATTGGTTAATGAGCTAGCACGGCACTGTAAGGCTTAGCTCAGTTGAGCAGGCGTAAGCTCTCACTGAGCGATTGAGGAGGTAGAGAATGGGAAGAGGTAATAAACAGTACCTGGATGACCCCAGGTAGGAAATCAAACCATTCTAAATGGTTTGACTCCTTACATTGGGAGAGATGGGACACCAGGGCACTCTTTGCACCATAACCACTACAGCACACTTTAGTTATGGCGTTCCTTTAAATTAATTTAAAGTGTTATCCTTTCCTTATTTATATAAGCATGCCAACCTACATGATTACATGGTTAATTAGTGTAAATAAACACATAATCTGTATTGTGAGGTTAATTCATTGAACACTGAATTGTAAATGATTAAAAATCAAATTGCAAAAAAAATTTTTTTTAAATGCAAACAGTGTTGTTTTGGAAACATTCTCCAGCTATGCTACTGTTACAGTGTTGCTGTTTTAATTTTCCTATCAATACATTTTCCTAATTCGTGAATAAGCCTCAACCGTGAGTCAGAAAAACTCCCAAAACTTTCAAATTTTCTCCTATGTTCTGTTACAAAAGATATATTTATTTTTTCTAACTGTTGTATTCTTTCTTATACAACGTAAACATTGCATATTTATTTGTATATTGTTCTATGTTAATTGAGTTCAGACAGCTTGTTGAAACAGTCAGTAATACCAGTGTCATAGAATCTAACCAAGTAAGTTAATTGACAAATTTCTAAATTCTGGATCATTGGAATGTCTTGGGCATTGGGTTAAGAACACCTGTTCTGTCTAACAGTGAGAAAACAGATTGCACTCTGCCAAATACTTTTCTTTCACCTTTCAAAAAGTGAGTTTTCATTAGGTTCTGGGTATTGATTATTACACAGCATCCATTTCCATAACTCTGAAAACTTTGATTAGTACCCTTAGCTCACAATTTATTATATGGAAGGTGTTTATTATATATAAGGTCAAATACTGCCTCATATACAGCCACACACTCAGAAACGCACAATCTCACACACACAATGTTTTCATATTTACCATCTGCCTCCTACTGAGGATTAACTCATTATTACATTTGTATTTACCGAGGGTAAAAATATAGATAAGTAAGGCACAAACTCAGGATTGTTTTGCATGTTTTTTGTCTGCCGATAATCAGTATAGCAAATTAATGGAACACTACCGCATTAATAATAAATATATTTGTGTCTTGGTTCATTGCACTGGAGTGTTTTCTAGTCCATTTAGATTACTGGCCCCCAAAACGCAAAATAGTGAGTTGTTATTTCTGATCCAGTGGTGGGATGATCCCTCGCTGCAGCACCACCTCCAGGAGGTAATCAATACAGATATGCTCCTGACCAATCCAATGCTTCTAAAAGGGCACATCCATAGCAATTGCTATGCTGCTCCTGCAATACATGAAATCCTATACTTCTATATGAGAAACTTCACTTTTTGCTGGGTCAGTGTGAACAAGGGGACACTTATTCCTAAAACACATTAGCAAGCTGAACTGATTTAGGTGTTTGGGGCATTTTTTTATTTTTTTTTAAACAGCCATTAGAATTTTCTATTCCTTAGATTTCTATTAATTGCAGCGTGTAGAAGTAGCTCTTCTTAAAATGAATTCATTTTAATTTTATAAGAAGAATCCTCACTTTGTATTATTTATAATTGTAGGCCCATTTCCATAATGTTATGACAAGTGACAGCTTGAAAGTAAAATTAACTGAACTCATGTACTATTCCTTCGTAACACCTCTAACCTAAAAAAATAAATACATAAAATAACACTTTGTGAAGAAAGTGAAAGAAATGTAAGCCATTACATTCAGCAGGCAGTTTTATTGGTTTATGAAAGGGATAATCAAATACCGTGGCTAAGACTCTCTCTCACTAGCAAACACACACACCGCCATGGCTGAAGCTTACCTGGCACTGGCAGGTGAAGTTGCAATTTTGTGACCCTTCTTTGCAGCGAGGTCAGCAACGTGCATGGGGGCAGAGCTTACGTGCAGGAGGCGGAGCTTGCATTAAGGAGGTGGGGAATGCAGCCGAAATTAAGGTAAATAGTGCAGGGAGACTCATAGGTCTCCCTCCGGTGTTCTGTCGCCGCGGGCAGACTAATTGCGGCCACACCATCCCCAAGCTCCTCCCTCATTACTCCCCTCGGACTGACACAGGCTGTCACAGTCCGAGGGGAAAATACTTAAAAACATATAACCTAATGATTTGGGCTGTGTGCCCGGCCCCATGTTAGTGCGGCCCACCGGGAAATTTCCCGGTATCCTGGTGGGCCAGTCCGGCCCTACTCATGCCGTTAGCAAACTCACTTAGAATTTTCAGTATCCAAACATAAAGAATATCCCTGGGCCCTTAGGGAAGGGGTGCATGACTGCTGACCCAAGGTCATGGAAGGGGCAATTAGGTGGAGTAGCTGTTGTATACCATTGTATACCATAAGAAGAGCCGCACGTATCCCTTGTGTCATTTTCCTGCTTTCTTCTTCAGCTGTGGAAATGCAGGCCCAGCTACTAATCTTTGTGCTTGGCCAATATACCTCTCTATTGCAGCATTTAGAGAGTGTGCCACTTCTTCAGATGTTTCCACCCAGCAGGCATGGGATCCAGAGCTGACAGAGAGTGGTAGGCGATCTAGGCCTGCCTTTCGTCTGAGTCCCAGTTCCATACACTGCACCGGGCAAATGAGACTGAACTGTCCATGCCTTGGCCAGCACTCATTCTGGGCCTCCCTCCACTGCTTCAAAGGGTGCAGTGATTACACTGCTGCATCGGGCTTAAAAATAACTCTAAACATAATATCCCATTGTGACATATGGGGAAAAAAAAACCTTAAAGGAACTCTATAGTAAAAGAGATACAAATGTTTTCCTTTCACTATAGCTGTGAAAACACAGCTTAAGCCCCAGCCCCCTTGCAAGCACTGTGTAGCACTGAATCAGGAAACACATCTAATCAGAGTAATGGCCACTAGAGGTGTTACAAGGCAACAATGTAAACACTGACTTTTCTCTGAAAAGGCAATGTTTACATGAAAATGTCTGCAGGGACAGACTATACACACACCAGGGCAACTACATTAAGCTGTAGTGCTGATGACTATAGTGTTCATTTAAAGGAACAATCTGAGGGCAAATACAAAGTAAAAAACTTAATGAAAAATATACTAGAAAAATATAATATGAAAAATATATAAAATTAAAAACTAAATTAGAAAAATATATAATAAATGTAAAAAGATAATGAACAAAATTAATGAAAATATAATAGACCATCTAATATAGAAAAATTATAGCTGGGGCCCATAAAGAAATACAAAAAGTATGATATGTCCCTCTATCATACCCCTATATGACAAGCATATGTAATAAACAAAATAACATTAAGCTGTGTTCTCATAGGTGAATTGCATCAAAGTCAGGTCCCCCATGGGAATCTTGGAGCCAGGTGTCATGGTCTTCGATTTGTTAAAGTTAATTTGAAATGGAACCATGCTGTCTAAGCTTATGCATTGTTGCCAGAATGTCTACTGCCTGATCATCGGCAAAATTAATCTGTTTCAATGTACTAGAGCCTTGCTATATGTCTAAAAAGTATTTGGCTTTGTGTTGAGTTCCAAAGACAAACAAAATAGAAATGGGGAGGGTGGGTAACCTTGGCAAATTGCCCACCCCATCACAGCAATAACAGTAAGGTGCACATATTAGGTAAAGCAGGGCTGGTGCGTTCTATAGGTGACTTAGACAGTCTCCTAGGGCACACAGGCCTGGGGGCGCAAGATTTGAGTGACCCAGCAGGAGGGAAGCTCACTGCGCTCCCTCCTGCCAGTCACTCAGTTTAGCGTGGCTGGGCGGTGCGGAACGCAGTACAGGAGCACTTCCTGTCAGTCGGGCCGGGTACAGGAAACAGAAGCTGCCCGGCCACGCTACAAAGAGGTAGGAGGAACAACAGGGAAGGGATGGGAGATGGCACTAAGATACTGGGGGGAAGGACAGACCACTAAGGGACACTGGGGGTGAGGAGAGATCAATAAGGGACACTAGGGGAGGGACAGAGATCACTAAGGGACACTGGGGAAGGGACCACTAAGGGACACTGGGGAAGGGGACAACCAAGGAACACTGGGGAGGAGAGAACACCAACGGACACTGGGGAGGAGAGACCACTAAGGGACACTGGGAGGGAGAAGAGACCACTAAGGGACACTAGGGGGGGAGACTACTAAGGGACACTGAAGGGGAGGAGAGACCACTAAGGGACATGGGGAGGAGGAGAGACCACTAAGGGACGCTGGGGGGAGGAGGAGAGACCACTAAGGGACATTGGGGGGTAGAGACCACTAAGGGACATTGGGGGGGAGAGACCACTAAGGGACACTGGGAGACCACTAAGGGACACGGGGAGACCACTAAGGGACACTTGGGGAGGAGAGACCACTAAGGGATACTGGGGGGGAAGAGAGGTCACTAAGGGAAATATAGGGGGTAGAGACCACTAAAGGAAAGATGGAGGGGAGGAGAGGCCACTAAGGGAAAGCTGGAGGGGGAGGAAGACCACTAAGGGACACTGAGGGGGGAGGAGAGACCACTAAGGGACACAGGGGGAGGAGAGACCACTAAAGGACATGGAGGAGAAACTATGAAGGGACACTGGGAGGGGGAGGAGAGACCACTAAGGGACACAGGTGGGGAGAGACCAATAAGGGACACTGCAGGGGAGGAGAGACCACAAAGGGACACTGAGGGGAGGAGAGACCACTAAGGGAAAGGTGGAGGGGGAGAGACCACTAAGGGACACTGAGGGGGGAGGAGAGACCACTAAGGGACATTGGGGGTAGGAGACACCACTAAGGGAAAGGTGGGGGGTAGAGACCACTAAGAGAAAGATGGGGGGGAGAGGCCACTAAGGGAAAGGTAGGGGGAGACACCACTAAGGGAAAGATGGGGGAGAGGGGAGAACTCTAAGGGACAGGGGAGAGGAAGAGCACTATGGGACGGGAGGTCAGGTGAGAGCACTATGGGAAGGGGGGGCAGGGGAGAGCACTATAGGAATGGGGACAGGGGGCAGGGGAGAGCACTAAGGGACAGGGGGAACGGGACAGCACTAAGGGACAGGAGGGGAGATCACTAAGGGACAGGTGGGCAGTGGAGAGCACTAATGGACAGGGGATCAGGTAAGAGCACTAAGGGACAGGGGGCAGGGGAGATCACAAAGGGACAGGTGGGGAGGGGAGATCACTAAGGGATGGGAGGACACTAATGGATAGGAGAGCACCAAGGGACAGGAGGGGATGGGAGAGCACTAAGGGGCACGAGGGGATGGGAGAGCACTAAGGGACAGAAGGGGAGGGAAGAGCACCAAGGGACAGGAGGGGAGGGGAGACTTCTAAGGAAAAGGAGGGAGACCTCTAAGGAACAGGAGGAGAAGTGGAGTTGAGACCACTAAGGGATGGGGGAAGTGGAAGAGATCATTAAGGGACGGGGGATTGTAAGACACACAGAGAGGCTGAGGAAGGGGTGAAAGAGAAGCACAGACGGGTTGGTGGGGGAGACAGAGATACACAGAGGGGCTCAGGAGAGAGACAAACAGTTGCTTGTGAGGGAGACACACAGAGGGACCTGGGGGGAAAAGAGACAAACCAAGGAGCTCGGAAGAGTAAGACACAAAGAGACTTGGGGGAGTAAGACACGCAAAGGGGTTGGGAGAATGTAGGAGACATACAAAGAGGGGGGGATAAGAGACACACAAGGGGCTTGTAAAAGATACGCTAAAGGGGACACAAAACTTAAAGAAAAATTATATTAATAAACTAAATATAAAAATAAAGAGCTGCTCCCCTCTTAACCCCTATCCTACCCCACAAACCCTCTCTTTCACACTACACACATACAAAATGCATCCTTACACATACACAGAAACACACATGCACAGAATGCATCCCTACTCACACACACACACTGAAACATACAATGCATCCTACACACACAGAACACACCATGCTTTCCTTAAACAAACAAAAATACACAATGCATCCCTTACACACACAATGCATACATCACAAACACACACTTTCACACACAGAAGCCCACAATGCATCCCTTACACACACACACACTGCTTCTCTTAATTTATATCTCACACACACTCAATGCATCCCTTACAGGCAAACACACTGTATTATATTACATACACATATTCACACAATGCATCCCTGTAACCACATGTGGTTCCCTTATTTACCACTATAATGTCTTAAAGCATAGAACTTAGTAGGGCTAACCATACAGATATCTTAGCCATAATTTTATATAGTGTAAGAGATCCTCTATTTACCATATATCAATAATTGAAAATACAATATAAAATAAGGATTGTCTTGGAAGCAATAGTTTTGTCTTTTGGATATTTATTATATAAAAATATAAAATCCATTATAGCAGAGTTTATAAGATTAAATTACATGCTTGCAAATATCATTAATAGGTTAACATACCCTTCTGAAAATGTCATCATGTCAGCCTCTCTGTCATTTTAAGATGGAGCAGTGTCTGTCTCCAAGTCTCTCCTCTGTGTCTTAACATTTAAAAGTACTTAGGTGTCTCTATTTTAGGTTACTGTAGTTCAAATATGAAAAAGTAACACTTCTTTTACTTTATTCAATTGAGGACCTCCCTTAATTTGGCAAACATACAAGGCCATAACTAAAGGGTGCAAACGTCATGGAAATTTTCCTGACTTAGTTCAAGATGGCATTTTAAAGTCTGAATAGGTTATCTGTTGTTTATACTAAGTCGTAAGTGTACAGTCGTGGGAGATTCCCGGATTTGGGGAAGTTCCATTAACTTGGGGTTACCACAGTATATTATGTACTGCAAGAGTCGTAGTATAGCCTTGAAGCTTGTTTATGCATTATTGTTATTGTAATTTGTCTGGGACAAAATGGCGCAAACATATTATGCACTGAGGTTATTGAAAAACAATATGTTCCATTTCTAACACCTTGTCAGTTTGCAATATCTCTTAAAGACAAAGTACACAGTTTAAGAAATACAACATTTCATTCTAAAACTTGTAATATTTGCATTTGCCCATAACATCCCTTACACACACACACCCACACACCCAAAAACACACAATGCATCCCTTACACACACACACTGCATTACATTACATACACACACAGAGACACACCTTGCATCCCTTACACATACAAACACAGATTCACACAATGCATCCCTTACACACACACACACCCACACACCCAGAAAAACATAATGCATTCTTTACACACAAACACCCAATGCATCCCCTATACACACCCACTACATGCCTTACACAAACTGGTATGCCTATACACTACATTTCATAAGAACACACACACATTACATCCTCTACAATAACACATAACACTTCCCCTACACACATACACTCCACTCCCTGTGAGCAAACTCATGGGTGGGCCATGTCGGTGGACTTATGGGTGGGCCTTGTAGACATACTCATGGTCAGGCCCTGGGGTTCCAGACCGTGATCTGTGTAAGGGGCCCCATAAAATGGAGCTGCTTCTTGTTCGTTGATTTTTGTGAGCACTGCCTCCAGAGAGCCTGTTTTAACACCAGACCAGTGGAGTCAGACTGCAGCCTAAGCCCATCATCATTGTCTTGTCATCATCTGGTGGTAAGTAAGCAATCTAGTATATTATTAGTGGCACTAATCTCTAATTTACCTCACATTAAAGGGACACTATAGTCACCAGAACCCTCTACAGCTTAATGTAGAGGCTCTGGTGTCTATAGCCTGTCCCTGCAGACTTTTTAATGGCTTTTCAGAAAAAAGACACTGTGTTCAGCACTGGTGTTGGCTCATATGGCAGGTCATATGGGTTGGGCATTGTGATTGATGTGGGGGGGGGGATTTTTGTTTGCCTACGGTGGCAAAAATCCTTGCACTGGCCTTGAGGCAAAGGCATAAGCATGGAGAACCAGTAAGCTAAATACATATATAACTCAATATATGAAAACTTTAGTGGCACAAATGGCTAGGCTTCATCATAACAAGCAGACTTCTCGAGGTTAGAACGTTATACAGGAAACCCAGGAGTAGTCCGCATATAAAGCCGAAGTGAGAAGGCCTGCAATATCCAGAAAAAGGTTTGTGAACAAATAGAAGGGATGATAAAAAAAATGGATTAGTTGCATTTATATCATTTATTACTTTTATTTATCATACATAATTAAGGCTGTATTAATAGTTTTATAGTTTGTAAAGTACAGATTTATTACATTTTATTTCCAATGTATTTGGTGCTAATTTGATTTAATGTATTTTTCTCTATCGAAAGCCAATAAACGAGGAATATCTGCATTCTGTTCTAAAAGAGAATCCAGGTACCAAAGATGGACAGAATTTTCAAGGATGGAAGACAATAAAACAATCTCAATCTCAATCTCCAGCTCAGATAGCAAGAGAAACCATGTTTAATATTCAACAAGGAGACTATCACAGGGGTTTTTCAGTACTACCATCCAGTGGGCTCCGTGCCAACTACCGGCCAACCAGCAACATAGGTGAAAAGAAGAAAACGTACCATGATCCTGAAAAGAAAACCTATAGCGGAGACCTGCTCGATAAACATGCAGCAAGATTTACAAGTGCAAAACAACCTTTTAAGCCTCGTTTACTAAAGAAATCCTCCCAGTCTTTTCTTTCCAATTACAAGTATTACAAACCTCCTGGCAAGAAAAATAGTGCCAAGCAACCATCACCAAAATCTGTCTTCGAAAGTCTCAAAGAACGTCACAGGTAACGAAGCACAGTCTGAAAATCATAGTCTACAGACACAACATGAAATTAGATTCACCTTGTTTATTACAATAACACATCAATGGCATCTAATAAATACTTGGTATTATTTTTCCTTTCACGGTCAGAGTTATGTCTTATGAATAACAATACATAATAGCACAGCTAGAAAAATACAAAAACATTACAATTACAGACCCAACAAACAGACCTAGACATACTGGCCCATACAGTCCACGCATTTTGCCATGACCTATCATTGAGTGCAACCATTTTTTCTCTTTTTATGACATAATGTGGGCACATGTTCATTACAACCACAGAATGTTATGTAATCAAGCTGTGCAGGCAAAATGCGTTGGGTAATTAGGCTGCTCATGAACAATGTGTAGGTGAATCAAGCCGTTTAATCACTCGGCATTAATAGCAGACAGGGTAATTAGACTCTGCCTTTACAATGTTTTGTTTAATAAGACTGAAAGCAGAGCACATCAGGTAATTCAGCTATGCATTCATCTGCACAACTGATTGTTCATTAGTTACCAGGAAAAACAGGACATCATTGGAAGAAACAGGACAGCCAGTCAACCCTCATGTTCATGTTTAAGGCAAACAGTTGGGAGACATGCGCTAGATGACACTTGGCTAAACACAGTATGTAACGAGTTCCACTCATTGGCTGAGATTGTTTATTTGATACTCTCAACCAATGAGCAAGTCTTGCATGGCTGGGTGTAGCTTGGTGGACCTAACAGAAGCTTCTTGCTATAGCTTCAAACAGCAGAGGCGTTGACAACATGTACCCTGCAAAAGCCAGGTAAGTTGTCAAAAATGAAAATGAAAATAATGTGCAAAAAATACTTTAAATTTCTGGTCCACATCATATAAATGTTAAATAAAGGGGTTGTTTGTTGAGTGGCAGCCCCAATTGTTACCTTCTGAGTGTCCCATGCATAGTAAAAAAAAATACAAGGAGGAGTACAAATTTGGTGAAAGAAAGGGTAAGAGAATGATGCTGGAGCAAGACGTTGAGCAACAGCATTGGGGTGGGGATGCAGTTTTCCAGATGCCATGAATAAATAAAGTAATTTTTTTAGCAATACCTATAAGTTCACTGTTCTAAAGGATTGATCCAACTATTTACACCCACTGACCAACAGAGCTAAAAATATTATTATTTAAATATATTTCACTACATAAGTACTTATGTTAATAACCGTATTTATAGAATTCAATCAGTAAAATGTTCCTTAACAACAGATTAAAACTGTTTTTCCCCACTAGTGTCATTTTTATCTCCATTGAATAGATATTTGGAAGAAAATAACATACAGTCTGAAAACATCGGTCAAGGCTTGGATTCTGCAAGAATGGTGAGAATTTTTCTCTATTAGAATTCTAACGGTATTCTTTGTAATAAGCCTTGACCCTGAACATATGATGTGTAATGGTATGGTCTTTGTATGTATAAATTAACTAATCACTGGATCAAAAAAAATCAAAAAATCGAGCACAGTAGACAACATAACCAATTAACACATTTATTAGCTATGGTGCCTTGAGTATGTAGCCACCAGGCCCTTCATCACTGCTATACCGTTTATTCGCCAGTCACTAGAGATGCTCATTCTCCAGCAGTGTGAAGCAGGGCCCCCAATGACAATATGGCAGAGATGAAGTTATGTTCTGTTTCACGCCATACCCAGTCCCTGGAAAGAATTGGCATGACATGAGGTGGAACGGTGTTCTGCCTCTGCTACATTATAATTGAGGCCCAAGGCTGCAGCCTTCTGGGGACTGAGCATCTATACCATACTGTGAATAAACCGTTTAGCAGTGATACAGGGCCTGGCTTCCACAGACTCCAGGCACCATAACCTCTACAAACAGTGTAATTGGAATGTGGCCTTCAGTGTTCCTTTAAAAATAAACGTGGAGCTACAGAGTTAACATGAACATTAATCTAAAATATAAAGGTGCACCTAGGACAAACTTGTTATGACAAAAGCCTGAAATAGAGTAATTAGAGACATTGATCCTCATTTGTTGATACTATTAATTTCTACATTTGTGACATATTTTATTTCTTTCTTTAGATCTCTTCAATTTTTTTTAACACTTAGTATCCATTTAAACAAAACATTTCCCCAAGTTCAGCAGAGTTTCGATTCTTTTCAATGATGTTTAGAGTACTATTACCATAAGGGTAAAAATGACCCACTTTATTTTTAATACATTCTATATATATATATATTAATAACGCATTAAAAAACGAATGCCAAAAAATACTGAATAAAAGAAAAGGCTACCTGCTTTCCTGTAACTGCACAGCTTGGATAAAGTTCTGATCTATGGGAATCATTTTAAACCTTAAACCTCAGCCCAGCATTCTTATTATATGATAAGTAGTTTATCCCCCTGGAGTAGCCCCACTTATCACGTTAATGTCAAATGAAGCAATAAAAAAAGGACAAAGCAGCATTTCTATGTTCAATACTGCCTAGGATAATATAATGTACTGTACAGCTTATTCATCTCTTACAATCTTTACAATCTTTAGATTGTAAGCTTACGGGCTATCTAGCTAAGCACTTGTGTAAAAGAGCTTCAATGGGTAGATCTAAGCTCACGGGTAGGGCCCTCTCTACCATTTGTATTTGTCTGTGTATATCATATGTTTTCCCCTAATTCTACAGTGCTGTGGAATTTGTTGGCGCTTTATAAATACCAGTAATAAATAAATACATCATTATTAAATATTACAGCCATTAAGAAACAAGGATTCATTGGACAGTACCAACGTGATCTGAGAAGTAAAAAAAACAAACAAAAAAAAACACACTAATACTACTGGATCTATGACTTGTGGAATAATATCTTTATTTTATCATCTGTAATTGCAAAATAAATCAAATGTATAGATCATCTGCAAAAAAAATAATAATCGCAGAACACTAAATATGACTAAATACGCACATTGTCTAGACAACATCTGCTAAATCAAAACGAAATTTTACATATCGGTTGTCAACTCAAAGCTACTAGTTATTTACAGAACAGAAACTTAATTTGTACAAACTGTTATGTTATAGTGATCACTTACTGAAAGAGAAAGTTTCCTATCATTTATTGTGGGCCCCTTGCGCTTCCTAGACTTCTAACGTGTGACTCTGTGGAATTGTAATGCATATATATTGGAATGGAGTCTTCTTATATTTCCACAAACTAATTGCTTTTTTAACTTAGAAAAATGTATACACGCATATATAGATATACACGCAGTCACCAGCTGGTGATGAATTATAATCTCAATAATCCTCTCACAGCGGGAGTTTTAGTTTAACCACAGGTGATTAAAATGTACCTAATGTGACTTTGGAAAAAAATACTAAATATGCCTATTTACTCAGAAAACTGCTTATAAAAGGCACAGCAGTATCCAGCATTATCTGAACAGATTGTATGTTAAAGTTTCTGGGGTAATTTGTCACTGAAATCAATTACCTGGGAAAAGGTCTCACAGTACCGATCATTCATATTATGTCTTTACTTAAATCTTAGCTTCTTAAAGACATGATTTAGTTATTACTTTTTATGTCTCATGGGCTATGTGGTCGTGAGATTATGCACCTGGAGATAATGTAAGATCATTACTGCTTACAGCACTGAGACATGCTCTTTGTTCCTAGTGTAGCATGCATTCTAAATTTGAAAACAAATAAAAAGGGCATGTAAAATATCCACTAATGCAACTTGTTTGGAAATATTAAAGTAAATTTGTCAGTAGACTTGGAGATTTGTTTTGGTATGAACTACAGTTTATCTGAATAGTAGCCGAAATATAGCAGAGATGTAACCAAAACATGAACCAAATAAAATGCTCATTAGACGAGTATGTTAAATTTGTGATTCTGAATTCTGTCCTTGACAACAAGATTGATGAGAAAAACAATGAGTGACGGAAGAGATCGTCATTAAATGTTAATTTTATTCACCGTGACAAAGTAACCAAAAGAGGGGGAAAAGGAGCAGTGAAAAAAATCTATATTCATATATCATATATTTAATAAATATATATATAATTTATAAATATAGATTGATTTTTGTTTTTGCTGCTCCTTATCTGTTTCCTTCTATTGGTAACTTTTTCTAATTTAATTTGTGAACCAAATGATGGGAAGATGCTCCTATCAGTATGCTGTATATATATGTAATATTTAAATTATGTATATATTTTCAGTACAATGATTGGCCAATTTTCGCACCTCTTGGTATGTTCGCTTTTTTTGTCCTAAATCTTTCTTCATTAACAAAATTCAGCTGAGCTGAACTGCTATAATGCTAAATGTAGCCAAAAAGTCTATTTGTTAGGTACAATATTTGTGGTATTCAGGTAGGAATACAATAAATCTCTACATTATGCTATACAGTATCCCTTATTTTGTAATACATCAGTTTGTTTCTGAAATGTGTGTTTAAGGGCAGAACCAGAGTTTATAGTGGGTTACTGGTCAAGTACCATAACTATGGGTATTTATACGGAACCTAATGATATTTTGGGATTTAATTTGCAAAAGCCACCCAAAGTGCTCCAGTGGGGATGGTAGCAACAAATAAACTGGAAGCATTTAAGAGAGCTCGGGTTAAATGTACTGCTATCCTGAGCAGAGAACAAACTAAAAAATAAAACTTATGTATTAAAAGGGGAGAAATAGATGGGTCCATTGACTTTTACCTGCAGTCAAAATAAATTTTCCATTAAGGCTGAATGATAATTGAAGATTATGCTAGCGTTAGTGTACTTATAATCTTAATTTTAGTAATGACAGGAGGCGAGTATTTTGCATTAACTCTCTTTACTAACTCCACACAGCAGTAAAGAAAAGTGAAACATTAACCAATCAAAAATGCAGTAGGAGGTATAGTATTCACAGTGATGAGGCTCCTCCCCCTCTTTCGAAAGCGACATCAAAGACCAATATAGAAGAACGGATAAAGTCTTGAAACATAAAGTCTGGAAACATGCACCAACGGGTGACTTTCCAAATACGAAGTCCTAGTGGTTGAAGGACAGCCCAAACGTGTCCATCCTGAGTGTGAGATGTAATGTCCCGAAGTTATGCTGAAAAAGAATGTGGATAGGGTTAGGCACCGATCTGGCAACTGTTTGCAGTATTGTAATAAACCCAACACAATTTCCAACGCACTGATGTAAAACTAGATGAAAAACTAGTATAAATATGACAGTAAACAATAACCAAGATCTAACTAAACAAGGTACAAGCCTGAGTCATACGAGATGAGTAGGAAGATAGAAGAAGTAAGGAATACACAGAGTAAGTATACTTACTTGGCTCCTTATCCCCCAAGGGTGTGGAGGGTGGGAAAATACTCGCCTCCTGTCATTACTAAAATTAAGATTATAAGTACACTAACGCTAGCATAATCTTCAATTTTACCACATGACAGGAGGCTTCATATTTTGCATTTTTAACGCTGAAGCAGGAGAGACGTGGCTGCCCCCGAGTTCGGTCGGAAGTAGAAGGTCCGAAAGGTCGATTCTCGTGACCAATCTGCAGCTCGTAGGATGTCTGCCAGGGATGCGCCTGCGGTGAAGGCCAAAGAAGCTGCCGCCCCGCGGATGGAGTGGGCTCCGAAGGTTTCCTCTACGCCCGCCAGGGACAGAATCCATCTTACCCATCTGGCCAGGGTGGTGGTAGAGACGGGAACGTGCGGTCTAACGTAGGACACCAAGAGTTGGCCCGTAGGGGATGTGACCTCTACGTACCGATGTAGGGTAGATACCACGCAGAGAAGCGGTTCTGTCGGAAAAAAGGGGTAGAAGACCGATGTGGAGTCGGATTTCGTACGGCGTGAAACTTGGAAGGTAACTCCCTCCGGGGAGACCGAAAAAGCATCGATGTCGAATGCTCGTACGTCCGAAACTCTGCGGAACGAGACCAAACAAAGTAGGAGCGTCAGTTTGGCTGATAGTTGTCGGAGCTAGAGTCTGTCATTGTCTGGCCAGTCCCTCAGGAACTGTAGGACGTTTTCGACATCCCATAGTCGGGAATATTTAGGTTTCGGAGGCCTCTGAAGTCTGATGCCCCTGAGGAGGCGGCATACCAACGGGTCTTTCCCCACGGGGATCCCCTGGGTCGGAACGTGGGCCGCCGAAATTGCAGAGCGCACAACGTTGAGGGATCGATAAGATCGGCCCTTGGAGAAGAGATGAGAGAGAAAATTCATGATGGCTGTTATAGGTGCAGTAAAGGGATCGAAATTCCGCTCACCGCACCAAGTAGACCAGGAGCTCCATGCCGATAAGTAACATCGTCTGGTTCCTGGTGCCCATGAGTCCCATAGGAGATCTCGAGATGTTTGCGATAACTCTTCGGTTTGCCAGGCTCCCCTGAAAGCGTCCAAGCCACCAGCGTGAGACGGTCTTCCAGGATAAGCGGATGTTGATTCCCTCTCGGGTCCGTAAGGAGCGTCGGATAGGGCGGTATGAGGAGGGGATCTCTGTAGGATGACGCTAGAAGATCCGGAAACCATGGTTGACCCTGCCATAGGGGTGAAATGAGGAGTAGGGATCCGCGTTGGGTCTTCAGGTATTGCATCGTCCTGGCTACCATGGCGAATGGGGGAAAGGCGTATGCCCCCAAGGGTGGCCAAGGTTGGAGAAACGCATCTACTGCCTTGCTCTCTGGGTCTGGGAGCCAGCTGAAGTACTCGTCTGTCTGCCTGTTGTTGCGTGACGCGAAGAGGTCCAGGTGGAGGGGACCCCTCCTGACCGAAAGGCGCTGGAAGATCGCTGGGTCCAGTCTCCAGTCGCTGCTGTCCCGCCAGTGACGTGAAAACCAGTCCGCTGTCAGGTTCGTTTCTCCCGGGAGGTATTCTGCCATGAGGGAGATTTTCCGGGGTAGACAAAAGTCGAAAATTTCCTTCGTGATCTCTGAGAGGAGCCTGGATCGGGCTCCTCCCAGACGATTGATGTAGCGGACCGCTGAGATGTTGTCCATTCGGAGGAGGATGCAGCAGTCTGTCCGGTCTTTCGCTAAGCTGCGGATCGCAAACGACCCCGCTAGGAGTTCCAGGCAGTTTATGTGAAGGTTGGTTTCTTGGGAAGTCCAAGTGCCTCCTGTCGATCTGTCCTCGCTTGTGGCGCCCCAGCCCCACAGGCTGGCGTCTGATTCCAGAACTATGTCGGGTGCATTCCCGAAGATGGCTCGGCTGTTCCAAGCTTCCATGCTGTCCAACCACCATCCGAGTTCTTCCCTGACTTCTTCCGTTACCGGAATGTTTTGGTCGTAGGAAGGGTTCTGACGGAGGAAGGAGGTCTTCAGGCGTTGCATCGCCCTGTAGTGTAGTGGGCCCGGGAAGATTGCCTGTATAGATGCGGACAGTAGTCCCACGATTCGAGCCAGGCTGCGGAGTGGAATGGTGTTGCAGCGGATGGCTCTGCGTAGTTCCTTTTTGATGGCTGTGATCTTTGAGATCGGGAGCCGTAAGGTGCTGGTCTTGGAATCTATCTCGAAGGCAAGGAAATGTATAGTCTGGGCTGGGAGCAGCTCCGATTTTTGGTAGTTCACCACGAAGCCTAGGGACGTCAGGAGTTGAATGGTATATTGTGTGTGTTGTGTTAGACTGTACCTGTCTGAGGAAAATAGTAGCAGGTCGTCCAGGTAGATAATGCAACGAATTCCTTGAGTTCGTAGTTGTGATACTACCGGCTTGAGGAGTTTGGTGAAGCACCACGGTGCTGAGCTGAGGCCGAAGGGGAGGCATGTGAACTGCCAGGGGCGAACTTGCCATCGGAATCTGAGGAATTGTCGGCAAGACGTATGGACGGGTACCGATAGGTAGGCGTCCTTGAGGTCCAGTCTTGTGAACCAGTCCCCGTCTTGGAGCAGATCTCTTAGAAGATGGATGCCTTCCATCTTGAAATGTCTGTACCTCACGAAAGTGTTGAGCCTCCTTAGGTTTATAACCGGTCGGAAGTCTCCGGATTTCTTCTTCACCAGGAAAATGTTGCTGAAGAAGCCGTTTTTGTCAAGAGCGGGTTCTATCGCTCCTTTTGCCCTGAGTTCCCATAGTTCGCCATCGATTAGGTGGCGATCCTCGTTGGAGCACTGAATGGGGTGCGGAGGGGTGGTCTGGGACGGGATTCCCACTAAATCTATGACGTAGCCCCAAACCGTCTGGAGGATCCATGCGTCCGTGGAGATGGCTGTCCAGTTCTGAAAAGACAGAGCGATACGACCTGCAGTATACGGGGTAAGAGGACATTGAGACACTATGTTGCTTACCTGTGGGAAAGCGTGCTCTGCGACGACCACGAGGTCCTCTGCCTCTGTCGGCTCCTCGGGTGTAGGAGAAGGGTTGCCTGACTCCCACTTCCGGGTAGAAGGGTTGGGGTCTGTGTGAGCGGGGGCCGGATGGCCAAAACCGGCTGGCTGCTCGACCCCTGTAGCGGCCAGCCCGTCCAAAAACACCCCGACTGGGGTAGCCCCTGAAGACTCGCTTCATGGAAGTTTGAGCCTTATTTAGCAAGGTGAAAATGTTTACGTGCTTGTTTAGTTCTTTGAGGAATGCTTCCCCAAACAATTTGACCTGTGCAAGCGGTCCCAACTCCTTGGTGCCCAATTCCACCAGTTTTCCGTCAATACGGAGTAGCGCTGCTTTACGCCTCTCAGAGGAGAGGGCTACGTTGGTGTTGCCCACAAAACAGAAGCACCTCTGTGCCCATTCTCTTATATCATGTGCCCACTCTTTTACCATGCTGGTATCAAATTCGTCAGCCCTTGTAAAAGCATCGTCCGCCAAAAACATGATGCGGGAAAGTGGGCCAATGGAGTCTAGGAGTTTGTCCTGAACTCCGTGGAATCCTTTTTCCACTCCTCTCCTGGGGTCACGACCACCCCGCGACATGAATGTGTTCATGACCTGGTCGAATTCGGGAGTTTGAGCCACATGGTCGGGGAGCGAAGGGTGAGGGCATTCAGAACGTAGGCGGTTGCGCACCGTTTTGTCCAGGGGTTTGCGGAGCCAACGATGCATAAATTTGGAGAGATGGTCGGGGGGGGTCCAGTCCCCCGAACGCGGGTGCCGTATATTTCGGGGGTCGAATAGACGTTGACCCGTGGGGTCTAGAATGGCTTCCCCTTCTTCTTGGATCGGTGTGGCGTCTGGCAGTTGGATGTCGTCCAAGAAGGTACCTTGCAGGAAACCAGTATGGGATCCCGTGTCCGAACCCCAGTCATTTTCTTGTGAATCGGAATCCGCGGCCTGCCACTCGTCCAACACGGCCATGGAGCGTGTGTGTTCTTCCCCCTCGTCCGAGGAGTAGTGGGCTGGAGTGGGTGGGGCTGGCCTGTGGCGTTTGGAAGGTGTCTTGCCTTTGCCTGGGTTGTCCTTCCCTTTTTCGCCCTTCCAGTGGCGTTTGCTGGGTCGTGAGTCGGCCTGAGCATGGGATTCTGAAGCGTCAGAATCGTAGTCATGGGCTTGGGCTTTTGTGACTTTTTTTAGTCTGATCGGCTGTTGCCGTCATAACCCTGGATAACGCTTTCTCCATAGAGGCGGAGATGGCTTCCGCAATCATGGTTTGGAAGTCCGCAGGGTTTTGGGGTGTATCCATAATGATAGGAGTAGGGCCGCTGGAAAAGATAAATCACAGGAGAAAACGTAGGGCTAGGGTTCAGTCTGAAAAAAGGTACCTGCAGTACCCAGGTAACCCCAGCAGGGTAAATTATGTATATATATAGATATATAATAAAAAGGAAAAAAGGAAAAAAAGGCACCCCAGCAGGGTGAATATGATAAAACTGGTAACAAGAGCACCAGTTTCCCCAGCAGGGAATATTGGGTTTTTTCTCTGGGCCTCACCCAGTTATATATGCATTCATATATATAGGTGGCACGAAATCCACCTGGCAGCAGCGGTAATCAAATATAGGGGCTTCACCCTGGCACACAAAACACTGGTGGAGCCAGTAATAACAATAAGTATGGGGCCTCACCCCAATGCACAGGATAAATAATCTTCTTAAAAGTGGATGACTGACCTGGGGACCCCTACCTGATTGTGTCCGGTAGTGAGGTGAACGGGCGCCGGAATGAGCGGTCGCAATGCTCCCAAGATGGCGGCCGTGGATCTCGCGAGACGCGAGATCCAAGATGGCCGCCAGAGCGAACGGAAACAGTTTCCCGTCGTGCGACCGCAGTGAGTGCGGCTGTGATGCCGCGAGGAAGGAGAAGGGTGGAGGAGGGTGAGCGTTACCCTCAGAAAATGTGGGTGATAGTCGGTCCGACGGCGGAGAAAAGCCGGCGGACCGAGTGGGAAGAGGGAGGGGGGAAGAGAACAGGAGAAAGATCCTGAAGGGGGGGAGAAGAAAATCCCCAGAGGAGCAAAGCCCAAGGGGCAGAGATAAAAGTATAATAAAAAGAAAAACCCCACCTGAAAGCAGTACTACACAGAAATTACATGTATATATATAACATACAGAACATAAAACGAACATATAATAATAAATACAGTAAGTAAAAGGGAAGAGCCAAAAACTCTGACCTGTCTGCTGATGGAGCAGTAAAGAAAGAGGGGGAGGAGCTTCATCACTGTGAATACTATACCTCTTACTGCATTTTTGATTGGTTAATGTTTCACTTTTCTTTACTGCTGTGTGGAGTTAGTAAAGAGAGTTAATGCAAAATATGAAGCCTCCTGTCATGTGGTAAAATTACCGTAACAAAGAGAGGGGGAGATACAGCGTTTACTCAAATGGCCAAGTATAAATTGAAATATTTTTTTTCACCCATTTAAATGTGTTCCCACCCTCCTTCCTATTACCTGGTAATTACATACGTTTTTTCTGTGTGTTCAGAGCTACTTTTAGGATCCCCTTGTTTCAAGGGTCTCCTCGATTTATATATTATTTCAATTTATACTTGGTGCAAATCAGTTTTTTTCTTGTTTTCTGCCCAAATGATAATTACCGACTGTTAAAACTTGTAAAATAAATAAAATGCTCTGTATATGCTGTATGTGTTTATGTGAGCCATCCTTATACTGCTGTAAAGATGTGAATGTCCTGAGGCTTCACTCCATTGAAGATTTCCAGTGAGATCAATTTATTTACACAGTTATCAGATTATTTGATTTATATCTTATGTTATAATATTTCTAATTTTAGAATCCTGCAGATCCTTCCAAACAACTACAACAGTAAGTTTTTTGTTTTTTTAAAGTATGTTTTTAAATGTAACATGATACCTTGATATGTTGAACTGATTTTCTATTACAAAATCTCAACATTTCTAAATTTATAACGCAATTTATCTGTGTGCTTTCTGTGCATTTTTTACTTTCTTTTTTTTATTCCACACAATCTTATGTACCATATATTGTCTGGGGGTCTTCAATTCACAATATGACATTTCAATAAAGAGCTGACAAGTCCTGAATTAAAGGAACACTATAGCGTTAGAAATACAGATCTGCATTCCTAAATCTAGCCCCTGTCCCTAGTTGTATTAAGGTGCCCCCCCCTTCCCCTTGCCATGAAAAGTAATAAAAATAAATAATTTACTTACCTTTTTCCAGCACGGAGGACTTATCAGATCATTATGTATCAGAGTATTGGAGACATGATGTTTACGCGTAATAAGCACCATGTACACATTCAAGCTTGCCCATAGGAAAGCAATGTACACAATGCATTCCGATGGGCTTCCGCGTCGCATCATGTGTCACTGCCAGAGTAGCGGAAGGTGGATATAACCCTTCAATGTAAACATTGGAGTGTCTAAAAAGAGTCATTCAGATGCTAAACGTGTTCAGCAAAAATGGGAAGTGCCAAGTCCTGTGCCACCCCCGCCCTCCCCACCTCCCCCAGCATTAGGCTAATAATAGTGACACTACACTTCACTATTTGACGTATTTTAACTTATTTTGCTAAGTATTTTTTGTAATAGTAAAAAAGATGTATTTTTGTTTTACCTTTGTATCGACATCACTTTGAGTCCAACTCACACATAGGCTTTATAGTGTAGGACAGTTCAATATTTACATTACATTTTAAATTTATTCAGATGTGGTATAGCTATGTGTAAGGCTAGAGCAATGTGAAGTGCGTCGGTGTCATAACACATGCTCTGGCAGGTAACTTACAATGATTGTTGTTTGTGTGAATACAGTTTGATTCTCATTAGTTGTTTTTTTAGCGGAATTATCATGCATACTATTAATTTGTATGGTTAATGATGTTTCGGATTAAGTACCCAGTTTTAAGTTACTCAGCTATACATTACACTGACCGTTTTTAAGAAATCATTTCCTTAGTCTTGCTTTTCTTGCATATTACTTTTAAATTGCAGCTTTTTACCGATAATTCTTCCAAGCCAGTAAAATGTTCAAGCAGCAGATTCTGTAATTACACACTATTTAACCATGTAGGTAGCTGGCCATTGGGATGCTGTAAATCGAATGTTGTGATGCAGTATTCTCAGGATATGAGCAATAGAATGCTGAGATGTGTTGTCCTCAGGATATGGGAAGTAAAATGCAAAGATTCAGTATTCTGTGGATATGAAAAGTACATTGTGGGGACACAGAATTCTGTGAATATGAGAAATACAATGCTAGGATTCTGTGGATATGAGAAGTACAGTACTGAGATTCAGTATTCCAAGGATATGAGAAGTACATTGTGGGGACGCAGAATACTGTGAATATGAGAAATACAATGCTAGGATTCTGTGGATATGAGAAGTACAATGCTGGGATTCAGTATTCTGGGGATATGAGAAGTACAATGCTGGGATTCAGTATTCTGGGGATATGAGAAATACAATGCTGAGATTCAGTATTCTGGGGATATGAGAAATACAATGCTGAGATTCAGTATTCTGGGGATATGAGAAGCACAATGCTGGGATTCAGTATTCTGGGCATATGAGAAGTAGAAGGCTGGGATTCAGTATTCTGGGGATATGAGAAATACAGTACTGGTATTCAGTATTCTGTGGGTATGAGAAGTAAATTGCAGGGATTCAGTATTCTAGGGGTATGAGAAGTACAATGCTGGCATTTAGTATTCTAGGGATATGAGAAGTACAATGCTGGGATTCAGTATTCTGGAGATATGAGAAGTAGAAGGCTGGGATTCAGTATTCTGTGGATATGAGAAGTAGAAGGCTGGGATTCAGTATTCTGGGGATATGAGAAGTACAATGATGGGATTCAGTATTCTGGGGATATGAGAAGTACAATGATGGGATTCAGTATTCTGGGGATATGAGAAATACAGTACTGGGATTCAGTATTCTGGGGTATGAGAAGTAAATTGCAGGGATTCAGTATTCTGGGGGTATGAGAAGCACAATGCTGGGATTCAGTATTCTGGGGATATGAGAAGTAGAAGGCTGGGATTCAGTATTCTGGGGATATGAGAAGTACAATGCTGGGATTCAGTATTCTGGGGGTATGAGAAGTACAATGCTGGGATTAATTATTCTGGGGATATGAGAAGTACAATGCAGTGATTCAGTATTCTGGGGATATGAGAAGTACAATGCTGGGATTTAGTATTCTGGGGATATGAGAAGTACAGTGCTGGGATTCAGTATTCTGGGGATATGAGAAGTACAATGCAGTGATTCAGTATTCTGGGGATATGAGAAGTACAATGCTGGGATTCAGTATTCTGGGGATATGAGAAGTACAGTGCTGGAATTCAGTATTCTGGGGATATGAGAAGTACAATGCTGGGATTTAGTATTCTGGGGATATGAGAAGTACAATGCTGGGATTCAGTATTCCGGGTATATGAGAAATACAATGCTGGGATTCATTATTCTAGGGATATGAGAAGTACAGTGCTGGGATTCAGTATTCTGGGGATATGAGAAGTACAATGCTGGGATTCAGTATTCTGGGGATATGAGAAGTACAGTGCTGGGATTCAGTATTCAAGGGGGTGCGAAGTACCGTGCTGGGATTCAGTATTCTGGGGATATGAGAAATACAATGCTGGGATTCAGTATTCTGGGGATATGAGAAAAACAATGCTGGGATTCAGTATTCTCGGGATATGAGAAGTACAATGCTGGGATTCAGTATTCTGGGAATATGAGAAATACAATGATTGGATTCAGTATTCTGGGGATATGAGAAATACAATGCTGGGATTCAGTATTCTCGGGATATGAAAAGAACATTTTGGGGACGCAGAATTCTGTGAATATGAGAAATACAATGCTAGGATTCTGTGGATATGAGAAGTACAGTACTGAGATTCAGTATTCTAGGGATATGAGAAATACAATGCTGGGATTCAGTATTCTGGGGATATGAGAAGTACAATGCTGGGATTCAGTATTCTGTGGATATAAGAAATACAATGCTGGGATTCAGTATTCTGGGGATATGAGAAATACAATGATTGGATTCAGTATTCTGGGGGTATGAGAAATACAATGCTGGGATTCAGTATTCTGGAGATATGAGAAATACAATACTGGGATTCAGTATTCTGGGGATATGAGAAATACAATGATTGGATTCAGTATTCTGGGGAAATGAGAAATACAATGATTCAATTCAGTATTCTGGGGATATGAGAAATACAATGATTCAATTCAGTATCCTGGGGACATGAGGAGTACATTGCTGGGATTCAGTATTCTGTGGATATGAGAAGTACAATGCTAGGATTCTGTGGATATGAGAAGTACAGTATTGAGATTCAGTATTCTAGGGATATGAGAAATACAATGCTGGGATTCAGTATTCTGGGGATATGAGAAGTACAATGCTGGGATTCAGTATTCTGGGGATATGAGAAATACAATGATTGGATTCAGTATTCTGGGGAAATGAGAAATACAATGATTCAATTCAGTATTCTGGGGATATGAGAAATACAATGATTCAATTCAGTATCCTGGGGACATGAGGAGTACATTGCTGGGATTCAGTATTCTGTGGATATGAGAAGTACAATGCTAGGATTCTGTGGATATGAGAAGTACAGTACTGAGATTCAGTATTCTAGGGATATGAGAAATACAATGCTGGGATTCAGTATTCTGGGGATATGAGAAGTACAATGCTGGGATTCAGTATTCTGTGGATATGAGAAGTACAAGGCTGTGATTCAGTATTCTGGGGATATGAGAAGTACAATGCTGGGATTCAGTATTCTGGGGATATGAGAAATACAATGATTCAATTCAGTATCCTGGGGACATGAGGAGTACATTGCTGGGATTCAGTATTCTGTAGGTATGAGAAGTACAATGCTGGGATTCAGTATTCTGTGCATATGAGAAGTACAAGGCTGGGATTCAGTATTCTGGAGATCTGAGAAGAACAATGCTGGGATTCAGTACTCTGGGGATATGAGAAGTACAATGCTGGGATTCGGTATTCTGGGGATATGAGAAGTACAAGGCTGTGATTCAGTATTCTGGGGATATGAGAAGTACAAGGCTGTGATTCAGTATTCTGGGGATATGAGAAGTACAATGCTGGGATTCAGTATTCTGGGGATATGAGAAGTACATTGCTGGGATTCAGTATTCTGGGGATATGAGAAATACCATGCTGGGATTCAGTATTCTGGGGATATGAGAAATACCATGCTGGGATTCAGTATTCTGGGGATATGAGAAATACCATGCCGGGATTCAGTATTCTGGGGATATGTGAAGTAAAATGCTGGGATTCAGTACAGTGCCGGACTGGGACAAAAATTCAGCCCAGGCAATTAAAGGCAGAGCAGCCCATGAGGGGCGGAGACAGAAAGGAGGCATATTTATGTTAGTGTGATGCCCTCCAGAGCATCCAGTGCTCTGTGGTGGAGTTAATGTCCTGTTTTTCTTTTTTGTTCAATGTAAACATGCTCAGTGTTTGCTAGTGATTTGTCTCTGGTGTCCTCAATAGTGGGATAACAGAGAACAATTGTGGAACAGGACTGTTAAAGTGTGATGCGTGCATGGTCACTATGGTGTTGTATGTGTGTGGCGGTTGCTTGTGTGATTGCATGTGTGCATAGGAGACTATTTGTGTTGTAATTTGTGGCGTACTATGTGTGGCTAGGGGCTGTAATGTGTGTGTGTGTGTTTATAGGGCCTGTCCATTTAGGAGTTAAATCACTTTGTTTATGCAACCCTAACAACACATTCCTGGGCTGTCACCTACACAGGCTCCCTACACATTTTCTGTACAATCTCTTTCATTTAGAATTTCTTATCTTCTGCTCTGTTAATTGCCTGTTATAGCCTGCACGAGCCTCCAGTGTGTGATTAAAGTTCAATTAACAGAGAAAAGACAAAAAATGTGTAGAATAAACACATATCTGCATTGTCAGATATGATTGATAATCAAACATTTTTTTTCCATGGAGGCTGTGTGAGTCCCAGTCAGGGGAGGTACAAAAAAAGTGATTTAACTTCTAATTAGCAGAGAACTAAGCAATGAGAGTGCATGGGCATGACCTATACATTAAACCTGCTAAAGTTGTTTTGGTGCTTAGTGTATCCCTTTAATTCTGTTTTGGTTTCTTCAGGGTCAGGTCCCAATTCACTATTTTGAAGCCATACCCGGCCAAGGTTATGATTCTTTTAGCCTTGCACATATGCAACAGAGCTGAGACACCTTAGGGGTACTTTGAGATGCTAATGAGATGATTTTTATTTTCAAAAATGGGTTAATCATTAAGAATTCTCAACATTGCTATTTATTTTATAACAAGTGTTTTATAGAGCTTTTTTTCCCAAGTGAACTTGAGTTGCTTTAACCTAGCAACCAATAAATATATTAGTAAGATGGGGAGAGTGACAAGTAGGTGGTAAATGGGAAATACCTAAAAAATATATCATGGGTATGGCTGAAGAAAACCAGACAGGGAAATGAACATAAATATGTAAGTAGATAAGGTAGACTGAAGGATAAGAAAAGAAAAAAGGCACAGTAAAAGAAGGAACAGCTGCCAAAATGGTAATGGGACACTTTCAGCAGAATATTTGCTGTAAAACGGCTGACACTGGGTGTTCAATGATATTGTGAATGTCATGTTTGTAGGTTAGAAATAACCCTAATGGTAGTTCTTATATGAGTTAAAGGTGCATGCTCAAGTAAATAACAGAGTTAATTGCCATTCTGCCAATAATTGGTTTGAATCTAGGAATGTACAAAGATGTGTCAGATTCCGTTAATTAACACTCTGCTGTGTGGTGTTACTTACATCAGGAATTGCATAATTAGAAGTCAAAGTGAGTCTATCAGCACAAGTTAGATAACGAACTTTAATAAAATCACTAATACTGTATTAAAGTGCCAGCCTAAGCACTAAAAGCACTTTGCATTACTGCCAAGGAAATGGTTCTCACCGCATCCTGGGTCCACAGTCCGGGACTGGCTTATAAAGACAGTGATCGTGCTGCCCATCAGTCAGTGAGAAGACCTAGATTCAAGTCGCCTTATATCAATTTTGTTTTCATTGTTCAGGTAGTGTGCGCGTGTCACAGCAGATAGTGAGATTACGCTTCTCCGCCCTGGAAAGAACTGTGCGGGGACTACAAAAGCAGTATGGCTATCAGTTTCTAGTACAGGTCTAATCACTCTATGTCAGGAGTGCCCAAGAGGTAGATACCTAGATGTTAAACTACAACTCCCATGATGCTTTGCATGCCTTTAGAATGCTTTAGAATGACAAAGCATCATGAAAGCTGTAGTTCTACACAGGGCCATCTCTAACATTGAATGGACCCTGGGCAAGCATTTGCTTGGGCCCACTGGAGTAACTGGGCCCGGGGCAGCTGCCCTGTTTTCCCCACGTTAAAGATGGCCCTGGTTCTAAAACATCTGGGGATCCACCTTTTGGGCACCCCTGCTCTATGTGATGATTAGAACTGCAGGTAGGGGATAAATCCACAAGGTAAACCAGTCTCCATGGGTCAAAATGGAATGCTCTTGTTGGATTGTCTCATTCTGATATGAGGAGGGACAATTTCAGACAACCTCACTAAGCACTGCGTGACATTTTAATGGTAAATAATCCTTTCTTTATTTTATTTATTTGCAATTTTTTTATAAACGTGCAATATATTTAACATATGTGATCAGTTTTTACCTGGACAAACACTTAACCTGTTAGCATGCCACGGTATGAGTTTTTTTTTTTTTACTCTGTATTATCACCCAGTGGCAGGATAATTTTAGTCTGTAGGGCAAGTATAGTAAAATAAAGTGTGACTTTTAGAATGCTATAGTACAGGGGTGGTCAAACTTCATGCCTGTAACAGCCTCATGTGAAAATTTAGAAATATTCAAGAGCCACAATTACATTTATTGGAGTGTTCAACAGAAGCCACCATGTGTCTCATTCCCCCTCCCCCAACTCCATTCATATGTCTCATTCCCTTATTCCCTCCTCCCATTTGTGCTATTCCTCCATTTCCCACATGTGTCTCATTCCCCCAGCCCCCTTGTATCTCATTCCCCCAGTATCATCATGTGTCTCATTCCACCAGTCTCCCTTGTATCTCATTCCCCCAGTCCCTCTTGTATCTCATTCCCCCAGTCCACTCATGTATCTCATTCCTCCAGTCCCTTTTGTATCTCATTCCCCCAGTCCACTCATGTATTTCATTCCCCCAGTATCATCATGTGTCTCATTCCTCCAGTCCCTCTTGTATCTCATTCCCCCAGTCCACTCATGTATCTCATTCCCCCAGTATCATCATGTCTCTCATTCCTCCAGTCCTCCCGTTTCTCTATGTATCTCATTCCACCAGTCCCCTATGTTTCTCATTCCCCCAGTCCATTCATGTATCTCATTCCCCCAGTCCCACTATGTATCTCATTCCACCAGTCCCCCCATGTATCTCATTTCCCCAACCCCCTTTTATCTCATTCCCCCAGTATCACCATGTGTCTCATTCTCCCAGTCCCCCCATTTCCCTATGTATCTCATTGTGATCGTTTAGCCACACTCTTCCCCCCAGTCCCCCCATGTATCTCATTCCCCCAGTATCGCCATGTATCTAATTTCCCCAGCCCCCCTTTTATCTCATTCCCCCAGTACCACCATGTGTCACATTCCTCTCATTCCCAAAGATCCCATATGTGTCTCATTTAATCCCCCATGTGTCTTACCCCCTCTCCTCCCATTTGCCAGCTTACCTCCCCTGTGTAGCGTGGCCAACTCGCAGACCGTGGTAGAGAAGTTTGTTTCAATCCACCTGGTCTGACAGGAAGCAGTTTGGCGCTCTTAGTGCGCGCTCTTCCTGTCAGACCAGGTAGAGGGAAATAAGCTCTTCTACCACCGTCCGCGTCTCGGCCATGCTACAAGAAAGCACCAGCAGGAGGGGAACGCTGTGCAGTGCGCTCCACTCCTGATGGTCAGCCGGATCCTGCTCCCCTGGGCCAGTGCACCCTAAGAAGGCTCCTTTTGTGCCTCCTAATGCAAGTGCCGGCCCTGAAGAGTTTTGACCCTCTAAAGAGTTGCATGTCTGCTATCGTGAGATTAATGCCAAGTTTGTCCAACACTTACTTGATGTTTGCTTAAATAGTCTACAGTGTCAGATATCCCATATTGGAATTATGAAATTGAAGCAAAAAAAGAGCCAGTTTTCTTAAAATCTTTAAAAAAAGGCAAGGCAGGAGACAGAGGTTTCTATGCTGTCTGCATCTTTTAAATCCTTAAGGATACTCGAGCTCCGCTTATGAATAATATGTATAATTGGACTATATATTCACCCCCTTCTTCCGCTTCATTTAGCAGCGTCTGCATATATTTGAAATCATGCATTGCTTGTATTTATCCTTTCTTATACCGAATGGGAAAATGCATGCAAAACTGTGTTGGTTGGAGTATTAAACCAGAATGGCTATGACACAAATAACATTTACATCATTTAATTTTAAAGCAACACTGTCACCATATTCAATGCACCATTTGCAGTATAAAATTACTGTGAAGTAGTGGTGGTGGGCTTAACACAATATGGCTATATGGTGGAACTGAATCATTATATTTGTTTGCTGAGATAGGTGATTTTGAGTAGTCTTATAAAATTTAAAATTGTATTTTTATGTGTGTGCTGTTCCTTAACCTGTACTATTTTGGTCACTATGGCAGCACCATTTCAGGAAAATGCATGTTCCAGGTTGTGCCCCCAATTCTTTTTTTGTCTTTGCCATTTGCAATATAATGATCACTTGCCCAGCCCAATGCACGCTTTAAGCCGCATCAGCGGGGTTAATCACAAGTGAGAATTGTCAGGAATTCAAAGTAACTACAAAAATAACTGAACTGGAAAAATTCTCCAAGTCAGCTATATTTCCAGTTCAGCTATTCTGGTCTTTACTCCACGCACCATGACCACTTCAGTGATTGGAAGTAATGGTGCCTGGATTCTTTATGTGTAGCGTTTTGCTAATGCTCTCAGCCATAGAATGGCGATAGCCGCGGCTCCCAGCTTCTGTGTTTCACTGAACCATAAGGAAGCATCGGAGCCATAAGCGGTCCCAGGTTATTAGGATGATTAGAGTAATCCTTTAAATTTGAAATTCTCTTTGAATTCCCCAAAATCCTCACTTTAGAGAATACCCATAAATGTGTGGTGAGCTACCTGTATGTAACCAACAGCAATCCAACTAACGAGTGCCATAACCAAATATCTTTGTCAGAAGTTGCTTTGTCAAGACTCTATCTGATTGAGAATGTTGTGTTTCTGTTTGTCTTTATATGTTTATGGATAGAACGTGTCTTTAAATCTGCCTCAGTGTCATTTTCAACACTTTAAAAGGACTAGCAAGAAAAATGTAAAAATCAGAATTGCTATTCTTGTTTTACTGCTATTGATTTTGAAGTGGGAATATCTGGATAATGGACTTTCTGCTGGTTACAGATCTTACACAAAGTTACTGTAATCACTGTACTGCAACATGTACCATAGGGAAATTAAAGAAACACAGACCAAAACACGGAGTCAGATCAAAGCTAGGGTTAATTAGCAATTTTATATTGTGTTTTAATTACCTTGTACAATGCTGTGTTCCTTTAGATAATTACTTACTCTTAGGTTCATGTCTTCTACTGTAGCCACTATAGTCTAAATCTTATTATACAACAAGGAACATGTATTTACACTGAAATTTAAATTAGAATGTATTCACTAAACAGTGAATTATTTACTCACAATACAATGAATTGAAAACAGAATTTTTTAAATATACCACATATGTTAGCACAGAGGAACCAAGATGAGAATTTTTTTGGAGCTGACTATGAGCAATTTCATTCATTAAAAAATGTGAGTCAAGTTATTTGGCAAGTACAAAGATGATGCTTTGGGTTGTTATCAATTTAAAGGAACTCTCACACTGTAGTGGTTATGGTGTCAGGTACGATCCCATGGTAAGTAGTCAAACAATTTGCAAACAGTTTTATAACTTATCTGGGGTCTGCGAGACCCCAGTCTCAACCGGTACATTAGCTTCCCAGGTTCAACTGGCTGAGAGCGCCACAGCTAAGCTAGCTCAGAGTAATGAGATTTTGGCTCTCCTAGAGGAGGTGTCTGGATACTGGAAGAACCCAGGTAAATTGTAAAACCACTTGCAAATTGATAACTTACCTTGGCACACCTGGCACGATAGCCCCTACAAAGTATCTTAAAGGACCACTCTAGGTACCCAGACCACTTCAGCTTTATGAAGTGGTCTGGGTGCCAGGTCCAGCTAGGGTTAACCCATTTTTTTTATAAACATAGCAGTTTCAGAGAAACTGCTATGTTTATAAATGGGTTAATCCAGCCCTCAAATGGGTTAATCCAGCCCTCTCATTGACAGCCGCTAGAGGCGCTTGCGTGATTCTCACTGTGAAAATCACAGTGAGAACACGCAAGCGTCCATAGGAAAGCATTATGAATGCTTTCCTATGAGACCGTCTGAATGCGCGCGCAGCTCTTGCCGCGCGTGCGCATTCAGCCGAAAGGGAGGAGAGGAGGAGGATCGAAGGCGGAGAGCTCCCCGCCCTGCGCTGGAGAAAGGTAAGTTTAACCCCTTCCTCCCCCCAGGGCCCGGCAGGAGGGGTTCCCTGAGGGTGGGGGCACCCTCAGGGCACTATAGTGCCAGGAAAACGAGTGTTTTCCTGGCACTATAGTGGTCCTTTAAAGGAACAACTCAAGTACCATAGCCCCTACAATGTGCTGTTGTTGTTATGGTACTTGGGTTGTTCCTTTAAGATACTTTCTTAAAGGGTCAATCCAGACCCCTTAGAAACTTTAGGTTGCTGAAAAGCTTTATGAGTGAAGAGTGTGTCCTATTTTTTACTTTTTGCAAAAAAATATAGATTTCAATAGAAAATGGCATTTTATAAATTAACCTGGTTACACTTCCTTGGCTTTCAAGCAGATAACAGGTAATGTTACTTTCTGGTTTTGGTAGCTAAATGCAGCTGACCTCAAGAGGCAGCAATTGCCCAGAGCACTTGACTTCCAAAAACGTATAATTGAGCTGTGTTGGGAAGTCCATGATTGGACAGCCACAGAAAGTCTGGGCGGGGTTAGAAGGGGTGAGCTTGCAAAGGCACCTGGCAAGAGATCTGCAGGTTTTGCTAGCTGTTTTTAGATATAACACTAATGAAAAAAGCACATAGTTAAATGCAAGCAAATTTTCATTTGGAGTATATCTACTAAACAGTGATTTTTATTTATTTTGTATTTGGGCAGTGGAGTGCTCCTTTAAATGAGGTCTATTAATGAAGGTACTGACAATACATCTGCAAACGTTTTTCAGCTTTAATAGCCCTGCCAGGTTAGCTAGATATATTATTCTGAGCTTTAACCTCTTATGGATATTCACAAATGAGTAAATTGATGTCCCTATGTTTGATCAAAATAGTTAAAATTAAACATAGTTGACATGGGGAGTGTTTCATATTCAGCTACATTTGCTACTTTCAAATTATTTTCCCAGCAATCCACTCTTTCACGAACAACGCTGTCTGTGCGGCAGTCTTGGGGCAAATCACAGTCCTGTTGTGCTTTCTGTAATTGATTTGTTCTTACCTAACTATCACTCTTTTCTTTGACAAGGGAAGAGGACCTGAAATCTCTTCAGTTTCTGCAAGATCTCACCAGTGACATTTTAATCAGAGGCTGTGGGTCCAAGAGGTGGGTATATCTATCCTTCCGGCTGAGACAATCAAATATGATTTCATCATTAATGTGGCAATGTCTGGGTCTCCTACTACAGGGAAGCAGCCAGTAGGAGATATTAGAAAGATTTTGTGTTTTAACATACAATAAGGCTGTAAATTCATTCTTACAGATTTTTTTAAAGTAGCTTTTTCACACATATATTTCTGGTTTCCATGGTAACACTTAATCACCTCATTTCATTTACTTGGTGACTGTCCCCTATTTATCTCCTTTCCACTCCAATAATCTAATTCTGCTTTTAAAAATACATATTTTTAGGGTATCGAACGGCAGCATTCATTTTTCTTATTTAAAGGTACACTGTAATGTTGAACAACATATACTTATTTTAATGTTAGATTTTTTTCAGCAAGTTTAGATTCAGGGCTTCGGTTTATAAAAGCCATAAGATCTACCTGTAGCCCAGCGCGGTGACAGAGCCCTAGCCAATCAGCAGCAAAGGATGACAGGGAGGGAATCAAGTTTTTTTTTTTTTTGTATTCTTATAATTACCTAGGTCTGTACACTGTTGGATAAGCTTTCCAAATTATATAATATTTTGTAGGGTCACTGAAATCAGTGCTAACAGTCGGTCAAGTTCGGTAGTCTTTTACAGGTTTCCCTGCTGGGCCCATAGTCTATGGGCAGGAGGCTGGCAAGCAGGCTTCCCCAAGTACAAGTGGCAAGGTTACTTTCGCCACACAGACATACATTCACTCACTGACAGACACACACACAAACACTTACTGATAGATAGACATACACTCACTCACTGACAGACTTATACACTCACTCACTGACAGACACACACACAAACACTTACTGATAGATAGACATACACTCACTCACTGACAGACACACACACAAACACTTACTGATAGATAGACATACACTCACTCACTGACAGACTTACACTCACTCACTGACAGACACACACACAAACACTTACTGATAGATAGACATACACTCACTCACTGACAGACTTACACTCACTCACTGACAGACACACACACACACACACACACTTACTGACTTACATACACTCACTCCTTGACAGACACACACATACACTCACTGACATACATACACTCACTCTCTGACAGACTTACACTCACTCACTGACAGACACACACACACACACACACACTTACTGACATACCACTCACTCATTGACAGACACATACACTCACTCACTGATAGACACACACAGACACTCACTGACATACATACACTCACTCACTCACTGACAGACACACACACACACTAACTGACAGTCAAACACTCACCTCCCCGGGGTCCAGTATGGGGTAGCTCTTCACCCCTCCAGCGCACTGCTTAGTATGCCGGGGCCTGAATCACGTCATATTCCAGCTCCCGGCATCACAGATGGAGCGCAAGTAAACATCCCGGTGGGCGCACCCAGTAGGCCAGTGCCCTACGCGAATGCCTAGTTCGCCTAACGGTGGCTCCGGCCCTGGGCAAATGCCTAGTTCGCCTAACGGTGGCGCCAGACCTGTATTAATGCCATATAGTTGAGAGGTGATACCGTAAGGCAATGATGTTTACACCAAAACTGTTAAAGTTAAAGTTGTTATGATGCCTATATATCCCTTTGTGTTGAAATAGGTAGCTGGGGCAAGGCCAGGAACCAATTCAATCATTTGTTTAAGATTTTATGACATAAGAAAGTTGAAGGAAATCTAAAGACACGTCTGCTTTCAAATATTTGATCAAAACGCTACAGTATTAATGTTTGCTTTTTTAAAAGGCAGCGCACAAGTTATAATTTGAACGGTGTCTTGATCAATCAATGATGTCTAATTCAAATCCAAAGGCTGTGTACGGTCTTTCAGAAATGAAAATACCTAGTGCAAACTTTAAGAAAATGAAAGCTATTTGAACAGATTAGCACTGGAAAATTAGACTTCAATCAGTATGGCTGAGCTCTGCGAGAAAGTTTAGTTTCACATTATTTCTCCTTGTCTTGTGCTTTTTCAGAGCCATGGAGCATGTATTCCAAGAACATCTTCAAAGACCATATCCTGACATTGATTGGGTACGTAATGCGCATGCAGCGTTTGTTGTTATGACTTATTTAAAGGGACGACTGCAAACTCAAAGCAATTGAAGTATACACTTTGAAAAGGTCAGGGCTGTAACCATTGCAAGCAGGTGCAGATAGCATCAATATGCAGGGAGCTAAACACAAGGAAACGGCAAAGGAAAACTGAAATATGTTTAAGCAAAGGAGGAAAAAATATATACAGATAGAAAACACAAAAGATAACGGAGTCAGGTCGTAAAACAGAACGGTAGCAGATTCTCAGGGAACAAACGGCACAGGAAACTAGGAGCTGAATACAGGAAGGTCAATTAATAGAGTTCCAGGGGCAAAATACAATGCTGGGATACAGGGCTGATAGAGATGTGAGCATTAATAGGAAATTATTAGTGCAAAGCACGTGCAAACTCCCAGTGATCTAATCAGTGCAGCAGCACAGCAATATATGCATGGTCAAAGTTGGTATAACAGCCTGACTGCACTGCAGTCTTTACAATTAAAATTCCATGCCGAGCTTCACAAGTACCCTCTTTAGATCTAACAGGATTCTGGGCAAGGCAGCAACAAGACGAGGAGAGTCATCCAGTGTAATTATGCAGTTAGAGCTCTAGCGCCGGCCCAGATACATGGTGATACATCTATCCAGCATGCATTGCACAATTCTTAAAGGGACTCTAAAAGTTACCTAGATTACCTCACTTCAATGAATTGGTCTGGGTGCAGTGGCCCTGCCATTTTTTGGTTCTGTTTTTTTAGAAATGGCAATGTTTACATTCCAGGGTTTATTCTACCACTAGTGGCGGTCTTTCAAATACAAATCACTGTAACGTAACTCGAATTAATACAATGCTTTCCTATGGGGAATCTTGGATGTGCTTGCCGCACATGTGCATCCAGGGCCGGATTAAAGGACCACTTTATGCACCCAGACCACTTCAGCTTAATGAAGTGGTCTGGGTGCCAGGTCCAGCTGTCCCTGGTGTCTCTCAGTGTCCCTGGTGTCTCCCAGTGTCCCTAGTCTCCCAGAGTCCCCATTTATCTCAGTGTCCCCATATCTCTCCCAGTGTCTCAGTATCCCCATGTCTCACAGTGTCTAGTGACATCGAGACACTGGGAGACATGGGGATACTGGGACACTAGGGGACACTGAGAGACAGGGGGACACTGGGCAACTTTAAGATCTGGGAGCCCAAGGGCCTTCTTTTATGCAGGTTTTCCTTACATAGGACCACCCACAGGGTTTTACAGAACAGCCAATAACACGTACATTACAGAAAACACTCCCAGCAATTACACATAAAATCCTCCCCCTCTGTCTGTGATATAATTATGGTACACAATGGTTAACATAATTATCACAAGCATGGAAAATACCGTTTTTATACATACACTGTAACTTTAAAAATATACGCCCAATCTTCATAAATACATATTCAGAATCAGAACACCTTAAATATAAACATAACCAAAAATCACACAAATCCCTCCAGTGGATAAAGTTAGACGGAAGTCCTTTTATGACCGACCGCAAGCACATTTTCCTGCCCAAAACAGTTCCATGGATTTTATGCAGAAAAATGGGAACGGGACTTAGTCTCTGCAGCTGAGAATTCAGTGTAGGAGAAGGTAAGGGTCAGTGGTGCTCGTTGAAATGTGTAGCCGATTTCAGTTCCATGGATTTAGCTACACACACCGCTGACCTCGTTCGAATGAACAAAGATGGCCGCCGCCACCATGTGTTGGTTTGCATGAACTGCGGCCACCCAGTGGTCGGCAATTTACCTACAGCAGGCTCCCAGCCTGGGAGGTAAATTGCCTGCACATTTCCACTTCTGGGTGGTCCGCCTGTGGGGTACTTGGTTCAGTAAGCCCCATTTACTGGACCAAGTGGGAGAAAGCCAGGAACAAGTTATTTTACAGGTCTGGGGACATAGTCTTAAAGGGGCATTGTTCACCAAAGTCACAATATGTCCCAAGACGGTTCTTAAAGGGCCATACACACCCAATAAAAGTCCATAAGTTTTCAGGGGCACAATCTCCCAGGGGCCATAGTCATGAGGAAGGAGGCTGGCAAATAGGCTTCTCCACAACCCAGGGAAGCAGGGCAATTTGTCATTTAAAGGGCCAGTTACAAATGGCAGTTTGTAACGTCAACTAAGAAGAAGGGTACAGAAGAAAAAGGAAAAACAAAGGGAAACATTTTCTCCATCCATAATGGTATATATACAAAATATAAGATCATTAAACTGTATGAGACAGTTATAATAACAATCCTGATAGTGCTAAACAGTTTCAAATCTAAAGGCTTATACTAAATAAATAACACTGTATTCACACACTCTAATCACCAAGAACGTCAACATCTGCCTCAGTGAGATACCCAGCCCTCTTATGGTTGAAGAAATTATTTTTGTTTTATTTAATTTTTTTGTCAATCAGATTTTTTTATTGAGTGAGAATGAGATATAACAAGCAAACATATCATACAATTTTTAGAGATATGACAACATATGCAAACATATTATTTGTACATGTTGGGTCACCACTTTTTTTTTTTTTTAATATAACATGCTTAATTATATAGCTATAATCATTCTAGGAAAAATAATTAATAATCTATGCTTGACATACATAAGAGTACCGTCGGGGCTAGGCCGAGTATCGGGAGGGTTCTCCAAATTAATGTGAATAAACACATATAAATGAAAGATAAGAGAGGCCTGAGTACCACATCACATCAGGGAGAAAGCACAGCCCATGTAAAGGAAAAAAAAAAATACTAGTAGAATGTATTGTTGATGATGTAATTAGCTGACATGTCACAAGATTTCATTGCAAGTCAACCATTGTTCCAAAACAGAGAAGAATTTAAACTTCAGAACACTTTATTGTTTATTCACTAGACATTGAATTGCAGCTTGCAGAATTGAGATTAAAATAGCCAAGCTCTGACTATAGCTTAGTTGCAATTTTTTTTCCCCATATCAGCACTTTTTTCCCCCATATCAGTACTTTTTGACCAAAGTTTTCAGCTCAGTTTTCAATGCTCTACAATTGATCAATTCGAAACATCATATGGGAACTCCATAAAGCCATTAGGATGGCCACACAAGCTTTTTATGCAACAGACAGAAACAAAGTGTAAGCATGGACTATGACCCAACATGCACAACTTAAGTGAACAAAGTTAAATCTAAACCTGAATACTAACGCATATTACTGGGCCTTAATGCTGTATAGAATAGTATAACACAGACAACACAGTCTGAGGTCAGAAAGACAGAGAATGCATAAACGAGTAGACGAATAATAGAATGAAGAATGCTCACGATAAAATCCAGGGTCAGATAACTCAGATAACCACTAAGAGAAACCAGGACAGGGCCCAACATAATGGCCAAATTGATCATATATAGCCCTAAGAAGCCAATAACTGGTTATTGGCAGTACTGTGACTCTAGAACATGTGTGCGCGCACAATGCCTGCTTGATGACCTATGCACGTTCGCGTTACTAATTGTGTCAGAGAAGTCGGAGCCATATAAGGGCTCTGGTTCACAATGGGTGCATCAGGAAGAATGCCAGAGGAGAGGGCAGCCACAAAGGAAGAAGATGGAAGCAGCCCAACAGGCAAGAGGACATGCCTTATGGAAGGCGCTGCATCGGAGCGCACCAGACTGGAGCACGCCCAGTGGTCGCCATGACACAAAGTGTTTGTATTTGGTTACTTTACTGAATTGTCAGGCTCTGAATGGCATATAGATGTTAAAAGGACACTCCAGCACATAATGTGCAAGTATGTGTCTGGAAATGCTAATCATTTTCCTGATCTTTTTTGCTAAATGAGATCTGATACACTACTCTTCAGGAAAACAAGCCCACGATAACACCATTTCTTTGTTTCTAACACACTACAGGAAGTGAGACACAAACTAGAGGGTAGCATGTGCGCGTTTTTCAAGACTAGCTCAACGATCCGCCATTCATGCGAATTGAAAGCACACACATGTGTAATGCAGCCACACACACAACATTTTATTCACTTGAAACAAATTTAATTGGAATCAACAGAATCAGCTGCTTCCAATCATGTTGCACTAGTGGCCGACTTTATTTACGTTACTGAAGACTTATTCCATGTGGCCTCACTGACACACACTAATAGTCTCAGTAATTTGCCCATCCAAAAATCAGAAAGGAAAGACAATGATAGAGAGACCAGAGAGAGGCTCAGACATGTTAGACAACACCTGAAGTCATTGGCTGTTACTATAAAAGAAGAGAATTTAGAGACATGTATATAATAATATTATTATTACTACTATTGTTATTTTTATTATATATTTTTTGTGGTTTATTTTCTACTGTAATATCTATGTAACGCATTGAGAAAATGGGATGGCTAAGCCCACCTCATCGTATGCTTTTAATTTGTATTTTGTTTGTATCAAAACAGCCCAAATTGTTGTTTGACATAAACAATTAAGAACAGCATATTTCTCCTTCTCTCTGCTCTGCTCAAAACTTGATATGCAGACTATAAAATAACATTTTACGAAAATAAATATTTTTATTTATTATATATCTGTTAGTAACACAATAATTATTTAATAATTTTCCATATGCCCTATTGATACACTGGAATCCAAGACCCTTCAGGACCCTAGTGCCTGGAAATTGTCTAAGGGATGGATCTAAATTATATCTCACTCAGTGTCTATCCAAAACACTTTCTTGGCTTTTCTTACCCTTATCCTAATCCAGACCACCAACAGTCCTGATTTCAGAAGAACACTGCCAATTTAAGGGTCCTGTCCCGCCATCCCAATTCAGTTTCCTGGTGTCTCACATCTGGGAAATCCGGGGAGATATCCTTGAGTATCACGCACTGTGCATGGGCCACTAGGAACCTGCAGAGAATGCTTCAGCAGAGGCCTTTGTAAGGTTTTACAGGTTGCGTGATGGCCAAACTTTTGGCGCACCCAGCCCATTATGACCGTCACCAGTGATGCGAGTCTCGTCACTGGTGACACCAGCTCTTAGGCCCGCCCACCTACACTGATCTCATACCTCCCAATGTTGGGAAGTTTTCTAATTTTACATTTTATTTATTGTGAGAGAGAATAAAAATTATAGTTTTGCCACTATTGAAGTAATAAACTAAATAGGAATTGTGCAGAATTGCAAATTTTAAAAATAGCCCGAGAACTTTTAGAAGAAATTTAACCCGCATACCATGTACAACTGGATTAAACCTATTAATTTCCTTGTGTGCTCCTCAAAGCATAGTGAAAAGAACATCAATTTAATAATGCATGGATACAATGTAACAACTTCCTGTTTAAAAAAAAAAAAAGTAGGCGATTCTGTTGAAAACAGAGCCATGTGCACAGGAAATATAATAACATCCCTAGTCATGCATTCATTTCACTGCTTAACTGTTTATTTGGATTACTTCTGAACAACATATTGCTTTACAGCAATAGCAACCAGCAGGGCCGGACTGGGGATACGAAGCAGCCCTGGAAAAAAATCTATGCCAGCCCCATAATTCAGTGTGCTATGTAAAATAAATATATATATATATATACATATATACACATACATACATACATACACAATTGAAATAGTTGGCTGCACTCTCGGATTTCCTTAAAATGTAACTTTTATTGAAATATTTAAGAGAAGATCACTGTTTCAGTCCCTCTTGTGGACTTTCGTCATGATCCTGATGCAAGTCCACAAGAGGGACTGAAACGTTGATCTTCTCTTAAATATTTCAATAAAAGTTACATTTTAAGGAAATCCAAGCGTGCAGCCAACTATTTCAATTGCCTATATATATATATAGTGGAAAATTTATTCATACTTACCGTAATTTTCTTTTCCTGGCTATTATTCATGGCAGCATATACACATGGGTTAGCTCCTCCCCTACAGCCGATAGGACAGGAAAACCACCAAGGTTTTAAAAGGAGGCTCCATCCCTAAGGTCCTCAGTCAGTTTACAAGCTCTACAGTACATAAATAGAGACGTTAATGGGAGGGAAGTATATGCTGCCATGAATAATAGCCAGGAAAAGAAAATTACGGTAAGTATGAATAAATTTTCCACTTTCCTGGCTAATCATGGCAGCATATACACATGGGGAATACCCAAGCTTACAAAGGGAGGGACAGAATAGCCAATCAAATTATCAGAATAATTCAACATAGATAGAAGAATGAACTGAGTTAAGTACTTGAGTACCAAATTGTGCATCATAGACTGTTTTAACGAACAGTATGAAATGCCAGACAAACGTGTCTAAAGGAGGTTCAAATGCTAGCTTACAAAAAGTGTCAGCAGAAACCATTGCCATGGCAACCCATGATGCTGCAACAGCATGAGAGCAGAGTGCCCTGATACCCTCCAGCACAGGTAGAGAACGGACGTGACGTCCAAATTGTGCCTCGTTAATTGCTTCAATGTCCAATATGTAATGCAGGACAAACTAGTTCAAAGAGGTCAAAATGCCAACTTTACAAAGTTTCAGCAGAGACCATTGCCATGGAAGCCCACGAGATGCTGTAACAGCACTAGTGGAGAATGTCCCAAATCCTTCGCTACAGGTAGAGAACGGCATTGAAAGGCTCTCACTTTGGGCACGATCACTGGTGCTACGTGCATGACAACCATCTCCTGTTGAAATTCAGTGAATGGGGGTACACAGGATCAAGCCTGGAGTTCACCCATTTCCCTTGCTGGGGTGCCAGCCACCAGCACTGTCTGTGCTACCACCATGGAAGCTCCTTCTAGAGGTTCGAATAATGGTTCAGTCAGGGCCCGTGAGACCAGTGGTACATCATATATTGGCTTCACCACACTCAGTGGAGGCATGATTTCAATCAATGCCTATATGAAGCAAAGTGCAGCAAGTGCACACATTCACCCTGCTGAGGTACCAGTCACTAGCAACAGCAACGTCTGGGCTAACATCATGGAAGCTCTTGCTAGAAGTAAAGTCAGAGTCTGTGAGACCAGTGGTACATCACATATTGGTTTCAACACCCTCAGCGGAGGCTTGAGTTCAATTGTTGCTTACATGAAGCAAAACACCAGGGGCATCAACGCTCAATCGGTACCCTTCAGTACAGGTAGAGAATGACAGATAAGCATTCACCAAAGGCAGGATCTTCAGGTGCCAAATGCAAGACGACCATATCTGTTGAAAAGTAGTGAAAGGGGGTTCACAGGACCAAGCCTGGAGTTCACCCATTATTCTTGCTGGGGTACCAGCCACCAGCACTTTCTGTGCTACCACCATGGAAGCTCCTTCTAGAGGTTCGAATAATGGTTCAGTCAGGGCTCGTGTGACCATTGGTATGTCACATATTGGCTTCACCACACTCAGTGGAGGCATGATTTCAATCAATGCCTATATGAAGCAAAGTGCAGCTAAGTGTTCCTCTAGAGTGTTATAACACAGAACCTTTCGAGGCCTGAACGAGGAGTAATTCCAACAGACAAAAGCATGTCAAGCTTAGTGAAGCCTGTATAGGATTGTAAGAGGATCTCAATGACCGTCTCAGGGATGCCTATACTAATATGGACTCCCGCATCAACACCAGAACTTGAGGATCCTGGTGTGTCATGGGGCCTTGTAATAGGTCTGGACGTACAGGAATTTCCCTTGGAGGTTCCAGAATCATCTTATTCATCATAGGAATTAGAGTCGACACGGTCTTCCACTGTCACCTCTTGCATTGCCTTTTTAAGAAGGTCGAAAACAGGAAAATATGTACATCATACTAAAATTCTAAATTTGAGCCAGTGTATCCTGAACCTGAGCATTCTGGTCCTAGCATGTAAAAAATACTTCTGGACCTGGTAGTTCCAAGAAATGGCCATCAAACAATCTGCATCAACCACGAGGATCCGTCAGGACATGGTTGCCAATCCACCTTGGCACAGTTATTCGGCTCCAGCAAACAGCCATGGTATTCTGAGCCACTGGTTGTTCTTCTGTGCCCTGATCATTATGGGCTGGAATTCCATCAATACGTATCTGTGAGACCCATCTTGGTAGATATAGGATATAGTTGCATTGAAATTTGAGCAAATTTGGACCCACTCGTTCTTCAGCAAGCCTCTGAAGTGAAGAAGAGCCTAGAAAATGACTCTTAATTCCATACAAATGAATGGAAATATTGTGCAACATGGTCCAAACACTGTGCAACCAATCTTATAAAAACTGGAATTCGAGCTAATAATTGACCAATGAGGTTCTGTTCACTGGAAACTCAGAGATCCAATCCCTCTTTCAGCAGCCAGGATAAGGTGCAACTCCACTGATGGGGACATAGTAAGTGGCTGGCTCCAATAATCTCTCTCTTGTTAGACCAAGATAGGAAGGATCTGTAAGGAATCCAGAGATGTCATTGGGCCCCTCTGACAAGTCTTCTGGTGGAAGCCCTGGTGGATTCCTAGTAGTTGCATCTATTTTCTTGCTGTTACCAAGCAGAAATGAAGAAACTGTGAGAGAAAACCTTTACAATCTGTGGAACTGTTCCCGAGATAGGGAAAAGCAGAGCCTAGAATTTTCAACTCAGGAATGTCAATCACTGAGCTGGTCTGAAACTGCTTTTCTTGATATTCATCAAGCAGCCAAACTTTAGGAGTTATGAAAGAACTATATACCTATGTGTGCCTGCCTTCTGAGGGTCTAAGGCTATCACAAGTAGAATCTCCAGATAATGGAACCAGGTGGAGTTCTGGACTCTCAATAACACTATAAGCACATAGAAAGATTCTTGGGGCCGCATTGAGGCCAAATGGTAGGGCACTAACATGGAAGTTCTCTTCTGAGCTAATGCCGAAGATCTCTGCAGATTGGACTGAAAGTAAGCATCCTTGAGATATATAGAGGTAAGGAAATTATCCTTCCAGATTGCTTGAGATATGGATCTGATTGACTCCATCCTGAAGACTCTAACATTCAGCCTCTTGTTGGCCCCTCTTAGATCCAGTGTAGGCCTTCATGTGCTTTTCCTCTTAGCACCAGAAGAGAGGTCGAAACTTGTCCCTGGAACTGCTCTTGTTCTGGGACCTAAATAAAAATCACCTCTTCGTCCAGAAGGCTTCTTCCTTCAGTGCTTTACCTTTTGATTCATTGGTCTTAATGCTCCTGTTGGTATGGAGGCCCGTGCCCGTTAAGAAAAAACTCCAGTCTATATCAATCTGGGCCATGGATAACACTCAAGCCTCCAGAGTATGACAAGCCCAGGTATGTGTAATCAGAAAAATGAGGCTCCTAGTAATGGAGGAGATATGTTCATTGCTGAAGAGCAAAACAACTGCGTTATAGCTACATTAGAACCTTGAAAGGCAGGTTTACCAACTGCCATGAGTTACCTCTGGAGTATTCCCCGCAGGGCCAGTAGCTTCATGTATCTCAGAAATACTGGTTACTGGAGGTTCTCCGGTCAGACTATGAGGAGCTGGGATCCTTGGAACTTCCATCCTAAGGTAACAATATCTTGCAGCCCTTATTCGCCTTTTCAATGGAATTATCCAAAGTTTTCCCCAAACAGCACCACCCCTTCAAATAGAATGGTGTAGAGGGCAGACTTTGAGGATGAGTCATCATCCCAGAAACAGAACCATAATGCTTTCTTAGCTGCTATAGATAAAGCCATTTGATCCACAGACTATCCTAGTTACATCTAGGGAAGTTTCTGTGAAGAAGCCAGTTGTAACCAGAAGACTTCAGACAGCCTCTTCAATCTTGGCCTTTAATATCTCTCTCCATAGTAGCCTTTAGATCTTTAATCACATATTTCATGTTTGTAGAAACAGCAGCAGAAATCACAGCTGGTTAGCCTCCTGCAATGGTAGGCGTAAAATTTTGGACAGGTCTGCGTCCAGCTATGATCCATAAGTGTGCAACTTAGGTGGTGTAGTTCTGGGGTTGGAAATAACTTCCTTCACAGGGTAAAGCCTGGCCTCTTTTCTTACCCCTAAGGCCTCTGGAACTTACTTTGTAAGCCCTGCCCACATGCCATGTGGCTGCACAGTGATAGGTCATGCTGAAGCGACAACCTTCTGGAGGCAGTCAGTGCATAACCGATTCCTTCCACTGTATTCTCCCCATATCCAGATCCTGGTGAAGAATCAGACACCTGACAAATAATAATAACTAAATATTACCTGTGGTAAAGTATTAAGAAAAAATGTGCACTGTTAAATTCTATAAGAAACCAGCGAAACAGCTTTAAAACAGGCTGAAGACAGCACTTATCCATGTCTGGAGACCCTGCAAATACTTACCCAATAAGTGTATGTTTACTGTAATTTTCCCTTTATTTTAGGCACTTTCTGGCAATTGCCCTTATCCAAGATGGCTGCCACAACTTGTATTCCCACAATGCAAGTCCTCTGTATTAGGCCCAATAAGGCACAAACTGCACACATGTGGGCCTATTCTGAGTGTGTTTGCTGTTAGAGACCAGGGAGAGGACTCTGTCTGAAGCCTACATGGCCCCTAAACACCCAGGGAACCAGGAATAAATCACTGGGACCGAGGGGAAGCAAAATAGATAACAAAAGTGCCTGCAAGGAAGTTTAAAAGGAAACCAGGAGCAAAAAATCAATTTTAAAGGCACCACAGTCTAAAGGCCGCAAGGTATAAAAGGTAACACAGTTTTCAAAATGTATCACAGTTTCCAAAATGTATCACAGTTTCCAAAATTTATCACAGTTTTCAAACAAACTGCAGTCTTCAATGACTTGCGGTATTACATGCAACTTTAAATGAAAACAGTTTTAAATGCAACACAGCTTAAATGCTTCCTAGTAAAAGCACAACCGCGTTATGTACCACAATCTTAAAAATAAGGTACAGCTGTATAATGCACTAGTTTAACCTCTTAAGGACACCTGACATGTGTGACATGTCATGGTTCCCTTTTTATTCCACAAGTTTGGTCCTTAAGGGGTTAAAGATATCAAAGCTTAAATGCATCACAGCATAAAAGCACAACTGCATAATGTACTACAGTAAAACAGAAAATAAAGTAATGAAGATAAAACAACATACATGTCCGTAAGTAAAGGGAGCAAATTGCTCACGTCCTAAGGGCTGTAGGACAGGAAAAAGACTGAGGACCTTAGGGATGGAGCCTCCTTTTAAAACCTTGGTGGTTTTCCTGTCCTATCGGCTGTAGGGGAGGAGCTAACCCATGTGTATATGCTGCCATGATTAGCCAGGAAATATATATACTGGAGCCCTGGTGATGCAACAGTAAAAATATATATATATATATATATTTTTTATTGATACATTTCTTCTTCAAAATATTAGTTCTTTTAGGGTAATTAAATTATATAGTAACGCATACTCACACACAGACAATCTTACTGATGCACACAAATAGGCTCATTGACAGACAATCTCAATGACACACACAGACAAGGTTACTGGCACACACACAAATTTAGTAGACAAACTCTGATACACACAAGCTTACTACAGACAAGCTGTCACACACACGCTCACTACAGACACGCTCACTGATGCGCACACACTCTCCCTACAGACAAGCCCATTGACACACACATGCTCCCTACAGAAGAGCTCATTAACACACACACACATATTATCCCTACAGACAAGCTCACTCACTAGCAGGCACACACACACAAACTTACTAGCAGGCACACACACACAGAGGCTCCCTCACTAGCAGATGCGCATGCACACACACACACACAGAGGCAGACAGCCACACACAGTCAGTCAGACGCACACAGTCAGTCAGACGCAGGCAGTCACTCACTCACACGCAGGCAGTCACACACACACACAGGCAGACAGACACACACAGTCACACACAGGCAGTCACACACAGGCAGTCACACACAGGCAGTCACACACAGTCACAGGAAGTCACACACAGTCACACACTCACACTGGCCTCCCCTCCCCCTAATACACTGCTGACCCCCCTCCCCTAATATACTGCTGTCACCCCCCTCCCCTCCCCCAATACATTACTACCCCCTCCCCTCCCCCAATACATTACTGACCCCCCTCCCCTCCTCAATACATTACTGACCCCCCTCCCCAATACATTTACTGACCCCCCTCCCCTCCCAATGCATTTACTGACCCCCCTCCCCCAATACATTACTGACCCCCCTCCTCTCCACCAATACATTACTGCCCTCCCTCCCCAATACATTACTGACCACCCCTCCCCCAATACATTACTGACCCCCCTCCTCTCCACCAATACATTACTGCCCTCCCTCCCCAATACATTACTGACCACCCCTCCCCCAATACATTACTGACCCCCCTCCTCTCCCCAATGCATTACTGACACCCCCCTCCCCAATGCATTTACTGACCCCCCTCCCCAATACATTACTGACCCCTCCCCTCCCCAATACATTACTGACCCCCCTCCTCTCCTCTCCCCAATACAATAGATCCCCCCAAGCCCCTTTATTCTTACCTTTCCAACAGTTCATGTTGCAGGAGGGAAGAGAGGCCGCGATCTAATCGGAGTAGGTACGGCCGCCGCGCAGCCGCCGGATATGACGTCATGTCGTCATTTGCCGCTCACATCCGGCGGCTGACGGGAAGCATCTGTGCGCTCGCACAGGAAGCAGCCGCGGCCGGCGCGGCGCGGATGTGGCTGCGCCGGCCGCATAGGCAAACAGAATTTTTTTTTTTCTGGTCTTGTGGCTGAGGTCAGCCACATGTCAAAGCGGCCCCAGGGCTGGCGGCCTACCGGGAAATTTCCCGGTATCCCGGTAGGCCAGTCCGGCCCTGGCAACCAGATCCCCAGATATCTGTAGAACTACAACTACCATCATGCTTTGCTAGGCTGACAAAGTATCATGTGAATTGTATTTCTCCAACATCTAGTGATCTACCTGCTGGACACTATTTTGGCATATACATTTGTAATAAGGTCATTGTAACATGCCTTTAAATAATAATTACTACTACTGAACACTATATTTGCACAGATTTAGTAGTGAAGGAGTTAAGTTAAGAGTGCGAATTGAAGATTATGCTAGCTTTAGTGTACCGATAATCTTAATTTTAATAATGACAGGAGGCAAGTATTTTGCATAATCTTTCTTTACTAACTCCATAGCAGCAAAGAAAAGAGTGACAAAACTGAGAACCAATCACAATGCAGTATAGAGTATAAGAGTATAAGAGGTGTAACACATTACATCATTTCCTCTAAAAGCATGCGACATCACAAGATCATAATGCAGAATAATAACAGAGATAACTCGTAAAGGTCCATGGTAAGATAATGGTAGAACGTGTGAACTGAACACAAAACATGTAGACTCCAAGCGAAGACTTCTTGATGTCAAGTGATGATCTCCCATGACAGGACGATGATGACACCTTGAATGGAGTCTTTAGTTCCTTGAGGTATCTGGTTAAACTGAAACGAGAATATAAAGGGTATTAGATTCCAAAAATGGTTGTGTAAAAACAATGAAATGTCTATCCCTTACGATTAAATTAAACCCACCAATATAAAAACAGAACAAATACATTCCTCCCGTCTATCGGTGCTAACTAAAACATCCCACCCACCTGGCATATCTGCATCAAGTGTATGAGTAACCCAAATTTAGGCATCAGTACAATAATAGCAGAAACGAAGAGTTGGAAATATGCATGAAAACAGAGGGAGGGAAGTAGCGAGAGAGAGCAGGGAGGGAAAATACTCGCCTCCTGTCATTATTAAAATTAAGATTATCGGTACACTAAAGCTAGCATATTCGTCAATTTTATCACATGACAGGAGGCTTCGTATTTTGCAATTTCAACGCTGGGAAAGCAGAGAAAAAGCCGGATTATCGAGAGGATGGAAGTAGAACATCCTAAAGGTGGATTCTCTTGTCCAGTCCGCCACTCGTAAGATGTCCGAAAGGGAAGCACCTGCCGCATAAGTGGAAGAGGCCGCTGCCCCGCGTACGGAATGTGCTCCAAAAGTGGTCAATACCGGCAAGGGATATTGGCCATCTGGCCAGCGTAGTAATCAAAACTGGACCGTAGGGGTGGACGTAAGAGATGAGAAGTTGACGCGTTGAAGGTTGCCGCAACGTTGCGGTGGCTTCCACATATTGACGGAGAGTAGAGACCACGCAGAGCTGAGGGTCAGAAGGGAAGAAAGGGTAGAAGACCGAGAGAGAGTTGGACTTAGTGCGTCGTGAGACCTGAAAGGTAACCCCCGCCGGGCAGAAGGTAAAAGCATCGGCGTCGAAAGCGTGTACGTCGGATACCCATCGAAAGGAAACCAGACAGAGCAAGAAGGTGAATTTTGCGGCAGAGTGACAGGTCCTTGTAAGGAGGCCAATTTCGTAAGAATTGTAGGACCACACCAACGTCCCAAAGTCTAGAGTATTTGGGCTCCGGGGGGCACCGAAGGCGCATGCCGCGGAGGAGTCTGCAGATGAGCGGATCCTTACCAACCGGTGTCCCCTGGGTCGGAGTATGGGCCGCTGAGATGGCTGATCGTACCACGTTGATGGACCGGTATGACTTCCCGGCAGTGAACAGAGAGGTCAGGAAATTCATGATGGAGTGAGTAGGTGCAGTAAAGGGATTGAGGTCCCGTCCCACACACCAACTTGTCCAGGAGTGCCATGCTGATAAATAGCACCTCCTTGTTCCTGGTGCCCATGAGTCCCATAGGAGGTCCTTAGTTTCCTGCGATAAGTCCTCGGTTCGCCAGGAACCCCGGAAAGAGTCCAGGCCACAAGGGACAGGCGTTCCTGCATGACCAGCGGGTGAGGTAGACCCAACGGGTTTCTGAGGATAGTTGGAGCATCTGGTAGGAGGAGGGGATCATTGATTGACGGTTCCAGAAGGTCCGGGAACCATGGCTGGCTCTGCCAAAGAGGCGTGATAAGGATTATCCTCACTCTCTGCAGGCGGATCTGGTGAAGGACCCTCGTTATCATTGCGAAAGGTAGGAATGCGTAAGCACCGTATCGAGGCCCTTGTTGTAGGAAAGCGTCCGTTGCGAGGCTCTCCGGGTCTGGGAGCCAGCTAAAGAAATCCTTCGTCTGTCGGTTGTTGCGGGACGCGAATAGGTCTAGGGAGAAAGGTCGCCTCTGTACATCCAGTATTGTGAAAATATGAGGGTCCAGTTGCCAATCGCTGGTGTCCCGCCAGTGGCATGAATACCAATCCGCCGTCGCGTTGGAGTCTCCTGGTAAGTGCTCTGCCAGCACCTGAATTTTGTCTGACATTGGAACCGGTTGGTCGTATGTAGGCTTTCTGCGAAGGAATCTTGCCTTCAGGCGCTGCATGGCCCTGTAGCGCAGGGGTCCGGGGAAAATGGCCTGGATGGATGCGGAGAGAAGGCCTACGATCCGTGCCAGTAGTTGTAGGGGTATGGTTGTCCGTTGAAGGACTTTCCGGATCTCTCTGGGGATGGCTGTAATTTTTGTGGCCGGGAGGTGAAGAGTGCATGATGTGGAGTCTATTACAAATCCAAGGAATTGAATTGATTGAGTCGGGATCATTGCGAACTTGGAATGATTGACAACGAAACCTAGAGACTCGAATAGGTGTACTGTGTAGTTCGTGTGTGTCCTCAGAGTCCTTGCATCCTCATCGAAGATCAAGATGTTGTCGAGGTAGATGATGCATCTTATGCCTTGAGCTCTGAGTTTCGCCACTACTGGCTTCATAATCTTGGTGAAGCACCACGGGGCCGAACTGAGGCCAAACAGGAGGCAGGTGAATTGCCAGGGTGTCCCATGCCTGAAGAAGCGGAGGTATGGACGGCTGCTTCTGTGTACTGGAATGGTAAGGTACGCATCCTTGAGGTCCAGACGGGTGAACCAGCCGTTGTGTCGAAGCACGTCCCGGAGAAGGTGGATACCTTCCATTTTGAAATGTCGGTATAACACGTGAGAATTGAGCTCCCTGAGGTTGATAACTGGCGAAATTCGCCGGTTTTCTTTCTGACCAGGAAGATATTGCTGTAGAAACCTGTTAAGTCCGGAGCTGGTTGGATGGCACCCTTGGAGTGTAGTTCTCGTAGTTCCGAGTCTATGAGACGGGCGTCTGCCCGTGTAGTCTGGATCGGACAAGGAGGGGCCTGCTGGAGCGGGGTTGAGTCGAACTCTATTTGATAGCCCCGCACCGTTTGGAGGACCCACGTGTCTGAAGATAGGTCTGCCCAGTTCTGGGAAAAAAAGAGAAACACGACCTGCGATATGGCAGGAGGTTAGAGGCAAGGTAGAATGTTGACTTACCATTGGAGAATCTTTCCCGGGAGCGTCCTCGGCTGCCTCGGCCACGATCTGATCCCCTGAATTGGTGGAATCTATGTCAGGTAGACGAGTCTGGGTAGAATGGTTGAATCCTTGTTGTACGGGGGCAGGATGGCCAAAGGCGGCTGGCGGCACGGCCCCTCTGCTGTCCAGCCCTTCCAAAAACACCTCAGGTGTGAGAACCGCGGAAGACTATCCACATCGAAGTTTGCGCCTTGTTAAGGGACGTAAATATATTGACCCTTTTGTTCAATTCTTAAAGGAAGGCCTCTCCAAAAATTTACCCTGTGCCAAGGAAACAGAAACACCTCTGTGCCCATTCACGGGTATCTCGTGCCCATTCACGCACCGTATCTGGGGTAAAATCGTCAGCCCTCTCATAGGCGTCATCCGCCATATCCATAATTCTAGCTAGCGGCCCAATGGCGTCTAGCAGTTTGTCCTGCGCTCCTTTAAAACCGCGCTCTATGCCCTTGCGCGCGTCCCGACCCCCTCGGGACATGAAAGTAGGCCGATGGGAGCGCTCTCTGGAGGAGTCGGAGTCTTCGGAGTTGGCTCTATAGTGAACCCGTTTAGAGATGGGTTTAGGGGTGTCTAGATCTGTTGGAAGTGACTTAGAAGAGGCCTTTTCCATAGCTGCAGCCACAGCTGCTGTGATCATGGCCTGGAGGTCTGAGGAGGTTTGTGATTCCTCCATGATTTGGAATAGGTATTCGGGGCTCACCCAATAGATTTGCATGAGGGCACTTAGGCACAATTAGTGGAGAGGTCTGGGGACCAGGGGTGGTATGGTATCGGTAAATGGTTAACCTGTGACACTAGAGACCGGTAGGTCGTAGTAGTGATGATGAGAGGGCTGTGTCACTGGGGCTCACCCAGGTAATCGGAATCCTGCATGAACATGTCCGCTTAGCAGCACAAAATGGGGGTTCACCCCGGCCAGAATAAGGTACAGTTCAACTGGCTTAAACCAACCCTAAGTGCTAGGCACTAACCTGATTTGGTCCCACTGAGTGAAGAGGCAG